>OY727109.1:36156910-37356910 GCA_963402855.1 Ormia ochracea
TCAAAAGACATTGAAATTGTTTTGCTGTGGGGTTGGCCAGATCGTATGGGCATTTCCCCGCATTCTAATGAAAATCTCCGGGGAATCCAACTAAAGATTTAAGTCACTCTGATTACAAATTGGAGGGTAAGGGGTGATCACTTTAGCAAGTGAAAGTTGTAACAAGGGATACTGTAAAAGAAGAAAGGTTGGTTTACTGGGAGAGCGCAACAATTAGCTCGATCTTTTCGAAAGGATTTAACGACAATAAAAAAAAAGTCGGGTATGACAACAAATAAGAATTCCGATAAATGGCAGGTAAAAATTTTCTTTTTTCAATTGAAACAGATGTAGCATTTTTTGTGTAAACTTAGTGTGGTCCAACCTAATGCACGGTGGACCTAAGTGGATTTGCTTATAAGTAGTTTACCGGCTCAAGTCGTAGTTCCTCAAAATTGATTATATTATATTAAGTTTTCTTTTTTTGCTTTTTGTTTAATTTACGCCTTGATGGTCTGCAATCAATTTTTATCGCCTTACTTAAGCCTTGTGTTGAGCCACCAATCTTAGGATCCTTTGACTCTCTTTTTATGCCGAGCAGTTTAAGCTTAAAAGCAAACAAATTTAGATGGTTTCTATTAATCCATAATGTTAACTCATTTCAATTGTTACTGATTCGACTGAGAATTGATATCGACACTTTAGCGATTAGAGCAAAATTCAACAAGGAGTTTTTCAAATATTCACTGAGTGCTTTCGTAGTTTAGAAACATGCTATTCCAATCTATAGAGCCTGCATCTTGCAACAGGGTTATGTTTTAACCTCCAACAATAATATGTCGTTGTGCACAGCAACTAGAAATAGCATTTTAATAGTGGCTAGAAAAGTTGTTAATAGAACACTTTTGTTATCGATAAAACGATATTATCCTCAAAGTGATAAAACAACAAAACAACAAAATCGTCCTTATCGTTAATGTAAATTCAAGTGCCGCTGTGCAAAATTTTAAGGTAACCGTTTATACAAACTTCTACATTTATAGATCACTTGCAGCGATTGGGCGACCAGGACCAGTATCGTCATGGACATCTTCCCGGCCGTCCTTAAACCGGTCATACAACAATTGAACTTGTGTTCTACTCAGAGTACACCCGCCAAACGCCCCAGTCAACATTTGAAATGTTCTTCTAAGTTGTATTTCATTTAATCAAACTTCCTTCATAACAAATCGACCAGGATTATTTTATGGACAATGTTCTGAAATTTGTGGAGCAAATCATAACTTTATACATATTATAATTGAAAGAATTTCATTTAATTATTTCATTAATTGAATTTATAATAATTTAAATTTATCATTAGATGACTGAAACCAAGTATTGATCTCTTAAACCAATTTATAGTAAATTACCAATTACTTCTAATGAAAAAATTAGTTAATATTTATGACATTAGTTTGTCAAACTAAAATAAACAAATTTTTGATATTTTTTAATTCCATAAAATAGATTAATTGCATAACTTAATCTATTTTTAATTTTTTTTCTACATTAATAATTTTTAATATTTTAAATTGAAATATAAAACAAAACTAAATTCAGCTTCTTTGATCCATTTTTTTCGAATGGTAATAAATCGAAGTGCACACCAAAACACGACGTACATTTTTAGCTGTCAAAAATAAACTGACAATACAAAATGGCTGACATTGACAACACATATAACAGGCATGTCCACAAACATAGCAGAAAAAAAAATTAAAAAATGGTATACATTTAACTCACGAAATTAGAAAATAACGGTTATTTCGTGATCACGCCTCGTATATTAATTGAAAAGTTATTTATTTATTTGCTTAACACATTAAACAATAATTTCAAAATATTAATTAATATTCAAAAGGTCAATGGCAGCTGGCCCTGAGGACCACTGTTAGTAAAAGTTACTAAATGTAATCAACCTCAATGCTTATAAATAAACTCCCTCTGGCTGGACACAAATTGCAAAATTTAATTTGTAAAACGTTTTTGCTTGAAAAATTGTCGCTTAATATTTTTGCGAGGTATGAGAGAAAAAGTGTTTCTCTATTGGATACAGTACTTTGCCATGGGCCACACCCGCTCCTCTAGAATGTTTAAAAAAAAATATTCCTAAATAAAAAATTTATAAAAAAAAAAAAACAAAATAAAAAAATCTCTTTTGTTTCCACGGTCGCGCATGTCTGTCCCAAATCAACTGGAAGATAAGAAATAAAATATGTTTTTTCTCCAACCCCCACTGTTTTATTAAACAAAACTTCCACACCGGTGGCTTAATATACGCTAATTATAATAAATCTTTTCCCTGTGTGAGTACGATTGTATTTCTAATAATAAATTTCGGCGAATGTAAGCCAAAAACGTACTTTGTTTCGGTTTGATGGGAAGGAACTAGAACCCCATTTCAGATTTTATTAAAGGCTATAAATTGTTTTTAACATTCTTAAATGCTCGTTATCTGAGTGCTGTAATTTTGATGGCTTTTATTTGTTTGAAATTCATATCAAAATTAGTTTTTTTTAATTTTTTTTTTTTTTTTTTTTGAAAAAGGCAAATTTATATTATTTTATTGTTAAGTTGTATTTCCGAACTTTGTTCTTAGTGTTTGTGTTCAACTACTTTGACACATTTTTTCACACCTACTTTGCTATACGAGACGAGGTGACTACTTTGTACAACTCAGGATACTACTAAAGACAAAACAAAATTGACAAAATTGTATTTGGACAGTTTTCAAATCAATTGGCAAAACTTTATTTCTCGCAATATTTCCATTAAGAATGTTTTTATAAAACCTCTCAAAAATAAATTGGATTTATTAGGAAAAATGTTAAATTATATACACACCTATACACACATATACACACACATGCACAATCCTTACATATTTGTACTGAAGAGTATTCGAGTATTTGTGCCAAAAATAAGCGGTAGAGAAATAAAATAATCAAGAAAAAAATTTTATCTTAAACTTTACTTTTCTGAGTCTCCTTTTTTGCCTTACGAGGTTTTTCTTCTTTCAAAAATAAAAGTTTTTAATTTATTTTTTGTTACATTTCTGTTTTATTTATTTTCCACCTTTTCCATCACTTTAATTTTCCAGTTTGGCGCAACTTTAAATTCAATATTTTTCGAGGAATTTTTCTCCTCTAGACATTTTTATTATTTCTATCCTGTTTCAGAAACTTGTAAGGAGACGCCCTTGGCAACGCATCAGTGCATCATATTTGCTATTAGAAAACTTAAAGTGAAAACGCTGATTGCGGTAATGGTTTCTAAGTAACTCTTCCAGTTTTCAGGCTCAGCTCTTAAACAGAGAATATAAAGTTTCTTCCACACAATTTACGAATTTAAAAATCGGTGCTTAAAGTATTTCTTGTAACGTGTGAATCGCTTTGCTGACCGGTGTAAACACACTCAAGAAGGTTCTTATTTAATGACGATTGATTCTGAGGATAAGCAATTTTGTTTTAATGCGGCTGTTCTTCTCCGCTTGACTGCACACTTGATCTTCAAAGAACCCATTTATCGGCGGATTATTGAAGCAGAAGGGGAATGTGATTTGTGAACACACTCGAATGACCTTTCATTGAAATATAAAACAAGTATAAAATATTAAATTATCTACGAAATAGTCGTATGTGCATTTAAATGTGTACATTCCTATTGGTTGATTGAACTTTAAACTTTTCCTTTTTATAACGATGACACTATAAAGTTTATTCAATAATAATCGATAATTCCCCACTTGCTTGCGTGGCTTCTTTAGGATTATAAGCAAGAATATTTTGAAAAAAATAACACAAACTGTTATATAAACGGGAAAGGGCAAAAGATATAATCTATTCCATTCTCTGCCTAGTTGGAATATCTGGAATCTGTTATATGAGCGGCATATAACTACGCCTATAATTATATTCAGTAATTACAAACGTCCCCCCCGTTGTCAAAATGAACACAAATGGTATTCACTGACACAATACTGTCTTTACCCGCGCCGCTGCTGAGAATTGTGTCCAAATAAACTAGTTTTTAGTCTGTTCTTTCAAATTTCCTCTATCGCTGCTTCAACTAAGTATCCTGTAAACTAAGTTGATGCTTTCTAATGTATTTATCTTATCCTTCGTCCTAGTAACCAATTTACGAATAGTATTGGGAATTTCACATGACGCACTATACATTTTGTGTTCATAGATCTGAGGTTTTCCTGATCTGCCTGTTATATATGCTGGCAGCTTAAAAGGCCCCGTTGCCTCAACATGGCATCCTGTAAACTAAGATGATGCTTTCTAATGTATTTATGTTATCCTTTGTCCTAGTAACCAATTTACGAATAGTATTGGGAATTTCACATGACGCACTATACATTTTGTGTTCATAGATCTGAGATTTTCCTGATCTTTCTGATATATATGCTGGCAGCTTAAAAGGCCCTTTGTCTCAGTATGGCATCCTGTAAACTAAGTTGATGCTTTCTAATGTATTTATCTTATCCTTCGTCCTAGTAACCAATATACCAACAGTGTTGGGAATTTTACATGACGCACTATACATTTTGTGTTCATAGATCTGAGATTTTCCTGATCTTTCTGTTATATATGCTGGCAGCTTAAAAGGCCCTTTGTCTCAGTATGGCATCCTGTAAGCTACGTTGATGCCTTACAATGCATTTGTATTATTCGTGGTCCTGCTGAGCAGTATATTTCATGACAACATATCTTTGATTTTCCTTAAATAAACAAATCTGCTCAAATATACTCAAGTTGGTCTGAATAAGTTAAAGTTTCGCATCCTTAAAGCAGCATAATAATTCCTTCTATTTTATTATTTAAAAGTATTACTCGAAGGTAAACTTTATTTATTTTTCGGCCTGTGCCTAATGAAAGTGTTGCTGGTTGCGTCTTATCAGCTAAACTAATTGTATTTTAGAAAGTACAATTAACAATACAGCAACGCTTAAGGAAAATAACTTTTCCTTCTTCATTATTACTGATTGAAAGTGATAAGTTACAGTATTATAGATCCGCTACTGCTGCTACTGCTAGGAAAACTTTTCTTGAGGACTTTTGCAAGTTTGCTACGAATTCTTATTTTTTGAAATATTAAAGTGATAGCAGGAAAACTTCAACGGGATTAATAAAAGTTAATGCTACGTTTTAGACAGCAGAATATAATTAATTGTCATGGCTTTCATATTAAACTTTAGCTTGTGAAAAATCGCTTCCTCGGTCTTTACAACCAACCAGAGAGCAAATGACTAGTTCACAATTATTTAATTAGTTGAGAATTTCAATTCAGTTCATTCATTTCATGGTTTATTCTTAGATGTACTGGAATACTACTGTACTCTCTTGAATAGAATTGAAAGCAAGAAGTGTAGATAAGCTACCAGGATGCACTTTTTAATTTAAATGTAAATGCAATCAGAGAAGGGAAAATTATATTTTTTTCACAGCAGATTTTCTGATATATTGCACTGGAACTGACAACATTTCACAATTGGAAAATTTAATTTAGTTTGGAATTTCTATAACCCGTGGAAATTCTACAACTTTTCCTTAGAATTTTTTTTTGTAAGTTGAACTCATGACTCGTATGTCATTAAGTCATTTTTATATTTTTTGCTCTGCTTTCCCCTGTCTAATGCACTTCTGATAATTCATGCTACGTAAGTAAAGACGGATGTTAAGGGAAAATTCATTTCATTGTGAATTTTTATTGATTACTGGTTCTGCGATTGCAATGCTAAATTGCTTTTAGGTAACTTTTGAAGCTGCGGCGAATAAGTAAGGAAAACTTGCGGTTCCAGCAACGTGTAATGCAGTTCATTCTACAAACTTTTTCTTTTATTCCCAGTAAATTTATAAACTTCTTTTAAACATTTTGAAAGTCTTACTGCTGACAGTTGGCTTTCCTTTTCGGCAATTCCAGTCTAGTATGGGTATATGCAGTATTGCAGAGCTTTAATTGTTTTTCCCCATGGAGCTTTCATTATGAGATGCCTTCCTTTATCCGAAGCTTTGTACTGAACTTCGGCGAAGGATATTGATTGGCAGAACGAGATCATTAACTGACAGAGTAGATGAGAAAATAAATAAAATAACTAAGTAGAATTCAGAAAACAAAAAAATATAAAAAATAAAAGCTAAATCAAGTGCGAATTATTTTTATTTGAAAAGCAAAAATTAGTTCTATTACGAAAAGCAAAAATAGTGTATCGAATACTGAATAGTGCAAATTATTCGATTACCGAGTAGATTTTCTTATTAAATACTTTTTCCTCCCGCAAACAGTACACATATGAAAATAGCCAACTTCTTAGCAATCAGCTGTTTAATTAATTTCACGTTTTACCATAGGCAAATGCTGTTCTGCCAAACCCAGATTTGAAAATCATGGCGGATCTTAATATTGCCAGGATTGTATTGCCAGGCCCAACTCGACATTCTAATTAAAAGAAAATGTAAGAATTAATTATTGCGAAATATTAAATAATGAGCGGAACGCACTAGTATTATTTTTGAGAGCCCACGACACTACTTGAGCATATCATTACACACACATCCATAATTGTTCTGTATTACTACTGAAGCTAAGACAATATAATATGTGTGCCGACAAATCGCTAAAACCTCAGCTGTGTAACAGAATATTTTGACAAGTCCTAAAATTGACAAATTCCAGATGATCAGAGAACCTTTTACTTCAAGCAGCTGGACAAAAAATATATTTGCCTGTACAATGCCAGTTTGAATCGCACCACTGTGTAGGATAGTGATTACTGATCTTTACCTCTAATTTAGACATGCAAAGGTTAGTTTAATACAGTTTCATCTATTTTCTTTTAAACTTTTTTCGGTCTGCAGGCATAAAAAGTTGGTTCAACAACTTTTGTTGAAAAATTCAAATACAATATTAAAAACAAATGCATGCGGGTATAAATACAATCTTATAGGCGACCTTTACTAGTTGACGACAGAGAAAGAAAGTCAACTTCGAGTGCACAATAAACTTAAGACTTTGTAAAGTAAACTTGGCTTGTCTAAATTAGGTCTCAGCATAGAAAACCTTAATACATACACAAGTTTAAAAAATAGAAAAAAGGATTTCGCCAAGTACCAATATGAATAGGAAGGCATATAAAAATGCCCTCGTGGATTAAAAATATAAATTTTAATTCTCAGATGTTCTCTATTTTCATAAAATCTGCATTGCATATTCGACAGATATATAAAAATGTTTGTGAGCCCACCAAAAGCTAAGCATGAAATGAAAATGACAAAAGTAAGATTAACACAGAAGAAGGTATGGATCGTACACTCATTTTAAACCATAATAGTTCAAGCAATGCGTTAAAATGGAACCACAAAAGTTTGCTTAAAAATAATGCTTTTAACTTTAACCTTTAACTTTAAGTTTTCAGTTTAAATTTTTAAATTTAAAATTTTTTAATTTTAATTTTTTTAATTGGAGCTGATTTTTATCAGCTTCTGAGGGTACGTTCGAGATCGTACTTTGTTAATTTGCAACGCTTTCCACAGCTGTCCGTTCTACATAATTTTGATACCGAATATTATTAACAACTAATTTAATAGTCAGTTTTTGGTTTCCTAGTTAATTGCCATTTGCTATTTAGATGAACACAACTGTAAATATTGATTTTAGATTTAGCTTATATTTAAGTGGCAAATCACAAACTGTCTCTGGAGGCATGTAAAATATCCCTCTACTTGATTATTAAACCGATTAAATTTTCCACTCATAAGAGTTATCGCTGTGTGAATGTAAAAAAAAAAACTATATAAAGAAGTAGAAAAATAGCGTGAAATAAAAATATATACAGTATAATCTCGATAGTACAGACAAATGAAAACCAAGTGGTGTTTGAAATATCAAAATGGCCAAATTTTCGAAACAGGTGAAAAATTAAAGTAGTCTTTTGTAAATATATATCAATTATTTCTTCAACAAATGATTCTTCTTCTTCAGTCTCTTCATCGTTGCTTTCAACTTTGTCATTCAACTAAGCAGTTACCTCAGAAGAATTGTAAATGTCAGGTGCTAAGTCCACAAGTAAATCAATTACTTCAGCAAAATCCCTGCGTGTCAGTCTTGCTCGAAGAACTTCGTCCTCTCTGGCCCATTCGTCCTCATAGAGAATTTTATTAAAGCACTTTTTAAGAATATTTTTACCAAATTTATCCCAAATTTATCCCAAGCATAACCAATCAAAAAAGCCAAGTTTTTTAATCGAAAAGTTTTAAGAGCATCTACGAGCATTTCTGAACTTGATAAAATATCTGACCAAAAATTTCTACTATAATTAATTTTTATTGCAAAAGCGAAAGAAATAAATACTGTACGAATTATTGAAGTAGAAAAACAGGATTGTGTCCAGATTGTATATTGAACTTAAGGTTAACAAATTAAGCGTGCGGTTAACCGCGTTGTCCGGATTTTCAGGTATCCGTAATATCAAGATTGTACTGTATTTAAGTTTTTTTTAAAGAAAAGAAGGCCTTTTCGATAAAGATTTTTAAAATTACAATTTCTCAGATTATTAAATTGCATTGAAAAAAAACATTGGCTTTCAGTGCCGGTTTTCAATGGGTTACTTCAAACGCGCACTATGCGCTTATCTCTCTCTTATGTAACAGAAAAATGATGAAAAGGTATGTTATATTGCAGTAACTGTTATTTCCTGCTAAAGTAAAGATTTTTGCAAAATTTTAAGATTTTTATTTTCCACCGCAAAACTCTTCATACCGAAAATAAATATATGGTGTTGAGCTTAAATGGACTTGTAGTGCATAAAATGAATTAATTGTCCGAGTTTAATATCTTTCGATGTAGAACTGGTTCCAAGCCTACATTTTCCTCTCTTTAGTATTTCTCCAGTAATAATAATTGAAAAACTGTATTTAAAATTTTTATTTAAAATCTTTACAGTGGAATTTGCGATTTGCGGCTAAAAAGAAAAATGGAGGTGAAAGTGTATTCTTAAAGCAACTTTCTTAAAGAGAATTGCCACTTTTAATTATTATTGTTTTGTGTTTTTCTTTTTCTTTTGCTATTATCATAATTGAGGCGATAAAGAGTATCATCTACTGGTGCCAGCATAATTACCTTTGAACAATATATTTTCTAGTTCACCAACAGAGCAATAAAAATATCTAAATTTTGTAAATCGCTTTTGTTCCAACTAAATCTGGTGGCGGTAAAAGCAAACGAATTAAAGGAATATTGCGTGTTTGTCACAACCAATAAATGTGTAATTCAATCGTACGATTATTGCCGTCATACCAATTTTTACTTTAATTCCACACACATCTTCATACTCCCGCTGCCTTCATATTCTTTTGCCTCTGGATTGCCAACAATAAAATAAAAACCAGAAAACCATTTAAACATTAAAACACGAGTAAGCGTTTTATAGATAAAATTACATTTAACTAAAAAAAAATATCTCAGTGACATTAAAAGTTAAGGCACAGAATACCACGAATACCGAGCAATTCCTTCCTCTCTAATTTGCTGTTCTTTATTAATACCAGCATAGAGGGAATGATCATACTCTTGGAAAGCTTGAAAAGTTACAAATAAATAAAAGAAGACATAATTTTACTGTTCGAAATATTCGGTTTGTTTAAAGCAACCTGAAAATGTAATTAATTAATTGAAGGGTAGATGCCTCTTCTTTTTCCTTTTTTGCGGAAGTGTAAAGTGTGGCATCACATGAAAATACTTTCAAAAATCAAAATTTTAGAAGAACCAACAACTTTTACAATTCAAAACCACTTTAAAGCAATTTATTATTAAATAGTTTTGAGGTGGAAATGAGTGAATGTTTGCAGATAAGGAAAAGACATTGTCCTTGTAATGGCATTTCTGTTCAGCCAATTTTTCACACCGATACACTGTTCAAGGATACACTTTTGTTAGTTGTACATTTGAATTTATTACAGCCGCTCTTTCATCTATTGCTTTCACAACTACTGAATTATTAATTCAACATGGACACTTTAGATCCTTCGTTCAGCTTTTATGTCCACTGTACCTTGCTGGTATTACAGTAGCGTAGCTAATACCGAGCGATGAAAATTTAAGTGTCGTATGGGCCTAAAAAACTAATACAAGGATGTAATATGTCAGCAAAAAAGTAAGTGGGGTCGCGTAACACCAACTTTCGTTTTGTATAATCCTCAAAACGTTCCATTTACTTTACTAATTCCGAATTGAACTAAAATTCCATGTTCCAGGGTAAACCGCAAAACCCAGTATATTCCACAGACCGTAATTTTAATGGCTGGCATGACTCATCCTGTAATTACTTGTCAGATAGCAAGCAAAAATAAGCCACTAATAAAAATGAATAGTTACACAGTTCAACAGCAGAATGGCAGAATGCTTTTCAAGCAGAACACAATTACACTCAGTATTTCAACAGCGACTGCAAAATCTTAACAAATATTACATAAAGTTGCCCTAAATTGCTCTCAGTCTTTCTAAATAATTGCCTGCAAGTAACCAAATTAATCTTGAAAATGTTTTAATTCCTTTAAAACACATTCTTTGAATCGCTTAATGACATTCATTAATTCATTTTTAATGTTATTTTTATAATTTTTAAAAGGTGTTGAATTTATTACTCTTAACCAGCAATGAATTTTATTTAATATCTTCCTAAACTTGGAAGAATTCATTTCATAATATAATCTGGCACACTTTCTTTGCAATCGCAGGAAATGGTGTAATAGCTGGAATCCGTTGGGAGTGTTTAGTAAAACGGAGAATGACGTTCTTCCCCTCAACTTTCCCCCCTTAAAACTTAATTTATTTTAATTAATTACACAACATGAAAAAAGTCAAGAGGAAATTAAATAAATATTTTTTAACTGGCATTCGGTTCAATATTTAATTTTGGTCTCTTTTACCGAGAGGAATTTTTAAGCGGAAATTTTAAACAGCGGCTGCCTTCCCTCAATACTGAAAGACAATGTCATTATCCATTTGCCATATTTAGTGGTGCATAAGGTGTGATCAGTTATAATAGATTTAAATGCGGGTTTTTTCCAATTCTCGAAACAATTCTGCAACGCACTTTTTGGCATCGCCAACAGCTCCGCTTGACGATTTTTCTTTTATCTCCTCAATCGTAGCAAAACGCTTCCTTTCATCGTTGTCTTTGGTTTCAGGAAGAAGAAAAAGTTAGCGTGGTCCAAGTCCGATGAATACGGCTGTTTTGCTTTTGGCCAAAAACTAACGCAGAAACATCGATGTGTGAACTTGTGCGTTTCTGACGAATTGCTTCGCGCAATCGGCGCATAATTTCAGTGTAGAATGCGACCTTTTGCTCTTATCAGTCCTGGCTCTTCTAAACACTTCCATTAGCATGATTGGGCTTTGGTGTCAATGTAAAAGCCATGCAGACATGATATGTTACCAGTTAAGACATTTTTGAACAAATCTGGATCCTCATGGACCACGTTCAACAATCTCCTGAGCGATGTCCATGCGACTTTGTTTTTTTACTCAAAATTTAACAATTTTCGAACAATCTTCACGGCCACCCTTTTCATGCCAGAAATAACCATAAAAATTGCTTGGCATGAGCCGAACGATATGCCAACATCCTCAGCAATGTCTCTAATAATGATTCGACGATTTTCCAAAATTATTTTCTTCACTACTTTAATGTTTTTATCGGTTGTTACACCCTTAATAATGAAAGACATACAGTCATACAGATGGATTTAATGGAGGCGGGGTTGTTATTTCATTGCTTAAAATTTTCCATTTTCCATATTTGGTGGTGCATATCCTGAATAACTTCACCAACTCTATACTGGAAGTATGGGCATTATTGGGCATTGGCACAGATCCCTTAAAAATAAATCTAAACTTGTCACGCATAACAGCAATGGCTGCAGTAAAAACTTTGCATAATTCAAAGGCCTTTGAGGCCGACACATCGGAGACTGTATTATTATCGGTTATGCCTCCCGAAGTGTGCCCAGTGGCTTTTGATACATAAATGATTTTCAAAGACAAAGCAGGTTTGTGGAATGTTGCCACCTTTGAAATATTCTATGCGAACTTTTTGTGCGGTTTTTACGTCTTGCCACATAATAATGTTGCTGAGTGTGGAGCTGCAGTATTCGCATTTAATATAGAAAATGTAAAGAAAAATAGTTAAATTGATAAGAAATCGGCTTAGAAGGAGAAAGAGTTTTAAATACTTCATCCTGGTATTCTATATTTTTCCCCCACATAGTCTTCTGGGGATTCTGCTTCGGCAGAAGTATTTCAAATACAATAATACCTCCATTTATAGAAAAGTGTAAAGGAAACTGGGCTTCAGATCTTCAGAATATTTCCTTAGCAAAAGTTTACACACTCAATCATTTTATAAAATCCCACCAACTTTTCCTTTCCTTTGACAATATTTCTAAGGATTTTGGGAAACTTTTCTTTATTAAATTAACTTTTTGATGTTGTTTCGTGTGACATTAATTTTCTTTTTTCACTTCTTATTTGGTTTTTTTATTATTTTCATTTATATTAATTTATTTCTTATTTTTTTTTTTTTTTATTATTTTGTTGGCAATATGAGTGAAATGTTGTGAAGGCAGTCCGTAAAGAAAAGGTGTAAAAATGTGAAAACTTTTAATTGCTTTTGAAAGGTACACAAAAGCTTCTTGTTACCAACTTGTTCAGTTTAGGAGAAGAAATAAACAGCAAATGGGATTAGTATTACACTCAAAATAATAAAGTTTGTACAGCATTTTACTTTAATTTGGAATAAATACAAACCTTGACAGGATGCTGAAAATAATGCCCTCATGGCAATAAGAAGTTGCCAGGCCAGTTGAAATTAATCATTTTGAAACAAAAACAAGGTAGTGTAAAAAATAATATTTTGGTCCATCTGTATCAGTCACATGGATTATACAATTTCTAGAATTATTTTTAGTTCGCCAGGAGTACTACTTACTTAGTACACCTTATCAGCCTTAAGGGAGGATACGCAAACATCCTCTCAGAATGCATTGTGTGCAAAAAAATCATAAATGAGTCGGCTTCAGAACTGAGCAAATTACTAGATTTTTGTCGGATATAAAACCCCACAAACCTATTTGAAAATTTAGAAAAAGCCAACTGTCAAACGTTTAAAGTGGCCCCACTTTAGTACGTTGCAGTGACGGAATTCCGTGAAGATGCATTTTAACGTAGTTATTGTAAGACGCATTCGGTGTAATGCGGCCTGCACTTTTTGGAAGATACATCATTTTCACTAAATTCTGATTTCTTTGTAAAGTTAAAAGAATTTCTGCCCACCACTGAACGGATTTCATAAATTAACAACTAAACTCAACTAAAAATGTACTTTATTGTGAGGTACTAGTGAAGACATAAATATCCCTTAAAGAAGCGAGTGCAATGGTACTTTTTCTAATTTTTTTTTTTACAAATTTTTCAAATTGATCAAATTTTTAAATGAATTTTCTAAATTTTTTGGCCACGTAAAAACAAAAAAAAAAAAAATTTAATTATTGAAATCAGTTTTCGGAATTTACTCGATGGAAGGTATTCAGATGGCCCTCATCTCGTGCCTGCTTTATCAATTCTCATTTCAAAGTGGCTCATTTTATTTCATTATTTCAAAAAGCAGTATCAAAAGGGATTTTAAATATTGTTTTCATTTACTGCATAAACTTTCAAAAAACTTGAATTTAAATAAATTTTTGAGTGTAGAATTAGAAATTGAAACGCTTTTATTTACACGTGTTCTTTGCCTAAATAAATTTATAAAGCATAAAACTGAAAGCTAAAAACAAAAATAAAAAAAAAACCATACAAGATTAAAAAAATAAATAAATAAATAAAATAATAAAAAGTAAAATACCAGCGTGAAGTAGGATTTTTCTTCGCCAAAGGATATTCATTAAACAACTCAAAAGTTAAGAATTTCATTCCTTGAAGATTTTTCACTCCTTTAATTCTTCTCTTCGTAGTTGTTATTATACAAGTACATTTTTTAATTCATTTTATGATTTTTACATTTGAAATCAATTTTCTGTTAAACTTTTTTTCTTCGAAATTAAAAGTTTGGAATTATTCTTTAACAAATTATTGAAAAGTGTTGGAGAGTTTTTTCTATAATTCTACTAAAACAAAAGACTAATTGATAGAGTTTTTTTTTATGTAGAAAAATAATTGCAAATATTTTTCTTAAATTTATTTTAAGGATCTTAAGGGCACTGGTTCGCGGGGAGTTCTAAAAGGCGCTTAAATAAAATATAAATTTGAAGCATTTATTGGCTTGGCATTTTCATTTGTTCTACTATTTTTTACAACAGATTAAATAAATATATATAAATTATATAAATAGTAGCTGGGCCCTACCCGCGTTTCTAGACCCAAATCAAAATCAGTGTTTTTAGTTATTTATAATAAAAAAAAATTTTTTATTCCCAAAACCGAAAATCACAATTGCAATAACACACACAGTTTATGTTTTTATCATATTTTAAATATACAATATGAAAATTTAAAGTTAAAATTAAAATTTAAAATAAAATTTATATAAAATTGAATTTTTATAATTATAAATTATAAAAACTCCCTCGAACTTTTCAGGAAAAGAGTTAAGTATGAGTAGGTGTCGGGATAAGCACACAACGCCTTTAGCGAAACACCGCATAGGATAAGCGCGCAAATAGAGATTAAAAATTAGACATATTTATTTATATTTTTAACTTAATTTTTAAATTAACTTTTTCCCGAAAATAGGTCAGGTTTGATCCGGTATTGGGTTAATTAACGCCACTACACACCCATTAAGCAGCCAACGGTTTCAGCGAAAGGGAGCATAGGGTTATCGCAAAACACAAAAAATAATTATTGCACCATCTGTAGGACGAACTTCAAACTATACAGAAACAGTCCTCAGGGCCCATAGAGCATGCATATAAAATTTGTTTGAAGTCGGGCCAGTAGTTTTTGAGCTTATCGATCACGAACATACTACACGTCTTTATATATATATATATATATATATATATATATATATATATAATATTTATATATATATATAAAATTTGTTTGAAGTCGGTCCAATAGTTTTTATATATATATAATATAAATATATTACATATAATATATATATATTATTTATATATATTTTATATATATATTTATATGTATTTTATATATATATTTATATATATATTATTTATATATATATTATTGTATATAATATATATATATTATTATTATTATATATATATTATATTAAACTAAACAGAAACACTTCTCACGGCCCATAGAGCGTCCATATAAAATTTGCTCAAAATTGGTTCTGTAGTTTTTGACTTTATCGATGGCGAGTATACATGGCTTTTTATATATATATATAAGATATAATATATAATGTATATAATATGTTTAGGACAAAAGTCTTCCACTTATTATTAAGGAGCCTCTCGCCTCCGTTCCTCTTCCAAGAAACTAATCATAAAGAAAAATGTAGGAAACGTGCAGACATTTATTAAGTTGCTCTACACACAAACTGTAAAGAAATGCGAGCTTTTATATTACGTCACGGAATTCTGCCAAGATGCATTTTAACGTAGTTATTATACGATGCATTCGGTGTGATGGGGTCTGCACATATCCATTTATATTATTATAAGTTTTTGATTTTTTGGGGCCTCCACATACCCATTTCTGTTTTACTTTTGGTAGATGCCTCATTTTATATAGAGATGTAAGATATAAGATAACATATAGAAATATATTTTATATATAAATAATGGTATCATGATCCATCGTGTTCAATGTTTACTACAGGTATTTGCGGCCCTCATTCCGCATTTAACATTTTAGGCCGTTCATATCGCATCATGTTGTACGTATCCCAATGGAAAGGGATCATTTTTAGTTATTCGAATGAAACCACCTTTTGCAAGGTACTAGAAAAAAGCTCATACGAAAGGAAAACTTTTACAATTATTTCACTTTTCCCTCACATGAAAAATACTTTCAAAAATTCCTCGTTATTAATTTTTTTTTTTCATTTTGGATATTTTCGTTTATTTCACATTTTTACAATTCAAACAAGATAAACTTTCCAAGCTCTCTTTATGTTATTAGTTGTTTGCTTCATTGCTATTCTAGTGTAAGCAATTCGAAATAGAAACAATATAAAACAATTTCCGGCATTTGTTATTTTACAGCCCCTGGGCAACAACATAGCAATATAAAATTGTTGTCCTTGTTTATAAAATTCTACTCTTTTTTACTTTCTATAAAAACTTTTCAAATGATCAGTACAAGTATTGTTCTATACAAACAAACAATGACATTATTTGATGATTTATGAAAATAATTTCAAGTGTGTGGGAAACTTTTCAGTGTACCACAGAAGACAAAACCAAAATAAATGGAAATCTTAAGAATGCCAATTTAGTGCTTATTTAAAATGTATAGAATTTTTTTATGTATAATTTATATTTAGTTAAAAGGAATACTATATATGGGCAGGTAGGCATGTGTATGTGTATTCTCCCCTTGGCATAAGAGGATGTCAGTTGAAAGTTGAGCCAACTGGAATGATAGAAAGTGGTTTAGAGAGCATTTTCATGTTCTTCTTTATTGCTTATTGTAACTGGTTTTTCCGCAAAAGAATCTTCATGTGAAGTTGTATTTCGATTTTCGCTTCTCTGTTGGCATATGAACAACTTTCTTATACGAATCTAATTTGATTAGGTCAGCTAAAAAATTTAGTTCGTTTAGAATTTATTTGAAACCGCTAATTGAAGCGAACCTTTTTTCCCCCCTTTCCCATAGTGGTGAAAATATTTCGAGTCTCACATTTGCTTCTTCTTTAAATTTTAATTAAACACTTAAGGAAATTTATTATTATATAGAACATTAACAGAATTTATTATTATAAGTTTTGTGTGTTTTGTGGTTAGGCTTTTCTAGAGTCCTGCATTCCGATGGTGTGAATAAAATTACATAGAAATGTAAGCCACAACATACAAAGGCTTGGGATTATTTCACAAAACTGTTTGTTTCTTGGTCTACTGATGAGTTTGGTTTTTGCACCAACGAAATGCAGATCTCTAGACCTGCATAACTACTTAACAAGGAAAAGCAATAAATTTAATTAAATGTGTTTGAGGTTCGGATGTCTGGTTATGTTTATTGGATTCAGAAGGCAATTCGTAGCTGGCCAAAGGCATATACTTGAATACAAATTGCTTTTATGGTGTAAAAGGGGGAAATTAAGGCTTTACGAATTGACAAACTGATATTTTTCACTTTCCCTTTATCTGACTAGACATGCATTGTATTTTCCTGTCAGTCCAATGCAAAAGCTTTAGCTTTACATTTTGTAAGTTTTGCCAATTTAAAAACAAAATAAATCATTGAAATTTCTTTGAATTTTGTGTGTTTCAATGAAACTTGTAATTCAAGTAATTAACAATTTTATGGCACTGCAAATATAATAATAGTTTTAATAATTTTCTGATTATATAAGTTATTTAGATCTTGACCATGAAACTTAGAGTTCAGGGAATCACCCGGCAGAAATCCTTCTCCTACTTATGTAAACGAGGCCCCTCTAAATAAGAACAGTGCGAACCTCACCTTGGCATACCAATATTATTACAGATCCGAGAACTTTTTACATACAATGGAGGGCGTTACGTTTTATGTATTATTATAACATCACATTCACTGGTAAATGTAATTCTTCAGCAAAGGATTGCAATTTAAGCCCTTCACTTTCTTTTAGTAAAGCTTTGAATGCACACGGCTGTCTTTTTCAGATTTCAGTGGAGAATACCACATATTTGGTAGAGTAGATATATTATGGTTATATTTTTGCTCATTGTAAGCTTTTAAAAACTCACTATTACCGAAACCAACAATTAGTAACGTGACAAATACATCTGAGCATATAAACTCCTTTTTGGGATGCTGCTTTAAAAGCAGAACCTTTAAAAGACTACATAATCTATGGCAGTCTTCAATAACTGCCTTCTGCCGCATTTTGTCTCTTAACCGTCGAAGCAATAATAAGTTGGAATGAAGGCCTTATTCGTTGAGTATTGGATGAAGCGGAAATTGCCTTCGCTTGTAACAATTGAGGTTTGGTTACTATAGGGGTAAAACTTTCTTTTATTTTCTGTGGTAATGCCTTGAGCAAAAGCCTTTCAAGTGCCTGAAAAAATATCAATGAATAGAGCACACTGTGTTCTGACCACATATACCAGTCAATTGTTCAACAGAGAAACCTTTTCGTCTAAGGCCAATGGCCCAACTCCATTCAACATATTTGATAATAATCTTTTATAGAATAGCCCCTTATAATTTCTTTTGAAGCTGCAGCATCACTGTGGAGTGGAAAACCAAAACCTTTCCAAATGCAATAAAATCAATCCAAAAAAAAAAAAATTTATTTCCTTTACCAAAAATAGCACCGCCATATAACTAATCCAAACAATATGTCAAATAATGACTTGACTATTTCCGGTTTTATTATCCACCTGCGTGAAAATTTATTTATGCAATTCATCTATTCGTCGTCGTAACTCCAAAGGTAATTACGGATTAACCTTTGCAAAGATCATGCTCCCGAATAAAAAAAAAATCCACAAAAATATTTGTGTGATAAATAAAAAATAAATATTTATTGTAGGAAATTCAATATTTTATTGTTGGTAATAAAATATTGCTTTGACTTGTTTTATGGCAACTGAAGTCCTCACCAACTCAGCCTTATAATTTTTAGTTTAGAAACTGTTGCTATTGCTGTTGCTGTGTCTGCTGCTGTTGCTGTTGCGTATTTTTTATGATTATGCAATGAAAATTTATATCCGGTTGTCAAATAACAGAACTCCAATAAAGAACTGTTAAGGAGGATAATAAAAATAAAATGAATAAAAATATTAACAAGAAAAAAAATTTCAAGCCACAATAAATTACAAACAATATCGCAATTGTTTACCTGAGAGCGGCGGCAAAAGGACACGCACAATTCTTGGCAAACACCCATGACAATGAGGAACATCGTCATCTTCAACAGAAGGGAAAAGGTCTCATAAATTTTGAATACAAAAAAAAAAAAAAAAAATTTATGAGCAGTCAGATGCAAATGGAAATTTAACTTTTTTCCGTATGACTCCCTTCTTATATTTTTTGTTTATTTATTTTTTTTTTTCTCTCGACAAAAAGCTATAAAATGAATTTATAATATATTTGTCTTAAGCACGATTTGTGACGCATGACAATATCAAATTACAGCCACGATATTAATTTATTTGAGGAGTTCAATGGTTGCCAAAAGTAAAAGTACGTACTTGTGCGGCAAATGAATTCATAATGCTGAAATTAAATATTTTAACAACTTTTAATAAATTGATTTTGATCGGAGATACCAGATATTTGTAATTAAAACAAATAGTCAGCCCACGATTTCTATTGCAGACTTTCTGTGCAGCATCCAGAAGAAAGTGAAGGCTTTTGAAGACTCTACAGCTTGTGTTATATGGATAGTCGTTTACACATAAAGGGGGCGTAAGGGCCTATGAGGGCCTTCCAACGGTATTGTGGGAAAATTTGCGGCGAACCAAATGCAGAATCATGAAGAAGTAGAAGGATTGTTAAGACTCTACAGCTTGTATTATGTGGATAGTCATGTGCACGTAAAGGGGGCTTAAGGCCCTATGAGGGCCTATGAGGGCCATCCAACGGTATTGTGGAAAAATATGCGGTGCTTCATATGCAGAATCCATAAGAAGCAGAAGCCTTTTAAAGACTCTAGAGCTTGTGTAATGTGGATAGTCATTTATACATAGAGGGCGCGTAAGGGCCTATGAGGGCCTTCCAACGGTATTGTGGGAAAATTTGCGGCGAACCAAATGCAGAATCATGAAGAAGTAGAAGGATTGTTAAGACTCTACAGCTTGTATTATGTGGATAGTCATGTGCACGTAAAGGGGGCTTAAGGGCCTATGAGGGCCTATGAGAGCCATCCAACGGTATTGTGAAAAAATCTGCGGTGCTTCATATGCAGAATCCATAAGAAGCAGAAGCCTTTTAAAGACTCTAGAGCTTGTGTTATGTGGATAGTCATTTATACATAGAGGGCGCGTAAGGGCCTATGAGGGCCTTCCAACGGTATTGTGAAAAATCTGAGATGCTTCATATGATATATCAAAACTAGTCTACATGCAGTCATTAAATAATTTACGAGAATAACAAATATTAGTTTTTCTTTAAATGCAATCAGCCTTTTAATATACAAATCATATAGTTTAACCTTTAGTCCTTATTGAGGAATAACAATTTTAAAATTATGTTTAACAACTGGAAGGATTTTCTAACAATTTTTTTTTACTATGATCTCCTGTACTTTTGCATGTTATTTCGATATTATGCGGTTAAATCCGCAAGCAAAATATATTCATTATGCCGATTTTATAATCTCTCAATAATGTAAGAACGGAAATAATTTTTTTTTTTCAGCAGAAAAACATCTCAAATTTCAGTTTAGCACACCTTTATCCTTGAAGCCGCCAATAAAAATTTATAGCCGAAAACACACATGCATGCATACACACATAAATACATACACACATACATGCGTATAACTCATAGAAAAGAAATTCTCTTTTATTGTATTATTTAACAGACCTCAAGCAGAAAATACCGTTTATTGCCATGCAAATACACACTTGCACACACATATTCGCACACATGCATACTTAGCAGTAAAAGGCTTTTATTTAGTTTTATATGGAAGGGGATGTGGATGTATCAGTACGCAGCCATCTACATACATATATTGGCACAAAACAATTTTACTAATGAGTTCATATTCAAGGCACAGTTAAGGGCGATTAAAGAAAGAAAGTTTCTTGAATTCAATTCCCGAACATGATCGGAAAAACGATTCTAAAGCGCATAAAGGGATTAACGCAATATGTATAAGAAAAGTAACTAATGACATGATCCCCCAAGAACCGATGATGAAGTGAAATTATTTTATTTTAAAGTAAAGTGATGCCATAAATAAAAATGAAATGTTTGAAACAATCGCAGTAACAAATTCGTTGTTACTAATTGTTTGCACGCAGCTGTTTAAAGGCCAGTATGGATAGCAAACAAAACGCAACAAAATCAGCAGCCATAAAAATGAATATTCAACTCTTTACGATTTTCTCTATTTTATTTAGAAGTTCATAGAAAAATCCGACACAGAAAAAGTACTTAACAAGTATGTAAACAAAGTTTAGCTTCCATATAAAATAACTGTGTTGAGAGAAACAATAAAATCAGCAACAATTACAAAATAGCAGAGGTATTCAGTGTATGATGGAAAAGAGCTGCCAAAACTGAAAATTGAAATTATATTAACTTTTGTCTATTTTCCTAAAGATGGCAAAGAAAAACATGAGCAACTTAAGCTTGCTCACAATTACGTAGAAATTTTTTTTATATGTATGTTATGTGTTTTCCGTTTTGCATGGCTCATGAACAGCTGATGAGGGTAAACCGAAATTGCCGTAAAGTAAAAGTGCATGTCTAAGTAGTAGAGTAAAAAAGTGGCCAGAGATAACATTAAACAATATATTGATTTAGAGAGAAAAAAATTATAGAGGAAATTTTTTTTTTAATAAATTAAAATAAAATTTAATAAAAATAAAAACATATGCTTTAAGAGGCGGCATTACTCAATGGATAGCCTTAACCTATCTTCGCGGCATTCCAGAGCAATTGCGCAAAACCAAACCATAAACACTGACTACGAATGACAACACCCTTGCAAAGGCAAAATGCAGCAACTACTGAATAGCGTTAATGCGGAAAAGGCACAACAAAAAATTACGACAATAAGAACTGTTTTTATTATTCTAAACACAATTTCAAGTGTTGTGCTTGAATTAAACGTTTATGAGGATTCCGTTTTTATTGTGCACGTATAAAGGATTTCTCATTGGGACTATAACAAGTCTGTTTTGCATTTTAATAGAGGCTCTGCCATCCTTGAGCTGTTTACGTTGGTATGTATGTACATGATCAGACAATGGCGAAACATGAGCCAATGTGAACATATTTATGATGACGTAAAGTATTATCAAAGTATGACTGACTGGTGGCTATTTTAGACATTTTGTATTACAATATATGATTAAAAACATTATAATCAATCAAAAATATTAAAGTTTCCAAAATACAAAAAAAAAAATTTAAAAAAAAAAAATTGCTTACCTTCTTTCTGTTCGAAAGGGAAATTGGAAAAATTGGAAATGTCACTTACAATGCCTGGCATCAATGTAGCCCTCGGAGCATTGCATGTCCTTAAAATTGACTACGATTTTAGAACACATCATTGTTAAAAAAGTGTTTTGTGTACTCTGCCTTACAAAGCTTTTTAGCAAATGCTTTACAATTTCCTTTAAACAACAATCATGTTTTTCTTTGTAATATCTATTGAAAATGTTTACAAGCCATTTTAATCTTGTAAGCAGAAATAAAAAAGAATTAAATGGAAAGTGTTGTTAAGACGAGTGGAGGCATGCTCCCTTATATGTAATCTCAGGATGTCTAGACACAATTAGAAAACAAATCAGTTATATTTGCAAATATACACTTCACAACTCACTAAGTTCGGTTCCTGCCATTAGCTTGCATTATTTAAATGCAGAGCAGTTCTTTCATTTCTATAGCGCGTTTTCACTTCACTTATTAAGCGAATGCATTTCATTATCACTTAAATCCATTGCAATAAAACACTCTATACAAGAATTCAGTCTTTATTAGAACAGGCGGCGATATTAAATCATGAACTTTTTATTTCTATGTAATTTTCTTTTGCACAATCACGCGCCACCTACTGATTTGGTTTGCTAAATGAAAATAAAAACAAAGAAAAGAGATCATGTTGCCACATCTAGAGACTAATTACTGTTGCCATTTGCTAGCATTTACACACTAAAATTCATAATTTTTTATTAACTTTACAACACTATTATAAATCAACTTGAACTTTGTTTGCAAATTATTAACTTAATTCAATAAATTATTAATATTTTACTCGATGAGTATCTCTAGAGTAATTTGTAGATCTGGTAACTCCAGATGTATTTTCGAACCAATAAGGCAGCTGATTGACTTAAAAGAAACACATAAACCACTAAAATTGCCATAACAAAAGTATAGTATTGAAGTGTTTTATTAAGCTAAAAGCAAAACAATTATAAAATATGTGCCAGTGATCGCAAATCGGTAGTCGTTTAGCTCAGCAGTTCCAAATCACGAGATTATTAAATTTTTTTTTTACACCGAACACCATTTCCAATGTAAAACAAAAACCTGGTCTTTGCAATTGTAAGGAAGCCATTGTAAAATTAAAGCGAATGTCGCCGGCTACTACTGTGGACTAGTTGATGATTGTAGGCAGTAGCCTGAACCGTGTGAATGTTTTCCTTTAGGTGTTAAACATATTTGGAACAGAAATTTTTATATATTGTTTAATAAATACTCGTATATAATATGTACTCGTATGTGAAATCATATTTACAATTGCTTTTCTGAACAATATAAACGAAGTTATTCTCCGTATTTTCCAAATTTATTCATCTCCGTGCAAGGTTTCCTTAAGGACATTAAAATACAAATAATATAACAAATAAAAATAAAAGTGCATAAAAAAAAATATTATTTATCTATTGTAATATTATAAATTGCAAATTTTCTTTTTTATTCTTATAAATGAAATGCTCATATATCTGAATTACATTTTCACGAGTCCTCTTCTGAAAGGAAATCTGATTTGCAATTGGATGATTCCGTTCACTGGCAGACATCCTATAATGGAATTCCAAAATTTTTTAAGCTGAACTGGCGTTTATATTACTTTTACCAGCTGATTTTTTATCTCAGAATAGGAGTATATTTCTTAGATATTTGCCAGTAATTAAAAATTACAAAAAATTGCGATTTTTATAAGGTAGCTACCTTAGTGATTTTCAGCCGTCCAACTCATTCCTTTCTCCTTAAATTACTCCTTAAGTTGAATTCCATTACTTTTACTAGCTGATTTTTTATCTCAGAATAGGAGTATATTTCTTAGATATTTGCCAGTAATTAAAAATTACAAAAAATTGCGATTTTTATAAGGTAGCTACCTTAGTGATTTTCAGCCGTCCAACTCATTCCTTTCTCCTTGAATTACTTCTTAATTTGAATTCCATTACTTTTACTAGCTGATTTTTTATCTCAGAATAGGAGTATATTTCTTAGATATTTGCCAGTAATTAAAAATTACAAAAAATTGCGATTTTTATAAGGTAGCTACCTTAGTGATTTTCAGCCGTCCAACTCATTCCTTTCTCCTTGAATTACTTCTTAATTTGAATTCCATTACTTTTACTAGCTGATTTTTTATCTCAGAATAGGAGTATATTTCTTAGATATTTGCCAGTAATTAAAAATTACAAAAAATTGCGATTTTTATAAGGTAGCTACCTTAGTGATTTTCAGCCGTCCAACTCATTCCTTTCTCCTTGAATTACTCCTTAAGTTGAATTCCAAACGTAAAAATATAATAAAATGGTAAAAACTTAACTAAGAGGAAAAGAGATGCGTAATTTGATGAAACTGTTCTTCTGGACGCCATCCTTGAATGGAATTCCAAAATTGTGATTTTTGTTATTATGCATAGCCTTTTTCGTATTACTGAGGTATAAATTAACCTTCACAGTGGGAAGTTTCCCGAATGTATGAGAATGCATATAAGCAGCGTTCCTCTTGCAAGTTGATTTAAGTGTAGGAAATGCCATCATTGAGTCAGTATAGAGACTAATAAATCGGTGGGGTGAAGTATTGTTATTATGCAGTTTTCATTATAAAATAATGCAATTCTGCATAATGAGTTTATGTAAACAAAAAGGAAGCGGTTCTCCAGAAAATTTTAACGTTGGTGCAAATATAACCATATAAGCGGGAATTTTTGGTTACGAAATTTAAGTTTGATGACATATTGCGAATAATTTAAGTCATCTTCCTGCATGGATAAATAATGCTAAATAATTTTTATTGTTTCAAAGCAGCAGTTTCGCCATCTTAGGATGTGTCTTACTGCCTCTTCGAAAGGTCTTAGCTGCATTTCGCATTACATACATACAAACATTGCTATCAATTAGATATTCTTTAAGCTTTAAAATAGTACAGCAACTGTTAAAGCTTTTTATATTTCTTATTTGATATAACAAAGATGAAACTGAATTATTAAAAAGATTTTTTTGTTTCTGTTACTCCCGATCTGCCTTTTCTTTGCCTTTGAAGGGCAAACTTTATTGCCATTATTATTTATTATTAATGAAATAATGCGTATCTCCAGTAAAATAAACATCTAGTTCTTTCAAGGCAACTTTATTGACAGTGATATTGAGATAGAAGACAATGGAAATTGAAAAACAAATAGATGGAACATCAGGTGAATACTGAAAGCTTGACTTGACTGGAGTGGTGCAAAATAGCCAAGTGTGTCAAGTTGTCATGAAATTGTAGACGGTAATAAAAATAAAAACACAATATTTTTTTAAGCAAATAAGAACACAAATATTTAAATTCAGATCATTAAATTTAAAAAAAGAAGAAAAAAATTCAAATAAAAGTTAAAGAGAAAGTAGAAATTGAACTTGAAAATAATGCTTTACCAGGTAACGAATGTGGTGGTTTGCAAGTTGGCTGACAGCAGCCGGTACAAGAGATGTTTAATTTTGATTGATGAAATATAATAAACAGCAAAAAAATAATGCTTTACAACTCATCATCCACTTACTTGATTATTTCTTTATTATTTCCTCTTGTTTTGAATTTTGGCATTGCAAGATTACTTAACAAACCAAAATTCTTTCTACGAGCGATACAGTTGTGGTATTTGTAAGTTTATCAGTTGAGCATTTCCACACATTTTAAATTTTTGTTACTTCCGTAAAATAAAATCATTTCTAATGGAGTTCTTTTTACAGCTTTAGTTTGTGTAAACTATATATTTAAAAATTTGTATAAAGTTTTTCTGATCAGTCTTTGATACTTCTGAATAATGAAAAAAAGCTTACTGCGTTTAAATAATTAGAAATTTTGGTAATTCTCATAAATCAAATAAGGAAAGCTTTGCGTTCTTAATAATTTTATTTCCTTTGCAGGGCAGTTATAAAAGTCCTGTCTTAACTGACGCAGGGGAATATTCAGCTTCAGTCAATTTTGAGCTGCTGATCGCTAAACAAGTTCGGCTTCGTTGCCTACGCACATTATTGGCAGTGGCCATTAATCACATTATCACTTCTGATTTACGCCTGCCATTTCTGATCCTGACATCCTTCATCTTTATACTCCCATCTTTTAACAATGGCTTTTTATTACAGAGCACAAAAGTGAATTCTCATAAAATTTTTCTAACAGTCCTCGTATAATATGTAATGCATTTATCTGTGACTACAATTCGCTCACTCAACAAATCTACAAAATTTTGACTCATTATATTTATACAATTATTCCTAGTTGTGTTACGTAGTTTAGAAGGAGCAGGATGCAAAAAACCCACACACACACACTTGAAGGTACACTAATCTGTGGCAAGCAGTTTCCTTTTTTTGTCTCTACACATATACAAATAAAAATGTAGAGACAAAGTTGAGCCTTTGGGGCATTTAATTATCACTGCCATCCTAAAATGTCAACAATTTGCTCTGAAAACAAATCATTATGCAAATTTATTTAATTTCATTTAACAGTATACGATCTTTTTTTTAACGTGAATTTAAAAAAGGTGTTAAAATGTAATTTAGTCTTTGTTTTATGGCAATCGGGAGAGAAATAAAAGCTGAAGGATTAAAAGGCTGGAAAGCAATGAATTTGTGATGAAAACTTTAGTCTTAAGAAAATGATATCAAGTTGGCATGAAAATTCTTTTAATATTTTATTTTTTAACATAATAAAAATACAAATACTATAAAAACTGTGTGGGCAAAATAAATTGTCAATTTGGTTAAAAAAAAAAAAAAAATCGTGGTTGTGAAAAGCACAGGACGTGCAAAGGCTTCACCTCGCCCAACAGCTTTCTGCATCTGGTTACTGTGATATAAATTTGATCGCCTTTTCCAACTCTCAACATTTTTATGCTTTTAAGGATTTTCATTGAAAAAAAATTCTTGAACTATTGCTCATGTGGGTATTTCCATTTAAAACTATACTATTCAGCAAACATGTCCAATTCGCTTCCATTCTCCTACAATGTGCTAAATACATATATAAAGTCATTGGTATTCATCACAAGAAGGCAGCAAATTCTTTTCTTTTCCTTTTTCTACTCTTTAGGGATTAAATTAAGGACTTCTTGTGCGAGCTAAATAAAAGCTTTTCATAACAAAATATTAAGTTTATAGACTAAAAATATATTAAGTTAAAATTAAGGAATACTTTCCTTATTTAAAGTCCATAATGGTTGGTAAAAATATGAAAAAAAATTTTAATAAATATTATAAAATATCTCTGTGCGAAATATTTTTACTGAACGTGAGCAACAATTTTCTTAAAGTTCACTAATCGAATTCTCTGCAACTTTCTCAGTATTTCCTTTTAATTTCACTTTAATCGGCCAGTTTTTTTATTTATTAATTTTTTATTGAGTTGAGTAATTTTCTTCTTAAATTGTACTTCATAATGTTTTTATTTTCATATAATTCTCATTTAGTTTACTACAAAAATATCATTCTGTGAATTGTAGATACACTGAGATTAAAACTATGAACCATTATATGGAAGAGACAAGCATTCTGAACGGCAAAGAAACGTTGGCGTAACGTAAACGTAAAGTAAAAATAACAGATTACAAGTTCATGGAAATTAAAAGGTAATAAAAAATAGAAAAAAAAGTAAATGTACTTCTACTTGTAAAACTTTGAACTTGTGATGAAAATTTATGAAATATTTAATTACTTTAAAGAAACATTTCCTCACATTCAAGAAATATTCCCTAAAAAGAAGGAAAATATTTTGTGCCATTTTGTGCTATGAAGAGATCTTAACAGATCTTGTAATGTATTTTAAGTAACTTTTATTACTGCCAATGGCCAAGTTTGTAGGTTACAGTTCTTCTGCTTCCGCCAGCCATAAGAATTTTTATTGAAACGGTTAAGTGACGAAGAAATTGCCATTGTCTCATGGGAAACTTGCCTAATTCGAATTATTATTGTTCTTTTTTCTTTTTCTTTTTTTTGAGCACTTTTGTTGAGGATGTGTAAATAAAGAAATTTTAATTAATTTTTAAAAATTAAAAAAAAGTAGTTGAAATTAAAAAAAAAACACATTTTTAACAACTTCGAAAGAGGAAAATAATTTTTTTGAATTCACTGTGAACCCGGTCTATAATTAATTAATTACTGATCATCTTGCTTATTTAATCTCACAAATTTTTATTCATGAATTTTTCTGAAGCGCTCAAGTGCTACTTGTTGATCTCCTACTTTAATATCATATCAGTTGCAATACAAATCTAGCTGTGTTCCTCTTCAACACTTGCCTTCTCTATCACACCATGTTGAAATGACGGAGGCGTGTTCGCTGACAGCTTTATACAAAAAAAAAACTTTAGGGTCACCTACTTTAACATCACATCAGTTGCAATACACCTCTACCGTTGCTCTTCTCCAACCCTTCCCCTCTCTACCCCTACCATATTTTTCTGACGCCTGCACAAAGCATTCCACTTCCTGTCTCTTCAATTTCACGGATCCATTTATCTACAAATAACTTTGAATAGTTTAGGTCTAATTTTAATATTTTAAACATGGAAAAGGCACATTTAAAGCTTTATTTACTCTTTTATATCTGCTTCAGGCATGTTTTTAAATATCATTTACAGACATTTCTTATATCTTTATATTCCCGCTTCTCTCATCCTTCATTTTCTATTCGCTAAGAAATCCATTTGCGTTCTGGAAAATCATACCCATCAGGTTAAACGTCTTCTGACTTTTAAATGTTCAAGGTTATAAAACCCACCCACAAAAATACATCAACAATAATATGTTGCTGTGCTCGTGTGTGTGTGTGCGGGTGCATGTGTGTTCCACGTATGTGTGGCACAGAAATATCTATGAAATACAGAAAATAAATATATGAAAACCTCGGGGAATGCTGCTGCCGACATCAACAAAAAATTAAATGAATAGTGAAGATCAAGTAAGGAGAGGTTTGAAGTTTTAATATATTTTTCATATTAACTGCAAATGTCTGTCCATTATTAACTTTTGGCCTCTTGAGACTTGTACGCATTTGCGTAGGTTTCCTCCAGACCTGAAATCAACTCACAATAATACATTTTACTAATTTCGAATTTGGCTTTCACTCGTGCTTTTGCGTTCTAATACTTTCTGGACATTTTTATGGCAACAACAACAAAACCCAGATTCATCTATGAAATTCATTTATTAGTTGATTGATTGTTTAGTAATTAATTTTTTTATAAATAAATAAGACAAATTGCAGATGACCGTAAATGTGAAAGATACCCACCACTCATATGTAGTCGTTCTTAAAATGGAGTAAAGTTTTCTGTACACGGCATATTTGACAAGCTTTTCAGCAAAATAAATAATAAATTAATTATAATACTTTAATAAATAATAATTTTTGAGAATTTAGTGCATTTCAAATAACGCTTTAAAAATATTTGCTCGTAGCCGGTCGTAGCCGGTCGTAGCCAATCGTAGCAGTACGTACGTAAACGTATGTATTTCCACACCTTCGAAGTACTAAAATTTGAAACTTTTATACGGTATAGTGCCAAAAAAGAAAGAAAATCGAGCAAAAATACAAGTGTTACAAGACTACTGCGTTACTAAACAGCCGATTACATTTTGTGTAACCGGAAACGAAAAGCTAATTGTTATAAACTTAATTGGAGAATTTCTTAAGTACTCAAAGGGGTGGCTCACAAACCAGTTATGAAACAGGAACGAAATAAAATTAAGGGCCTTTTACGAAAGAGGAATGAAAATCTCTCATTGAAAAATTTCCTCCGCTACTTTCACAAGTTTGCTTTTCTCCTTCAACTTGAAAGAAATGTGAAAAAACTTTTTCACAGTGTAATTTATATCAAATAAATGTAAGTTGAGAAAACATATTCATACTGCCAATTTCGAAATCTCACAGTTAATAAAATGTTTTTGTATGATCGGAGCACTGAACTCTTGCATCTTTATATGTTGCTGTATTTCATGACCAGATTTGAAGATATGCTCTTTGCTCAACAACTTTAGTAATTACTAAATACAAGTATTGGCTCTCATGAAGAAATAAGAAAAATTCAAAGAGATATTGGGAAGGAGTGTATAAAAGCTCTCTGATCTACATCCGATCTTTACGGCCGGCAGTGCAGTCAATGCATTGAGAACCGTTAGAAACGACTTGTTTTTTGATAGAGAGCTGTTATCTTATGCTGTTAGTTTGCCACGCTACTTATCATATAATTAACCATTTTCCAATTCCTCGCAAGGAGTAGTGCACTTTCTTTTGCCTCACTGTAAACAGTTGTGTAAAACAAATCAACTGTAAGCACTGGAAATGTATGAATATTTTTACATTCTTAAATTTTAATGCATTCGTATACTAGTAAAATTAAAGAACAAAAAAAATTGAAACTCTTGAATAATAAAATAAATATTAAAAGGTTTGTTCAACAGAGCAAGAGGGGCAGAACAAGAAAGAAATTAAAAGTCAATTCTGGTTTTTCTAAGCACTTAATAATTTGGATTTTTTTCTAATTAAATTGAAAAAAAGAAAAACACTCAACTTCAAACTTAATTTCATGCCTCTATTTCAGCGTCAATTTGCATGGAAAGGGGGGTCGTGTGGCAAAGAAGTTCAACTTCCAGCCATCAATAAAAAATAAATATTTATGACTTTCTTTGAAATAGTTGGAATTTTACAAGTCAATTTCACTAGTCAAAAGCAGTTTGAATTGCTACCCCAACGCCATCACATGAAATTCATACAGCATGCAGAACTGTATTTTTCTTTTACTTACATATTTATATTTTTATTTATACCGCTGTAGCGAATAAAGTTGGCCAAAAGTTTATTTTACTGGCTCTAGTACCAAAAGCTGGCACAAAGATTTTATTTTCTAGAATTTTTTAATTGTATAAAAAGCTTTGCTTGAACAACAACAAAACGGTGAATAAAGTTGATTGTATAAGGAAAACAAATGCTGAAACAAAAAATTGTCTTTAAAAAAGTATAATTTTCCACATTCTTCCATTTCAAACATCTGTTAAATTTAATATGGTAGTAGAAATCGAAAAGTAGAATAAAGTTGCTACAAACTTTTGCCCCAAAAAATATAAGTTTGAGTAGGAAAATGACTAAAAAGAGGCGCCACATTTACACCTTGTATGTACCCCACATATCTGCTCTTATATTGAATATAGAAAATGTTTTCAAGTCAAGTGCCTTCGTAGCCGATTAAATAATGGGTGTCATGGGTTCGATTCCTGTCTAGAAACTGAGCGCTTTCCTACCGACAAGCCGAAAGCTTTGCAGGTTAAGTTAATTAAAACACATAAGTCGCTTTCTGAAATAGTACAATTTCAAAATATCAAATTCTCAAAATAGAAATAAATAAAAATTATTTCCCAACCTGAGTATGTGTTAAGGGAACTGCAGGGCCATAAAAACGAATGAAATTTAAAACATTTTTACAGCATATCCGAGAGCTATTTAAGAAAACGGCTAATTGTTTGGCTTAAAAACATTTCCTCCGCTCAATACACAAGAAGATATAAACCCCAATGGCAGTTTTTTAACCATTTTTTTAGGCTTCAAATGTCAAAAAATATACCCCAATCACCCCAACTTATTTTTGTATGTAACTAAAATATGAATCGAACTTTTGATACACCTTTCCTACCCATTTTAATTTTTGAACGTAAAGAAAGGATATCTAACGGACCTTGTTCACTTTGAGTGAAAGCTGTGTACCGTAATCAGCGAGTCAATCAGCCAATCACTCAAAAATATTACTACCCGGACTGTTTACACAGGCAAACGGAGTCTGTGAAAAAATTCAAAAACTTCTTTCTCTACTGCTGTTCTTCTTCAGTTCAAACTTTACGCATTACTGTCTACTCAAAGAATTAGTAATTTTCTTTTTTCGGTTTCTGCTTTTCCTTGCCTATAAAATCCATAAATTATTGCTGAAAAAGTACTTTTTAGTGAAGATGCCATTTAGATTTCTATTAAATAAAATGAACTTTAAGTTTCGGTATTAATGATAGAAGTATGATGCTCTTATAATGCACAATGGGACCTTATACAAACCTACTGGATATGAGTGTAGAACAGAGATTGGATTCTGATTGAATTCTGTGAATTCCTCAAATAGTCCGCAGGACTGAATAGAATTGTTTTTTTTTTCATAAAATCCATATTTCAATACAAAAATATAAATCTTTTCTTAAGGCTATTTTGCACTTTAAATGATGGGCTAATGTGTGTGAAAGGCATACACAAATGCTGGAGTCCAATTCAAAGTGAATTCACTCGCTGTGATACGACTTGTTTTAATTCTCTTATACGATATGTTGCTTTGAATAAAATGCAGGTCATATTTATAAATTTCATACTTTTTAAAAAAGCTACATTTAGAACTCGATAATTCAAGAATAGGAAATACAGAATTTCTTAAACGTTCTTGTGCTGGCTTATCATGGATTTATTATTTCTTTTGAAAAACAATTATACCATGGCAATAAGAAATATGGTAAAATAGGTCAGTTGTGGTAATAACATGATCCAAGGTCCAACATAATATGCGAGCAAAGGCACTTTCATTACATATACGGTTCAATTATTTAATTATTTTTTAGGCAAAACCCCCCTTTAGACACACCAAGTTTGCTTTGAGTTTTAAATTTTTTTAAAACGAAGTTTTAATGTGAGTTTAGTTTTTCTTCGTATTTGAAAAGCAAAAAAAAGTTTAAGGTTGCCGATATTTAAGAAAACTTTGCCAAAGTAAACTTTGCATGTCTAAAAAGGATCAAATACAAAATAAAAACTTTTAATCTTTACAACTAAAAGAATGCTAACTAATTTCATGTGTTCGCTACATACCCCAATTAAAATTATTTATTAAAATCAAATGATATAGAAATACTTTTCTTACAAGATGTGGACAGAAGTGGACTGCTAATAGCAATTGAGTAGGGCTTGTATTATATATTAAGCACCTCTACACTAGCAGGCTACATACCTACAAATGCCGATGATACTAATGATCGCTTTGTAGTCAAATTACTTTCAAACATAACATTTGAAAAAGCAAAATTATTTAAGCGATAAAGCAAGCGTACTCACACACTTTTTAATCTAGAAAAATCATCGGAATTATATTAACCCCTGTACTTCCCTTTCTGAAGGGAAAATAAACCTGAAGCAAGATCATAAAGTAGGAGAAGGTACATGCCGCATAATAAATTTACACGCTAACAGAGGGTTAAATAATGTAAGTTTTTTAGCAACTCAACATGCGAAGCTTTGGGTTTGTCTGTAGGAGAAGTCACAGGGTCTATGCAGGAGTCGAACTCTCTGTCTCCGCTTTAGTAGGCTGTTCATTATCCATTCGCCTACGAAGGTACCCATTATTGTGCATTAGCTCATTTATGATATTTCCTATTAAATAAAGTTTCATTCATAACACCTCTGGTTACACTGGGCGCAACAAAGCGGTAGTTTAGTTATATCGTCAAAATAATTGCTCTTACGTTGGAGTGCCTTCAATGCTTTCAATGTATTCCCATGTATGAAATTTATTCAAATGATTTCCAACGCAATATTATGTTCAACATCTCAGTACGATATCAAGCCAAAGCTGACTGCAAATTACTGGAGGGGGAATAAAATCTTCAGAGGACAAAATATTAGTACGCCATTGATAAACGAACAGGATACACTTGTTACATATAATTTAATGATATTAAAAAAATATATATAAAAAATGCTATAAAAATTTTTTAAAAAAGTTTTAAAATAAATTTCCTTTTCCTGTCTTTGCAGCTAAGACTTAGTTGACGCCAAGCTCCACTGCGAACTTTACTAAACCTAAGAATGAGAACGGTGAGTACACAACCTCCTTTTTATTATTTTCCCCCCTCAATTTTATTTGAATGTGTTTGTTGTCGTGAAATGGTTCGATGCCTGCTTCAACTGTTGAAAATGTTTGCCTAAATTAAATTTACACTCGAGCCGTTCAGATACCTTAACTTGCGCACGTGGCACATTCCATACTTCATAAGTAATTGCAAAACTTTGTGTCAAACATGTTTCGGCTGGAGCTTTAAATTACACAGCACTAAAACCCGAAGATTTAACAGTTTGAAACAGTTGGACGTCCTCCAAATAAAAAATAAAAAATAATAAATTTTATAGAATTTGGAAAATAGGCAAAACTTCACTATTAGTTAATGAACTTAAGCTTTAAGAAAATCGTTATTATAAAGTTTATGATTCAAACTCGTTATAAAAATATCAAAAACTTTAACTGGTTTCTGAATAAAAAATCGCCAAACTACACATTATAAATTTAAAAAAATTTTATAAAATTAAATTCTTTAATAATTATTTGAATGCAATAAAGTTTTCGGAGATTAGCAATATGGATTTTGAATATGAGCTTATAACGCTTAATAATAACTTGGTATGCCTTGATCTGTGCTTTTTCACGTAAGGAATCTAAGCAACGTTTTGAATCGTCTGTCAAAAATATACTAATTAAGCAATTGATTAGAAAATTTTTCCATTTTAATACTATAGAATTAAAAAACATATTTATCTACAAGCGTTATATCTAGTTTTGGTCGGAAACTTTTCAACCCAACCTCGTAAAGCCCTACGGCGCTGGTAAGATATATTTGAAATCCGGCATTCATTAAATAACACTTTCAATAAATATTAAATTATTACAAAAAAAAAATGTTGCAAACAATTTTTATCCAACATAATCTCGGAATAAAAATTATATTTGGACTCGCAATAACGATATATTTGAAAAAAAAACAAAATTTTGATCAGAACAAATTTATATATATATTTATTTCTCTTTGGGGTTAATTTTTATTGCAACTAATTAAAATTTCATGCAACGAAAAGTTGCCACAGCTTTATTTAATATATTTTAAAATTGAAGAAAAGTAATATATAAAGCATATTTTATAGAAATCGGTTTCTTATATAATTATTAGTTTGGAATAATATTAATATTATTAATAAAGAGGAATTTTATTTTATTTTTTTTTTTTTTTTTCTTTTTACTGCACGGAGGGCTGAACTCTGGAATTAATTAAATTCCTTTTATTTAATGGTTTGGAAATCAACTAATTAATTACTTCCTGTTCTTAAAACCGGTTTGAGTCCATGTAAGCTATTTTTTTCGCAGCAGCAAATATAAAGGATAATTTTGATCCTCAGGTATAATTAATATTATTATGTTAGTGTTTTTATTATGCCACGAACTATTATTTAGCAATTAAAATGTTTAAATTCATTTCTAAACCAGGAAATAAAGAGCTTTAAATGGGGCAAAAGCTCGGTGCCAAATTTGGAAACTTTTGGCCAGTCCCTGAAATAAATTAAAACGGCACTGGCAATGTGGGGCGGCCAAAACAAAATTTTTTATTATTTTTAAATACCGTAATGCATCAGTTCAAACCTCATTGCTTTCTCAATTATTTCACTTTGCTCTTTATGAATTGTGTCCTCATAGCTAATTAATTGCAAAACTAATTTTAATACACTTAAGCCATAATAATTATTGTATTTAGTTGATTAAAAATTATTTTAAAAATTATTATTTGCAATTTTTAACATATTCAATATTTTAGCGAATTTTACGACAAAAAAAAATTTTAAAATAACGAGAAAGAGAAAACGAAAAGTCAAATGGCCATCTAAGATCTGCTTCCAAAACTCACATTGCAAGAGGAAAAACTCTTTAAGTAGATTAAAATAATATGGAATGGCCCATAACAAAATACGCCTTACATAAATAAAATTTCCATTGCAAAATAATTGCTATTAATTAGAAAGTAAAAATTCCTGACCAGCATTTTCGGAAGTAAAATTGCCATCATAAGAAAAAATTCGCTGACATGGAAAATATATAAAAATGTATTTCCATATAAAACTGAAATTACATTTTGCTGGTTTATGTAACCCACGAAACAATGCAATGCTAATTTTTGGCTTTTGACTTTTTAATATTTATAAAATAATTTAGCAGGCAGAAATTAAAGTTCGTGGTTGGGATTGGTGAAATGAAAACAAATTTAAATTTCTTTTGGGGGAAAGACCAAAACGGAAATTTAATTTTATGGCAAACAAAAGATAAGTGTACTTAAAATTGTTAAGTTAAGGGGGTCGTGGAAGCCCATCAACTCCAACTGCCAAAAGATACCAGTTCAATCTCCATTTCTGCCAGTCATAAAATAGAATATTACCATTCTAATCTGCTAATTGTTTTTGGGTTCTTCAAGTACCATCTGGGCACTTGCACTCTCCTTCCCCTGCTGTGTTATCAGTGTTTTATACGTGGGGTAAAAATAATTCATAAGATTCTATTAAATAAATACTACTGCTACTTTCCATATAGCATTCCCTTCTTACAAAGAGCAGGTACTATTCCCTAAGGAGGTAATCTTAGAGGAAAAAATATTACTGAATTTATTATGGAGGGTAGTCGCAAGAATTTCTAAAAAAAAAAAAATTCTCGCAACGCTTAGAACCACCACAGAAGCAGCGTATTTTAAAAAAACATGGTTTCTATACGTCAAAATGTTTACTGCATAAAATCTGTTAGAAATGACTTGTGAAGGGAATGTAAGCAGTGCTGAATAAGCAGCACATGTTGCCTACTTTCAATTTATCAATATTTTATAATACAAACATTTAGCTTCGCTCAATCTTCTCATTGTCTCAATATTGCTTTAAAATGTGTTCATGAGCATATACTACGCTAAGGGGATGAGCCTAAAAATTAAAGTTTAAACAACACAAAAGTGGTATGTGTTAACAGGTAGGAGGCCTTCCCTGGCTTACACCCACAAACACCCACATAAAAAGTCATTTAAATAACAAATAAAGAAAATATGAAAAACAAATATTTCCACAGAGAAACTTGATTCATTGTCAGCAGATGTTGTTGTTAGTGATAAGAGAATAGAACCATATTTATTTAGTTATTCGTTTTGTTTTTTCTTTTCTAGTTTATAATAAATCGGCTTAAATGTGCACAGTAGTAAACAGTGCAGAGTACAGTATAAGCTCTGCAAAGCGGAGACTTGCTAGCCTTGCTTGTTCACTAAGCACGACCATTTAAGAAGAAAAATTCTAATTTTATAAAATACGACAAGTTGAAAAAACATCCTGCCATATGCAGGAAATATTCCTTCATACGCTGTGATGAACGTACAATTCAACTAGTCAAACGGTCAACCAGCAACTTCAGACCAAAATATGGAACGTGCGGTAAATACGAAAGGAAACGATACGCCCTTGTTAACTGCACTCATTGCAGGAGGAGCAATATTATTTCAATATTTAATAGTAACATCCTTCCACTTTAAAAAATTTCTTATTTTTTTTGAATCAAAAAGCAAATTGATTTCTTTGCAGAATATGATTTTTTTCTCACAAAGTTATAACTTTGGCGTGGCGGCCATAAAATTTAAATAATAAACTAATAATTTCCACTATCTAAACACGATTGGAGATTGAAAAATTGTAGTCCTTTTTTATTTCATCTCTTTGGCGGCAACTTCACAAGTTCGCTTCGAAGTGTGATATCTCATGTAAGTTTCCTTTGTTGAAACGTTAAATGCAATATTATCTTTTCCTTTACTGGTAACAAAAAGCTTGATTGCCATTTTTACAACCACCTTATGGATCGTAAAAATGGCCAATGATGTCCTGTTAATAGGTAAATAATTCTTTCGCATCTCTTTTGAATAGCCTTTGGTTTATTTAATTTAAGGAAAGTAAAATTTTTGAGCTCACTCGAGCGGTGCGAAACGTATTCAAATGAAGTATAAGGATTTCCCGGTTGCTAATACACTGCAATTTGACAAATGCAGCTGCAACTTTTACTTTATGTTCCGCTACTATTTTTTTCACTTTATCTCAGTGTACTAAGGACTCTTGCCAAATAATGTGTCACTTTTATTAATTAAAATTCAATTTCAAAGTAATTAAAAAAAGTGACTTCTCACTGACCAAATATTTTTTTTTTTTTGCAATTAAATGCATTGAATGTTCGACGTGCGCACTGTTGAGTTGAATTTTGGAAGTGCCCAAAAGCCAATCTGTGGTTGAATTTTTTCTACGATAATGAAAATACAACTTCACTCGTTTGAATTGTGGTTCAGTATATTATAAAACAAACATTGAAACTAATTTGAGCGAAATGAAAGGTTTGCTGGGTGCACTCCAATTATGTTTGTAGGAAGCACAACTTTGCAGCGGTTAAAGGTCAAAAGGTTTCTCAAAGCTACGCATCTGCTATAAACGAAAGCTTTACTCAAATTATTTATACTGTTTTGAATCATAGTTTTTTTAAAATCAAATTTGAACTGGAAATTTTTAAACAATTCGAAGGATTCTTTTGTTAAATTTTTATAGTTCTCATTGAGTTTGTCAAGTTGTTCTTTAAACCCCCTCATTCCCATCTAAACTCATTACCTGTCTTCACTTTGGTTTTCTATCATTTCTTCTGGCATTTTTTTTGTTTTTTTGTTTTTTTGTTTTTCTTTATTTGTTGGCACATATTCCGCAGAAAGGAATATTTATAGTTCTCATTGAGTTTGTCAAGTTAAACCCCCTCATTCCCATCTAAACTCATTACCTGTCTTCACTTTGGTTTTCTATCATTTCTTCTGGCATTTTTTTTTGTTTTTTTGTTTTTCTTTATTTGTTGGCACATATTCCGCAGAAAGGACTTGCAAGAAAATAAGCAGAAAATATCAGAGGAGAGGAAAAGGAAATCTATTTAAGAAGTCCTTCAGCTTATCACGTACAAACATTAAGACGTTTGTTATTTTAATTTTGCCAACACACTCTGCATTGTTTACATGTGTATATGTAGTAACGTAGTGGTATATCAGCAATATATCTCAATTTGTTATATAAATTTGTGTTTTAAATGTACACACATACTGAATATAATTGCCCCATATTTCATAATATAAAAAATCACATTATTTGCAGTCTGTTACTGGAAATTTACAAAAGAAACTAAAAGAAGATTTTGTTTTTTTTTTTTTTTTTTTGTAAATTTTACTGTGTAAATACAAAATATAAAGTGTTTGTTTTAGTCTCAATCTTTTGAAGTCACGAGGAGCTGGAAATCCGTCTGTCAGTTTTCATTTCCTTTTTTCTGTTTGTTATCATATAACGAAGTGGGCCAAAGGAAAGGCATAAATAAAAACGTGTGAACCGTATAATAATGAACAGTGTTGAAGCATATTATGTGCTTGAAGTCCTGCAAATTCGTACATGAAGACAAATTCGTTACAAAAAGAATTTTATTGCATAAATGTGGTATAATTGCACTTGTAACACATCTAATACAATAATTTTTCCTTCTAAAAATAAAAGAAATATTTCGTTTTTATTAGACAAGTGCGAACTGCCAAAAGCCACAGCTTTATAAAGAGATGTTGATATCCGTCTATGAAATACGCTAAAATGGTGGCAAAAGAACTGGCTGGAACATATACAATTGGCCGGGCTTTAAACCCTCGGCTTCAAAGAGAAAATATCGGCAATGTAGCCATGACAGCAACAGCGCAAAATACTGTGCTCATATTCCCAAACATGTTCAACGGTGTTAAATGGGTTAATGTTACCTATTCAATAGTTCCTTAATTAGTTAACAATTTTATGTTATTCACATTTTAAGAAAAAACATGGAAAAGATTTTTTTTTTAAGCTCCACACACACAAGGGATTTGTGTATGTGTTGTAAGCTCGTACCATTTCTTCGCACAGCGGAGAAAAATCGCAACAGGCAAACCAAAATTCTGTAGCAGATAATGTAAGCTTTCACTTTTTCTCTCCAAATCTTAATTAAAAATTGTTTGTCAGCTATCTTTGCGCCCATGCATACGCACAGCTTGACCACAAACAATACTTTGACGTTTCTTTGTAAACCAGTAAAAACTAAAAGCTTATTAAAACTAACACCAATACATACAGCGGAATGCTTTGTAGCGCACTAACACAAATTACAGAACACACCCACCAAGCAATTTTGGGTGGGCAGCTTTAGCTATCCCGTTGTGTCATGAAGATCTTGGCAACTAAGACTTGACAGACTTTTAATATCTTTAAAATATATTTTAATTATAAGAAACTTTTTACTTATAAAAAACCGCAAAATATCTTTTATACTCCTCTTTACGTTTCCACATATTCTTTTCCAGTTCTATTTCTCTCAAATACAAATGCAAGGACTCTTGTTTTGGTGCCCATAAGGCAGGAAAATAATCTTTTGCTTATACTTTTTCTTTCCTTTGTCGAACGTGTTACTTCAAAAATGAGAATGCAATTAAAACCTGAAATGGAAGTATGCACTCCTTCTGTTATCGAAACTGGATTTGTGTTATTTTACCAAAAAAAAAAAAAATAAAACTTACGAATATTTTGTCAAATACGACGAAATTTTACACGTTGCAACTTCCGGTACCAAACGGAATCACTAAAGTGTAATTAATGAATTTCCATGTTACTTTTAATTCTTGTGATTTTCTCTTCGCCATTTATTATAATTTGAATGCAGTAAAGGACTTGCCATGAAAAGCTACTAGAGCATTACAGCGTAGGAGATGGCAAGTAATGGTTAGCAAAAATTTAATTTGTTGTATTTCTATTCGTATCATTCGAACTTTGAATTGGTTGCGTAATATAAAATTCTCTTCATTTCTGCACTTTGATTTACTTTGTTGAAGGCCGACTGCTTGAAGCGAAATGCATTAAAATAATAAATAAAATGATTTTTACATTTATTTTAGTTTACTTGTTATATCAGCATTTCAACTGAAATAAAACCAACCAGTATAATGATTTTCTAAGAAAAGGAATGCGATGAAATGATTCTGGTTAGAAATTTTATTCTAATTAACCAGATGATTGTAAAATCAACAAATTTTCTGAGATAATAAATATTGAGGTGTATTGATGGTTAAAGCCCCAACCGATAACAGAATGCATGCGGCTCTGATATCTAAATTTATGCAAAATAAAAAATAAAAAAGAATATTTTTCAATAGACGGAGAAGTAGCAACAGTTAAAGCCAACTCACATAATATACGTCATAAGTATACTTTGTACTTTTTGTCTAGATAACTAAGTTAAAATGTATATATTCATAACACCCTGTTTACAATCAATATGTGTCCGTGAAGTCAAAGTACTAAAGTTGGCCAGCTTTTAGCTTTTTTCTATGTGTTTAGAATTTTGGCCAGAGTCATTTTTTTTTCTTACTACATTTTAATTCAGCACAAAAAAAAGTAATAGAGGCTATTCACATAACGACTCATATCGCGACATAATGGCACGCCATTTTTGTTATTTAGGCGTAAAATTGCCGGTTGCTGTTCTTGCACATTTTCCTATGATTGTACATTTGAACGAAAGTAAGACGGAAAAGATTTATTCGGGAGTTGAAATTGAAATTATTTCAGCACTGGGTATGGCAATGAATTTCAAGCCTCGATTTTATGAAAGCCCAAATGAGGAACGTTGGGGAAGCAGACTTCTCAATGAATCATATACAGGACTAGTAGGACAATTGGTAAGTCTTTATTGACATTTGGGGATTGACTAGAAAATTCGTACAGATATCTTGTTATTCATTCGAATACAATTAACAGTAACACAAAGAGTGTTCGAGTACTATTTTTTTAAAATTGCCACAATAAGTACCAAAAAAAAAATAATAATTAATAAATAAAAATCATTTGTGGTACAACAATTTTTATAACTATTGTACCACAAGTGCGAAGAACCATTATGAATACTACTTTTGCCCATTTACTTTTGTCGCTTGTAAAAGCAAAATCGGAAAATGTTCATCAATATTCAATTTTAATATGACACGACTATTGACTTAGATGCTTTGACATTCTACGTTTGCCTATTAAAAGATATTTCCATTCGCCAAAAACCAATATAAAATATATTTCTTTTCCATTGTAAGTATTTGTGTACTTTTACAAACTGTGTAATAATATAAAATATCCGATAAAAACAGCTGATTAAACCTTGCTACGATCTTGTCCGTTAAGTGCAATGTATAAGTATAGTATGACATATCCTATGCGACTCAGCCTTTGTACTGTCAAAAGTGAAGCAACAAATGTGTTTGGCAAAAATATTGGAAACAGACTTCATTGAAACTATTTGCTTCCATCGTCTATTACTTACTTTAGGTACGGATTCACTTTCTGGCATTATCGCCAGAAAGTTATGGTAGTGTGAACTAGGAGTTCGATTTGCACAACCTTATGGAAAGCATTTATATCAAAGAGTTGTGTGTGAAAATTTTTTGATATAATTTCTTGTAAAAGAAAGTAGCAGAGTGATATATAATGACTTAATGAAGCAATCTTTGGAAATCGTTCAGACTTCTATAATGCTAGTGCAGTTACCTTGGCTACTGAGGCAGAGTATTTTCAAGCATCGAAATGTCTCTTGCATAGAAAACAAATTCGCTCTCATATTTCGCTAGTTGTATTTCGCCATTAAGACTGTAAATAACTCACCTTGCTCTTGTTGAACTACTTAATAAGCTGGTTAACAGTCAACGCCTGAGATTGTGAGTTCAATTCCTAAGTTAGGAAGCTAAAAAAAATAACTACATATATTAAAAATGTTTTTCTAAATTTTTGTTACGATTTTTAAGTGGCTGATACCACCATACTCGCTGCAACGCTCTGCTATTCGCTACTCCTTTCGCATTTTCATGATTGCAGCACAATGTCTTAATAAGTAGAGGGTATCCCTGAGTGTTAATCTAGGTAAAAAAAATGAAAACCCCAAGTTCACTTGAAGATATCAGATGTTGCCGGTACCTTACTGGTGCCCAGGTAGTATAATTACTAATGTGCAGCCTACTAAAGCGGAGGTCCCCGCTTCGATTCCTGCCTATACCCCAGGTGTTTTCCAGCTTTCAAGCCGAAAGCTTTGCAGATTAAATTTATAAAAAAGAAATATGACCCTACAAAATGTCTTAAGTTCATTTCAAAGAATTTGCAAAGTTAAAAATGCTGTCGCTAAAATGATTTTCTTTATTTTCAATTTCAAAATATCGATAATTTTAAAATTTTTTGAAGTGACTGAAAAGACAATTTTAGTGCTTTCAAAAAGCATGAGAAAAACATTGTAGTAAAAAACTAAAAATTTAATGTAATTTTTCTTTTAATTATTTATTTAATATTCATTTTTTTGCGTGAAATTTATTATTTATTGTTATTGTTGTTCATTCAAAACCAAGTCATAGATGAGCAGTTCAAGTCGCAGAATACTCGTTGTGATGTTCGCTGTATGCATGCTGGGCAATTAATGTTCAATGGAAATATTTAAACTCCTCAATTATAAAACCCGTTAAGAAAATATCTAATTATTTAAGCAAAACTCAATTTCTCGGATTGTTTTCTTCAAATGTTTTTCAATGAAAGTTCCGTAGCCGTTAGTCGGCTTGTATGCCGCCTAAAAGCTTTGCATTTAAAAAATTGTTCAAACCGTTTCTTTTCCTGCATTTAACTGATTGTCGGCATTCGGTACACTACTCATATTTTTCGCCTCATTCGAATAATTTTTGAATTCTATACTTTTCATTTATTTATTCCATCTTAATTCTTTTTTTTTTCTTTCTTTCTACTTTCTCTTTTTTAATATATATATATAACAAACAAAAAGAAATAATAATAAAAGACTTTTCCGCAACCATAAATTACGGTCGTTGCTTTTCATTCAATTCTTTTTTATTTTGTGTCATTTTTGATATGAGCTTGAATAGAATATTTTCTTTTTACTATGCCGGATATATTGGAGTGAAAATAACTTGCATTTTATTGCGCTCTCGATATCCTTTCATTTCACATCTTGTTTGAAGAGCTTAAAGTCATTTAAGATGGTGAAAAATTTTGCGGCATTATTTGATTGCTGAGGAGGAAGAACAGTTTGCAAAGGTTGCCTGTGTTAACAATTTCAACTCGAGGGTTGATTTGTAATTATCGGTGACTGTCATATTTACTTATATTTTCAATTTTATTTATTATTACATTTTAGAAATGCTAAAGACTTGAGTTTCTTGTCTTTAACAATTTCTGCCCGTATTTTACCAAGCGGTTTGAAACTTATTTCTAGAGTTGCTCTCATATTGCACAATCTGGTCAGTTGTAAGCAGTTGTATATTACCCTGCCTTGCACATTTACTGATTTTTGTATTATTTTAGAGGCATGCAAAAAAGAGCTCATGATATCGGAATACTTACGACCATAACTTAATAATTTTCATCTGCTTGACGACAAATGAGTCAAGCAAGTTGATGCAGCAAGTTTAGTTCTTCATGCATTCCGTAAGAAGTTTTCAAAAAGCGGCCTCCCAAATCTATTTCTATGAATTGTTCTTTCTGTGAATTGCCATTACGGAGTTGCTACGAGGTTCCCTGAATTAAACTATATAAAGAGAGAAGACTGCTGACAAATAAAACGTTCCTGCAGTTGCCACTATCTGTTTGCACAATGTTGGCTTTCCTGCGAAGATATATTGACCGCATCAGAAGATCATGGTTGTAAGTAATGTTAGCTAAAACCGTTTCAGCCAACAGTAGAATCTCCCTAGAACCAACTAAAGAAAAGAATCAAATAAAAAAAAATTATTTTGCACTCTTTGCAAACGTTTTGTAACAACAATTACACATTCTAGATAACCATAAAAGCTGTTCCAACCAAAGTTATTGGCTACACTGTAAATAATTATATGTGACCATAACACTGGTCAAAGAATATAGCTGTTCGGACGAAGCTTAAGCAAGACATTGTAAGTAGATGTACATTACCATAATTGTAACCACAGAAACCAATTGACTTTCACCTGTTGACCATAAGCGTAAAAAGCTTCTTGCCGTTGCGGTTGTGTCCCGTCCAATTTAAATTTTAAGTTGGACTTGTATATCGTAGCGGTCTACAATATTTTGTTTGGCATCTACATATTTATTTGCTACGAGTGAGTTTATTGTATGGTTAACTCCACTAAAAATATGCTTCTCATTCGTATTTGTTTACAATCGCATATAAATTGTTTTTAAATAATTTAACAAAATCCCTAAGCAACAAAAGCTTTTTGTCACTTATCAGTGTTTCTGGTTTTAGAACTGACGTTCTTTAGAGGAACAAGTCCAGTGACTAAAAAAAATTATTTATTCTTTTTTGTAAAGCATACAACATTAAGAAGAAGAAAGATTAGAAACAAAAAAATAATTGTGTTAGAATTCAAAAAAAATATATATTTTTTCCCCTACAATTTTATTTAATTAATTATATGGCTTTTATTTAATTATGTTATACTCACATCCATTTATTTTATAAAAAAAATATAAAAAAAATATATTTAACAGAAGATGTGAGTTCTGATTTTATTAAATTTAGTACACATGCAAATGGTGAAGAGAAGAATGGAATTCGATGACAGAAATTTTTACTGGAACATTTTATTTAATAAAAATGAAAAGAAATTAAATTAAAAACGTTTTCTGAAAAAATATCAAATGCATGTGTCTGTCTCATTTCCTCTATTTGAAATATATTTTTTCTTTTCTCAAACTGACTTTTCTCGAATCACTTTTTAAATTAAACATGAAAGTCAAATGTGTTCTTTTCATTCCTCTTCTGATGTTATTATTAAACAGGCAATTTATTATTTTATCAGCTTTGAAATCTAATTTATAGAAAAAATATTCTCTTACAGAAAATGTTTATTGCAATGTAAACAATAAAATTTAAGAAATAAGATTAAAAATGCAATATTGTCAAAAATGACAGAAAGAGAGGCTGACAAAAAACGTACATACGTTATTTGTCAATTCACAGAATGTGTTATGTTGTACGAGTATTGTGTATAACTTAATGGCGGTCGTAAAAGTCATGTTGCTTTTTACCAAATGACAACATGTGACAATATAAATGTTGCACGGTTGTATTTTTCGTTCGTTATTCCCTCAGCTGTATTTGTTTACAATTACAAAGCATTACGAACAGACCGTTCTCAGCAGCAGTGCTATTTAACTTTAAAGTATACTTTAGCATTTATAGTTTATCGTGTTAGAAAACCTTATGAATCGGGTAAATATATTTTAATCGTGTCACCGATTTGCTCTGAAGCATATCAGCTCCAAGTGATTTCATTTGGTACAGTCAGCTGTTTTTTGTTTACAATTACAAAGCATTACGAACAGACCATTCTCAGCAGCAGTGCTATTTAACTTTAAACTATACTTTAGCATTTATAGTTTATCGTCTTAGAAAACCTTATGAATCGGGTAACTATATTTTAATCATGTCACCGATTTGCTTTCTTATACAATTGACATTTACAGCTCTGAAGCATATCAGCTCCAAGGGATTTCATTTTATATCGTCAGCTGTTTTTTGTTTGCAATTTCAAAGCAATACGAAAAGACCATTCTCAGCAGCAGTGCTATTTAACTTTAAACTATACTTTAGCATTTATAGTTTATCGTCTTAGAAAACCTTATGAATCGGGTAACTATATTTTAATCATGTCACCGATTTGCTTTCTTATACAATTGACATTTACAGCTCTGAAGCATATCAGCTCCAAGGGATTTCATTTTATATCGTCAGCTGTTTTTTGTTTGCAATTTCAAAGCAATACGAAAAGACCATTCTCAGCAGCAGTGCTATTTAACTTTAAACTATACTTTAGCATTTATAGTTTATCGTCTTAGAAAACCTTATGAATCGGGTAAAGATATCTTAATCGTGTCACCGATTTGCTTTCTTATACAATTGACATTTACAGCTCTGAAGCATATCAGCTCCAAGTGATTTCATTTCATACAGTCAGCTGTTTTTTGTTTGCAATTTCAAAGCAATACGAACAGACTGTTCTCCAATAGTTTTCGTTAACTGATATTAAAATAATATTGAAATCGGTATAGTGATATAAATCGGCAGAATGTGAAGTACTATAATTTCTGTAAATCTTAGCCATCTTGTGACCACCCACTTTCACATTTTTATTGAAGCGAAGTATTCAATAATTTGATAAGATTTAAATTAAATCACTTTTTTCTGAAGTATGAATTTTGTTGTTAACTCCCTCCGCAAACGGTCGTGCCATTTGCCTACTTTTCTTTTTCAACATTGCTGCACTTATCCTTGGATTAACTATACATCATGATACCACCATATATGTTGTAATTTTTCAATATATCTTCACTAGTTTGGTTTTCACACTAGTTTTCTGCTAAATGACTGGCAGACAGACGGCCAGACAGACAAGCAGCTAATGGGCGTAAACGGCTGGCTAGGAGAAAACACTTCACTTGTAGTGTTGTTATCTATTCAGTTTTCATTTTTAAGATTTTGGGGTTAATAACTTAATAAATAGAAATAAAAGTTTCGCTTTTCACGAAAGTGTTTTGTTAATTCTCGCAATTTAGCTGTCATCGTAAAAATCAACACTTGAGGAAAATTATTTGCGGAAAACAATGGAATCTAAGAAAAGCATATGAGAGAGGAGTGTTCTAATGGCTTGCACAGGCTTTTGTCTCTATTAATAGAAAACGAGGTCAATACTTTAAGGAAAATACAAAAACACTTTTAGAAGATTTTAAGGGAACTCGTGTGCATGTATGTGTGACACACTTGCAAAACTGATGTACGTAATATTTATGTGAACACTTTAGCACACCAAACACATATTTTTATTGCAAAAAAATATAAATTTTGCACAATAAATATTAATCGACGAGAAGTTTTATTTGGCAAAAGACTTGAATATGAGGCATGTTTTCAACAAACATAATGCCAAAGAGACAGCCCAGCCTTCCATTAAGCTTAGATATTGCGCAATAAAATGTAAAACAACATTTTGTTTGAAATATTTTATGTTTATTGCCTTCATAGACGACGAAATTAAACTCACAATAGTGATATTAAATGTACATTATCTCGGCTTTTATATCTTCATATTAATTTTCAAATAACAGGCAGGTAATAAATTTTTGTTTTGTAATTGTCAGTAAGATTTTATATCGCCTTCGCAAACAAACACTGTCATGACAAACATTAATTTCACTTTCAGTATTTTCTTGGCATTTGAATAATGTATTTTTAGGGCTAAATAGTATGAAATGTGGCAGAGGTATAGAGATAAACGTCACCAGTACTTGAGCCGTTTATCATAGTAAAAACATTGGCAAATAGAAAATTTGTTGAAGCGCGATTGGATAAGCGTTAGAAATCAATGTGTACTTGAGATACAGTTTAGCGTTGTATATAACTTTTTAAGCTCATCGATATTTGAATGAGGCCCCAGAGCACACTCAGATTTACTTTTACAGTTTCAATACATTTAAATAATATTTCACATTTTGCTTATTTTTTTTTGCCACCTAAAGGGTATCCTTCCCATTTTTCTCTATTTCTTCTACTTTATTTTCCGTGTTCTTTAAATGCTTAGAAAATATCTCAAAAGCTTAATGTCCTGCATTTGTGCAATATTTGCCAAAAAAAAAAAATTCAATAAATCGCGTTTAAAATTGTGAATATAAACTTAAAAGAAAAATGCAATTAGTCGAAAGCAATTTATCTTTTTTCAAGGCAAACTTTTGTTGGCAAAATTCAAATTTCTTTTTAAATCCATTGACATTCAAAGCAAATAAATTTCAAATTACATCATAACGAATTATTGCATTTCAAATAAATTCATTTCCTTGGTAATGTTAATTAACCTTCTAATTAAAAGCTACTAGAAGTTTATTTAAGCACACGTGCAAAATAATTTAAAATACTTTGAAATTTATTACGTATTTTTTTTTTAACAAATTCAATATATTTTGTAAAAGGAATAATAAAAACGTTTTGATTCCCACTCATTAAATACTTAATTCAATTTGCATAGATGGAAAGGCTTTCGCTGGCTAACAGTGGAAAAGAAGCAAAATCAGCAAACAAAAAACTTGCATATAAAATATTTTATATATGCATTCAAATCTGTTCAAATGAAAATTTTTCCAACTAATCCCGAACATTTCATTCTATAACGACAAACTGTACTTGTTTGAATAATTCAAGAGAGTTATTTTATTTAAATTCTTTTTTTTTTTTTATCAATAAAAATAGAAGCGATAATACTTGCAATGCAGAGAATTAAAATATGATAGCAGTATTCGGTGTTCGGTGCGCTCTTCACTACGAGTGTATGCGGCTGTAGCAATTTAGTGTTACATAAATGCGATTTCAGTGCAAATGCAATTGCATACATTTTTTTTCTTGCAATTCAATATTTCCCTAGAAGACTGTACACCGCTAAAATATGCATGGGAAACAGGTATACTGGGCAACAGTGGACATCAAAAAAAATCAAATCAGATATGAAAAGATATGTATTTGTTGTTGTCTTCAACACTTTGTGTCTATTCATTGCTGCTGTGGCGTATACGTAATATTAATTTCAAATGAACGCTTATCAATCATACGTACCCGCTGATGCTCACTATGCTACAGAGTCAGTCATCTACAAGAAAGCCTGACGAGATTTAATCTACTAAAAAATCGTACCAAAGTGAGTTTGTTTGTCTGGCGCCAAACATATTTGAAATATTTTGTTCGGCTGATCGCATGAATATCTTGAATTAATAATAATCTCTTTTTTTTGCGAGTACAGAAATAATGAATGATTCTGTCAGATGGAGTGGCAATTTATTAACGTAAAATTTCACTCGGATTCACAGAGTAGCTGAATCATTGCTAAGAACATTGAGAGTCTGCATAATGAGCTTTTTTGTTAATGAAGTGTTGAGTTTACAAATTAGTAAAATGGCAACATCTGTCTCTTATTTTATTGTAATTAAGGAGCTCGGCTAAAGTAAACTTATATGTAAAGCGTGTGAACGTAATAATATTTCATCGTCAACAATATTAAAAATACGAAAAAGTAGAGCTTTTGTTTTATTTGTACAAGCTCCTTTAGCTCGAATAGCTTTTTCATTTACTCATTACTTTGTTTATTTTATTTCGCCACAGGATAAGCCTAGAAGAGTGAGCACCTACTGAAAAATATTTTTTGGCTTGTTGTTTGTTAAGTCGCCGGTGACTTTGGAATAAATGCCCTAGAACTTGAGAGAAATGAATGAGGGGTTTCTTATTTTATGACTGCCGGAAGTAGTGATCGAACCCTCTAATTCAGCCAGTCTCGCTTCTGAATCTCAACGTTCTAATAAATATTTACTTTCATAATTCTTTAACTGCATTTTGAATTTTTTTATCTTTTATTATATTCATTGATTATTTAAGGTTTTAATTTTAAATCGTTTTAGTGACCTTTTTTTAACTAGTCCGGCTTATTAAAAAAAAATACAACGCCTAAGAGCCGCGGCATAATTTTATATTCCTCTCATTTAATAACACAGGCTTTAAAAAAGCTTATTCAATTTTAGAGCAAGTAGATATGAGTGTGTGTATGTATGCAAGCATCTACTAAAAGGCATAAGTAAGAATACAGTGTCGGCGGTAATAAGAGCCTTGTTATTATTTCTGCAAATCGAACAAAGAATTTTGATAAGTCGTTTAAGTCTCTGACGTGCTGAACCCGTTGGGTAGAGCTGAGATGGTTCATCGTCTATTATTTACTTATAAAATATATATGTATATATATATATATTTATTTTTTTATATTTATTTATTTATTAATTCATTTATTTTTTATACTTGTAAATATTGATATCACAATGGCTAGGAAGATATTTTCATTAATTTTATACTGTTTCAAAAACTTGTCCAGACGAGAAGTTAGTGACGAGGCATTTTTCTTCCAAAAATAAAAGTTTTTAATTTATTTTTGGTTGCATTTCTGTTTTATTTATTTTCCACCTTTTCCATCACTTTAATTTTCCAGTTTAGCGCAACTTTAAATTCAATATTTTTCGAGAAATTTTTCTCCTCTAGACATTTTTATTATTTCTATCCTGTTTCAGAAACTTGTAAGGAGACGCCCTTGGCAACGCATCAGTGCATCATATTTGCTATTAGAACACTTAAAGTGAAAACGCTGATTGCGGTAATGGTGTCCAAGTAACTCTTCCAGTTTTCCGGCTCTGCCTTTAAACAGAGAATTTAAAGTTTCTTTTACACAATTTACGAATTTAAAAATCGGTGCTTAAAGTATTTCTTGTAACGTATGAATCGCTTAGCTGACCGGTGTAAACACACTCAAGAAGGTTCTTATTTAATGACGATTGATTCTGAGGATAAGCAATTTTGTTTTAATGCGGCTGCTCTTCTCCGCTTGACTGCACACTTGATCTTCAAAGAACCCATTTATCGGCGGATTATTGAAGCAGAAGGGGAATGTGATTTGTGAACACACTCGAATGACCTTTCATTGAAATATAAAAAAAGTATAAAATATTAAATTATCTACGAAATAGTCGTATGTGCATTTAAATGTGTACATTCCTATTGGTTGATTGAACTTTAAGCTTTTCAGAGTTGCCGCTGTTTTTGAAAGCAATTTTTTGTAGCAAAAATCGAGGGGAAATGGAAAATAAAAGAAATAAGGGTTAAGAGCTTGTCTTGAATTTCCACGAATACGAGCAGAGTCAACTGATAACATACGCAGGTGCACTGGAACTGGACATATATAGTTGGCTAATAAATCAATTGCAGTAAATGTGGCATCTGATGACAAACACGGTGCATGTATGTAACAAGGAATTGGTAGGCAACATTTGATTGCTTTAAAGTAATATAGTGAAATATCACGTCTGGCTTCCCAATGTACTCTACTCTGTAACATAAGTGTATCCATTTACTTCACTATATTTTATCTAAAATTTTGGGGAATATTTATTACCTCTCCCCGGCAGACTGACAGAAAAGCGTCGCCTCTTATAGAGAACATTTAACATGAGACAATTTTATTTTATTATAATTTATTTATTTTTCTCCGTCCACTTTATTTATGCAGACAAACGAAAGTGGTTCGTAGGAAGACACTTGTGCTTGTATTTTAGTGTGCACGTCCGGCTAAAATAAATTGTCTTTTTATTATTTTTTCTTGAAACAAGCAAATCTGTCTAACATTGATAAGATTTAGCTTAAAAGCGGACTAACAAACAAAAAAGGAATAAGAACAACTCAAAGCAAATCATAAGATATATAAGTTTATTAGAAAATGGATGTTAACTTTTATGTCCATGTATAAATTATTTCTTCAAGTTACACAGAAACAAAGAGAAGAAGGACTCGCACTTAAGTCAGTGGAATGAACATGCTTGCGTTTGGTCATTCGAATGTTTTATATTCTACATCGTTCGCCTTAAATGAACTAAATATAAAAGTATTTCAAGTAAGTGGTTTTAAGTAAATTAAGCCAAGTTATATAAATAAAATCGGATCGTAAGCGGATAAGTGTGACTTGATAATTTATTGGGTACATGCTCAATTGAATTATAATTTCAGAAAGTTGAAATGCCAACTCAGAAATATTTCAAATCAATAGCTAAGCACAAGTCTACAATTACAAGCGAATACAAGTAGACACATAAATTTCCATCTTAAAGAAAATAAAATTAATTTAAAGGAAGTACTCATCATAAGCTCTATCAGCTGATAGTAGGTCAAATTAAGCAGCTGATATCACAACTACAACTGAAAGTTGTAATTCAGTAAGTATTTTAAAGCTAATCAAAGCCTTTTAAATATTTCCACCAATATTTTCAGCTTTTGCTATTCCGTAAGTTTTTAACGTCTTTCGATGACTTTGCCAATTTACAGTAATAATTTCCTACCATTTTTGAGGCGTTTACTTTAAGCGTAAAACTTTGACATGTTTCAGCTGTTCGATGAAGCATGACTTTTTTAATTTTCTACAATACAAAAAAAAAATCGTTTGACTAACAAAAGTTCATTAATTATTGTCAAAGTTGCCACAAGATTTGAAAATAAATTAGACACCAAAGACATAGTCAACAAAAAAATAACCGAACTACGTACCAAACTATGGTATTGCCGACTAAAGTAAGCATTTTTCAAATAAGTTAAAGGTTACTAAATTCCTCTGCAACCGCAGATCAAACATGCGGCCCCTATAAACCCTATATAAATTTTTTTCAGATGCAGGTAGACTCAAGTAGTTTTATGTATAGCTCGCATGGATTGTCCACTTAAAAACCATTATCGGTTAACCCGTTGCTCCTTAATCTCACGTCATTCTATCGTCTTATTGCATTTTATGAATATTATCATAAGTTTTGCAAATCAGATTATCATAACACTGTCATGCTCTTCTAGCAGACTTGCCATGTCTGCGTAGGAGAGTGAACACCGACTAGCCGTCATGAAATCCTTAAAATCTCTTCTTTTTGCAAGTTTTCAGAAAAAATTATTAAATAAAAAAACCACAAAACCAACAGTATTTCAAAATCTGCCATAATTTTATTTTTAATAAATAACACAAAAAATGTGCCAGGATAGCATGGCTAAGTTAGCATAGATTTTAGGAATTCAAAATCGAAAGAAAAATGTAGAAAATAAGTGAAAGCTCAATTTGGAAATCAAGGTGAGCAATGGAATACATAATATTTTCAAGAGTAGAGCCATTCTTAGTAAGAATTATACAAGCTATTCTGAAGAATATACATTTTCTAAAAAATATCCCAAAATCCCATTACTGTTTTCCCCTTTAGTATTTTTACATTATAAATTCTCCTTTAGCCAAGAGCTGATTGAATGTTTTCTTTCAATTTTCTTTCAGCATGCTGTCCTGTTAAAAAATGTTATTTTAATTTCGGCAGTGTTGCCGTTTCTGCTTTTCTACTGTTGTAATCCATTACAATTGATTTACTTTGATTCTATATGAATTTTCTCATTTATTTCTCTTTGAAAATTTAAAGCACAAAAATTTATTAAATCAATTTTATTTTATTATTTGAAATTTCACCGCTATAATAAAAACTTGCCATCAAGATTTTACTGAATAAACTGTTTTCCTCCCCCCCCTTTTTTAAATTTATTTAACAAACGACTAATTCAGAAAGTCTAAGCAAACATAAGAAAAAATGGTGTCAACTTTTAAGTTATTTTTTAACCACAAATCATTTCCTATGCTCGTTATGAAGGGAGGAGGGACGGGAAAAGTATTAAGTAATCTTGCCATTAAATTATTATGGAGTTAATGATGACAAATGAATATTGTGTAAAAAAGTGTAAGGAAGCTTTTCGTGAATGCGACACTCTTTTGTCATATTTAAAATATTATCGTAAGACAAACAGAAATGAAACAAAAATAAATTTGCGCGCGGGCTAGTTGCAGTGATTAATCAGCAAAAGCGTTTACTAAGGGGGAGGCAATTTGCCAAAGCAAGAAGAAGTTTTGTCATGGTAAAGAAGTGACTTAAGAGCACCTTCAAAGCTTGCTTCAAAGCTGTTCTTATTTACATTGCAATTTGCACTTTACTTTTGGCCACATACTCGCTGTATTTTCTTTTCTGTATATTCTTTTTTTTTTTAATAAAAATTAACAGTAAAAAAATTTTACATGCACGTGTTATACTTTTTTTTTAATTAACATAACGTGCAAAGCTTCCATCTTGTCTTCCGCAGGAAAATAGTCAGGGTCAAAGCACGAATCGAACCCGCGATTTCCGGTTTAGTAGGCTGCGCATTATTCATTCGCCTACGGAGGCACCCTTACTAGCGATGAAACTACGAATTTTTGTTTTTTTAATAGCAAATACTTAAACTTTATTAAATCCTGGTAGCTGGGAGAATAATTAGCACTTCAAGCAAATTAAAAAAAAAAACTTGGTATGAAAAATTGCATGAAAAAAATTATTTTTACTTTATTTGAATTTTATTATGATTTTTAATTGGCTTTCAATTAATAGTTTGTATTTGTAAATAAAATTAAAATTCTTTTAAAAATATAATGTAAAAATGCAATGCATTTAAATTCCAACATATTTGCATAAATATGCAAGCACAGGATGCAGGAAAACAAATGCATTAACGGCCACGCTTAAGAGATTGTAGCCAATAAAAAACGTTGTGAAATGAGCCACGTCGAATTGAAATTAATCGTACTAAAAAGCCGTGAACTGCGTATTAAGTTTGTATGAAATTTTGAAAAGGGCGAAAATATTGCTACTGTAGTACTTCTTCCTGTTGGCATAGACTGTACATTCTCCCAATTTTTCCCCTTCCCATTAATTTGAGTCACAAATAGCTTACACAGGACAAAGGGTCCAACAGTTGCAAGTCAGCGAGCATGCTGTCGTGCTTATTGCTCTTTACCGAGCTCATGTGTTTAGCAACATATGAGCTAAAACTGGAAAACCAATTTGTCCGAAAAACTTTTACGAATCAGCAGGGGAATTTTCTTTACAGAAATATTAATTAATTAATGCAAGCATAAGCAGAGAATGACTCCTGAATGTTTATTGGGTTAACACTGCTTTCTATTTTTAATTTATTATATACTTAATTTAATGCATTTGATGAAAAACTTAATGTGTAATTAAATTGTAATTTTTTTACAGAAAGTTAAAACGTACGAGGTGTGATCAAAAAATAACGTTATTTCAAATTTTGTGAGTTACGTATATGTGTTGTTACACGTGTCTCTTATATATTTTTGACAATATCAGCCACTTTGTATTGGCAGTTTATTTTTGACAGATAAAAAGGTTAGTCGTATTTTAATATACTCTTCGATTTTTTACTATATTCTACGCGCCAGCTTACACATCGATGATAGTTCGTCAGGTTTTGGACAAAAACAAATCAAATACTGTATTCACCGAACTTGACTACCCCATGACTTTTCCCTCTTCCAAAACAGAAGAGTCAAATGAAAGCAAAGCGTTTTGCTATGATTGAGCAGATGAAAGAAATATGGAAGCAGGAGCTGTTGGCGATACCACAAAGCGCGTTTCGGTAGTAAAAAAAATCTAGCATAAGTGCATTATATCTGAATGAATAAGAAAATAATTTTGAAAAAAATTGAAAATAACAGTTATTTTTTGATCACACCACGTATAATCGATATGTAGAAACGGCTTAAGTTACAATTTTTAATAAGCAAATTTCATGGACAATAAATTTTGTAAAAATAAAAAAATTTTATTTTAGTGAATAAAACGAGAAAAAAAAAACTTTTTTTGTTTTTGGTGAATTCCAGTACATTAATTTTACTGAGGACTCGAAGCGGCAGCCACGGGAATGCCATGGTCGTAGAGAAAACAAAGGGCAAGGAAGGATTATTGGAACGCAAAGAGGGTGTGAATGTATTTTCAGCACTTCAGCACTTCAGCACTTCCACAACAACTGACAGAAGATATATTAAGATTTATGAGAAAGATTCCCAAGAAATTCAGGAAGTTACTGGTTCTGCCATAAAAAAAAAAGAAATTATTTTATATTTTACCTGATAAAAGCAATTAATTTTTAGCTTATGAGAAGTTTGTTGGGATTCATTATTATGTTTATTTATTTTCTTTTCTATAACTGTAATTTGCCTGTATGCTTCTTGTTATTGTATTTTTATAATTCTCATTTAGTTCTTGTTGGTAACAAGATTAGCCAATATATTTTGAAATCATTTAATTGACAGTCTAGGAAATATTTATCGTAAATATGACAGTTACAGAAATATTCTCTGGATCACAAATCACAGAAATCACTAATCGTATGCCAAAGAAATTCTCACTGGGAAGTCTGCCTTCAATTAAATTAATAAATTAATTAAACTTCAATTAATTAATTAATTCAACCATTTCGATGACTTTTATTCATTTACATTCATTTATCTATTCATTTATTTTATTCATTTATTTACATTAATTATATTACATTAAGAAACACTTTGAACTGCCGCCCAAGATTCCTATAAAATTCTCGAAATTTCTTTTTTAAAATATTGACCTGCTTTGAAACAATAGATTTTAATTTTCGAAACTTTGTAAAAGTTTTAAATTTGCCATTCATTCATTGCCATTTCACTTGTCTTTATTCTTGTAAATTCTGTAATTTTTAAAATCATATTACAGTACAAGCTCGATTTGTGCAACACGCAATTTGTTTACATTAAAGTCTTTATAAGTGCTACTTTTCCAAAAACCAGTCTTGATAAGTTTTTGGAATGATTAAGAAATATTGAAAAGTTTTAATATCAAAAAATGAACAATGAACTCACAAAGACGATCTATCAATGATTTTGTTAAGGAATCAGATAGCAGAAGAACAGTCTTTAATTACACCATTGCCGGATGTCTTATTGTATATAAAAATAAGAGATAATCCGGCTTTAGCTCAGCCTCTTTGAAAGTCTAATTATTTTTTTATTATAATAATATGTGACAGATAATGAAATTGCCGAATAGATCGGAGAAGGAATTGTAGAAACTATAGATATTGAATATAAATAAAAAGTTAAGGTAGATGACGTCATTAAGTCCTTGGAAATTTTGTATGGAGTAGACAAGTGGGCAATGCGTATTTCTCTTGAAGAATTAATGAATTTTCAAGAAATCAAGGAAGCTGCGATTTCGCAAAAGGCTTTTTGCTCGTTATTTATATAAAAAACATTAATTTTATCATTTTGCCTTATAACTGATTTTGTGTGTAAAAAAAAAACTAAATTCAATGAATCTGAGCTAAACAGTAAAGACTTTTTAAAAAAGAATTTTAGGGCTGCCTTATCACAAGTTTTTAGTTTCCTCTCAGTTACGAAAATCGAGCTCCTACTGTGCATATCCTATATATATATATATAGTAAAAAAAATTCTTTTATCGTAATAAATGTGGTTTAACTTTACGATTTTAGAGCTCTGTCTGCAATACAAATTGTTCATCGTCTTCTTGTCTCCGCTATTAATTGTAAAAATTTCTTAATTGGAAGAGCATCTAATAAGATGTAAATACATCTGCCAGTGGAAAGTTTTCAATTGAACTTTTAAGGGAAAAAGTTTTAGAAGCAGCTTTTCCAGAAGAGTTTGGTGTACTTACAGCCATCAATATGCAATCATTTATAATTATACTTTCAGTTTATATTTAATATATTTTAGTAAACATTTTAAGCCAATCGGAAAATAAATCTATTTGAATTCTTAAGCGTTTTTTTAGATTGCACGTACATAAAACGTTTTTTCTTTTTTTTTTTGATATCTCTGCTGGAAGAAACCCCACAATTGGCAAACGGTTTTTGTGTAATCTCAGATCCTGCATTTATAGTTCATTGTAAGATGATAACTCCCGTTCAAGGCGAACAAATTCAAAAAAAAGCATCTAAATATTTCATTATAAATTTCTCCATAAAATCCCAGACAACGTTGCTGTTTTCTTTAAGCATCATACTAATGACGCCATAAAAACTTTTTATTCAATTTAATTATTTAAGCAACCAACAACACGGCTAAATGTTGTGCTTTTCACTTACGAAACATGGAAAAATTGTTAAACACGGATAGATATGAGTTAAATGGGGTTTTTTTAATCTCCAAAGTTTTCCTTTTTTTTTTTGCAAAAAAATATTTCTTTATTTTGTCGTTGAGATTTCGCGTCAGATAAATTTTTATTTAGGAGGGAAGCAGCAGTGGAAAAAATTTTTGCCTTCTTTTTTTTGCTTTTTTTTTAATTTTTTCTCCTTGAACGAGAGTTATGCAGTGCACCATGTGGTTGAACAGATTTTCACGTACGTGAGCGATATTCATTATTTTTAACTTTGCAAGTAAAAATTTTATTTTGTGTGATTATTGTTAAACAGCGAGACCAGACGATTTTAATGCGTGGCGTGTGTAGAACAACATCAGTTTACCTGTCAACAATGTTAGTTGTTGTCATGTTCGATATATTACTAAAATTTATGGTCAATAAAACCAGATTTATTTATCAATTTCATTTCAATTATTACTGTAAACAATGATTATTGATTGAAAGAGCAAATAAGACGAGCAAATTAAGCCAACAACGAAGTGTAAATAGATACTTGGCAATTACATTTCAAGCAAATAATAAAGTACTTTTTTGGGAAAAAATATTGCACTTATTTAGGCTTAATTTTTTTAAAAAAAAATTATTCAAAATAAAATTTTCTGTTCAACAATGTGTAAATAAAACGATCTATTATTTAAAAACACTTTAAAATAAAAAAATACTTCAATGCAGCTGGTTAATGTAAAAAGTATTAAAATTTTTTAAATTAATTAATCTCACTTGAGTGCAGCTTTTTTAATAATTAATTATTTTATAATTATTATATTATTTATAATTATTTTGTTAATAACCTTTTCTTAGCAGAAGAGCACGGAGAACTAAATTGGAACATTACAAATGATCACATGTTAGCCAAGAAATCAATATTTGATCGATCTTGGTATTTTAGGTGGGTGCGAAATTTTACATCGCCCAATAAAATGCGTACGAAATTTAAAGTTAATTTTGATTTGGGTTTTGCTAATTTACAGTTAGACTTGGCTGAGCAAAAACCGAAATGCAGTAGGGTTATTCTGAATTGTAATGCAATAATCTATGCGATGCGATAAAGAATTGCGATGCAATAGTAAATTCGTATTCTGCAACACTTTCGCAATCGCAATCGCAATCGCATTTTATTTTAATTCGCGGCAACATCGGCCAAAATTAACAACGCTGGTACCAGTAAACGTCAAATTATACTTGCAAAAGAAAAAGAAATTTGCGGTTACAAAATAAATTTCTGAATTAAATAAAATAAAAATTAAGAAAAAGTGAAATAAATTTCTGAATTAAATAAAATAAAAATTAAGAAAAAGTGAAATCAATTTCTGAATTAAATAAAATAAAAATTAAGAAAAAGTGAAATCAATTTCTGAATTAAATAAAATAAAAATTGAAAAAAAAATGTGTTTTTCCTTTTGTTATCAAAAATGGATTCTGTTGCTCTATGAATTTATGACGAAGAGGAACATGAGCAAAATGAAAGGGTACAGAAAAGAATACTTAGAAGCAAATCGGATATTCTAAGTTTGAATGCGAAAAGGTAATTTATTTTGTAGCATTAAAAACAATTAATTATGAAAAACATTTCTATTCCAGTTTTATAAAAAATTTTAGATTGACCCAAGAGGCATTTTTATACGTTTAGTACTAGTAATAACAATTACACAAACATTGCTAGAAATATAAGAGATGAAATAAAAAACAATATAATTTAAAAACTAACCGTCTTCTTTTTATTTAGAAACTTAAAGGTACTTCTTTGGTTATATATTTCATTCATTTTGCTCAAAAAAAAAACTTAAAAAAAAAATTAATTAATTTAAATAAATGAACAAAATGTAAGTAAAAAATACATTTTTGTGCTTTGCGGTTGCTGTTTTGCTTCGGAATAAATTTTGCGATTATCGCATGTATCTGACATTAGCATTCGCAATACAGAATACAAAATTGCCACATTTTCGCATTTGAAATGCGAATGAAAAGAGTACTATGCGATAATCGCAATACCGAATACCAATTGTTCGCATTTGCATGTTCTCGCATCGCATTGACAATTGCATCGCAATTCAGAATAATCCTACAGTCTTATTCTGTACTGCGATGCGAAAATCAATGCGATGCGAAATCTGGCAAATGTGAACACTTTCTATTCTGTATTGCGATGTACGGAAAATAGTTTTCTATTCGCACATCAAATGCGAAAATATGCCCAGTCGGTATTCTGTATTGTGAAAACAAATGCCACATACATACAAAGAACGCAAAATATATTCATTAGCACAAAAATGTAAGTGAAAAGTTATAATTTTGTTAATTATTTACATTGATTGTTAAAATTATTCAGACCACCAACTCCCATCAATTTAAAATAATGGTGGGATTTATAATGAAAAACAGCGAACTGGCCACAGATCATTTAAAAGCATTAAATGCACGTCAGTCGACAAATGCTCTGTGGCAGACATTAGGCAAAGAATTAAACTCAAACGGGCTGCCTGTTAGAGAAACTGCAGGATGGAAAAAGGCAAATAAATAAATCATTTAAAAACCTAGTTTTTTGAAAGTATGTAATTTCAACTTTAATTTTAATAGGCGTGGGCTGATTTCAAGGTGCACTCTAAGCAGAAACGAATTAAAATAAATTACACAAATATTAAATAAATGTTAAATATTATTTTGTAACCGCAATCACAAATTTCTTTTTCTTTTTTAAATTTAACTTTGTCGTTTACTCAACACCAACGTTGTTATTGTGAATGGCGTTGCCACGATTTAAAATAAAATGTGTATGTGATTGTGAAAGCCTTATGGAATAGCAATTTTCTTTCGCATTGCATTTTGAATACAGAATAAGCCTGCTGTACTACATTGTTAATCTTTATGGTTCTTGCAAAAATCCAGGCTTTCGTGTGTAATCAATTATAAAGCTAAAACTAGATTAGTAAGTTAAGGAGAACTAAAATAGCACAATTGCACGGAAAGATGTATTGTCTAATACTTGCATGAGCTTTAACTTTCTATTTCAAAGTTTAAATGTATTGCAAGAAAATACAGATGTTGCTAACTTTAATGATATTGCAGAGCTTTGAAGGAAATGAAAGTTGAATTATTAACAAAATAATTTTTACAAATTCTCAATTTTAGTACTATTTTTTTTTTTTTTTTTTTTTTTTGAGTAATTATATATACAACCATTTGCGAGTATATCGACACAGAAGCAACATCCTAATATTTTTCTTAACAGTCTTCGAACATTATTAAATTTCTATAAGAATTTTCTAAGTAAACTGTTTTGAATTCCATATATATTTTAATAACAACGGAACTATTAATGGTTGTGATATTACGACGGAGTTGGTTTTTGACAATTGCGAAGTTTAATTAAATTTCTATTTAAAAAAAAATTGCTTAGAATTAAGCTGTAATTTCAAAAAATATCTGTATCTTTATCTTATATTCGTGTACTGAACATGATAAGTAAAACTTTGAATAAAACGCACCAAATTAAATCAAAGATAAGCCCCTCAATGGTATAAAGGTTAGTTTAACCGCCTGTTACGCAGATGTCGGGGTTCAATTCCCCGGGGAACCAGAAGCCAAAGGCCTCAGTAGGCAGTGCTTCTATACATAATGCAATTATATTTATATAATTGTAATATTTGGTAATTAAATGAATCAAAGATTGCATATTTTGTAAAATAACATCAGTGCGATTTAATAGATTTTGCTGAAATTTATTTTTAATGAAATAATGAAAATTTGTCAAACAGGTTTCAAGGTTTTAAAAAAATGTACGAAATATATTGGCTACAAATAGCCGCTAAAAGTTCCTTAAAGACACTATAACTCCCAAAGTATTACCTTGAACAATCTTTAAATACATTTTATTTTCACTACTTACTTGTCTTTAAAACTTATAAAGCATTTAAGTAACTGAAATCTTGGTAACATTATAATGCAACAGTTTTAAACAAAACGGTTATGACTTAAAACAGATACAAAAGACTTTTCTCTTTATGTAAGCACTTCACGACAGAGTGGAAACAAAAAAAAAACAACCGTAAGTTCTTAAAAACTGTTTACTCTTCCCTTTAAGTTTAGCTTAATTATTCTGCTGAGTAATTTAAGAGGAGGTTTCTTAATTCATTAGGCTCTATAAGAAATTACTGTTGCCAGCAGAGTTATTCAAGTACGTTGTAGCTAAATATTGATTGGCGATGCAACTGGCTGGTGCGACTTAAATAAGACATCCTCAGATTTCTCTAGTTTCACTGCAATGTAGGCAGGGATACTTAAATTGTAGCATTATGTACAAATATTGGAGCAAGTTTGTTTCTCAAATATCCCTTCACCTGCCAACATTGTACACTGATGCTGCAAAAGCATTGTTTACCTTAAAACCCCCGTGGCGTATAAGTAATATTTAATTACACGAAGTGTTTCTTGTTACTCATACGCACTGTTGTCCTGTCCCGATTAATTGAGAATAATAAATATTTTCTCAGTACACGCTCGTTAATATCTACACTGGCATACAAGAGAATGTTTACATGGATATGGGTATGTATGTATGTATGTATGTGCACTTGTAAATAGTGCTGTCGATATGATTGCATGCCATACAAGCGCGTAACTGTGAATTTAACCGCTCGTTGCTGGTTATGGAAAATTCACATGTTCATTGTTTTAGTAAATAGAAAAGTGAAAGTATTACGCAAATTAAACGTAATAGCAAATTGTGTGCGATTTAAGTAGGCATGCACTGCAGCTACTACTGGTGCAGTAGGATTAAGGATAAACGATTAGAACAATTGCAGCCTTACCGCGAGACTGACTAAAGAAAGTTATGAAACAATTTTCGTAACGCTGTTTATTTATTTACATTAAAAATTATGTACTAATTAATCTCTATATAAGCATGCATGCAAGTGTAGCAATTAATTGTATAAGCATGAAAGTGTAGCAATTAAATCCATAATATATAGATGACAATGTTGCAGCTTTTTCCGAGAGAGTAGACAGAAGAAATTTCAGAAAAAATATTTGTTCTCTGATATTGTATATACTCGTATGTTAATTTATTTATATTAAAATTTATATGCTAATTAAACTCTATATAAACATGAATGAAAGTGTAGAAATGAAATGCCATAATAAATAGATAACAGTGTGTGTGTATATGCATATGTAATAGCATTAAAATAAAAGCTGCTCCAACTTTCTAGTAATTCTCTAATAAGTTTTTTCAACTTTCGGCCGGGCATGTATGCAATGCCTTTCTTCCTACACTTTAGCTCGCAGCCAAAGACAACTAAATTCATATTGTTTCGGGTGTTGACAGCAGACTGATTGCCCGAAAACTTCTTTTTTTTATGAACAAGAAGAAGTTATAAGCACAGATCAAAAGTTGAAATGTTTACGTGCCATATATGGATGACACTGTTTTGGCAATATCACTATATATAGTGACCTTTTGACTATGCCAGGAGAATTTCATATATTATTTTAATAACTTTATTTTGCATATTTTTCATATATTTTAATTCATCAAAATTAAGTTAAAGAGTGGCAGCTTTTCCAGTCGCTTTAAAAGGGCCTCTCTTTAAATGGAGACAAAGTTAGAATGTCAAGTACGATTAAAAGGTTACATGATATTTATTATAAAGTTTCCATATTTACTCTTATTTTTTTTTTTACTTGCTGCTGACATCCTTATGTAAAACTACAAGATAATAATGTAAAAAAAGAGTAATGCGAATTTGCTGGCAAGACTTATAAAAACATTTTACACAAAGTTTCATGAAGCGTCATGCTTAGCCCATATATACTATTTTACTGCCGAAACTCAATTTAAGTTTACAACGCTATTCTTTGTTTTTGAAAATATGCTGATGTGCAAATAAAATATGTTTCAAGACGGAATTTGGCTGAAAATAATATCGTTGAATTTTATAACTTTGATTAAATTATAAATACACTCGTGCAACAAATTAAATAAATGAAAGCATCTACTCGTACAGTTGAAAAGGACGAAGAGACAGAATCCCTCAATATACATTTACATATGAAATAATTCTGCTATTAAAGCAAACTATATAACGATTTTGATGGCATGGAAAGCCAATAATTAATACGTTTAAGCCTTTTGAAACTGGAAATAGAAAGTGATTTGCTTCTTCTATTAGCATAATAAACGCATGAAGATTTCATAACTATTATTTATTAATTCCATAGAAGTAGAATTTTCAAATAGAAAAACTTTTGCCACTTTTTAATAAGTAATCATAAAAAATAATAAATTGGGAAATTGTTTCCAGTTCTTGAAACATTCAATTTTTTTTTTGCTTATATTTTTTTGTTTTTATAAATGCCTGATGAAGTTATTGAAAGCAGTGACGAAATATTATAAAATGAAGTTAAATTGTTAAAAAAAAATATATATATATTAGAAAAAGTTATTTTTTCGTAATCCAGAATTTATAGTAAAAAAAGTGTTTGCGAATTGTGTACGCCTTGCGGGGAAAATGCTTTCGGTAATGCACTTTATTTTGGCCAATAACAGTTTCAAAAGCTTAAAGAACGTTCCCTTAAAGGGAATATAGTTTGGCCAAAATGATTGTCATATATTTGTATAGAGGGTTAAATTTACTTATGCTGGCTTCTACAAATGGTTGTAGAAATTAAATAAGAAGGCAGCCATCATTATTTATTTGCTACTGGAAAGCCTTTTCCGCCATCATGCCATGTTTCGTTAACACAATTTTCTGGAACTTTAATTCAACATGTCAGCCCCTTTAAGCAACTAAAACTGACTTGCTACTTTGGAAAGACATATCGAGAAGAGTTTAGCAAAGGCCGGGATATGCTTGTTAAACGAAATTGAATTGTTACAGCTAAAATGTGTTTGACCATAAAACGATATTTATTTTATTACTTTCTTCTTCGCATGACATCGAATTAGTGTTCTTGTAAGACTCGAAACTTCTTTCAAATAAACGACCATTTTATTTCCACCAACTGCAAATATTCTCAGCTAATACTCTCAGGAGTAGTTAAAAAATGTCCTTTCTGCCTGTGTTTTAAAAGTGACGCAAATGTTACCTTAAAACCTGATAAAACTTCTTTGGAAAAGTAGAGTGATTGTAATAAATTTTTATGGCAATTAAGTTGCCATTAGGGAAATGGCGCAGCAATTTAAGCAACTCTTTTAATACGTCCACAAACATTGGCACTTTAAGCAAGCAAACAATTTCTTTTTTTTGAAGTGCCTTGAGTGAGTAGTGGCAGGACTTTAATAGATCGCAACCCCCTTTTTTTACTAGTTAAGAGTATTTGTTTTACTTTTACCTCTTGGTTTACTCCATTTAATTTTACAATACTTAGAAAAATATTACATTTTGACAGTGATAAATAACAGGCAGCATAAGCGAGAAAATATTGTAAATTATCCTTCAAGGTAAAATGAAATATTGTCTAAATTTATCGTTTTAAATTTATACTTTTACAAATTTATTAATATTTTATTCACACTTTCTCTTCAACTATTGTACTGAAAGTAACCGCCTATAGAATTGACGTTTCGGAATTTACCTGAATGAATAATTGATTTGTGTGATTGATGTACTAGCCAGGAATAAATAGTTCGAAACAGAGTTTGCTTTTGCCAAGTTGTTATTTTGTGTTTAGGAATTATAATTCGTGTTGCCAAGAAACATTTACATTTAGCTATGAAAAATGAGTGGGGAAAGTAAAGTAAACAAAGAAAAAAGGTTTTTGGGAAAATTAAGTGTTATTTAAAATGAATACTTCCTGCTTTCAAAGACTTCTGCCTTCAACGAAAACTATTTTGTATCTTAATTGCAAGGCAAGTCAGTATTACGAAACTTTTCTGAACAAAAACGTTGCTCTTTATAGTTGAGGAAGGCTAAATGAAATAGTACGATATCTATCAATCCCATACATATTGATTTTAGTTATAAAATATGCAATCACAACTTTATATGTATGTGTTTTTTTTTACCCATAAATCATTTAGAATAGGCCCCCACCACAAAATAACAAACCCGTAGTTTAGTAGAGCAGCGAAAATGGACTTTGCTTCGAGTTTGTATGACAGATGGAACAAACATGTTCAAGTAAGCATGTAAATAGCAAAGCACGCAATACCACACTACGATGGGTCCAGCAGTTAAGTGCTCCACAAGGTTTTTCTTTGCACAGGCACACAAAAGGTTTCTGAGAAAAACCTTATTTTCCAAGGAAGCCTATAGCTTCTTCAACTACGCAATTAAATTTGTCTTGGCATTACTCTACTGTTTATGCAGGCAGCCAGTCGACTAAACTCTATCGACCAGATACTTTATAGCGATCCCAGAAATACTTTCATCGAAATTGTTACCAATTTCCCCATTTTATTCTGAATTCATTGTAGTCACTGTGAAAGGATTTGCAACTCAGCTTTCAAAAAATTTAGATTTCAGACTACTCATGTTACTCCAATATTCCCGTTTGCATTATGAAAACTTCCAAATGAAAGACGACGGAGCAGAAGCTAATGGGAAAGTATACAAACTACAAAAGTTGGGGCGAAAAGCTTCTCTGTATGACCATAAATGAAAGGGATATCACCATGCATTTTAAGAACATTTCACACACCATTTAAACAATTAACATTTTCTATTGGAACAATTCTAGTCAGTGTAATTAAATGCTACTTATACTTCATCCGAAATATTTTTCTTTAATTCAGACAATGCCTTCCACCAATTACGCTTGAAAATATCTTCTTATTGTGGAATATGTAAAAAGCTTTTAGCTGGCTAATGATCACATTTAATACGTCAGCGTTTTAAAGTTTACATTTATTTATTTAGTTACCTGATATTTGTTAGGATTATATGAATATAGTTATAATATGGGTAGAAGCACTGGCTGGCGAGAACATCAGCTACTACATTTTTATATACATATACATGCATACGTAGGATTTTTATTAAAAATCTTTTTTACACCATTAGCCGAATTTTTAAAACAACACATTGTATTAAAACGGATTGGAAACTACAAATTTATAGTCTATCATTTATCAGCTGTTCTAATACCAGAGATGCACACGCAGTATTTAGCTTTGTATAACTGCGATTTCATAGCGAATACAACTCTGTATGTAATATGGAAAAATAATAAATAATTGCCAAAGTTATATTTAATTCCTAAATTATAGCTTCTCATAAGCATACTAATTTCATCAGTCTCAGCAAGTAGTGCGATGCCATAACGTTATCATGGTTACTACCAAATCGAAATAGTTAGAGTTGTATTTTCTTATTTGAGATCTCGCAAAGCGTTGACCTCTTAGCTCATGATGCAGTGACTTATTTGTTAGTGGTAAAGGCCTCGTTTTGTTATCCTACACAGTAGTGCGCTTTGACAAATTTGACATGTGGGCTGAAAAAACGAAATAATGTGACATGAAATTAAGCAATTTTTACGACAAGCCAAAGTTTATGAAAATTTTCATAAAATGGTAGTTTTTGTGCGATCAGAGTTGCTTTTACTTCAAGCAACTGAGCAAAGAATTAATATTTTGTGGCAAAAGACAAGAAAAACCTGGAAAAATTATATTATTATTAAAGTTTTCTTTACAGTTCAAATTTTTATGGCGATCAAGAATTTTCTGCAGCAAAAAATATAATGATTTATATTTCTTTAAATTTTACAACCAGAAAACATCTGGTTTTGTAATTCATTTAAATAATAGCCTGCTACCAGCAACACTATTTTGATGCGATTTTTCCCCCTACATTTTGGTGTGAATGAATTGAACGACTGTGTAGGATAATGCGAACAGAGCTGCATTTTCTTCAATCAGCAGTGAAATATTGTTTATTTATTGCTTGCATAATTTTTGTATAATAGTGTGCCACCAGCAACGCCATTTTGATGCGATATTTTTGAAATAGGAGCGTATCACTGTCACATTTACGTGTGAATGAATAGCACGACTGTGTAGGATAGTAAAACGAAGCCTTAAGCAGGACTAAAGGAGCGTCTTATATCGTTTGGAATTGAAAACATGAATTTCTCATCAGTTAAACATTTTTTGTTTCGATTGCCAAATCTTTCCGATATTATTTTTCCATTTTCTTTAGTAACAAAAACATATTTTCTTATATGTTTTTTATGATTGCATATTCAGGCTTTAGGGCCTCCAGCTATTTTTTTTAAATAAAACCTTCTGCTCTTGTTTTTATTTTTTGTTTTATTATTCTTCTCCTCCTTCAAAAGAATTTAAACACCTCTGGTGCTCTTCATCAGGTATAGTATTATAAAAATCTTCAGTTATTCATACACTTTGAAGAGATTAAACTACAAGGAAATTATAAAATAATTATTTCTGTCAGCAACAGAACACTGTCGAATCTAAGATGTTTAGAATTTTAGAACCATAGGGCCGTAACAAATTAACTTTTCAACGCATATCTAACAAAATATTTAATATATCACTCATGGATTTTGTAACTTTGGCAAACCATCGCATTATATTGAGATTTCCCATGGAATAAACGATTTGCTTGACAGACTAATAAGCCGAAATTTACAATTTAATAACTTTAACTTGCGCTTTTGAGTAAATTCGATGGAACCAAGTTGGCATGCTTTAATATTTACCTTAATTAAACAAATACCAAACGCAGAAGGAAACTGATTTAACTTGATTTCTGTGTTAATGTTTTTAACGTTTTATATAATTTATCTACTTTGCATTTTATTTAGTTGGTTTCCCATGCGGGAGGGTATAACTTGATGAACCACAACACTTAAGACACTTAAAAGGAATACAAAAGCAAGTATGTACACGTGTAATTAAGCCAACGCAGTCGATTAAGCCAACGCAGTCGATTAACTGCCTTTTACATCATAATATGTAAAGTTCTTTAAAGACTCATTATGACGAATATTTTAAGTGAATTGGCTAAATGTACAGTAGTTTTAAAATTTTTCTATCCTCTTAATAGTTTATAAATGTTTTTTCACTTTTTCAAAAGATTTCAATTCACTAATAATTTGCTTGGTGCTTGGAATTATAGATAATTATGTTTTATGTGAAAAACAATTTTTAAAAAAATTTTTTTTTCACTTGTTAAATAATTTCAAATTTATTTTTCTGATCACTTTTTATGTTTAATTCTTTAAAAATGCTTTAACATTTATTCCAGAAAATTTTTTTAATATCAGTATTGATACAATTCTTGTGTTATCCTTGTTTGTTTTTAAACTAAAATATTTTTAAGAATTTACTGTAATTTTTTTATTTTTTTTTTTTTTTATTTTAATTTGTTGAAATTCGTTTATCCTTTAGCATAGATTTAAAACTTGATTTAAAAATTTATATTTTTCCATTTTCCAAGCGACTACAAGAACCGTTTCCCGTTACGTTTAACATGATACTGATTTTAGTGGCAGGCATAAACAAACGTTATTGCCAATATTACAACAGCAATTGCTGCAGCATGATTCAAGTTTAAAATAATCGCACCAAAACAAGTGGTTCGCAATGGGCGGCGAAGCAGAATTACCATATAACGGGATTGCAATGAAAAATTAACTTTTAGAGGGTTTAAAACTTAAGTTTGTGTTTAAAACTTTTTTTAAAAAAATTTAAAAGTTTAAAAAGGAAAAAAAAATTTTTAATCTTCATTTACTTTCTCTATGAAGCCTTTGAGGAAATCCCTTCACACTTTTCGCCAAAAGTTCCAAGATGTTTAAAATGTAAGAGGTCTTAATCCTACTTGTTTTCTGTCTACTTTTTTTCCTACTTGTCTGGTTTCTTCTGATCACTCCTCTGAAATCTTCAAAAACTTTTAGTTATCAACACTGGTAATAAGAATTTTCGCTCTTTCCCGCTCTATGGCCAATTCTAATTTTTTTTATCAAAGTATTTCCAAAATAGGCCAGACTTCGCGGTTGCCAAATTAAAAATTGCAACAGCAAAATTGAGCCAAACATAATTTTACGGATATTATTAATGTTGCAGGTCCGCTGGTGCACTTCACGTGTATAACTCTCTTACCTTCTGTATTTTCGGTGCCTATCGCGCTATTCCTTTATTTTATACATCATTTTGTATCCAACCTTTGGCTTATGCGGTCCTACTTGAAGCCTTACTTACACCCATAAGAATTGGGCTTTTTACACAAAAAGTGAGGTTAACTTTTTTAATAAATATGAATTATTTTCCAAAATTTTATATATACTTAGGAATTTTAATGTAAGAAACTTTGAATAAATACAAAATATTGCTTCTTTTTTCAAAATCTGAATAAAGATCATGGTCAAATACGCGCAAAAAAAAATTGTATTCCTAATTGTTGCCATGTTATACGAAGAAGATACGGTTTGCATTAAAAACTATATTTTTATTTTTATAAAAATATATATTTGATATATAAGGATGTATTTGATGCCTCGATGAAGTTGTATGAAAAACTATTTTAAATATTGTGCTGTTCCATTCCGCGTCTTGAGAATCATTTAAGGAGCCCTTTTGGCTTACCTGAAATGTCTTGCAAATAGCTGCTCCTATAAAAACATTTACTTATTCAGCATTGCAATACAACGAATGAAAAACAGCGATGCAGAGAGTCACATCGGCCTGCTATAATTCCAAAATAATTTTATGGGTATTTCAATAAATAAAAGTGGGATAAAGGCAATCATAATAAAATTGGGCATCCCTATACTCACCACATCGTTACAACTGAGCCAAAGCATCATAGTAATCGTAAATGTGGTGAAAAGCAACGGAAAACACGAAGTATGTTAATAAGTCAATAGTATAAGAAAAGTGAAAACTGCAACAAATAGAGCAGTGGATAAATATAGAATGTAAGGGAAAAGTATTGAGGCAGGTTCCAATAACAGAGGTCTACATCGAAAACATCGCAATTGATGCCATCCCGCAAACTCACCTGTCAGTCTCACTCTTACATAGACTTTCAGTCCGGCTTTTCTCTTTAAACTCTCTCGAGATATCCACCACTGTGTTGAAAAAAACAAAAACAATAAAAAAAAATGTAAACAAAGACGGCAAAAATAACTGTAACTGCTTGTGTTTGTTGGTTAGAGCACGTGCTTTTGAAAGTCAATGTTGCGTAAACAAAACACGAAATGCCGGGAAACTTGTATTGAGACACCTTTTTCTATTTTCACCAAAGGATATTCACACATACATTCAAACTCTTAACAGTCGCCAAATTCAAACACATACACCTGCATGAGTACGGTTGTGCATGAAAGTTTTAAAGCTAAATTGTATTTTGCTTGAAAGTTGTAGAATTTTTTCTTTTTTACTTAAAATTTGTAGTTAAACTTGACTTTTTGGTAATCGAAGTAGGTGTAAAATAAATGAGCGTAAAAATAATTTTCGGTGAGAGGAGAAATATTCAATTTCTGTTAAAGTAAATTAAAAAAGTAGACCTTGCTTGACAGGCATCCTTGAGCACGTTTTTCAAATTGTTTTGTATGGAAACGTAACAAAAAGGCGATTGTTCGTTTTAAAACGAAAACATTGTTAATGTTTGGAAAAATTATTTAAATAAATGAAAATACATTTTTATTTCGGGAATGTGGCAGTTGAGAAAATGTTCAATTTTTCAATGTATAAAATGAGCAGCAACCCGCTGGATATCTGAAGGTAGAGAATATTTGCCACAGAATGTGATGAATGTGATGATAAAATTTCTTTGGATTTCAAACGAAGGCCTGGAATATTTGGATAAAATATTTTATTTGCAAAAGATTATTCGAATAAAAGTTGAGCGAAAAAATTCTTTATAACAAATATTTCCCAAAAAAAAAATATGCAAAAAAAAAACCAAAAAATTATTCGAAAATATGAGAAAGAGATTAAAATACATATATTTTAGAAAAGATTCACAAATTAATTTAAATATGTTGTAAATATATTATGACAAGATTTTTAAATATACAAAAAATTTTCCACGTTGAAATTCTCTTTGCACAGGTAAACCAATCATTTCTCCATTCAATTCTGCAATTAGAAAAAATTTCAAATAACATAATTTACACAAAACCAGAAAATATTAAAGAAATACAAGTTTTCATCTGTCATCTTTCTATGCGATATGTGGAAGGCGCACAATTTGGCATTTATTATAACAGAAAAACTTAAATATTATGCATGTATGAAAGCTTTCGCATAACAAGTACTTGCATTTAAATGTGTTCATCACAGGCATTTGTACAATTTGCACATTAAGAATAATAGAAAATACGCTGGCAAACCTCATGAATGAATTGAAAACCAACAAAAAGTAAAATACAAGTAAATGACAGCAAGTAAGAGAAATAAAGTTCATTAAGCGGTAGAGTTCCAAATGTTGATTTTCATTTGCAGGCGTAATAAACTGCACATTTTCTTATTAAACGGAGATCTTTTAAATGTTGCCAAAAAAACGCACATAAATTAATTTAAAACTTTTGGCCGAAATGGGGAAAAAGATTTTAAATAATTTCAAGTAGACAGTCTGAAATTTTTTAATCGGATTTAAAAGAGAACAAATTAACAAGTAAGTCTTGCGACTAGTGAGGGCATGGCTGTTTTTCATTTATTGTCACAATGCAATTAAAATGAAGTTATCAATATTTTTTAATTTGCCGAGTTTTAACTTTGGCATCTGATTTCGAAAATTGGTAGACGCTGCGACTTTCTTAACTTTAACTCTGTAGAAAAAGATGTCTGCTGTTCAGATAAATGCTTGTATGCTTGCCGGTACTACTTTGTCTGCTTTGACTTTTCAAGTAGAATTTGATAGAAATTTTAATTTTCAAATAATGCCCTCAGCATCTGTTTAATTAATTAATTAAATAATGACAAAGCAAAACCACTTCAGTACTGCTTTAGCGTGGTTACACATACACGTATATTCAATTTAATTCCAGATTGCACAAAAGTCATATAAAGCAGCAGCATAGTTAAATAGCAAATGATGATTGACCGCCAAAAGTGTAATTATTATGAATTTGCGTGTGACAGTGTAACAATATTTATATTATATCAGTCAAAATATTAAAGCGAAAGAGCTGCTTCCCTATACAATCAATTCATAATGTTTCTAAAAATAATTGTTAATTTCATAGTTGATCAATAAATTAAAATCATAAATAGATTTTTGAAGACTGTAAGTTATTTGGCTTTTTCACCGAGAGCGGTAAGCAGGGGCCAAATTACCTCATTCGACATCGAGTACCGTTCGTATAAAATAAAATTTTCGATAGTTAAAATTATTCGGATCCCTAATTAAAATGCCTACTACTATATTTTACATTGCTGTAAACATATGAGAATAACAATAACAAAACGAAAAAGAAAAATGAAATTAAACAAATTTGTGAAAAATTGTTAAATTAATAAAATAAATTAATATTAAAATGGATTTAAGTGTTTTTTTGTTACACTTCGATAACGAGTACCGTGATCCACATTAACAAAAATTCGATGATAAACTACTCGATATCGAATACGGTAATTTTGCCCCACCACTGAGCATTAAACATATAATACATTTTGGCAAAACTATATAGTGTTAGACAAGGCTAAGCCAGGCCCTGCTAAGCTGTTATTTGATAGAAGTTGAGGAAGCCAACTTATTAAATGGTATGCTGGCACATGTTAAGTGATCACTAGTTTTGCCTTTCGAACATAGACATTTCAACAACGATTATCACGGCAGATTTAAGCAGCCTCTTCAGCCATTTCTAGTTGGCCAACTCATTAACAGCTCAGGTAATGACAAATTTATATTTTCATTGACACGCCTCACTGTGAAATATAAAAATAAAATATAAATTTCATAAAACATAAAAAAAAATCGGTTGCTTAGGTCCCCCAGTTATTTAGTGTCCCATTGTTTGTACTCGTAAATGTACATTATTGATAAGTGGAACAGCATTTCCCATTGAAAAAAGTGTAACGTGTGACTAGCTTTTGGACTCATTAAAAAATTAGTCAAATAATCACGGTCCCTGTGCTGAAGGGAAATTTCATTATTTTTCTTAATTCTGCTGATTGCAAGTAATTAAAGCTATAAAAGCAAAGTGAACAAGTAATTATTTTAAACTGTTCATTAACTGCATTGCTGGTGTAGTGCATGAAGAAGAGGGCAACGAAAACACGCATACGAACACATAAATATATTCAAATTCTATTTGTAGTCTATAGTCGTTAGAAATTTATATACGTAAGTAATTTTTTTTCAAATAAAATACAACTTTCAAATAAAATTATATTAAATTGCAGTGCTGAAAAGTCTTTCAAAATTTTTCTTCATTTCAAATCCAGGTATATTGAAAACGTAGCTCGCAATATGAATAAGAAAATGGATTCTCAGTAAATCGGCTATCTTCTAATCATTATAATTAATCAAAAGCGTTTCCTTGAATTTTAAAAAAGGTTTGAATTCAAGGCACTCAACACTAAATTAATTCGATAAATTAAAATTTTTGAAAGAAAATAGTCATGGAAAAAAGCCATTTATGATGTACTCGTATACTTTTTCAAATGGACTTATATAGCGATGAAAAGAATAAAAGAAAAATAATTTTTTTCATATATTTTTGAAAATATGGAACGTAACTGATTAAAATATCTTTTTCTGTAACAAATTAGAAAAACTTTCATTATTTTTTATAATTTCATTGCCACTTTGGCACCACAATATACCCGGCATTTGCTCTTTCCGGCCTTTTATAGAAAACTTTTCTCTTCTTATAAGCTGTGTAATGAACTTGGTATCCCTGCAGATAAATGTAGGCAGCTTCCTTATTTTTTCTGTACTTTTCTTTCCAAACAAAGAAAGGATTGAAAAGCTATATAAGGAAATTAAATTGCTTAATTCAATTTATTTAATGCTACAGCTTGTAAAACTGACTAGATCATCATAAATAGCCAACATTCTATTTTAGAATCAAGTTATATTTTATAATCAGCTATTTCAGAGTTTCCGAAAATATATATTAAAAAAGCTGTTGTACATTTCCCACTTTTAGTGTAGCAGAAGCCAATGGCAACTCAGTTATCATTGGCAATAAATATCGCTTCCTTTTGCGTAAGTAAATCAATGAGATCTAATCCTTTTTGTAAGAAAATGTGAGATAATTATTTCGCATAATAAAAATAATATTGTTTTTTCTTTACTTTTTCAAACGCCTTTCATTGGAATATCTGTCATGATGGCGAATGTTTTAAAAAACATTTTACCAGATGCCGTCCTACTTTCAAGGTAAAGGTAATAGATTTCTCGCACTGAAAATAATTTCGGTTCAAACTAAAACAAAATATAAAATACGCTACGTGATACAATAGCAATCTTATTATACAAATTAAATATGACTACATGAATGTAAAGCAAAGTATCATCAATCAAGTGCTTCGCAAACACCTCTACAGTTTTAAGCTTTCACTTTTTAAATCAAGTGCGGTTCATAACATCTATATAAAAATAAATGTCTTCATACAACATGCACACAATATACAATTTAATCATACGCGCTACAGCTGTCAACAATAGTTGCAAATCATCAAGTTGATTCCTTTTATTCTTTTCTCAGCAAATCTCACTGTATGCGTATAAAAAGAATTCTTTCAATCCCTCATTCATTCATCTGTTTATGTGTTTATTCATTCTGCAACAGATTCTTACATTTCAAAATGGAAAAGCAAGCAAAAGATTTTTGATATTCTATTTCTTTCAAAAGCTTGATATTTCCGGCCTATTCAATACAACAGGCGTTATTCCTTAATGTTGTCATATAAAAGTGTAGAAAAAGAAAAGCAAATACTTTTAAATACAGATCTTTATAAATAGTTGCGTGTTAATGCAGCAACGACAGTTGGCTGTATCGTTACCTCGCCGAAAACACCACTGTTAGTTCACCTGTTGTCGGTTGAGCGAAAACACTTTAATGATTGAGTTCACTAGATTTCACCTTTAATAGTTTAAAATTAAATTTGTACGTGTATTCAGCCACCCTACACATTTTATATTACAATTTTTAATTTCAATTCCAATACAGTTTCCACGACATAAAATGTTTCGTAATTATTTTGCTTAAGTTAACATTTTTTAGCTTTGGCTTCATTTCAATTTTTAGCCGGTTTGTTAGTTTTATTATATTTCAATTTTCTCTTTAATAATAATTTTTTTTTTTCATTTCTGGAACTTTTTTTATTTGGCGATTTCCCACAATTTTATTCTCCTTCAAGCGACTATTTTTATTTTTATAAACTTTTGGAAAGTTCAGAAGATTTTTTTAGTTTTACTTAGTTTTTAACTTTAGCGATTTTTTAAATTTAGCGATTATTTTTCAACATTGACGATTTCCATATTTTGTCGATTAGATAAGTTTTCATATAAAACAACTGAAAACTTCTACCAAAAGAGATATTCCAATTTCAAGACTATCAGTATTATAATTCTTACGTTATAAATTATTTCATAATTATTATAATTGCCTAGAAGAAGGGATGGACCAAACACCTCTAGCTTCCTTCCTTCTCCTTCTCGTTAAAAATAATCAAAATGTTTATTCCAAAGAATATTCTAACAATACTTCTAATAACAAATTTCAATAAAATGATTTCAGGCGTTTAGGCGATTGTGAAGTACACTTGAACTGGCAAAACAAAAGGAGAGAAAAAGTTTCCTGGAATCATTTTTCTACGTTAAAAATATTAATTATTTTTCTTATGGGAAAATTCTTTAAAAAATATATTTTAACATTCTTAATACTTTTAAATCAAAAGCAGTAAAATAATGTAAAAAATAATAATAAAAATGTAAATAATGTAAATGTTGATTATCATCATTTTTTTTTTTTTTTTTCTTGTTAACAACCTGATAAACTTTTTTTTCTTTCCAATTACAACTGAGTTTACTGAAACACACTTTGACTCGAAGTAAATTTTTAAACTAAAATTCCTAGCGCCGTGGCTCCCTCTTCTTAATATAAAATATTTTATAAAATATCCAAACAACTGCTAAAAAAAACCTGGTAGTATTTCCGGTTCCCCATACCACACTGCACACTCACACAAATGTATTTTTCAGCAATTTGCCTCTGAAAAGAAAATGTTACAATTTAGAAAATTTTATATAAATTGGAACCGCCAGAAATGTGAAGGAATTAAAAAAAATTTGTTATTGATGGTCATTTGTTTGCAACATTTATTATGCTCGTTTATATTTTGTGACATTTTTATGAGAGACACATTTTTATCACATGACAACTTTCCTTTTGTAAACGCAATTTTCTTTCGGAACTGACAAGGGTCGACCAAACATGAAATTTTTCAAATCTACTTGCAAGTGACAAGGAAATTTCATCACATTGTGTTCCTTTAGGGAAATCAACCAACCATTTTTTCTTCTTTTATTTTGTGTTTATTTAATTAAATACATTTTTGGGATATTAAGTGGATTTCCTAAATATTTTGTATTTATCATTTTCTACTATACAATTCAACATACATTTTTCCCATAGTGCAGGTTGCGTAATATATCGCAACAGGCCATATTCTGTACAAACAAATGGATAAATTCTGTTGAATTAATCATTATTTTTTCAGAGTTTGCTGAGTGCCGAAGTTAGTTTATCATAGTTTATACCCAAAAATCACACACATACACACAAACACAAAGCCACTGGTATCCCTTACTATATCGTTTCCATATATTTTTTATATGTAAAAAGGAAACAATATTCTGCTCAATATTAGTTTAGGAAATTTAATGTGTTAAAACTATCAAATGAAAAACAAACAAAACTAAAAACATAAGGAAATTTTTTTTTATTTTATTATGGAAATTGACAAATTAATTTCAATTAATTTAAATTATTCAGCAGAATGCCATTAGTTCCTAAACACAACTCAACCTTTTCTTAGAACAACTGGAATTGTACTCAACTTCCAGTCAAAGGTAAACGAGAGGTGTTATTAGTTCAAGTTGATAAAAAGAAACCGAAAACACAGAAAATGCATCCATTTTCCTAAACCCTTCTACATGGACGGCCATTTATCAGCTCAAATTAAAAATAAAGAAGGAGAGAAAATAAATGAAAACCAACAAACAGATAGAAATTTATACAGAGGTGTTTATACAGGTGTATTAAACTTTCTATTTGGTCATTTTTAGCCATTCTCAAATTCTGGTTATTTGTTATCGTTAATATAAATTGAAGTGTCACCATATCCTGCAGCCTTGCAGCCAGGAATAAAATGTAGCTGTGTTAGGTTTAATACAAACGAAGTCTCCTTACTCGTAATAATCTCAGCTAATTTGGCGGGGCTCGAAGAGATAATTCTTATCTTTACAGAGATTATGATTATAAAATATAATATAAAATATAGAAATAACAAAAAAAAAAGTAAATAATAAAAAACAAGGTGCACAATGGAAGGTCAAACAGACGCTTTTACCTCTTCATCAGCATCGCCACTACATGCATTTTCAACAGTAGTATTGGAAAAATTAACCGTGGGGCATTGCAAAAGTTTTGTGAGTTGCAGCATTTAACAATAATTTATCTACGTCACCTGCATAACATATAACTTGAGCTTTGCAATTCAATCTTTCTTATATAAATAACTCTTCCAGTTCTCGCATACACACTTCGAAAGTGGACTTCTTTTAGAGGTCTCTCAGTGGTTCCCTGCTAAGAAAATCGTTAACATGCCCAATACTAGCAATTTCAGTTTATTTTTTAGTTTAGGTTTGGCAGATATAAATTCGTCTTTGAACACTGTAGTGGATGTGATAAAAACATTTCATACTTTTAAATAACTGGTATTAAAGACATAAGTATTACATACTTTTAAAGAACTGAACTACTTTTTTTTTACTTTTAAGAACTACGTAGTCTTATATAAATCTATGTATGTATATTGTAAGTAACGTGGCTAAATAACTTATATTACGAAGGAGCTCATGTAATTGAAGCTAACTGTCATATCTAACTATCATATACATGTATGCCCATGTAATTTATAAAATAATAACAATTACTCATCATTAGACAAGAAGAAAATAAATAAATCTAAATTATTTGGCACACTTCTCACAACTTCTTTCGAAGAAAACCTGACGACGATATTTTTTTCTTACTTAGAGCTTTCTTAATACGTGCCAAATAAGCGTATTCACCATTCGAACCATCTTCATATGCACTCCGGCATTTTGTGGCAATTGAACCACAGAGTACTCGGCTGTGGCGCCTTCCGCCATCGTTAAGTCGTTAATAACGTAATCATTTCTAACACGTACGTCATTTAATTATTTAGCCGACAACTTTAAATTAATAACTTCTTTTCTTAAGTATTTATTTTGGTTGCCAACTTCGTGTAGTTTGTTTTTTATTTTCTGCCACTCCTTTTAACATCTCATCATATAGTTTTGGCATGAACTGCACTGCTTTATTTCATTATTAATAAATTTTTATTTTTTTTTTTGATTGCTGTAAGCTCTCCTCTACTACGCTCATTTCACAGTCAAACAAAGTTTTAGGATAACCGTTTATTCAAACTTCTCAATTGAAAGTTGGTTATTTTCGCGTACAGGAAGCGATCTATAACTTCCTCTCCATTGCCTTTTATTTGCATTCTACAGTGGACAGAGTATTTAGTTTTTGTTTTTCTCTTAATTGTCATCTCTTTTGTGTTTATTCTCCATAACGACTGTCACTTGATTTAGTATTTATTATTATCTGTTAATTCGATTGTTAATTAATTCACTTGCGTTATCACAAGCAGGTTCACCAAACCGAGCGTTGTTGTGATAATCATTCGCTAAACTATTCGTTTGTCGGTCGACGTTGCCATGAGGACAGTGTTTAAAAGTAATTCTGAAGCAAATCACCACATCAATCAGTATTTAAGTATTTAATCCAATTTTGCTGATACAACTTCGGCGTTTTCAGGGCTTCTATCACTGAATTTATTTCATTGCGTTTTATTGCTTTTTAGTAATTTCTACATTCTGCTGCTTTAGCTTCTGCTAAAAAAATATGATGACATTAACCAAATACAGCCAGCCATTAATATTTTCCTTCCCATACATTCGATACAGTTGGGTGATTCAAAATGGACTGACAGTGGCAAACAAAAAAAAAAAAAAAACTCTTCATTTATTTCTTTTTGTTGTACACACAGTCTACCACATCCTAATCTGTACTCGTATGAGCGTTATTTGTTTCTTTTTTTCTTGCTTAACTGTTTTGGGGCATGTTCGGACTTTGCATCCTAAAACCGATTTTTTAGTCATTTACTTAGTTGGCACATATTCTTCATATCTTGCCCATTTGCCTAAACGATGTTCGATAGCTTAAGCAAATTTCTTATTTCCTTTCAAAAAAAAAAAAAAGAAAAAAAAACCTTTTTCGTTATTGCGATTTCATTTAGCATCCTCGTCATCATCGGCATTTAAAGTCGGTTTTGTTTAGATGGCTTATATTTCCATCATTTAGCATTGCGATTTAACTAGCGGAATGTGTTTTGCTTGACCTCCCAATGGCTGTTTCTTTAAGTGTATGGGTGTGTGGGTGTGTATTTTTCTTTAGTTTCTTTTCTTCTTATACACATACATATATGTGTGTGTAATAAATTTCTCACTGTTGTTACATGAATGACTTTGCCTTGACTTAAGCGCATTAAGCTGTGTAAATCTTATGCTACCCATACACGATGCGACCGTCTGCAAGACTGCGGCTGGTCGTATCAATGTCGTATCGTTAGTGGGCTTGTCGTATGAAGTCGTGTCTCGGTCGCATGAAAAATCAAAATTTTTTGATTTTTTGGCTTGTCGTGCGAACGCGTCGTATGGTTAGTGGGGCTGTCGTGCTAATTTGTACCTCATTCTCATTTTAAATTTTGAGCGAGAGAGACGTGTGGTCGGTTAATTTGGTTTTTGAGCGAAGAAAATAAAAGAAGTGTGAAAGAAAATATAAATAAATAGTAATTCAAAATAAAAAAAGTGTGAAAGAAAATACTTCGACTAAATAATAATAATAATAATAATAATAATTTATAAATTATTTAATAAATTAATATTTATAAATATATAAATAATTTAATTATTTTAAATAATTATTAAAATTTTAATTATATTATATATTTAATAATTAATAAATGTTTAATATATATATATATGTTAAATTGTAAATTTTTATTAATATTAATTTAAAATAAATTTATTAGGTGAAATTATTAAATTTATTAAAATTATTTAATTATTAAATTTATTGAATCTTATAAATTTAAAATAAAAACTAGGATTAGATACCCTATATATTTTATATACAATATATTGGAAATGAAATGTTATTCGTTTTTAAAGCGCACACAATAACATCCGACAGCATCTTAACTCGACTGAATTTTTTGCAAAATGAAGTCGTAAGAAGAGGTCTTATCGTATGTGGCATAACACACGACTTGATTACTCAGCGAGTCTTGCAGACGGTCGCATCGTGTATGGGTTACTTTACTGCGAGTCATTACACTTTGTTTGGGTATTATTCATTTGTCTCTATAACTCTCTGTCTCTATCTATCTCTCTCTTCGCTCATTAGGATTTACTGCACGATTTTATTATTTGCTAAACTAATACAATATTATAAATGAAATAAAAACAAATATTTTCTGGCTGATGTGCAACACTTTAATTTATATTCCCCTAGACGTTTCATGTCATGTTTTTTTACTTTTTGATGTACGCTAAAATTTATTTAATAAAAAAAAAAAAAAAAAATTAAGAGAAATAACAGTGAAGGAAATATTGCAAACAGCGCGAAAAGAAGGAAACTCACATTTCATTATAAATCACACGAAATAATCCACTTCAATGCATTTTTAATATTCCGCTGACTGACAATTTTTGCCAAAAATTAGAATAATTTAAATAACCAATAACTATTAGTTTGACTATTCCAGTAATGGAATAAACTAAGAGGAAGCTGAGTTGCAAATAGATTTTGCGTGGAATCATAGAAAATGAAAATGGTGAGGAAAACATTTTTAGTAACGTAAAATTGATTCGAGAATACACAAGGAAGAAATTTTCCGCTTTATTTAGCTAAAAGAAAACTAAGACTCGATATAAAAACAAGCAATACGAGTACTGTGATGGTAAGAAAATAGAACGGCAGACGCATTGATTCTTGAATTTTTGTTGGAACTTGGATTTTATTTAAAATTCTTTTAGTTAAGTTTTTGTAAGTAAAGCTTCCAAGATGCTCATTGAAGGCTACCAAGGCCTTACGAATTCATAAGTGATCAATACTTTTATTTAATGCAATCACAATTATTAGCATGTGAGCATGTGAGCATGTTAGTCAACACGAATATGTCGCCAATATAATTGGCTCACTTTATATTCTGGGTTATTGGGATTATTGGGAAATTATTTTCCTCTTTGTGAAAGTCAATAATGCACTATAAAGTCCGACTTGAATTTAAATACGTAAGACCGCTGCACTACAGAAATTGCTCGCGCTCTTACAATGCATTGTTCCGTAAGTAGGAGTAAGTAGGAGATTGTTGGAACAGGTCATTCGTAATTTCATTTTGCCAATTAATTACAGCTAGAGGAAAGAGCTACGAGGTAGAGTGTAGCGTGTAGTGTGTAGCGTGCTCAGATGTATACTTTTGCCGATGTAAATTGCTTGCTGTCACTTAAACACTCCAAAGAACCAGTAATGCAGGATATACTAAACCCCATAAGCAAATTCATGTTCATTTCCTTTTTTTTCAACTGCGCTCACAATAATTAATTTTTCTAAATGGTAAATTTATTTTTAGTTACTTTAAATGCACCATTTCAAGTTACACTAAATGTCAGAATTCAAGTGTAATAATTATTGGAATTTGACAGGCGATATAAAATGACTGAATCATTTATTTTTGCATATTTTAAATGGCACTTTCCCAACGACGACCATTTGAACAATTTATTGACTGTCACTATTATTACAAGAACGTTCACCCTCCACACTTGAAATATGTGCAGAAAAGCTGCACAAGAGCTTGGAATGCTGCTCAAAATCTACTCGCAAAATATGTAAATAGAACGAAACATCAAACAAACTTTGTTCTTTGTTTGTTTTTTTGATTTTCAATTTTTTTTTTTTTTTTTATTATTTGTTTTCTGTCTCATTACGTTCAGGTAGAGGAACTAATTTTTTCAAATATTTACAAATTACTAACATCTGGTTTAACATAAATTTATGAGTTGTATTTTTCATTGCCATCCAGTGCCGTATTTATTGATTATTTTTGCTGCTCTTTGTCTGCTTGCCTTGAAAGAAAATCAAATAATTTATATTCTTGAACAAAGTGATTGCCTCGATATCAAATCCTTAGCACAAATCCTTAAGTGTCATTTATATACTGTTTAGCATTTATATGCCAGAGCTTGAACATAAATAAATGCGATTTCATCTACGGATAAATATTCGTTGAATGTGATATTTAAATATTTTTCTCATGTATATCATATATGGAATCGTTCGTCTGTCTCCTTCATTCCCAACAAACAATGCAAATAAATATGTATAAAAAATGTCTGCAATCGAATTATTTTGTAAACATTAAAAGAAAAACTCGCACATGTTTTATGACCAAAAATTAGTACGAAATTTTGTGGATGTCATCGCACACAATATTTATTTTATTTAAATAGGATTTGTTACAGCTATTTAAATGGAAGGATAATGCTGGAGCAAATTGAAATGTGATTTGTTATCGGAAGGAAACTGTTAATGTTAGAAATAGAAAAAGCAACATAACAGATATTCTGTTGAAATTAAATTCCTAAAGGAAAACAGCGAATCAATTAACGGCGTAATAAAAATGTATATCGCGACACGTCGGCTTATTAAAATTAACACAACCATTTACTCATGACCACGTATCCAGCTGTTGTCATTATCACAACATTTATAGGTTTCTCTTAATTCCTTTATTATCCTATTTAGCAACTGCAGCTCCCTTCAGGATAAAGTTGGCATAGTGAAAAATTCAATAAGCACACGTTTCACCTCCTCACGCGTCTTAATAAGAGAAAATATTTAATTTAACTATTTCAACACAATTATCTGCTGTTAAAAGATTTTGTGGGCGAGTGTAAACCAACAATGAAAACACAATGTCACAGGCAGGTGGGGTCAGTATTTTTTGGTTTCATAAAACCAAATGTATATGGCTAATGGGCTTCACTGGCACGGAATTAGTCCTGTAGCACTAATGTGACATAAAATTTCATTACAAAATCCTGACTCGGAAGCAAATTGAAGGTTTCTGACTGTCTGAAATAAATATTGCTACTAAATTTTTGCTTATAATCTTAACGAAGCATTCTGAAAAATAACATGGTGTGAACGAGGCTTATGCTGGAGTTGATGTCGACGTCGCAAACGCCGTCTGAACGCTAAAATTGTGATGTTCGACGTTTAATTTCATTTTGCGGTTAATGTCAACGCCGTACACGACGTTTAAATATAAACTGTTAATTTGAAAATTTATTTACTGAAATATTTGTAATTAAATACTTATTACTTATTTTTAACCAAATCTCTCCTTTAAGAGCTGTATTCTTATAGTTCTTGGAGAATTTGTTATATAAATATTTTTTAATATTTAAATATATTTGTTTTTATAGGGAGATATTAACAAATTTTAATTATTATATATATTATCCCCCTATAATATCAATATTAATAAATTGTACTCTCAATTTTTATAGTTTAAAATAAAATATAGAAATAAATAAATAATCAATTATTAATAAAGTATAATAACTAAAATTAGGAACTAAAAATTAAATTATATTAATAATTAAAATTTGATAATATCTCCCTATTAATATCAATATTAATAAATGGAACTCTCAATTGTTCGTTTTCGCGAACGGCATTTATAATTTTTTCATTTAATATACTATCCGAGCTCATTTTAATTAAAAAAAAAAGCAACAGTTTAAACAAGTACAACAATCAGATAATTATGTATGTATATTGCTTTGACATTTCATTAAACGCCGTACAAACGCTGAAAAAGTTGAAATCGATTGAACTTTTTCAGCGTTTAATTTCAAACGTCGTTGAGATTAACAGCTCTCATACAATTTCATACGTTTCAACTTTTTTTTTGACAGTTGACGACGTTCAGACGGCGTTTGCGACGTCGACTTTAACTCCAGCATTACCGTCACCACTGTAGTACGATTCTATACATGCACAACATCAGTACGTGTTTAACAATATTTTTTTGTTAATTATAAAACTGGTAAAGAAATTGCCTTCAAATAATTGGGAGAATTGTCTATAAGATTCTGACAGTTCTGCCGGGTTTATATATATATATTTCGGAAGGTTATAAGTTATAAGTTTGCATTTAAATTTGGATTTTAGTTTCATTCCTAGATAAATGCCAGATATGCCAGATAGATAAATCTGTATATCTGGCAATGTTTTTGTTCATATCCAGTGGCAAACGTAAACACTATACACACTCACTTTACACTGAGGAAATTATTGATGTAATGCATTGAATTTTATCCACAATCATTAATATTTAAACGTTCAAGTTGTTGCTTAAAATTCGTTGCATAATTAAGAAAAGAAAACTAAGGAAATAAATAATATGAAAAGTAATAGTTTTCAAAGTACGGCTATATACTAAGAATTATATACATATAATAGAAACCATTTACAAATGATTACCAGTTAAAGATGGGGATGGCAGAGATGGGTATACTTTCTAAAGAATGCAGTCCATGTGGCATTTTAATCCAAATTTATTTCAACAATTTCACCTACTTCAGTGCACGCTTTGCTTAGCTCCATAATCAATGATATGATTACTTTATACCACCAATCAAGTATTCATAATGATGAGATCAGTAAATATAGATTCTGCCAAATACAGCATGTGCTCGACTCTGCACTGCGACGGATCCCCACAGTTGCTGCGAATACAAAAAGGGGCGTAGTCAATCTCTCACTAATCCGTGTGACTGACTTTCTTTTAAGACCATCTTTGCTCCACTGAATATATAACCTCCACGAAAATCCAATGGTATCAACCTATACTGTTATTTTGATCAAAAATAATAATACTAAGAATTATATATAATAGAAACCATTTACAAATTATTACCAGTTAAAGATGGGGATGGCAGAGATGGCTATACTTTCTAAGGAATGCAGTCCTTGTGGCATTTTAATCCAAATTTATTTCAACAATTTCATCTACTTCAGTGCACGCATTGCTCAGCTCCATAATCAATGATATGATTACTTTATCAATAAGTCCATTCTAAATTGTAATGGCTTAAAGCATAACGTTTCCCACACTGTGACGTTTAAAAGATATTATACTTGTAAGCAAAATATATATTTAAACCCGACCAAAAGCCGAATTGATAATCGGCCGTTTACAATCGTCTTCCTGATATATAAAACATTTTCCTATGCTTTTAGGTCAAACCAATAATGAACTGGTGAAATGTGATTACTTAGGCCAGTGATTACTTGGCTTGAATAACGTGTTTGTTTTCGTGTGCATCTAGAAAATTCCTTTTAGCCACAAAATTTACTATTTATTGCATTGAACTTCTTCGCAGAAAACAAAATTTGCATGTGTTTCGTTTCTGTTTATGGAATTGTGCCAACACGTCTACGAGAACAATAAAAGCTTTGATTACATGCACTTTGCACAACAGCGTATTTTGTATTATAAACATTGTATGACAAGAGTGTTAATATTTGCTATTCAGTAGCTACGGCCGTAATTATTATTTGTGCAAATTATTGCCAGTGTAATTACAACAGCTGTCTCAACGACGTCAACTGCGGCTATTAAAATCTAAAAAGCAAAAAGGTTTTAAGCATTAATGTCTGTAAGTGATTGTGTAAATGGATGTTAATGCTTGTCGGTATAATGAAGAGCCTGGCACACAACCACTGCAGTGCAGCGGAAAGTGCTTAAAAGCCATAAAGGATGCAATTTTGTGAAATTTGTGTTGAGCAGAAAACATTTTTTCTTTCCTCATTTATTTTTATTATTGTTGGATTAGTAACAAAAAGGGCAATTTGTACTGCTTTAATGGAAAACCATGTAACCAAACTTATTTTTATATGTAATTATTATGAGAGGAACGAAATTAAATAAAACAGTTAAAGTGATCTAAAATGATTAATTTCGTACATATGTATGTATGCAGTCAAATCGTCACAACTCCAAAAACTTATTTTGCATGAACATTTGCCTCCGTAGGCAAATGGATAGTGAACAGCCTAGTAAACAGGAGGTTGCGACTTTGTTTTCTGCCAAGAATCTGGGTGAGTTCAACATCCGGTGAGTTATTAAGCATTAATGTTATACTTTATGGTGTCGTTTCACGATCCTACACAGCCGTATGATTCATTCACATGAAAATCAAATAATGCCCTTCTCCTATTTTAAAAAAGTTTCTTCAAAATAGCGTTGCTTTTGCCACACTATCAAGTAAAAATGATGCAAACAAATTTTTTTTTTTTGCTGATTGAAGGAAATGCAACCCTGATCGTATAAAAATTGTCATTTTAATTGAAATTTTCATAAAAAATCATAAAAGTCGATCCTTTTTATGCCAATCTTCATTTATACAATTTTTTCCAGCGGAAAAAAAAATCGTACGATCGTCTAGGATATTGAAACGAGGCCTTAAGAGAGCTCTTCCATTCATATTTGCATTTAAAATATTCAAATTCACATTGCTTGATACAGATTTATCAGGCGACTTATTTATTTTAATATACTAAGAAGACAATTCATTGCAATGCTCATATTCAGGCATTGTTTACATCATAACAAGGACTCGTGTATTCTTATTAAGTAGATTCCGTTGCCAAAATTGCATCAGAATCGTCGCTGAAATGAAATGCTTCTGGAAAGGGCTCAAGTACTGAATTGTTAATTCACATACCACGCATTAGAGTCTCCGTGAGTGTGCTAAAGCACAAAAATAGCCTAACCAAGATTTCTTCTCTCTCAGAGAGAGAATAAATAAACAGTGTAGTGATAATTATATTGTTTTTTATTATTAAAAAAGATCCTAAAATCCATGTAGACTGAACGAAGATATATTTTTTTAAAAAATAATATATACACCATTGGAAATAAAAACAAATTTTAATGGATTTAATGAATTAAGAAAAATTTAACATTGATCAGGTCTTACAGAGGAAAAAAATATTTTTATTTCTGTATATATTAAACATAAATCTTATGGAAGAGGGAGGGAGTGTGTAGCTATTTAGTTTAAATAACTAGGAAGAGAATATAACCGAGTATTGAGTAAATGTTATTTATCCATAAGAATTTGAGTTCATACCGCAGTCAAAACAAAGCTTACATTTCTCGATATTTTTGTCTAGCCATATGCAAATGCCCGAGAGCTTAAAACCAATAATACATTTTTTCAATACGCATCGCCATCTCCAAGAAATTGAGTTATAAGCAATAATTGTTCGTGTGTTGGTTACCCTTAAAAAAAAAAGGGAAATGAAATTAAACGTGTGTAAACCCTGTTTCAATTACAATAATAAATTCAAAAAGAAAATTAAAAAAAAATAGTTTACAAATTTCGAAAACATTATTTAGCATTTAAATTTGGCTATTTTTTGGTACAAAATCTTAAAAATGACACAAAATTTCCTGGGGAAGAGATACATTTTAAAGAGAAGTGAAAATTTTGATGGATACATGAAGGAACTGGGAGTAGGTTTGATATTACGAAAAATGGGCAACAGCGTTGTGTCTCAATGTGTCTTGAGTGAAAATGACGACGACACTTACACGTTCACTGTGGAAACTCCTTATCGTTGTAGTACCATCACATTCAATTTGGATACGAAATTTGAAGAAGTTACTCTTGATAACCGAGTGGTGACGACAGTGTGTCATTTGCGCGGAAATATTTTTGTACAAAAGCAGTCAAGGCGGGGCTTGAAGTCAACTGAAATTGTGCGGGAATATAAAGATAATGAATTGATTACGACCTTGATTGTGGGTGATGTAAAGGCTGTGAGAACTTATGGGCTTTTAGAAGAAAACTCTGCGGATTAGGTAGTATTTTTTTAGGATCTTTTGTTAACAATAAAAAACGATATAATTGTCACTACACTGTTTATTTATTCTCTTTCGGAGGAAAAAGAAAGTCTTGGTCATGTCTCTCTGAATACAAAAATTGCACTGATTCACAATTCAGTTTCTAAAAGTTTCATCTCCACTACTCGCAGATATCGCCCATATATAAATCGCCCAAATAAATCTGTATCAGGCAATGAGAATTTGAAAGATTCGAATGGAAATCTGAATGGAAGAGCTCTCTTAAAATGACCGATTTTTATGATTTTTTATGAAAATTTTTATTAATATGGTGATTTCCATGCGATCAGAGTTGCATTTACTTTACTCAGCAATCATTCAATCGTGTGAATGAATCGTATGGCTATGTATGATCGTGAAACGAGGCTTTAAAGTATAACATTAAGGCCTAATGAATGTTATATGTTGAACTCATGCAGAGTCTTGGCAGGAATGCAACCTGCGAGCTCCTGTTTACAATGGTGGTAACTATCCATTTGCACAAATAATGCTTTTGAAGTTGCGATGATTTTGCAGCAAATGAATGAATGAAATCGAGTACAATTCGAAAAAAAAATCCAGTAATGTGGAATTGTAGTCATCATTTGATATTAAATTTCCTAAATATGTAAATAATGCCAAAGAAGTCATAAAATTACGTAAGGGATTACCAAATAAAGGATCTTCCGAGAAGCGCTTGACATCTTTAAATATCACTTATGTAGTAAGCCGGTTTTTTTTATATAACTAACTTAACCAGAAAAGCTTTCGGCTAGACAGCATGAAAACAACCGGTGTGTTGAGAGGAATCGAACAAGCGACCTCCGGTTTAGTAAGATGCGCATTATTCATTCGCGCATTAGGCATCCGGTGATGACACTATACTCGTATATGTGATGTATAATCTCGCCAGTGTCAGGCACACCTGCTAGATTTAAAGTATGTTTTAAAAATTTCCAATTTTTCAGGCCTTTCATGTTTGTGGAAGGTTTAATGTGATAATTCAGCTAAAAACGTTTCCAATTATTGGATGTCAATAACTTTCTCAAAAAAATTTGGAGTTACGACATCGCTAAAAGGTATTCCTAATTTTATTTATTTTCGTATCAATTCACAACGCTAAAAATGAATTTGTTTTAGATTTTTATTTTGATAAAAATTACTTTGTCTTTTGCAAGTGTTATTAAACACCAAACTTGGAAGCTAAAGAACGTTTCGGGCTAGGTAAAAGATCATATGAATGCCACTAAGTGTTATAACTTACGAGATCCTGATACGTTAGATACGCATTACATTCCCTACTGAAGTATTAAAATTAAGTATAGACATAATTTGCTTCTACAAAAAAAAAATTGAGCAGAGAGGATAAATATTTCAGTTGGGTTGGTACTCGTGCAAGACAGGGTTGTATTTTATCAATGAAACAAAGAGCGTTTTTGCCTGTTCACCGATTTAGTAGCTTCCAATACCTTTGAAAAGCACTTAAATTATTTACAGCCAGTGTTGCCAGAAGTAGGCAAAAATCTTTAATTCAATTATGAGAATGTAATGTAATGTGAAAATTGCAATACGCAATTTCATGTTATCGAAAGGGATCCATTTTCATAATGTTTCATTTTGAATATACCGTTAATAAAATACCACAGCAAAGGTATTGACATAGCTAAGATACACTGTGAATAATTTGTGAGCACAGTTCGCCAAACTAAACTATATCACCAACCAGTAATTAAGAAAGAACTGAGAAAGTCTTACCTGAAGCCACGTTGCTCAATAACAGGAAAACACTGGTTCGAATTGCGCATTCTAGATGTAACATAGCAATAAAAAAAAGCAAAAGCTTTAAACCCCTTCATAAAGAGCTTGTATAATCGGAAACTTTATAATCAAAATAATTTGGAAATGGCAGGCAATCAAATAAATGATTTGCAGTACCGAAAAAATGGGAAATATGCGAGGAAAGGAACTCTGATTTGAGAAGAAACGACTTTTGATCAATGATTTCTTCTTGAAACACAATTTTTAATATTTTTTGTTTTTTTGATTTTTGTTTTTCAAGTTGCTAATTTTTAAACTGAAATTTATTTTTATAATTATTATAATGTGCAGCCCATTTTTCCAAGGATTACATTTTATTTTTCTTTTTAGCCATGTAATAAAATAAATTGAAAATTCACCTTGTGCTCCTTTATTTTTCAAGTTTGTTCTCAATCATAACTTGTATAGTTATTTAAGCTTAATTTATTTTTATTATTATCTCTTTTGTTCCTTTCATTTTCTTTTATCATCGGTTAGCATCTTGAGGAAATTAAATGCTGGCAATATATTTTTTTTCCTGCATTAATTAGAAAAGCTGAAATATTTAAAAAATATTCAATTTCCTGATAGTTAGGAAAATATTAATAAGGAGAAATTAAGAAGAAGAAAGAAAACAGAACAGGAAAATCCTTATTTTAAACTTATTTTATAGAAAAATAAAAAAAGCACTTGTAATGTGGGAAAGCTTTTTCGCCATCTATCGAAAGGAAGCAAAAGCGCACACACTACTTTCGTTATACTTCTGACTTTTTTTTATATACTTCTGGAGATAGTCCCTCCAAGAAAAATTAGATTTGCTAATTATTATGAAATCTTTGGCACCACCAGCAGAGTCCTAAAGTGTGATGTCATTTGCTTACATGGCAGTATTCTTAAATATCATGACGTCTTATTAAGAAACTACATTTCGGAACATTTAAGTAATGGGGTTCCCCTAAAAGAAACTTATCAATAGTTACGTAGTAACTGAGTTTGTTTTTATGCCAAACAATAAGATTTATTTTATTTTATTTACCAAATATTACAATTATATGAATATAATTGTAATATGTATAGAAGCACTGGCTACTGAGGCCTTTGCTTCTGGCTCCCCGGGGAATTAACCCCTGACACCTACGTGACAGGCGGATATACTAGCCATTATACCATCGAGGGGCTTCTACAATGAGATTATTAGTTTTAAATATTCAATGCAGGAGGCTCTACTATACTTAATGCAGGAGGTATATACATATACCTCTGTGGGGGTATATGTATATCTCTACAGTTGTAGGGAAATTAAAGTAAAGAAAGCACCGGGAATTGATGGAATTCCAAACTTACCATTTAGAGCATCTATTGAAAGAAATGCACCGGTGTTTAGGTAATGGTTGGAAGGCTGTATTGGGAAAGGAATTGTTCCCAGCAAATGGAATGTACTTATCGCGAAATTGTAATAGCTGAGGGCATCCGGGTATTGCACGCTTTACAAGATTGATTCTGCAGAATACTGTGCAGTTGTTGGATTCCCATAACGACGTCCAGAGAGAATAAAGTAACAAAAAAGGTCTGATCACGTCCATTACAGAGAAACTAAAACGCACTAAAAAACGCCTTTAATTCAACAGAGTATAACGTTACGTGGGCTACGCTCGACTAAATGTACGTTCCTAGAATTCTACTGCAATCAACTACACATTACTTCAAAAAATCTTACTAAGTGTTTTTGCAAAAGGGATTACGTTGTGAAGGAAAGTGGCAAGAAAAGATTGCTTATTACTTGTACTGGCTAAAGTAAATAAAAAATGTGCATTTACAACTCTCACTCACTTCGTCTAAATATTGCCAATACCGTTTGTGCTTTCATTTTAGTCTATCGAGCTTTAAGGGAATAACTAAAAATGTATTTACCTATGTAGTGAATGTTATGGAAAAAGTTCTTATTCAAAATAATTACTAATTTTAAAATTTAAATCTAGAAAAAACCAATAGAAGTAAAATACGACGCAGAGAAGTAACAGAGTTGTTAGTCGCGAAAATAAAATGATCGGCAAGCTTTCAACAACTTAAAGCGTTACTTTCGCAAAGATGATTACAGAAGACTTTTTAAACAAGAGTAAATAAGGAAATAAATTTTAATTACTTTTTAATCTCAATACTAGTATAAGCGAACTTCAAACAATATAAGTGACGATATAAGCAAGTAGATTCACTTGAATTAAATAATGAGTTCAATACTTTGAAAAAAATAAGTAATTCACACGTGTGAAATGTTAGTGAAAAGTTATTACAAAAAAGCTGAATTTTCTAGCGAAATACAACCACTCTTAAGCCCAAGTGTGAAAATATGTTGGATTGGGGAAAAGAGATAAATTAGGCTATTTTTGTGCTTTAGCACACTCACGGAGACTCTAATGCGTGGTATGTGAATTAACAATTCAGTACTTGAGCCCTTTCCAGAAGCATTTCATTTCAGCGACGATTCTGATGCAATTTTGGCAACGGAATCTACTTAATAAAAATACACGAGTCATTGTTATGATGTAAACAAAATTGTCTTGGGTCCCAACACGATGTCCTTCAATTCTTTTCTTTGATAGGAATTAATTATTTCCACCTTTTTGTCTTCCAGCCGAAATCCTTTAATTGACTTGGGTTTCAATACGATGTCCTTCAATTCTTTTCTTTGATAGGAATTAATTATTTCCATCTTTTTGTTTTCCAGCCGTATGATTAATCTAAAACTTAAAGTTTAGATTTGTAAGCGAAATCTTTTAATTGACTTGGGTTTCAATACGATGTCCTTCAATCCGATTCTCTGTTTTGAACTTGTTCTAATATTTAATATTTGTTTCTAATATTTAATTATTTAGTACTTTAACCGAACTCCTTTAATTCCCTTGGTTCATAACAGGATGTCCTTCCAACCGATTCTCTGCTATGAATTTGTTCTAATATTTAAAATTTAGTACTTTAATCGAACTCCTTTAACTTCCTTGGTTCATAACACGACGTCCTTCAAACCGATTCTCTGCTATGAATTTGTTCTAATATTTAAAATTTAGTACTTTAACCGAACTCCTTTAACTCCCTTGGTTCATAACACGATGTCCTTCAATCTGATTCTCTGCTATGAATTGGTTCTAATATTTAATTATTTAATACTTTAACCGAACTCCTTTAACTTGCTTGGTTCATAACACGATGTCCTTCAAACCGATTCTCTGCTATGAATTCGTTCTAATATTTAAAATTTAGTACTTTAACCGAACTCGTTTAATTCCCTTGGTTCCCAACACGATGTCCTTCAATTTGATTCTCTGCTATGAATTTGTTCTAATATTTAAAATTTAGTACTTTAACCAAAAGGCTTCAATTAATTTGGTCCGATATCCTTCAACCGATTCCCTATTTAGAATTTGCTCCTTTCATCTTTTTCATCTTCAAGCCGTATGATTCCCCAAATATTTAAAATTGAATACTTTAAACCGAAATCTTTTTCTTTTAACTTTATTTCGTATTTAAGCTCGAAGTGCGTTAAACAAATAGTAGACATGAACGAGCGAATTAAGTTTTTCCTTCTTTCAATATGCATGACTTTAATGTGTCCTATCTACAATTACATGCTCACATATCTGAAAAAGAAAGGGCCAAGGGATGATTATTCATATGTGCGAAGATAAAATTATGGGCATGAAGGCTGCTTGTGCATGTGCGGCAGAGTGTGCTTTAAACAGCTTAAAGCTGTATAAATAAATACAACGATTTATTTTAATGGATGTGTTTACTTTCACATTTTGTAAAGAAAGTTAATGCCATTGTATTTGTAGCGTGTTTCACCATTCATGTTTGGGCTTGTAGGAGTAGATTCCAAAACAACTTACATACATATATTGGTTATTGTAACAGATTTTCAGAGCTTTAAGTTAAATAAACTTATTAGGTGATAAACAACAATGAAGGCGAAAATCCGAGAATTCAATACAAATGGGACTTAACTATTCCCACGCTGATATAATATAATAATATTATATAATGATAATATTCATTCGCAAATGAATATGAATGTGTGTGAGTGAATCAAAATTTAGTTTTGTGCAATCCTTTAGCATGACCAATAAAAAATTTGGTTTTAATGAGAATTTTATTGATTTTGAAATACTAAAAAAATTTATTTATATCAAAAAAATCAATTCACACACCTCCCATAAAAATTTTCTATCGCGCATTCATTTTACTCCACATCTCTATGGAGCAAATTGCTTACACACAATCGTACAAAACAAATTTCAATCTTGCTGTGCTTCATTTCCATCAAAAATATCTGATGTTGGCGAAGTATAATGAAAAATAAATTAAACGCAAAGAAAAAAAAAAGCTTTTTAAAAAGTTCGATAAGGAAGTTATTTAAGAGTGTGGTATAAACACGAACAAACCCTAAATTCGCTAAAACCTTCCTTTATGAACCGCCTATTTTATGTATCGCATGTAAAACTTTATTCTGCGATTAAAATATATCGCTACAGCGAGATCTTATCATTATAATAATTCAATTACCGCCTGAGCGCTAAGAAAACCACAAAGTAACTTAACAGGACGCCAGTTTGGGTGATATTATCCCAGACTATTGGGCAGCATCATAATAAGATGCTTCAAACATGAATAAATATTACAACATGGAATAAAGTGCTTAGGAAAGCAAGAAGTGCTTTTATATTTATTTCATGTTTTTATGCTTTTCTGCGAGTATTTTTTAAAAGAAAAAAAATGCTTTTTTAAAAATGAACATAAAAAATATATTTCTTAGCAGATTTAATGTAATCGCTTTGAAGTCAAAAGTAATACCGGCCGTAATAAAGTGACTTCGTATGAGGTCGCCTTGACAAATATGAACGCATACCAGAATTTTAATTTTTTTTTTTAGTCTATTTCAAGTGGAATGCCTCCTACGCAGACTGAACTTTAAATTACAAATATTTTTTTAACCGAATGGAATAGTTTGATAGAAATTTTTTTATAATGAATGTTTAAATTTAATTTCTGATATTTTGCCGCCAACCCAGAACCTGGAACTGACAATTTTTGGGACATTGTGTGAAATTATTCATTCAACAAAAGATTAATTAGTTATTCATCTAAGAGTAATTCAGCTATAGCGACCACTTCGTATCATGGTGTTACTGTCAAATGACACTTCATTTTTGACAGTAACATTCTGATCGTCATGGTTTTTGAAGGCATGTTATTAAAGGCATATTAGCAAAACTCTCTCTTTTTATTTGCGTACACACTCATCAGAGAACAAAATTTTGAATAGAACTTCAACATCAGTATGAATTTATGCTTCAGCCCTTCCACAAGTCTATGCACAATGAAAAGCCAAACAAAACTTTTAAAAAAAAAGCTATCTATCAGCTGTTAAATGGGTTGTCTAATAACCCAGTGTTGCCAACTCAAAGTAGTAGTTTGCCTTAAAAAAAACCGCCGCTATAACAGAAAAAGCTTAAATTCATTTTCAATATTATGTATAAAAAATTTCACTTCATTTCGCCTCTGAATTTTTGCCATTTATATGTAAAAAAATACTGGAAAAAATCGTAAGCGAAATGGCAAAAAATTACAGGAAATTTTATACAAGTCCATGAACTCCTTGTAATCACTGCTAACAGGAGACAGTGATATTATTTTGCTCTAGAGGTACACATTTCAATACATCATATTTTCCTTACAAAAATCACACATTTATTAAAAGAGAAAAAGAACTGGGTTGTAGAATGGGAGGACTCTTTTTCGGTTGCACGAGTTAAGTGTTCTTATTCTTTGCTTATTCACTCTCTATTTCTCCCATTGAAAAGTGCTACATACGAGAATTGTTCATGGGAAAGTCAGTTAATCTTTTTAGCATGAGTTTAACGCAAACACAATGGTGTTAACTCAGTCAGCAATATCATTTGGAACTTTCCTTTTCTATTTTATATATATATATATATATATAAATATACATATATTTTGTTCTTGTTCTTGTTCACTGAAGATATTATTTATAAAGAAAATGAAAAGAGATTCGAGGTGTCTGACTTTCAGTCTTCGTATAATGTACTGTACAATTTTCACACCAACATACAAAATTAACGTAAAGTGACCTTAACAATGTTTTCAAAGCCCCTGAAAGCATAAAAGCCATAGAGAGAAGCCTTCAGTTTGCCAGTTAATAACAAAAGCGTTTCACAGCATTTCCGTTTCCACAAAGCTCAACATATCTCAACTTGATGATTTCATTTTCATATAATCTTATTCAGAATACAGTAATCCCAGATGCGAATTTCGCTCCTGTTTAACACAAATGAGCTGGTGATTGTACGTGTCCATGTTCATAAAAACAACTTCGCCGTTCAAAACTAGACAAATAATTGTTAAGGGAAGCATATTAAAGGTAACAAAAGAACACGAATACAAGGAAGAGAATTAAACTATTAGCTGTTGCTTCACTTGAGACTTCTTCATTAATCATTTTCGTTACTTCGTTCGTGGCATGCGTGACTAAATTCAATTTCAATTATAATAACTTTTATTGTGATGACGAAAGGATGAACAAGCAGTGCCAGAAGACATACATTCATCCACGGAATATCTGGGACTTGTTCACAATATTAATGTAAAAAAGGTTAGAAGCACCAGCAAGCTGTTAAATAAAACTCTCGTTCGACTCATGAACAATGTAATAAAAATAATAATAAAAGCCTCAGGTTGCGCTGCTGCATTTCCGTCATTAGCCACAATGGTTTGTATGATCACCAGCTATTCGCTGTGTGCTGCTCTTAGAAAAAGAAGCAGACACGACTTAATGTGTAAGAAAAGCTTTTTAAAGCTTTGTAGCCGCTTTTAACGTTATAGTTTTAATAATTTCTTATGAGTTAAAAATCTCTTTTTGCTAATTTGATATTTTTAAAACTTAACAAATATTGGATTTTTATAAGCTTTAAAGCTCTTTATGGAGCTTGGTGTTATTTGTTTCAGTTCAAGTAATTTTTAACCAACTTTAAAGGATTTTATTTTAATTTCACGACAGCGTTAAGCCTAAAGTTTTAGGCTTCAACATTCTCTTCATAGCTTTTGAAATATTTAATAATATTTACATATATTTCTATTGCCGCCATCATGCTTTAAAACAAAGTACAATTTTTTTTTTTTAAATATTTTCATAATATGTTTTTAGGAAATCTAAATGTTTTGTTATTTTATCAGCAAAACCTTTTATTGAAATAAAAAAAAAAGTATACAAAGTAAAAAAGCGAAATGGCAAGAAAAGCTTTTTGGTCATGTTAAACTCGATTTATTTGTCGTGAAACACACTAATGGATGTGTTGTGTTTAGTATTAATATTTTAAACGGAAAAGCCAAAGCACAATACCTTTTAATATAAATAAATCTTTAAAGTTTATTTAGATTAATTTTTTGGTTTTTTTATTGTTTTTTTTTTTTTTTTTTTTTTTTGTTGGCCATTAAAAAATTTTCGTACAGCAGAAGAATGCTTTTGTGCTTGTATTAAAGCCATTTTATTCCAACGTATGCTTTCAAAAATAATGGCACAGGAAAAGTAATAAAAGGTTAACTTTAACGGTTGCCATTCAACGTTTTAAAGAAAAAATAAAATATACAAAATGATTTCTATTAAAATTAGTTCTGCACCAGAATTTCTTCAGTGTAAAAGCTTTTATTTGCCACTTTCATTACTTTAAAAAGAAATTAAATCAAATTGCCATGAATTAATTCCCTTAAGTGCAAGCGAAACGCAGATGCTCTCCAGCCCAATACAGAAACAGAAAATATTGTAAATCGCTTTGGAAAAACCAGGAAAAGAATTATTTTTTCATTTATTAAGATTATTATTTTTGCTCGTCACATTAACAATTAACAAAATTCAAGGACATCTGCACACTTAAGACGAAAATTGGGTGGCATTGAAACAATCCCAAGAAATGTTGACCAGACCCCAAAAAGGTAGAGAGAGTAATAAATATCTGAAACAGAGAATATTCAATGAAAATTGTTTTAATTGGCGTGAAAAGTCGCCAAAACAAATTAATAAATCTTGGAAAGCAGAAACAACCTCGTCACAAGCCAAACATCATATATGCAAATGAAACTTAATAAACATTTTCGAGACTAGAAATGGTGATATAATAATTTTGGGAGTTTATTAATCCAGTCCAATAAAAGTGTAACGCAGTTAAGAAAAAGGCAACTGTATACGTTCCCTGTTTTACTTACAAGCCACTTTAATATCCGTCTTTAATATGCTTTTACTAGCCAAAATTCTTAATGGCATTTACTTGGCGACAAGATTTTCAATACCGTCTTCTCTATTTGTATTCGTTTAATTTGATAATCGTGTTTCTGCAATCTTCCATAACAACTTAAAGCTTCCGTTAATTTGAATACAATAAAGCTTTCGTTTATCTTCGATTACCCCAGTTATACTTATACACTAAAACCTTGTCGTGTGAAACATACTTTAGGGGGCACATAGTAATACAAACAAGACAATAATAACAATACAGAATACGAGATAGTATTTGCTAAAAGTATCTTTAAACGATCTGCTTTTTCCACATGCATTTTACGAATGAAACACATTTTACGAGCTTTTAGTAAAATGTTTACATAAAAATTGTAAATTGTACGTGTAGATGGGCATGTAATTTGGCAGAGCAGGCATACTTGTATGTTCTCGATTTTAAGCTTTTAAAAAGTGAAAAGCCCACCAGTCGCAACATTAAGAAATACATTTTCTATACAAATAAAATAAAAGTGGATGTAAATGGAAATTTTCATATCCATTTTGCATCTGCAAACACTCTTCGGTTAGAAATTTGAGATGAATTTGCAAAAGCAAATATCTGAAAGTTATCTTCCATAGCAAAGGAGCGGTTAGTTTTAACACTAGTATAGAAAATTTGTCGAGATCGCAGTTATAATCTTAAGATAGATAAAATTTTTCGAGCATCATATCAATATATTCGTTGCTAAATGGCAATTTAGCAGCGTAACACAAACTCTCTAAAGCACAAAGAAAATTCTCTAAAGGTGTGAAAAAAATAGGTTTCCGGTAATTGAAAAATATTATCCAATAGCAAACTGGAAGTAGTCTTCCAAATGGCCCACAGTATGTAGAAAAAAATCGGAAAAAGCAAATAGTAATACTTAAACGATTAATAGATTCATCCGGAATACTACAAGCCCATATTGTAAAATATTTACGATTATTTTGTATTTAAGATTATCGGAAAACTAACGCGAGATAGCAATAAATGGCCATCCCAAAAACCTAATAACTTAACCTTAATCACATAGCAATTATGAAATGAGTAGCGGCTTATCTCAATTATATACGGCTATAATATATAATATATATTACCACAATACATCAGTGTGGCAATTGTCGTAAGCATAAAGTTCTATTATTGAACTCAAGCTTTACAATTTCCATTCTATTCCTTCCCCTTTACTTTTGTTTTATTGTGTCATTTTCATTTTTAATTGCAGTATAAATTTTTCTGTGGTTCAAATCGTAAATTAAGTTTTCTTCCAGTCCTCTACTGCCAGTCCAATGCTTAAATCTACAAAAGGAATTTTTTATGTAAAAGAACAATTTAAAGATTAAAAACCACAAAGTAAAAAAGCCATAAAATGAAAATGAAGAAGCATTTTATAGATAAAACTTTCCTGCTCTTCATTTTATTTTAAATGGAGGCGAAGAGGTTTGTTGCTTAATTCAATAAAGGGAATGATTAAAGAAAAATTTCCAAGAATTTATTGCTTGATCTTAAATTAAGAAACTATTAAAATGTTGGTATTTATTACTACCAACTTTCCTTTCCCCTACAAAACGATGGTAAGTCAAGATGTATACACTCGCAACCAAAATTATACATACGCTATATGAAAATTATTTTATAAAGTATACGTGCTCGTACGTTTGTTTGCAACAAAAATTATGTAGCGGAAAGTTCTTAAAAACATGTAGTGAATTTAGGAATTGAACTTGAGCCGAATTAAGAGATGGTCGAACATGCATAACGTTTGAGTATTTCATATGACAAATATTTCATAATAAGTATATTTTTGTAAATTGCTGGTTGACTATATAAATAAAGTCTGTATGGGGAAGCAGCTGTACGAGGTGTGATCAAGAAATAAATTTAAATTTCTTGGGTGTGTTTCTGAGATAAAAAGTTTAGTCGTATTTTAATGTGCTCTTCGATTTGTTACTAAATGTTGAGCAAAATCAACGTCGCATGGGAACTGGGATCATCAACGGCGATGTAGATTTCTTCAAAAAGCTCAAAACTGGTGGCGAACCATGGGTGTATGGACCTGACATTGAAACCAAAGACCAATCATCGCAATGGAAGCGTTTAGAAAACTCAAGATCGAAAAAATCACGTCAAGTGCGGTGAAATGTGAAGATTTTACTCACTGTTTTCTTCGATTGCGATGGCAAGATGCATCATCAATTCTTGCCACAAGGTCTTACGGTCAATGAGAGATACAACCTTGAATTTATGCGCCGTTTGCCCGAAGCAATTCGTCCAAAACTTACAGAATTGTGGAAAACCCAAATAGGAATTTTACACCATAATAACCACATCGGTGCTTGTGCGTAAAGACACCGATGAAAGGAAAATGTTCTGCTACGATTGAAGACATAAAAGAAAAATCGAAATCGGAGTTGTTGGCGATATCAAAGAGGGCGTTTCAGAAGGTGTTTCGAGAATTGGAAAAACTGCTCACATATATGTATTATATCTCAGAACGATTACTTTGAAGGGGACAAGATAGTTATTAATGAATAAATAAATACTTTTTGGTAGAAATTTAAAATAACGGTAATTATGTGATCACACCTCGTCGGTGATGGCAATATCAGCCATTTTGGATTGTCATATAAAAAGGTTAGTCTTGTTTTGATCTGCACTTCGATTTTTTACTATTCTTTACTATTTTCTTACTAACCTTTGAGCAAAAGCAATGTCACATGGGCATCGCTCAGGACCTGGTGAATACCGTTAACGTCGATCCACATTTGCTTGTATTTTGGTTTCTTCTCTGCAAGATCTCTATATCTAAGATCGCGTGTAGATACTTGTAACTAAAGCACTTCTTGGAGAGGGGAGTTCAGAAAGTTCTCGCCGATTTGGATCAGACATTAGCGATCTTGGTAATAACCTCTGAGAACCTGTGTTAAATACGCCTCTTGCGACTCCACTTTCAGTGAAGTTGCTGAAAATAAGATCGATTGTATTAAGCAACACTTTGCCGAATAGTTTTGGCCTAAAATTTCACAGCCATTTTTTTAGATATTTTGTTAAATTTGACGGAAATATTTACTAAGTATATGAACTAGGAATGACTAAGATCATGGGTTTGATTACTTCCTCCGATACTCATATCTGAAGTGTTGTGGGCCAGAAGTGCTTTCCATTGTATATGCAGTTGAAGACAGTTGAAATAGTTAAAATCTCGTCAGCATTAGTTCGCAGGGAGATTCGGTTACCAGCTGGCTAAGACTGGGAAAAAGTAAATGTAAATGAGTTTTCAATATTGTGCAGGCTAATAATTTTTGAAATGTTGTTCATCTTCAATGTCAAACTAACGAGTTTTTCTAATGAAATGCAGTATGCATTTTTATTTTTTGCACTGCAATACAGCAATACCGATTAGAGAAAGTAGTATTTCATAGTTGAACGTACTAGACGTACCCAGTCCTGCTGTATAATTAACAAAATATGTAATTCCAAAATTATATTAAAAATTGATCGATTTTAAATTTTTATGGCGCAAGTCAGTTTTTCCTCAATGAGATTTTTCCTTTATCTTAAGCTTGTCATATCAAACAGAATTAAGGTTTTTCCTGAAGGACGATATAATACAAATTGCATGTTAAAAAAAATTAGTTACTAAAAGAGAATTGCTGGCTCTTCTTAACAATAAAAAGGAAAGTGATTTTAAGTAGGATCACTTGACGCTCCTTATCGTACAAACGCCTGCTTGTTCCACAAAAAAAAATTGCGGTTCGATTTCATTTCTATTCTTAGGAAACCATTTAAGCTTTCCCATTTTCTCATTCGAATAGACACTGCATTGTTAATTTTTATGGTGACAATTCAGAGCATAAATCTTTTGCTCCAACCCTACTTAAACGTCCTTTAAAATTCCTTTGCGTAGTTTGAATAAATATCAATTTACAGAACTTATGTCAGAAATGCATACATATAATGTGTGTGCAGTGGGCCGTATGCAAAGCATTCATGGTGATATCAAGGATTTGCCTGTAGTAAGTGTCACTAAAATTGATAAGGGGTATGGAGAAAAGGGCTCATATTTATGTTTGTATACGCAAGTTCGTATGTGAGTTAAAAATTTTCGAACAAGAAATTGTTACAAATATTTTAAAAATTTTGTGTTTTTGAAAATGTGTAAAGTTTTCTTTGATTGCCCCCGTGATATGAAAATTTTAGAAAGAGGAATCCAATCAAAGATCTTGAACGAAAACATTGATGACCTAAAGCTATAGCCAATGGAAAGCTTGAAATCTGTAGGGGTCCTAGCAAAGTACGCTAAAGGTAGAAAGCAAGACAAATAATTCTAGATAAGAGCACTTCCTGAACTATTACCTTCCGAAGCCATATTTATTAGTAGTTCCGGTAAATATGTCAATGTTTGAAACGAAGAAGAACTACTACATTATGGATATGTAGCCATAAGAGCACTCCTTCCGTAAATATATTGCATTTTTTAAACAAAAAAGCTATTTAACTTAAAACCAAAAAAAAACACCAAAATCGGCGGCCAGCATCAGATTTCCTTCAGCAATTTCCTTTAATTTTTTCCCCCAACTTTTATTCGTTTCGTATTAATTAAATTTTTTTATCAAATTTAGTTTAATATCAATTTTCCAATTTCTTGAATTTTTATAATGAAAAGTACAAAAGCGAATTGATTTTTTTGTATGTATGTCAAATCAAGACAAGTGAATTCGCTCTTAAAAACTGAACTGTCAAACAATTGCCCCAATGAAATAAAAATTCACTTTAACTTTTTTACTTAAAGAAAAGAAAAAATTGAAAAAAACACGAAAATTATTATTAAAAAATGACAGGAAAGAAAGGCTGTCGTTGCACGTAAGCAACAGCTTTCGGACTTATTTCGTAAGATTTTGCGACGAAATACAAAACGCACAAATAATTCTTGTCGAGCACTGGGGTATTCTTCTTTTGACCTTTTTTTAAGCAAAATACCATGAATTGTATTAAAATAGAAATTAAGAAATAAATTTGGAAAACAATCCAAATAATAAAAACATTCATTAAATGCATAAAAAGGAATATTTTTAGGCACAATGGTTCAATTCGCCTCGAGTAAAAAGTCATCTGGGAAATGGCAATTGATAGCCGCTTGGAGTTGCGTAGTGCCAACCGGCTTTACATTGCAAACATTCATTTCATATGAATTTATCGATTCCTTAAAGGTATAACACAAGAAGAATACACTTAAGGGCCCTGCAGACGTACAAATAAAAATGTCAATCATCATTTGCATTGTGACTTCGCAGCATTCGTTAACAAACATGTCGTCAGGGAATGATGAGTTATTGTTATTGGCGTCTTGTCCAATTATGTCAGAAATGCAGGCAAGCATTTTATTTTAATAATATTTTATTCAGACAATTTATAAAAATAAATCATTTCGCGTTAATTTTCTTCTCATCCGCACATCTATTCATCACTACAATTATTAGAACTGGGAAGCCCAAGAACAAGCGAGCTAAATTAAAAATATATCTATATATGTAAAGTTTCAAATAATCGAGAAAATAACTTTCAATTAATTCTTTCTCTCTTTTGGCTTTAACAAGGAAGATTTTGCGATCAAACAGCAGAAGTCGTTGTATATACGTTGTTGACGCTCGACGAGCACGACTGGACCAATCAGTTTATGATAATTGAAGAAAAATGCCAACTTACTAAAAATAAGGATTTGGCACAGCGGTATAATAAGGAATTAAAAACCATTGACAGTTAGTTTGGCAATCGTAATTGGAGACGATCAAATAACTAGTCGTCAAAATGAAATGTCAAAACTTTTGGGTTTTTAGAAATCAGAGCTCTTCCTTAGAGCATTGCTGGTTTTTTCATCGTCTTCAAGTTGCTTAAAAAACTTGGGCAGGTAAAAAAAGACCAAACAAAAGCTTCAGTCAGTGTTGCCATTATAATAGAAAAACCGTCAAATTTTTTAAGCATATTATTCAAAGTCCTTACTATGATAATCCGCCAATCCGCCAATCCGACAATCCGACATTGTCGCTTACGAAGTAGAAATATACTTACTTACATACATGTATTCATATACGCATGTATGCATATCGGTTTGACGTTCGATGAAAGAGTCAATAACTGATTTACTATAAAATGAGAAAAGGATTATATTTTTATATTGCCGTTCACATAAGAATATGAAAACGTTAGACTCCTAATATAGTATTCACGTGTACAAAAAAAAAATATTATTTTTTCACTGCAGTCTAACAAAGCAGAAGTTAAAAGTGGAAAATGCTTTTACGTTTTACCAAAATTAGTTAAATCTGCAACGTACTCGTATTTGAACAAAGAAGATCATTTACTTCATGATAAAGTACTCGCGCATTATTAAGAGAAAATTAAGAATTATTTTCACATAAAAGCCTGTAGGGTGCTTCATTGTTAACTAAGTGGTTCTTTATCTATTTCGCTTATCTGTTGCAAATTAAAGCCACCCATAAAATGGAAATTTGCACTATGGATTCTTTTGCAACTTTTTTCAAGCCTTTTCCTTTTCTCACTTATAAGACTTTTGCACCAGCACGACACATGCTTACGAGTGCATGGTTACAAAACGAAGCTCTGCACACTTTTGAGTGCGCTCTTGAAGTTACTTTATGTAGGACCTTCCACGATTTAAAAAAAGCTTTTATTTTTTAAACCGGAAAATGTATGCTTCTTACACCGTCAAGCTATATTGGCACATTGCAAAAATACATTCCGTTAATGCCGTTATTACATTGAAAAAGTAAGTGAAAAATATATTGCTAAAAATCAGTTTTCTTGTAAACTTTTAAATTGTGTACACCTTAATTGTTGTTTTCCTTGTCTCAAAGCATATTTGCCTTTTCGTGTGTTACTCCTCCTTCTTCGTTAATATTTTTCATCACTTTACCGAGATTGTCATTCAATAAACCTCTAAGAAATTATCTGGAAATATTGCCTATCCACACAGAGAAACACTGTGGATTTCAGAGAAATAATTTTGCCACTTTGTGTGGAAGCTCCCAGAGAAGTGAAATCATTGTGTGTAGTACGTACTTCCTTATGCAAAGTACGGGTTGTTAATGATAGTTGGTCGTAACAGCTGTCTTATTTTCAAGTTTTATTTTCTTTTGTTTTCTAAATGTTTACTAATTTTTCATTTCACTCTTCAGGTTTGAGAAGACGCATAACAAATGCTTTCATAACGAGTGCACGACGTTAAAGTTAACGTTTTTTAAACATCATAAAGCAAGCTGCTGGTGCTCCGCCCCTTTTAGAGACACAAACAATGAGGTTTAAATTGGCATTAGCACCTACTTGTCCTTAATCGAAAGGAATAATTATGGTTTTAGCTGAATGGCTCACTTAAAAGGCAACTGTTACACTGGAGAACACTAGATATTTTGCATTGCAACATCTGCAGTTTCGAAATTTCCTTAATCGTAGAAATTATGTTTGTTGCAAAACAACTTGCCTTTGAAATTAATACTTTTATCGCTTTCAAGTGCAGCTTATAATCCAGTTGTGCCGCCCTATTCAACTTTAAGAGTTTCTTTGGCTTAACTAGCGAGATCATGGCTGTGTTCCTACCAGCAATTTTTTCAAAAACGAATTTCTCAAGAACTTATCCCATATGCTCTAATATATCCTGATATTCTTAACAAACAATTTCTCACAAGCTTTCCCCATGTGCTCTAATATATCCTGAGTTTATTCTTGTTTAAGTGGTCTGAACCAGACTTTCATACAGACATTCATAATACAGTGAATAACATAATAAAAATGAAAGGTTAAATAAATTGCCTACACAAACTTTTTAATCGAAAAAGAAATTTTCGAAAATATTTCCATATTGGGCGCCTTGTTGATTTCATTGCTCCGTAAGATAAGTGTGCAGTTTTCATCTGCTAATTTGTTGAAGTCTAATGTAACACTGCCGTTTAATTCAGAATAGGATCAAAAGTTTTGAGTTTGTCTTAATAAAATATATCCCATTTGCAGGTATAAAAATAAAAAAATTTTCTTACATTATTTATTTTACATTTTTAACGAAATTTTCTATGAAAAATTCTGTAAAATTTTCTTTAATAAAACGGTTTTTTTTAACTTTCTGAATATCTTCTTAAAATATAAAGATTGGTAGAAGATATATGTGAATAACAAATTCTTATTTATTATCGAAATTGCACAGCATTCCATGTTCTAGTGAATACACCTAATAAAAATTCAGACAATACAATAAAGCATAAAAGCTTCACTATACTACACAGTGAGGTAAAAGCAACTCTGATCGCACGAAAACTATGATTTTACTAATATTTTTGTAAACTTTTAGTTGTCATAAGAATCGCTCATATTTTCAGCACACATGTCAAATTTGTCAAATCGTACGAGTGTGTAGGATAGTGAACCGAGTTTTTATAATGACACTTTTCGCGGGATCAGATTTGCATTTACTTCAACGTCATTTTGATGCGATTTTTTAAAAAAAATCTGATTTTCCTATGAATGTATTTGAATTCGCCTTGAATTTTTATAGTCATACGAATCAGCCGTCAGCTGTTTTCTAAATTTTGCAAATTTGTATAAATAATTTGTATTTGGCAGTAATTTGGCCAATCTCTTTTAACACACCTTTTTCGTTACTTTTCGTTACGACATTTAAAAAGTATTTGTTACTTTAAGTCATTTTCGCTGAGGAAATCCTCATGTATTATTTATGATTTTCGCTTTATTTATTTATTCATATTTTTCTCATTTCACGCACATGTGGTGTGAGAAAATGTATTAAAGAACGAAAGAATATAACATTCTGTACATCAACTTGAACTATCACGATGGCAATTAGCTATTTTGAGAATAATCATCAGCCTTCCTTGGAGCAAGTAAACTTAAACTTTTCCCCAAAAATAAACAGGAAAATGAGCCAAAGTGTGCTGTAAAAGGTTTTTGGTGTGAGAAAACATGTGAAATTTATTCATGAATGCAAACAAAATTTTCCTTTCGCAAACATTCAAATATTTTATTAAAGTTTTCTTTGTGTTTCTGTTTTTTGGCTACAAATTTTTAATGCTCTACAGTACAGCGACAGGCACTACGAGTTCAGGAAATACTATATACACTTCCTTATGATTATGAAAACATTCCTTATTTTTATTTTCCCTGTTTTAAAAAGATTTCCAAGGAGCTTTAAAAGTACCCTGCCGCTACAAAAACAAAATGGGATAATAAAGGAACTAGATCCAAGTCCGTGATTCTGTTTCTACCTGCGCCAATCTAATAATTTGCTCTTAATTGTTTTAAGAACTATCAATTGCCTTCTTTGTTCGTCTTCTACAGTAGTGGTTCATGCGGAGTAGTATTTATAGATGTTGGACCACAATTTCCCAACATTGAATCATTATTCTACTAACGTACTGTTTGGCTAAAGAATGAATGCTCTCTGCGACACATAGATCAGGTTATTATCGGACCGCTGAAAAATATATATATATTTCGCAAAAAATTTCAGGGTGTCATGTAAAACATTGGTTACAAAACGCACATTTCGACAATGATCCTGCTCGGTGAATACTCCTCTCTTCCGTAGTCGCGCGAGAAACCTCAAGGTAGACTTATAGGGCGATTTTATTCCTCCCATATGAATTGCATTATGGTAGAATGATAAAATTGCACATGGTTTCTGGTTACTCATTTATCATCTGAAATTGTGTGAAAAATTAATTGGCCGGAAAGAATGAAAAGGATATGAAATTGTATAATGGAATTGAAATGTAATAACGTAATAAAGACGTACTAAATGTAATAAAGAGCCCACAGCTAGCCGCCCACTAAAGGATGAGATTCATCGTTTCATCAACGAAATTCAGCTACATTTCTATAATGTGGCCAAGCCGGCAGGGGCATTTCCCCGTTTTTTTGTTCCGTAAATATACCCACGCTACTACTTCAAGTCTTAATAAAAACGTAACAATCAAATTTTTTTTCGACTTAATTCAAAACTTGCGTTAATTTCGGCACACCCCTTATATGTACATATTACAGGATTAAATAACTACAGATATTCATCCAACGATCTCAAATTTATTTTCTTTTCAAAGAGAAGTAAATTAATTTTTGCGAATGTAGCAAATCAATTGTAAAATTAATAATACTGCTTTCATGTGAACAATATATTTTTGCATTACGTAGTGGTAACGTAACCTTTAATCTTTTTTAAATGTTTATCTACCTCGAAAACAAGAATACCTTTTATTTAAATTAAAATCATTTTTATTACGTTTTCACTTATTTCTCTACTTTACTTCTTTTACAATTTACAAGCACTTGCACAGTCATAAGCCCGCATAACGAAATAATTGCAACACATACGAAAGCTCTGCAATCTCATATCCGTTTTTAACTTCTAAATACACTTGTGCTTGTGTGTGTGCGTGTGTGAGTTTAAAGTAACTTTAACATCTGGTTTACATGTGCTACAGCAGAAAACGTAAAACCATTATTTTAACAACTATTACTTTAGTTTTAATCCAGCCAATGTTTTCTGTTTTCCGTTTTCCGTTTTCCCTCCTCAAGCTTTTACCTCATAATCTCACTTTATAAGAAAGTTTTTAGGAAATTTTTTTTTTTCTTTGTCGTAAAAAACCAAGAAGTCGATGCATGGAGTCAATATTATTATGAATGAAGTTGGTGGCAGTACTTGAAGTAATGATGGTTTTCAGAAGAGATTTCATTTATTTTTATATATGTTTTGTAAAGGTACGGTCGGAGGTGGTCTGTGAAATTTCCAATTAGTGGGTTTATTTACCGACCAACAAAAGGGGCAAATGCCCTTCCCGGCTTGCCATACACATACACACTTGTTTGTCGGAATTTTCCTTAGCCATATTCTAGAAATGGGGGTGAATTTTTTTGATGCCGCGATAAATGTTCTCCTTTAATAGGCTGCTGCCTGTGGGCCCTTTGACTTAAACTTACGATGTAAAATAACCTCACAAAGAAATCCAATAGAGTTAAATCACACATTTTAGGGTCAAATTTGATCACTGAGATGACAGAAATTTCCAATTCGAAAGGCCAGCAAGACGGAATAAATTTACATAACGTGGTCTTCAAAGATCAGCCTTTTTTTGACTTTAAAGCGATTTCATTGATTGTGTCAAGAAATATTTATTTTTTAAAGAACTTCAATACTTCTATAAAAATTCAAATATTAAAATAAAAAAGATTTTTAGAAAATAAGAATGTCAGATGTGGCTCCACAGTTTCACATACACGAGGAATCTGAGAAATAAAAAACAAAATAAATTTAATTTCGCTCAGCACTGTGGGCTACAACAACAATATTCTCATTTCACCTTGAGAGTTATACTCGCATTTGATTCTTCACAAAACTAATTTAATTTATCGCTTAATTATTTTACATGGAGGTATATGTACGAGTATAAGATTCTACATTTATTAATAGCGGCATCAGCTAACTGGTTGCAAGTCGACTCTTGACATCAGCTAAAATTGTGAAGTATAGAAAATGCCACACCACTTGGAACACTCTATACAGGGTGTCCGCCGAGAAGATATACTAATTTGTTTGTTTATAATTTTAGATGAAGTGAAAGATATTGGATCTTATAGTGATATATGTTTAATTTGACGTCGGAAATTATGTATGTAATACAATATGAGATAAATACGTGCTTCTTTTGAGGGTATTCTTCATTAGATTCTCACACGTTTCACCCGGTATCTCATTAATTTTATCACAAATATTTTGTTTGAGTTGCTCCAGCATTCCTGCTTTATTTATATAAACCTGGCTTTTCAGATATCCCCACAAAAAGTGAAGTCAATTCGGGGTACCGTAAAGGTCAAGCCACATCACCATTTCTTATTTATAAGACTAGTTATATAAAATAGTCTTAGACTAGGAATTAGTCGGGCCTAACTCATTGTGGAAAGAATTCCATTGTAATCCTGCTTGTATGCGATATTGCACCGTGTTGTTGAAAGCAGATGGTAATCAAGCTCAAAGCATGCAGTTTTGGCGTTAAAAAGTTTTCAATCATATTACGAAATCGCTCCAAATTAACACTTACCTCTACGCCCTTATCAGTTTCACATAACTTTCTCTCGCAGAGTAATCGGTGATGGATTTTAATAAAATGTTTTAACGATTGAAACACGTTAGTTTAACGACTATTTTTCCATAATGAATTTGACACATCTCTACTTCACGACTGCCAAATGTAAACTGTCAAGACGAATGTTTACAGAAATGACGGCAAATGAAAGCAGTATACCTGCCGGAGTCTTCCCTGTAGAAAGTAAGTATAATGATATCTGTTAGTGTTTCGAATGTGTTCTTAGCACCAGCGAACATATTTCTTTCTTCGGTGTCTTGTGCTAGAATCAAGCAGGAATGCAGGAGGAAGCCAATTCTTAACATTGCACGTGCAAACCCTCAGACATATGGATGTGTAGGAGTATATGTAGACACACAAGGGAAGGCTTAATCGATATCATGCATACTATACTACTATTACTACTATTCCTCTTATGTATGTCCGCATTAGATTGACATCCATACCTCAGAAAATGTTTCATTCATTTTTTAATGTCGCAGCAGGCAAGTGCGCTTCTTAATCGCTTACATTGTCAATGAAAGTGAAAGAATAGAAAATTATTTAAAATAAATTTCGAAATGAATTAAATGCAATTCTTAAACGGTCATTGATATGATGTATTTATGCAGTGGGAAATTGTAGTGTGTTATGAACTGTATTTGCCTGATTGTGATTAAATAGTTCAAAAGATACACAATCATTCATTTTATTAATGTAATGTTACATTGAATTTATGAACATGTCCTTTATACCATTTTATTGGTTTAGTATCACATAGGGTTTGGCATATATTTATAGTCAAATCTAAATTACAGTTATTTTTCATGGGAAATAAATACAAAGCAAAAAGTTATTCAAATAGACATCTATTATTTTTGGGCAAATGGGTTAAGGCTCACCGATTTTCGGATTGCAGACAACGCTACAGCGTCTTTAAAAGTTTCTTTGATTTCAAAGACATTTTCGAGAACTTGCCTACCTGTTACGGTGCCAGCACCATGATAAATGCACAATTAACAATATCAGCCTCCTGGCTTGTATCAAGGAAATCCTATCTCGTTGCTGGCATCCTATTGTTAGCACCCTGTAACTCATAACAGAATGGAATAAACGGCAAAAATAATTGATACCGAACATAAATTTGAACATGTTGATTGATAATGATTTTCTATCCCCTCCACCCTTTTTTATTCAATTACTTATATGTATGTTCTTCGTCATGTGTTGTCAGATTTAGGCATGCGTAAAATATTTATTTATACACTTTAGATTTTTCGAAATATTTTTTGCATATTTTTGCATTTTTAACATAAAAGTGCATATTTAAAATGTTTTTCAATTTTTGGCATATGCCGCTCTTTCATAGCTGACTCTCTAGTAAGTTTTACTTTGATTAAATTGAAAATTTCTCAACAATTTTATTTTATTTTTTTTTCTTTCCATTCCTTAATTGAAATTTTATTAAATTTGTATTTTGCGCTTTTTATTTTTACATGATACACAAGAGGAGAATAAGCAACCGCTGCTATACTGAAGAATATAATTGGAGATTAAATAAATATGTGTAAGTAAACTGTAATATAATTAAAATGTATTTGCATATTCTGTTAGCAGTGATGTGTTGTTCGGAAAATTTTTCTGAATGCTCTGTAAGGCCATTTCACACTATAACACTATTTGATAAGAGTTAAGATGAGGTGGAGCAATATGAAGATAAAATAGGTTACCACATACTCGCATAGTACATTTAGAGAAATATTTTTAAACGGAAATATTTTTCATTGCCACAGAGTTGCATTGAACAACGGTTTTCATTCTAACGGTTCTTCTTAGCTTTTGTGTTTTACGAAGAAATTATACAATTTTATAAAAGAAAACGCAGCTTCTCGCTCGTTGCCAAAATGATATCCTTTAATATGCTGGAGGGCATTATATGTCTTATCCCTTATAATTAAAGACCACGATTCACTATCCTACAGTGCAGTACGATTCATTCAGGCCAAGATGTGATATGGTTTCATTCTATTTATTTCAGCTTAAAGGCTTGAAAATTCCGTTAGTTGTCAACATGTCATTTACTTTTTCATAATTTCTATTTATTCTCCAACAATCACAAAAGGATAAATTTTACCAGGGTTGCCAAGTGCTTTTAAAAGGGCAATTTTTTTGGTACCTTTTTTATATAAGATTTACTTTGGTCTCAAATTTGTTTTGTATTCTTTGAAGTATAATAGTGTAGCAGGATAATTTGATACTGCGAGTATGGCTGTATATTTAATTTTTCCCAATCCCCATAATTCTCTCTTGATTTCTAGCCAATAAAAATATCTGAAGGCTTGTGTTATAATGTGAAATGGCCTGTAGAAAAGTTAAAACTAAATTCCCGCAAATGTTCATAAATACTACATATTACACAGAATATAGTTCCTTTGGCACAATATTCAGACATTTAAGACTACTGGCACACATTGTCAATTATTTTAACGAATAGCTGGATTAGCTAATACGTACTAGTGCATGCATACATAAACATATATATACATTTAAAAGGATATCCTGCCTTGTGAAATACACAAATATATATTAATAATTTATTTGCTAACTACATGCAAATGTATGCAAATTGTGATTTGTAGAAAAAAATATTTTGCAGTTACATAAATAATTTAGCCAAATGCATACACACACACATACACATACACGTACAACATACAGCCATTCTGCAATCTCCGTAATAGAAAAGTTTATTGAATTAAACATTGTGAGTTTGAGTAAACAAACCATTTTAGTGGGAGAGAGTGGGAGTTAAGTTCGGCTGTACCGCATTGTGCTTATCTGTCAGCAAAAATATTTTTATTATTGCCATTTTGCTGGCAGATTTTAATATGAGCCAAAAAATAATTTGGTATGTAGCGACCAGGGAAAGCGAAATATATGTACAATTGTATTTTTCCCCCCAAAGGCATACATACCTCTGTTAAATGTTGCTGGTCTATTTTGTCATTTTTATGTATATTTTATTTTATTTAATATAATATATGTACATGCAAAATTTATATGCAACAAAAAATAAAATTTTATTACTTGTTGGGTAGTTAAAGCGGAATGGCATCCCAAATATAAATATTCACTGGGACTTTTGGATTCGAATATCTGTGTGGTCTAGGTCAAGATTGAAAATTTTTTAAAAATATTGACACAAACATGCATGCACCACACCCACATGCATATGTTTGTATGTACGGGTATATTCGAATATAAGACTAAGACCAAAGACCATGCTTCACTATCATACACAGTTGTACGATATATTAATTGTAGCATCTCTGGTGGAGAAATTGAAAAAATGTTATGAAAATTTTTATAAAATGACAATTTTCTGGCAATGAGAAATGGTTTTACGATCAGAGTTGCTTGTACGATCAGAGTTGCTTGTACGATCAGAGTTGCTTTTACGATCAGAGTTGATTTTACTTGAATCAGCAAAGAAAACATTGTTTGCCCCACTTTAATATGATAGTATGACACCAGCAACGCCATTTTGATAGGATTTTTTAAAAGTGGAAGGTATCACTATCAGATTTTTGTGTGAATAAATCGTATGACTGTCCAGGATAGTGAAGCATGCTCTTAATTAATTACATTTATCTGATATGAATCAATTAGAAAAATATATTTTACATTGAATTCATAAATAAAACTAGTTCATTAATGGCTAAGAATTTTAACAAAATTCCAGGCTTTTCTTTGTTTTCATAAAATGTTTCTTTAATTTATTGGAAGTAATTTAATTATATGTCGCTTATAATAGATTTTTTACATATCGCTCAGGGTTGCATTTTTCCTCATATGTTGCAGTCGGCCAGACCGATAACAGCACGCCTTTAATTGTGAATTTATTTAGTTTTTGAATTTTATAAATAATATATGAAATAAAAAATGTAATTTTATTAAAGTCGCATTATAAATTTTGTTAGAAATATTTTCACGTCAATTGTATACGAGTACATTTCAAGTTTCTTTTAAACATTTATTTTGTTGTAAAATAGTTTTTTTTTTTTCTTAAAGTGCATTACTTTTCCTTTTATTTATCAACAAGATTAGTTTCCAATTTGTAAGATTTTAATTTCTTTCAGTTTTATACTCAGTTCCAACGCAGATGCCACAAGACTAACTCTGCTGGAAATAATAGAAAAAATGAAAAAAGCAAAGCAAATACACAAAACCAGTAATAGTTAAAGCTCAGTTGCAAAAGACATTTGAATCTAATGAATTGAATTGATTTAAACTTTAGTTATTCAAGCATGCACCCATTTAGAGAATTGCTCCCCCATTCAGATGGAAAGACAACAAAACGTTTGTGTAGAGAAAAAAGTATGGAAAAAATTCCAAATATAGAATTTAATCTCAAATAAGAAAGAGTTACAGTTTCATACACATTTGATATATTTTTAATTAATTGCCTTCTATCACCAGCCAGCCCACATAAATGGAAATTTACTTATGGCTTAAAATCCTTTCTAAATAAATCATAGAAATGAAAATATTTGCTCAAGCGGAATTTCCGCACAATAGAAATCTTTACTACTTACTTGTTGCCGGTTTAATTTTATTTTCATTTTCCTATTTTATTAATTGTTTTATTTAGTTTTTGTGAAGAGAACGTAGAAGTTTGCAGAAAAGTGAAGCACAATGGGGCGAATTGCAATCTATAAAGCAATAATTAGTGGAAGACCTACAAGCCGTTAATGTCCATAATTGCAATTATATAATTTTAATTGAATGCATATGCATATTTCTTTCCTATTATAAGAAAGAAAATCTCCTACTTATTCCCCTCCTTGGTCACTTTTCTGTGAGTGTTACTTTAAAAAGCAATCAGCTGTTAATGAAATTTGAAGACATGAGAAGACACCAACGAAGGCAAAAATTTCAGTCGGCCGCAATTATATGATTAATACGATAGGACGCTTTAAATGTTCCGAAGAACTGCTCCATAATCATAATCGTTGAAAAGTATGTTTTAAGGTTTTAAAAATGCTATTTCCATTAATTGTTAATTGATATACGGCTACGACTATGGCCAGAGTTTAAGACCGAGATTTTATTTTCACAATTTAAGTGTTTGCTTTAAATTATTCATTTATTAATAACTTTTTCCAACTAGCCACTAATCATGGCATCTACGAACCCGGTCTGTTATGAGAAAAAAGTTGCTTCTTTTATAACATTCAATTGTTAGCTCTGAAAGGCTGGAGGTGCGCTCACCTTTGGTTTCATAAAACTGCATTTGCGTCTATTTCGTCAGCTATTTGAGAAGTGTGGCCGTGCATGAAGTCTATATGCGTAAGTTTACATAAAAATGTAGACGACAGAAGAGTGTTCAGTGTTTAAGGTCTTATTACTCTGCCCTACACAGGTTTATGAAACAGGGCATCTCTGACACTAAGAAAAAGTTTATGAAATTTTTCATAAAATGACAATTTTCATGCGATCAGAGTTGCTTTTACTGCAATGGCATTTGGTTGCGACTTTTTAAAATAGGAGCTTGTCACTATCAGATTTTCGTGTGAGTAAATCGCACGACTGTGTAGGATAATGATACATGCCCTATAAGATCTACTATTCCCCCTTCTATCAAGCCTTTTTATATAATAGGCATTTTCCACGATTTACCTTAACGCTATATTTTCTACATACCACAAAATCATCTGTTGGTTTTGAAATCATATGATTCTGAGATTATACGAGTACTGCTAAAGTATCCGTATAAAAGAAAAGTTATTTCGGCTTTAAGGCTGCGTGTTTAGAGTATAATGAATTTAAAGAATCTCACGAACATACAGATAAAAAAAAACTACCTGTTTGTATAAGCAAACAATTTTGGAACAGTTTTCACTGCATGTTGCAGTTTAATAGATTCAATACATTCTATGTTGCTGGAAAATATATATTCACCAACGATTCACGAACTTTTTTCACATTAATTGGTCCACTGAAATAAATATAACGAAACCTTATCCAATTTCCTGTTCAGGTAAATTCTTAGGGATATTCGCTGCAATCAGCTGTACTCAATTTTGCACACTTACTGTTATATCCTTTGCATAACCTACAATATATCCGGGTTTTTATGATTGTAAAAAATAAATAATAAGAGACAAGCACTTCCTTTGGTCTTCATCCAATTTGTTGTGCTGTTGATGCAAGTCTTTTCAGCAATGAGGATCTTTTCAATATTGAATTTACCGTGATATTACGTTGAGCGAAATTGGGACTGAAATATTCTTCTAAAGTCTATCACATTCACTAATCGTATGAAACTGGGCTATAACAATGTAACATAAAACAAAATGTCAAAACGGCTTTTGTAACAACATATCGCCAGATTCGTAAAGAAATCTCCCTGTTTCCCTAATGCACAGCTTCTGCTACACCATGACATATATATATTTTTACTGCCATGTATTTTACTATTATTCCTTGGAAAATGCCGTTTATTGTGTGAAAAGATCGAATTTCTTCAATTCCATTCGGAGAGGCAGAATATATTTTTACGTGCAATGTTTATATCTGCCTAAAACTATGCTTTATAAAAAATTGCTTTAGTGCATAAGCTTATAAGTCAATTTAACACAATAAGCTAAAGCTTTTCATATAAGTTCATGGTTCAAGTTAGGGAATATACTAGAGACGGTAACAGAACACTCCTGGAAACATGAATATAGGAAGTGTCTCAGGGATTGTCATCGCATTAGCGGCCAGTATTGGAAGTGATAGTGATGGTTGCCAAGCCGATGTTGACAGGCAAAGTAGCTAGTAATGTGGTATAAAGTGCATTGAAGAAACGAATTATTTTACACATTTGAAAGTGAAGAATTTCTACTCCTTTATTTATTTATGGTGAAAGGATTTAGCGAACAATAATGTTTGTACAATGTATTCTTCCTTCTTAAATAGATAAATATTTGTGCAGCGGTCTAATATTTATTCAACCTTTCCACTTCACATATTATTTAAGAATTCTTTTATTCCGTTTATGTTAAAAGAAATGTTTTTATTGAAGCGAGCAAATACATAAAGCAGCAAACCCTCTATTAATTTATAGTTTTATAAGCTCTATTTTAGCACTCACACTGTAACAAGTTTTTTATTTATTTATTTTTTTTTTTTTTCTTTTTTTTTCAATGTGGGGCCAACGGTAGCAAAGAGGTTGTTTTTCATGTCTGTCTTCAAACAGATATTCGAAAATTGGGCGTATATCCACCACATCTTAAAGTATTATCTTGTAGACCCTCATTTAAGGGTCATAAATTAGATTTATGCTTAGTAATCTTAACACGTGGTACACTTTGTATGGGCATGCCGTGTTGGTCTTGTACATATTTTTCTTTGTTGTTTTTGTAATGGAATTGCAGACGTATGTAACTATTTTGAGGTCGAATAAAACGGTAAAAGGATACATGCTTGCATGTAGGTGTACGAGTATAAGATAAGCAGTATATACAGTGGGTCACATGATGCTTCAACCAGTTTTTATTGAAAAGGTAAACTCATAGGATTAGACTGTAGTTGAGAGGAAGTATTGCTCTAACATTGCAAAAGATTAAGTGATTAGGCTGAAAGTTACATTAAGTTGGAAGAGTTCCAAATGCTCCGAGTCTAAACAATATATGAATTATTTTTCTTGCCGTTATTCTGATAGAAGCAAAACTCCTCTACGATATCCAATTTTTCGCCATTTTTTCGCGAGTCAGAACTTTGAGTTTCAGAAGCGAAGATATTAAATTTAGACTTATCCGCAAGCTACAGAGGTCCTCCAAAACCTGATCTTTTGGTATTGTGCTCTTTTGCAAATTCTAGATGAGCTACATGCTTTTCTTTATTATCAAATGTTTGGCAAGACTTTCGGGAATTCTTTCTGTACTTCAGGTTATATTTACCTTATTTTTAACTTCAACTACAGCTTATTTTGGTCTTGGAACTTTTCAAGTCTTATTATCGATCCTCAATCAACAAAAGCAAGTACATATAAGCAATTTTGCCACAGCAAAAAGATATTCAAATTATTGGTAATATATTGCAACGAAAATCTTTTACAAATTTGCCGCTACTCGAGAAGTGATGTCAATTAAAAAGTGATTGAAATAAGCTGCGCCCATGACTGTCGTGTTTACTTTGATAGTTTTTAAATATATAAATTTGAGGCTGAGAACTTAATAAAAGCAATTTATAACATGTCAGGTGCCGATTATTTTTTTTTATACATCCTGGATGACATGGGCTGTTAGCCACTGTACATAGATGCATATGTACCTATATAAGAATGTTTTCTTCATAGTCTATTGACTGCCCTGTCCTTGTACATTTTATACACGGAGAGAGTGGCTAAGTATTTTTTGTTAACAAAACCTTTTAGAACTACATTCAATTTGAGTTTATATATTTTTTGACACAATCACCGGACTTACGGCCAAAGTAATTGTTACATTTGCTAACTTCCAAGAGGAAAACACGCTTCAAAATAAACTTGCGTTTTAAAAGGATTTTAATCACACTAATGTTTTAGTATCAACCCCACTAGACCACATGATATCCCACTTTCTCTTTAAATACATAATTTATGTATTTAATTTGTCTCTTATTAAAGAGGAATTTAACAAATAAATACTTACATAAAGGGCAAGTGAAGTTGAGGACAGCGTTGAAACAGCGTTTTGCTTGGAATAGCCGTTAATCTCTCTTGCGCAGAGTTATGAAGCCACAAATGTGCTTTTTCGGTCCATGGTTCTTATTTTTGCCCATAAAAACTAATTGGGATTGCAAAAGGAAATTTTATTTTAAAATGCACATGCAATATTTTATGAGCAATTTATTTTTGTGAATACGGCAGTGGCTGCTAATTAAACTAAAAGGCAGCAGCAACATTGTATTTGCGACTTACGAACCAGGGAAGGAAGAAACAATTATTTAATTCCGCAATGGCGGAATAAAAGAAAGGCAGCGAGAAACTGGAAAATCCGAATGTAAAATTAAAAGAATAAAATGTGGTTCAAACATTTGGGGTTTATGGTGAGCACTGTATTTAACAAAATATTAAATTTTAAAAGCGCTATAAAGGGCTGCAAGTAACTGCTCCTCCTGCTGTACCACAATTCAATATTAGGTTTCTATTTCTTAAGATTAAATAAATATAATAATAATAATAATAATAATAACAAGAAGAAAAAGAATAAAAACAAGTTTATACACAAAATAAGGAAAAATATGAATAAAATTTTACTTCAGTTAAATAAATCTTTCTTAAATTTAATTACAATTACATGCTACAAGTATAAAAGCAAATAGTTTAAGTCTTTTAAAGTAGTTCATAATTTCACACAAAATGGTTTCCCATAGTGAAGAAATGTTTCTGCGGTGTTAGGAAAAAATCTCTTTACAAGAAATAAATTTTGTTTTAGTTAAAATTGAAGCGATTTTTCATTTGACGTGGATTTTTCAAAAATTCCTTACAGGCAGCAGGAAAGGTTATCTGTTTAACGACTTGAAACAATCCGACCGATTTTTAATGCAATTAGATCTGGATATAACTCGATATGCAAAGTGATATCAAAATTAGGATCCGGAGGAAGAGTGGTAGATCTTTTCTCCCGCAGCGATATTTAATTTACTGTAAGAATGGCGAATAAATAAATACTTAAATGTTTGCATTTTGGACTCGTTTTTAAATAAATTACGTTTCCTTATATTGCATCGATGAATAGATTCACCGACGTCTACTCTTGAGCGGCTTCCTAAAGTCAATTCAAATAACCTAAATTATTATCATTGTGGTTAACATTAGTTATGTGGGAATGTAAGAGTAACACGAAGTCAGGAACTTCGAGTGGTAATTAAAATCGTTATAAAATACGAGGCTGAGATGAGGAGTTTCCAAGCTGATAAAGACAAACAACTTATTTTGGATTATCTTTTCGTTTTATAGTTTAACATAATTCCAGTAAGTGGCGGTGGTACCATTTTTATAGTGTGATTCGTTAGGCCTCTCGAAATACTCATTGCTTTTTTTTAATCTTTTTTTTTTGTATATTATATATATTCATACATTGATATCACTAAAAAAATTGATTAGAAAAAAAACGAGAACTTTCTATATCGTTCTAAAACGAAGCATATTTTCCTGCTGTTTATATGTATTCAAAATTATTATTTCATTTCATGTTAAAGAAAATCTACTAGTAACGTTTGTCTGTATTACAGTAGAATCTCGACAAAATAAGTAATACGCTAGATTTGCAGCGGCCTTGTGCCAGTTTAGAGCTTAAAAATTTCTGAGCATATAAATTTTGTAAGCCAACCGATGAGGAATAAGATAGATGCCAAAAGCGAAGTCAATGAAAAATGGACGAATAATAAATACAAAGCAAAAACTCTTAACGTAGCAAATAATGAGCTGCAAGAGTTCACAAATGAAGGATAAACTAACTGAGCAAGTATCAAATGCTCCCTTAAACTACACCATACTAATATTTCTATGTATTAAAATTGTGTGCCCAAAAGAGAACAGGAATGGTAATAGAATAAAGTCTAACATTATTTTTCACAATAACGAAAACATGATTGGTAAGAGTGGTAAAACAGTTTGAAGAAGTTTATTAAATGGGGAGACCTTAGTTTGCTTTTACAAGGATCTACTGTACTTACATACGTATTAGATTTTAAGTAACAAGTCATTTACATAACGGTTTTTTTTCTTCAATTCAAGCTACAGATTCTGTATTTTTATTACAAATTATTTTAATATTTATGTAAGTATGTAGTATTTATTTTAAATATAAATTATTTAAATTCTGTTCTTCAAATAACACAAAAAATTGTAATCCCTCTTACATGTTAATTTAATAAAACTTATTGCATAATACAAAATATTTGAGAAAACGCAGCACATTGTTTATAGAGCAATGAGCATGTACGAATATATTATATATATATGTTAACGTGGGATCGTGTATATGTAAATATGTATGTAAATGTATATATGTATGTTTTATTTGTACATGGTTTAATATAATAAAATTATTCCGTATTTGTATTATAAAAGTGAGAATGCGAATGAATGAAGGAGCTTTCCACTAGTATGAAGAGTGTATAATTAAATATTGATTTACAGAGACATGATACTTAAAAACTAAAAGCACACCAGTTCCACTTGTACAGGTTTTATTTAGTATTAAAAATTAAATGTTAAAATAATTAACTCGTTGGGCATTTTTGGTCAAAATAAGTTTCATTTTTCGTATTTGTATGTACTAACATGTATTGCAATAAAATAATATTCTAAGTAAAAAATTCACATTTATTATCATTAGCAATTTAAAAAAAAATATTTTAATAGGTAACAATGAACTGCACACAAGCTCTGTTTTGTATGCATGTATGTGTGCAAGGATGCCTGTACTAAATATGTACATTAAGATCTTAACAATAAAATAATGTATCGATAATGCTTGCAATAAAAATATAATAAAATGGGTGTATGTATTTTACAAAGATTCTTGTAGTTTTTTCAAAAATTGCTTTTTGATAGTTAATTATGGTGATGGTTGTCAGTTTACTTTTATTAAAAATCACAATTGCTTTCAATTTTGTTTTACATGTAATGTTGGATTAACTTTTTGGTTTTGATGGGATCTGAAGTTTAGCAACACCAAGTGACTGGCTCCACTTCGCCCAAAGCTATATGCTCTATGCTCCAAGAGGGCGTTTCTAAGCGGCCCTCTGCTGTAGCTGCAATGCCATCATCTTCCACCGGAATGCCTACTGGCAACGAGGGCACACCTGTAACGGAGATACCATTAGAATTATGGAGATTTCTTTTCGTTAGAGCCATATAACTAAAGGCTGTATAACCGTTGGTGTAGGCACTAATTGACTCGCTCGAATCGAAGTGTTTAAGCGAACGGCATTTCCCTTCACTCGCTAGGCGTGATATACCCAAAGCAGTACTAAAAAATACTTGGTGCAGGCCCTGATCAGCCACTGCAGATGTCTCAAAATACGTTGCTCCGACCGAGTTGGCTAACAGACAAGCCTCTTCGCGGGATACTGATCGACTAGAACCCAGATCCAACTTATTTCCCACCAATGTTAGAATCAAAGGATCTTGTACATTTCGATGCAACTCCTGCATCCATGATTTAATTTCTTCAAATGTTCGATATTGTGATAAATCAAAAACTAATATGGCAGCGTTAGCATTACGGTAATACATTGGAGCAACAGCCTTGAAACGTTCCTGGCCAGCTGTATCCCAAATCTGCAATAAATTAACAGACACAATTAGGTGCACATAACATAGCTTCATACCTACATAGATCATTTCGCGCTAAATACCTACACCGATTATTTCGACATTCCCTACTAATCGCACTAACTAATGGAAAATAACCTTCCTTATCTTTTTTACCAACTCGGAAAAAGTTGTTACTGATTACATAATATAAAAAGGGTAACGCTTAAATATGCGTATAGTATTGCGATAAAGGCCTACTTATTCTCCTCCAGTAGATCTACAAATAATCCGATTGTTTTAATTCTATGCAACCTAATATTTGCCTCTTTCGAAAAAAATTAAATTTGGTTGCCAATCAGAAAAATACAAAGTTATCCAAATAAAAAAAATTCTATGCCAACAAAAAATATCTAATAAAAAAATGTATTATGAGGAAAATCGCTATAATGAAAAAAATCACTACAATGAAGAAGTCGCTACAATAAAAAAAATTGCTATAATGGAAAAAACGCTGCAATGGCAAAAATCGGTTTAATAAAAAGTATTAGCAATGGAAAAAATCGCAAAAATTAACAAATATCCTAAAAAATATAAGTCAAAAACAAAAAATAAAAGTGCAAAAATGAAGAAAAAACGTCTAAATAAAAGAAACTTTAAAAATTAACTCCCAAATCTTAAAATTCAGCCGGAATTATGAAATACAACTTTAAATATGCATACATAAATAAATATTAACACTAAAATAAAACAATATTGGAATATAATAGTGAGGCAGAATCGATACAGAAAATTTTTCAGAACGGAAGAAATACTATATATAAGTTCATAATATAAATACACTATTTATTCTTGGAATATAACAGATGCCTGCAATTTTTGTTGCGTGCAGGAGAATAAAACTTCACAGGACTTCTAATAGAGTGAATAAAATATTTAGTGGAATAAAAGATTGTGCAGTTGGATAAAATATTCAGTATGTCAGTCAACTACAAATGGCTGAGTTTGTGCTACGTCCGTTACCTTCAGTTGTTATAATATAATAAATTGGTATTTATTTTTTTCAATAGCTTTAATATCTTATACGCTAATTCTTAACGGGATGGTTAAATGACGAAAGCGTAGTTTACTGTTTACTTAATATTTGACAGCAAGAAATCTACATCGTCGGCGATAAGCAGCTAAAGAAATAAACCGTCTTCGCTGCTCTTCCGTAACAAAATTTTAATTGCTACTGAGCAGATGACCTCAGCAGCTACTGCTTCTACACATATTATATTCATATATAAAATTGAAAAGGGGGTAAAATAAATTTCATCTATAAAATAGCACGCAAAGCAATTACGGGGATGAATAGATTGAGTGCATACTGGCCAAATTAAAAAAAAAAGTAATAGCCACGATAAGGCGTTATAAACAGGAACGGAAATGTAGACACACAAATTCAAGCAAAACTGGATTGCATTCTCATTGTTTTAAATTTTGGTGTTTCATATTAATCATTTTTGTAAACTAAGAATCATGTCAAGGTTTTTCCTTTTTTTTGTTTTTTTTTTTTTTTTTTGTTTGCATTGTCAGAAAATTTGATATAATTTAACGAATCATAGGAAAAATAATAAAACTAGTTTTTATAAGAAACTTAAGCCATACTTAGCATATGTGTGTGTGTTTGAAATTTTAATAGCAATTCTGATATACTACGCGAACATTTATTTTGAATTTTCGTATGCAAAGAGTTCAAGACCATATAGAAGTATATGAATGTGTGCCAGAATTATGGCAGAGAAAAATTGATATGAAAAACTTTTAGAAAATTCAAAAATAGTTGGGCAGGGAGCAACTATTCAAGTCGTAAACAAATATAAATCTGTAAATTACCAAAGCAGCCATAATAAACACAACTTTTACCATTCAGTCTTTGTTTCGCAATAAGGTAAACACATCGTTTTTATAGTGTAATAGCGAAGTACTTCCTCAACATATTTTTTTTTTATATATACAACAGAGGTCAAGTAATATAGAATATAAAATAACTTCTTTTCAGTTGATTTTTTAATTTAAACTTACTTGCAGCTTAACGTGGACATCATCCAACATGACCTTGCAAGTGAAAAATGAAGCAGCTATTGTCGGTCCCACATCTTTGTGTAGAGCATTCTTAATATATTTGGTAACAAGGCTAGTTTTGCCAACATCTAGCGAATAAAAAAAGGAAATTATAAAAAAAAAACATAAAAAAACAGATCCAGAACAATTAGTTCCGGTTTTGATCAATTTAAAACTTTTCATATACTAACTTGTCTCATAAGAAAATCTTAAAATTCAAGCCATTAAATGCCATTTCAAGAATTTTTGGTAGATAGTTGGTTCATTAGGAAGTGAAAGAAGTACCTCTCAAGGTACATTGTGTTAAACAGACTAGAATTCCCTTCGGAATTCAACAGCTACTAATTCTGTATCTATGCAAAAGTTAGCAAATATACCCGTGCATATTGATATCAAAAATCAATATGCAAAAATCTTTCAATTTCTATTGAAAATAGTAAATATACGATCAAATTTCTAAAAAGTTACCAAACTGTATGTGTAACAAATATTTAAAAAAAAATTATTTAACAGAGAATTGGCCACGGAATGTAAATAACCTAAAATGTCTATTCCAGATTACCTTTTGCCATTATAGCTACTGGCTACATAGCAAATTTTCAATTGCCAAACGTGAATTGTCCACGTTATTAATAACTTTAAGCAAAAATTAAATACTCCAAATATGTACTTTACCACATGGGAAGCGGTATCTTAACTTTTTTCTAAATTAATTATTTCTGAACGAACAAATTCTTAGAGTAAGGTATTGAGTAAGAACAAATGGATTACAAATTCTTGCTTTTGTGTAATGCTTGCAAATGCTTTACAACATGCATACAACATCTCATAAAACAATATATCGACCAAACATAAAACGCCAAGGAAAACGTGCTCGGGGTTATCGATTTCTTTAAAAGTCTTATTTACATCCACGTGTGCATAAATATTTATTTATGCACATCTATACGAATTGCAATAGTTGTAGGGGCAAATATTAAAGAATAAACCTGTCATGATTAAAATGAATTCAGAAATTTACTATAATGTAATTCATCGATGAAAATAAACATGAAGATCTTTTGGAATATTACAATTATTTTCAGACTTACTCTTTGATCCTAAAACAACGACCTTGGCTTCAATACCCCTCATGTTGGTGTTTTAGTAGTGTTATTTCTATTGTGGAAACGAGACGTTTTCCAATTTTAATTACTTTTGAACACTTATTATATGGTATTTCTAATGCAAATATATGGTATTTAATTCGTCCACCCCTTTTCCACAATTATATTGGTTTTTTTTATTAAATAAGTCTCAATGCTTAAATTAACTACAAGTTTTATTAAAAAATTTATCTTGAAATTTTCTTCTTTTTCGATGCATGTTAATAAAATTGCTTGTTTTTTCACAACTCAGTACTCATTTCGTGACTTCTTTCTTGGCACAACACAATCTTTATTTCATTTTACTATACTTCGCATTAGTAATTTATCACTTGTTTCAGCATTAACAAAACCACATTATTCCGACCTTTCTTTGTGAATTTTGCAAACAGCTGTTTCTACTTGTATCAATAAATAACAACAAGGTGTATCGGAGTGAATTATTTGAAACACTATTATCAATTTTGTACTACCAAAAATACGGTTAAATTAACTTCTATTGCAAAAACAATATTTAAGATACAATAATTTTTGGTGGCTGCGAAATCAAATATGTTGCACCTCAATGTAAAGATGAAGCTCAGGGAAAGTGTCGGTGATCGGTGAGCGAAAAATGGAGAAAATTAACCGCTTGAAATTTGTGAAAATTGTATGTTTTAAATAATTGTATTTATTTTTAATAAAACAAATGGAAAGGATACTGCTAAGAGTTTTTACGTGTGCTCAATTACTAAATTAATGGGACTGCAGTGAGCGCGAATATACGAAGAACTGAAACTGGAAAATAGAAAAGGGGCATAAAATATTTATATACAATTCGTATTATTTGGTGAATAGAAACATCTATTTTGTACTTTGGCTTATTTAGTACTTGTTTGTATTTAGTACTAATCCATAAATCGTTAGGTATAAGGTTATCTGCGAAATTTGCTTTCGATAACTTAATGTATTTATAAACAATCGATAACATAAAAAACGCAAAAGATCTGCTATCCCAATGACGTTTTAATTTTTTTATAGCTTGAAATTACTAGAGTTTTTGACAATGGCACAAACTTTTGCAAAATATTAGATTCTTCTGTAGATAATTATGCTTGTGTAAATATATTCCATAAGGCATCCATTGTAGTAAATGAAGGGGGCAATGAGGTGGCATCTTCTTTTTCTATGATTCGCCGTTGTTATACGAGTAAAAGGTCATGCCTTTGAAGTTTCGAGCCAAATGTTTGTAATTTTCTCTAAGCGCCTAATACCAAAGTGAAAGCAAAATGAATAGAAATATACTGCTTCATAAATAACTTGGAATTAATTACTTGCACAAGATTTAAATTTATGCGCAACTTTAATGAATTCAATTCGTTTCATGAGGAGGGAGCGGAATTGTAATAATTATTTTCGTTAAAAAAAAGTTAAAATCTCAAACAAAAACAAGTGCATCTAATCAAAAGTATCCGCAAAATTGTAGATAGTTGCGCCACCTACTTTTCAATATTCAAAAATTGGGAATCCAGCATTTTGGATTCCGTCATTCCAAACAGCTGTTTATCAATTTTTTCAATCCAATATTTGCAATAATTAAATTTACGAACTTCTAAGAGACTTGTAGTGAAGCTTTAAGAAATTAAACATCTTCCTTGAATAATTGTAGTTTATTTTGAAATATGTCTAGTTCTTTTAACTTTCTAAAAAGACGGCCAATATTTTGGATGAGTGTCAGCGGTACAACATTGGCTGCCGCATGTTTAGTCAAGTAATAGACCACATCAGGTATAAATAAAAGAATATAATATTTGTTTTAATATAGAGACTTTATGCAAGGTGGTAAATTTACTAAGCAAACTAAGGCAGATGGGAAGGTTGTAATTGTTACCGGCTCAAACACAGGCATTGGTAAAGAAACAGCAAAGGAGTTGGCCAAACGAGGAGCCAAAGTTTACATGGCATGCAGGGACATGAAGAAATGCGAAGAGGTTGGTTCTTATATTATAAATATATAGTGATAACTTGCATTTTCATTTGTAAATGTCTGTATGTATGTACGTTTAAAAGGCTCGTGACGAAATTGTATTGGAAAGTCGCAACAAGTATGTCTATTGCAAAGAATGCGACTTAGCCTCTATGGAATCGATACGTAAATTTGTTGCTAAGTAATTTGCTTGCTAAAAAATATGAATATGACTTTTTAATATTGACTTTATAGCTTTAAAAAGGAGGAGGAACGTTTGGACATTTTAATAAATAATGCTGGCGTTATGCGTTGCCCTCGATCTTTGACAAAAGATGGCTTTGAAATGCAATTGGGCGTTAATCATATGGGTCACTTCTTACTTACAAATCTTTTATTGGATTTACTCAAGGTATGCGAATCATATTTGTTCTTAATGTACATACATACGTTCAAAAGCGGCAAGTATGTAATATATTTTTACTCGCATGCAACACAGAAATATGTCATTTGTAATACTGCGAAGATGTGGTTTTTAAAAGATATGGTTTTTTGAAGCATTTTTGTGAAACATTAAGGAGCGATATCTGTATATGTATTTACATTTATTTACGTTTATGAGGAAGGTTATTGTAAATTTAATATAATTTTTATTTAAGAAATCATCTCCCAGTCGTATTATAACACTGTCTAGCTTAGCACATACTCGCGGTGAAATTAATGTTGCGGATTTAAATAGTGAAAAATCGTACGATGAAGGTAGAGCATATAATCAAAGCAAATTGGCCAATATACTGTTTACTCGTGAACTGGCTAAGAAGCTACATGGTAAGTTAAATAAATAAATACTCGTATTTCTGTTATTCCAACTAGTCATAAGATATGATATATTTTACCGCAAAAGAAGATATATTTTCTATTTACAATTAAATCGTTTCATAAGCGAAACAACTTCACACAAGAAGTCATACCAATAATAATAATAAATGGGAATAAAATATTGAGAAACAGAAACATTTTATACCATTCGTATTAATTGGCGAAATTATTTGAGTTTTGTTTAGAAAATGAACACTAATACTTTATAGAAAGATTTGGCAAGAGTTATTTATTGTCCTAATATAATTCATGGTTCTGAATATACGAGTTTAGAAAAATTATTTTTGTGTTAGGTACCGGTGTCACCGTTAATGCTGTTCATCCTGGGATTGTTGACACGGAACTTTTCCGCCATATGGGATTTTTTAATTCATTCTTTGCCCGTTTAATATTTAGGCCATTATCATGGCCATTTCTGAAATCTCCGCTTAATGGAGCTCAAACAACTTTGTATGCCGCTTTAGATGAAGATTTAGTTGGCGTAAGTGGGCAATATTTTTGTGACTGCGAAATCAAAGACGTTGCACCTCAAGCTAAAGATGAAGCTCTGGGAAGGTGGATGTGGTCGGTGAGCGAAAAATGGACAAAATTAACCACTTAAAATTTGTGAAAATTGTATGTTTTAAATAATTGTATTTATTTTTAATAAAACAAATAGAAAGGATACTGCTAAGAGTTATTACGTGTGATCGATTACTAAACAAATGTGATTGCAAAAGGGGCATAAGATATTGAAAAACAGAAAATGTTTATGCAATTCGTATTATTTGTTAAAAATTTCCGCATTGGAAAATACATGGAAACATATATTGTGTATTATACTCGTATGTTAATAATAAGTTTTATAAAATAGTTGGAAAAAATACTTTTCTCGTGTCGAATTGTGTGTAACTCAAGTGAAAGTGATTTTATTTTTGAAATGAGCTTTATGTGGTTTTTTACACGAGGAACTGTGGGAGGAAATTGTTCCATCAGTCCTTAAGAGTATAAAAAGGGAAATATCTTATACATTAAACTGGAATATTTAATGTTACTGCAAACATTTTAGCAAAAAAAAAAACCACGAGATTTTGTTAGTATGTGGCGGAAGATCATGAAGGGACAATAAAGGTAATTGTAAAAGGACTTCCATTGTTAGGCAATTGTGCCATTTGTATACCCTTTTCCAAAAAGATGGGAGAGTACTAATGGGTATGATACACGAATGAAATGCATATAACAATGTTTTCCTACCCAATTAAATATATATATCTATGTATTCTGGATCCTTATGCGAAGGGGCATTAATTGAGATTTGCCCGTCACCCTCTCTGTCTGTTTGTCCTCTGTATTTTTGTCGTGGGGGAAACCGAACTGTAATAATAACATTCAAAGAATAAAGTATATATATTCTAGATCCTTAAGAGGTCAGTTGATTGAGCAAAGTATTATTTCATGCATTTGTAATTAAATATGCAATATATATTTTGAATTATATATTGGCATATTATCAGTGGAAAAATTCCTCCAAATTTAAGAAAGGGATTATTTGTAGATTAAGATTATGTAGCACTATCAGATAACGGAACAAAAATTTATGAGGCGCCATAAAGAGTGTTATGTAACTATATTTCTTGACTATTGTAATATTTAAAGTCGTTTTTCACGATCATTCACACTAAAGTTTGGTATTGGTACCCTCCTATTTTAAAAAATCGCAGAAAATGGCTATTGATGTAGAAGCAACTCTGATCGAATGAAAATAGTAAATTTATGAAAATTTTCATAAACTTTTGCTTGTTATGAAAATCTGACATTTTTAGGCCATTATGCCCTATTATTTCAGCAAAGATGGCATATATAACAAATCGTGCGACTGTTCAGCACAATATATTGCGTTGTACAAATTAAATTTATAACACATTGTTGGAGAAGGATATACAAAACTCGGAACGGTCGAATGTATCACCTATACTAATTTATTTTAAGGAATTGTTAGGCTTTGAAGGAATGGTAATGTAAATGCAACTCTAAATTATTCTCTGAACTGTTTGAATATTTTCCGTTTTGGTTTATTAACGAGAAATGTATTTACGTAATGATATAAGATAAATAATATTAATCAATTTTGCCGCGCTTAAAATGAAAACCCTCTTCCCCACGTTACGTTTATTTCGTACTGTATTCAGAAAGGTTTTTATCAAGGCGAATCCATTTCAATTCGCTTTGGATGTTATGTACATGTTAATTCGCCTGTGTATAAATATAATTGCAAATATTTAAATAAAATTTAAAGAAACGTCAGTGGGGATCGAGATAAAAAAAAACATAAAATTAATAAGAAAAATGCAATAAGAATATTTTTTAAATCCACGTGGAAAAAATGTTTACAAATACAAATGGAAAGTGAAAATCGTATTTTATAAAACAATCTGTAATACGGGATTTGGAAGGGGGGTACCACCGATGGCAGAAGCAGAAACAAAAATTTCTGATAAACAATTACTGCGTGAGTCATTTACTGAAATTATGAAATGGAATAAGCAAATAAAGGGCGTTAAAAACGCACTATTTATAGTACGTACAGGTAATTTTTCGAAACATTTCACTATTGACGGTGTTTGAGGAAAGTTATATTAAATTGCTAATTTTAAACTCTTAATAACAAAGGAAAATGTCCGATTTAAACGTGGAATTCGCTCGTGGCGGTGCCCAATTCACTATTGAGCTTTTTAAAAAATTGGCTGTTGGTGGTGTTAAAGAAAATATCGTGTTTTCTCCATTTTCCATTCAAAGTTGTTTAGCCTTGGCTTTTGCTGGTGCTGAAGGGGAAACTGCTGACGAAATTGCTAAAGCAATGAAATTTGTTTCAAACTCTCCATCAGAAGTTGCTGCAACAATGCAACATGTTCTAGAAAGTTATGCAGATAGCGATTTATTAAAAATAGCAAACAAGGTGTATGTACAGGAGGGTTATAATCTCAAATGCGAATATGCGGCAACCACCAAAGAAAACTATAAGGCGGAGGCGGAAGAAATTAATTTCGCTGAAAGCGCGGAAGCCGCTAAAATAGTGAATTCTTGGGTAGAAAATAAAACAGCCGGCAAAATTGGAGAGATTGTGCAAGCCGATTGCTTTGATCCGCTCACTCGCTTAGTGCTTTTAAACGCGTTGCATTTTAAAGGGGATTGGGAGAAGAAATTCGATGAATCGCTTTCAGAAGAAGGTGATTTTTGGATAGCTGAAGAAAAATCTGTAAATGTTAAATATATGCATCAAAAAGCCAAATTTGGTTATGGCGTCTTTGAAGAATTGAATTGTCAAGCTTTAGAAATGCCCTACAAAGATTCCGATTTAAGTATGTTTGTTTTGTTGCCTAACGAACGTGAGGGTTTAAAGGATTTAGCTGAAAAGTTGCAAGACATTAACTTGGTTGATTTGGCGGAGAAAATGGTCATTGAAGAGGTGGTGGTCCAATTTCCTAAATTCAAAGTTGACTACAGTGTAGAGTTGTCCAATGTTCTGAAGGAGGTAATATATAAACGTATTTACAATCAGATATCGATATTAAATGCAGTGATTTTAAAGGCATCTTAATTGCTTAACAGTCAGAAGAGAAGAAAGGAATATTTTTTGCCTTTACCTTAAAGAAATTTTCGATACTCATTTATTTTCAATGCAAATTTTAATAATGAGTATTAAAGTGGGTGCTCCAAAGTGCAAAATGTGTATGTATCCAACACCCAAACATCTATAAAGCAATTCAAGACATTGAACATAATACAGTCATTTGCATTCCTCTCCTTTTATTCGTAACTGTGGTATTTTTAGCCACTTTAATCGATGAGGAGAGAATGTGGTATAACATACAGTGAAATTTCGATTTTCTAAAACTGTAGGAATAATTCTAATTTGGTGTATTTAACATGGAATAAGTTATTCATACTAAAGTTAAGATATTGGTGCTTTAAATGGTAAGATAGTTGTTAAAAGTTGCTTAGTAAGTTATTAGGCTAGAAATGAGTCGTACTACTGACAGGCAAACGTTATAAAGTATTTCTCTCACTAGTAGTTAAAATATTGGAAATGTATTGAAAATGAATTCTGCGCATTAATTGCTTGTTTTACGTGTACACATGTATGCATAATGACTTTTTATAATTCTCAATTGATTTCTAAGAACATTATGGGCATACATAGCAAGTTCTTTCAATTATTTTTCAAAACAGGTTGGTTGGTTTAATAGCCAACGAAATTCAGGCATTTTAGGTTAGCTTAACCACACAACAAAGTAAATAAATGTTTAATGCATTCGTATATATTCATAAACTTTGAAAAACCTCTCCTTTGAGATTAACGTTGTCAACCGAACATATAAAACTTTATTTTTGTATGTGTATTTCCTCTCCTTGAAAAAAGTATTGATAAAATATATATAAAATTAGTAATAATAATATCTAATCGCGTATTTTAGGTAAAAATGTTACGCTATATGTGGATATTATGATTCACTTGAAATCACATATTGCTAGAATTAAAAATGGAAAAAACTTTTAATATTTTGGTCAAAGTAACTATTGAAAATGAACATTATTAATTGTTTTCCATGCGGCCGATTTATGTTTTTAATGCTCCTAAACAAAATGTAATAGAAGACTGAATCTTTAGAATATTTCTCTTACCAAAAAGTTTTTCATAATAAATCCGTATTTAGTGTTGGCCAATAAATCGTTTGGTATAAACTTATCTGCGAAATTAGCTTTTGATAACTTAATGTATTTATAAACACTCGATAAAATGTAAAACGCAAATGATCGGCTATTCCAATAACGGTTTAATTTTTTTTATAGCTTGGAATTACTAGAGATTTTGAAAGTGACACAAACTTTTTATTCTTTTAGATTCTTCTGTAGATTATTATGCTCGTATAAATATATTCCATAAGGCATCCATTGTAGTAAATGAAGAGGGCAATGAGATGGCAGCTACTTGTTCCATGATTCGGCTAGGTTCTACGCTTAAAATGGTCATATCTTTGGAGTTGCGAGCCAATCGTCCATTCTTTCATTTGATTTGCAATAGAAGTAGCATATTGCTCTCTGCTACTTTTAAAAGGCAAATGTTACATAAGTCATATGTATAGAAATATAAAGTAGCAACAGTTTTGCACCAGTGGTAAAAAATAATTAGTATTGGGATCTTTTAAAGTAGTTTCGAAGTACTTGTTTTGAAAATGCTCCGAATTAAAGAAAATAAATAATTATAATTCGTCGTTTCCTGAATATTCCTAACCTGACATGACAATAAAAATATTTTATATTAAAACCTCAATCTGTCTGATTGATATTACTCTTTTTCTTATTACTCTTTTTCAGTTGGGAATTACTAAAGCTTTTGGAATAGAAGCAAATTTCAACAACATTCTAGAGTCATCGGAAGATCTTTATGTGTCAAATGTATTCCATAAAGTTTGCATTGAAGTGAATGAGGAGGGCTGTGAGGCAGCTGCTGCAACTAGTATGATTATGATGTGTAGAATGATGGTAATGCCATTAGAGTTTCGAGCTGACCATCCATTCTTGTACATGATTTGGAACAAAAAGAATATTCTGTTTGCCGGTGCTTTTGTTAATGCTCCACAGTAGAATGTGTTGAGAAAATGATTTTTGCATTTACCGGACAATTACCGAATATTCAATGTACCATTAAATTATTGTTGTTTTCTTTGATTTTTAATTACATTTTTAATTATTTCCATATGCAAGTATTATTTTGCAGGAATTTTTTTATATTATTAGATGAATACAAATATTTTGGCAAGTATAACTTGTGAAAAAATTATATAAGTTCGCAATGAAATTCATAATGATGCAATACTGCTTTGTCTACATCGTGAGGTGAATTTTTTGTTCATTGTCCTTGAAAACATGTAAATAATTATAAAAAATCAAAATAAATAAATATATAAAATAAAATTTTAAAACTTAAATTTTTTCTAGTGTTAGCGCGTAGTTGAACTAATTAAGCGCGTATGGTAAGCTTCCGTTATATGCAGTGGATACGTTCCACAGAAAAGTGCATATAACAAATTGGCGATAGAAAACACTACTTGCCTTAAAAGTAGGGGGCACTTTGTAATTTTCTCTAAGCGTATAAAAGCAAAATCAATAGAAATATGCTGTTTAATAAATAACTACGAATTAATTACTTGCAAAAGATTTAAGTTTGTGGGCAACTTTAATTGCATTCAATTCCATTCAAGGGGAGCGAGCGGACGGGTAATAATTATTTCCATCATTAAGGATAGAAATCTTAAGAAAAGTTGCGCCACCTGTTTTTCAATATTCAATAATTGGGAATCCAGCATTTTGAATTCCGCACTATTGAGAAATTCAAATATTTTACAGAATTTGCAACAGTTGGGAAAATTTCCGCTTTGGATTACATTTTACGAAATGTATACTGTAATACTTACGGAAATATTTAAAAAGTATTATTTTCCCAACATTAAAAAGCTTTATAAATTTGTTGGAAAGAAATAATTTTCTCGTGTCGGTTGTGTAGAAATGCAATTGCAATTGCATTTTCACAAAAAGGACATGAGAATACACATGTTTGTATGTGGCGAAAGATCATGAAAACGCAGTGAGGATAATTATAAAAGGACCGCCATTGCATCTGTTAGCCAACTATGACATTTTGACATCTATTATAATCATCTCCTACTTGCTGCTCACCCTTCATCAGCTCTGTTTTTCAAATTAACGTTTTATATTGCGTTTAGAGAATTATAATGACAATTAAATGCAACTCTAAATTATTCTCTGTGGGTTGTGCGAAATATCTGTACATAACAGAATAAGATAAATAATTTTAATAAAGGTAAACGAATTCGCCGTAAAATCAGTTGTTGCGCGACGTTTCCTACTAAAGGTTCGTTTCGTGGGATTTTCGTTTGCATTTTAAGTTGCTAAAATATTGAAATATTTTTGTTTGTGTTCTAAAAAATAGAAATTACTGAAGAGAGCAATTCAGTTACAAAAGAACAGTATTTAATTATAACAAACATAGTTTTTACTTTCACACACAAAGTGCATAACAAAAAAAAAGAACAAAATCATTTTACCACGTCTCAAATTTCTTCTTGTTTTAAGTTTTTATATAAATTTATATACACATATTTGTGTAATACCACCTTGCTATTAGTAAGCATATAAAATAAAAAAACACAAAACAACAACAATATCAGCTTGGCAGCAGCAACAACATTGTAGTTGTTGTAGTTTATTTCTAAGTCTTCGAATTATATTTAAGTGAAACAAAAGCAAAACCAGAATAAAGTGGCCTTATGAATAATTAAAAAGTAGCGAGTATTATATATCTTTGTACGAAACTTGGTGTGAAAGTAAGCGAAGAAAGCTAAAGTTTATTTATTTTTGTTAAATAGTATAAAGCAAGTTTTTTTAAAAATTAATCATCGAATTGAGGAATGTCATCCTGAACACGAGGATCGGTATCGTGTTGCAATATTTTTGGAAATTGTGCCTTTTGTTGTAACATAAAGTTCCACCTTAAAGTGCTCTCATAATTAAATACCTTTACGTGTATATGAAAAATCCATATTTAAATATATAGTGCATACGTAAATGCATACACGTATATGTGTTAAATTTGAGATATTTTATAACTAAAGACTACACAAGACGGCAACGAAAAGAGGTAACGTTTTTGGTTATACAGATTTCAAACAATAAACTAAGAAAAATTGCATTCTTTCGCATTTACAGAGAGTTGTGCTAAGAAAAAAGAGTAGCGGGAAATATGGTTACGTTTTTGCTGGTTAACTAACATAACCTTATCCTTATAGTCTTATATAAAATACATTTTTTCTTAATTGTTTAGCGTAATTTTGTTTATTCAAATAATTTTGCAAAATTATTCTTTATGATTTATTTTAACTATTTATTTCTGCTTTACATTTTCTTTATTTGATTGAGAGCATGAGTCTGCATCGTTTGGTTGGCTCTGCAACAGATGTATACACACACACCCACAAAATGTGGGCATATATACGGCCATGCATTTAATATGTAAAAAATATATGCATATACGAGCTGTAAAGAGAGGAACACTGACGTTCTGACAGTGTTGCCAGAACTTTTAGTTGTGGAAAAATCAACAACTACATATTTATGTGCAAAAAGTAGTCAAAATTGTCAAGTGATTTTAGAAAATCGTCTAAAGGGTTCAAATCGAAAATAACAATAATTCAAACTTATTATACTTATTATATAAATGTGTATGTAGATACAGGGTGTGCACCAGAAAGGTTTACTAATTTGTTTGTTTATAATTTTTGATTAAATGAAAGATAATGGATTTTATATTGATAAATTTGTATTTAATGTCGGTAGTTATGTATCGAATACCATATCAGATAAATGCGAGATTCTTTTGAAGACAATCTTCATTCAATTCTCACACGTTTCACGTGATAACAGCCGAATCGGCATCATTTCATGAAATAATTGGTTGCGGAAAGGGGGCTCGCAGTAATTCCATTGTAATACTGCTTGTATGCGATTTGGCACCGTCTTGTTGAAAGCACATGGTAATCGAGCCCAAAGCATGAAGTTGTGGCGTTAATAAATTTTCAATAATATTACGACATCGCTCCCCATTAACAGTTATCGTTACGTCATTTCCTCTGTCAAGTTTATTGGCTGCAAAGGTGATTGATGAATAATTTGAGACTTTCTCATTTCCCATAACCGACTATTATCTTATTCACATATCCATTCAGTTGAAAATTTCCACATCACTTATTATGAATTTTTCATGAAAATCGGGGTTGTCATGGAGCAAGCTATAACTTCCTATTGGCATATGTATGTACTCCGTCGAAAATGGCCTCTTGGATGAAGCTCTTTTGTCCGCCTATCAGCTGTAATCCCTTGTTCTTCGAAATCAAACACTATACCATAAATAGTGTGTCTTGTGCGCATGTTGTTTCTTCCAAACATTTTACGTAACTTTCTCATCGTGACAGTAATAATCACGATTTAAATAAAATGTTTTAACTATTAAAACCAATTGGGGTACCGAAATCACGACTGCCAAATATGAACTGTCGACTAATGTTTAACAAAATTGCGACAAAACAAATATACCTTCTAACGCGGACGCCCTATACACTTGAGTTGAATATTGACCATGGTAATGTACTGTCCGTTTTACTGGTGGTAATTTCTTCTTCGCTGCGTTAATGGATAGAAAAAAATAAAAGAAGACTTTTAATAATTGTTGCCAAAATTTTTTATTTCCAACGTAATTAAATTTGGTTAATTAATTTAGTTATAAAACTAAAATAAATAAATATTAATTTTGTAAATTTAGAAATCAATAATAGAAAAAAGTCATAATGATTTAATTACAAATGGTTTTTGCGTAATTTTGATTAGGTTGCCATTTGGCTCCAATGAGAGCTACAGGGAAGAATCGTTTCTAGCAGAAGACAATTTAAATTAGTTGTGACCACTTAGGCAGCTATTTTAGTTTAAAAGTGTGCCACTCGCTTATGGGCCAACTGAATCATACATTATTCTGCCGCTCAGATTCCCTCTAGTGCTGCCTTTGCCAGTCACATTTGGCCGCAATGTTCACACCCAAAACAGACAGAATACGAAACAATTGAATAAAAGAAACTACAAAACTTGTATAAACGAACGTCCGAAACCAAAATTAAATGTAATGCAAAAACAATCGCAAACAGATACTGTGGATGGCTTAAATATATTTAAGTAGTTCTCTTAGCATTTGCTATTTATTTATCAAACAGTCACAAACAAGAAACTTATTTGTTGCAAAATACTACCAACACAAATAAAAAACGTACACAAAACTTTCACATTTTGCTAAAAGAAAATAATAAATTTACTAAAAAAGAAAAAATTGTGAGAAATAAAGATGGATAAATGATGACCGGTTAAGCTGAATTGTAAAATGCACTACAATGTCAACAACATGAAATTGTCAAAATTGCCGATTTTTCTACAGCACCTCAGATACGGCAACTTTATTTTATTAGTATTGCCAACTTAGCCAAATCTCGAAAAGGAATACAAAACAAGAAAATTCGAAAAAGATTCCCAGGGATTTAAAACACTTAAATTTTCAAGAAGTTTGCAAAGTAAGTGAAGGAGGTGGAAAATCAGAAAAGAATTCCAAATCAAGTCAATTCTGGATGTGCTACAAACTTAAGGCGAAGGAGGAATTCCTTTTTTTTTTGTAGTTCTTTCAAATTTACCAATTCAAAAAATTTTAATTCTAAAGAATTTAAAAAAAATCTTAAAATTAAATATAAAAATTAAAATTGGTATACTTGATTGTGCCGAATCTTATTAGCCTTCTGTATGGGTATGTTCTCCCAAAGAAATGGAACAAAAAAAATAACTTAATTTTTTAATATGTTACATTATGGTGCAAACCTATACAATACATCAATAAGTTATTTATTGTTCATGCATACAAACATACATACATATATGATTTCATTTTCGTAATTGTTAAATAACTAAAACCAAAAACTCAATACACGCATGTGTATGTGTGTTTTAACATCACATTCTTTTTAATCATGCATGTACAAAATGCTTAAAAAATCATCGGAAAGAAAAAATTTTTTATTCAAATACCTCATATGTAGGAATAATATACAAATGTACTGTACATACCTAAAACATTTATTAATCACGTACATACATGCATGCATATATTTACACATACATGCATACACATAGCAAAACATAAACAAATTCAACCAGCATTCCATGCAAAAGAATTCTGAAAATAAGAACCCACAAGCACAAGCCTCCTGGGTTTATGCGCTGGTTAGCTAAAAAAATATAGTAATTATTTAATATCAAATTCCAAAAAGGATAAATGTAAGAAAATATAGTCCCATATACACATTCTTCTCCTAGTCGAATTTAACAGTAACTCTGATTGCGAGCAAAGTGGTGGTGGTGTTATCCATTTTTTTTTTAATTAACTTAACCTTTAAATCCTTTGGCTTGGCTGCAGGAAATCTCCCAGGGTCTAGGCGGGAATTGAACCCAATATCTCCGGTTTAGTAGGCTGTGCGTTATTCATTTGCCTACGGAGGCACCCAGTTGTTCTTGGTGCGATACCCGTTGTGGCTTCAACGAGTATAAATGTATGATAGAATTTTTTGCGATATATCTTTTTTTTATCGGCTGATTTTGCTTGTTTTTACATAAGAAAAATCGGAAAAAATTGATTTTAAAATATTTTACTTTTGACATTCCGACAGACGGACAAAGCTTATTCAAATTCCTTTCTTTTAAAGCTCCGGAATATATACAAACATATACATATACTTTATGGGGTCGCAGAAGGCTTTAAAAAGTAAAAAAAACTATTTTCATTTTGAAAATAATTTTTTAAAATTTTCAAAAATTGATAATCTTAACTGGCCATTGTTTTTAAATTGAAATGCTAATTTTTTATCAAAATCATCTGTCAATCATCTCAAGTTGGGGAAGACTTTACCAGAAAGAGCAGTGTGAATTTAGTTTCAAAATTTTTATGTTTAAAATTCAAAAATGGGTTTAATATATAAAAAGCCTTTCACAAACATATAATACTCGTATAAGTTTAAAAATAAATATAATAGTTAAGCACGTTAATTCATAACTAAATAGGACTGGGGCAAAGCAAAATCAGTAAATTTTTCTGTCATCAGAAAAGTTAAAAACATAGACAGCAAAAGTTTTATGTTGAGAACAGGTTCTCGCGCATAACTGTAAAAATTTTAAAACGCTGTGCGTACATATGCAATACTTGCACTTCCGCTACAGACAGAAAGATCAAGATCAATTTGGCTTATGTCGGTTTGTCGCTAATGCTGCTTTTCGACTCAAAACCGTTATTTTCTTTGTAATTTGTTACAGCTATTGTTAAGCTATACAATTTATGTTCTTTATCAAAATTCAATCCTCTCTATTAGTATAACCTAATTGATAGTTTAGAAATCGTCATGATTATTCGATCCTTCTGGGAATTTTTCTGCAATAAGAGCTTCATTGATTGTCTGTTCGTATACAAAAGTTATCATAACTTCCAATAGGTTGATTAATTTTGCGCCACCCTGTATCTATCATACGTATTTAAGAAGAGCCGTATTGGCCTCCACTGTAAAGTGCTATAACAGCTGTTCGTACAAAGCAATTCAAATGCGCAAACTCGTCAAAATCACAGTTCTTTTTTTTTGTATTTTCAGCTAAAGGAATTTCGTCATATAAAGCCAACGAAGAGTAGCATTTAGTTAAAATTTATCTTCGGCTTCCTTAACACAAGGATACTCCAAATAACGCTTATTCTCGTATAGTATTTTATTTCCTAGGCTTTTGCAACGTACTCGTTTCATTTGAAATATGTGAGGGCAGTTGTTTAGAAACTTGAATGATGCAAGTAATGATGTATGGTGTTACATTGTAACTTTGAGATAAGTGCATTAAGTTCAGTCGAGTAAAACATTGATCATCTATACATATACAAAATATAATATATACTATATATAATCGTTTTAGAAAAGATAATGTAATGCACAAGACATATCAGGATAATTCATGCAAAAGGTTCCCAATAAAATGGAGAAATATATCTACGAGTATATAAGCGAATAAAACACATTTTTAATATATTATTTTAGTAATTTAATTTATTCATATTAAAAAAATTTTTTTTCTTATTCGTTCATTATTTTATATTGTTTGTTTCTCGTATAATTCTTTTCGATTTTTATTTTTCTTTATACTTAATACAAATTAATTTTCAGTCTCGTTTCTTTTCTTGTATACTTTTTTAGATAACAACCAGATAAAAAGTAAAATAAATATTTAAATAGTTAACAATCCTCAGTGTTTCCCAAACTGCCTTATCTAATATAGATTCAATAAAAAAAAAATTCCTTTTAATTAAAATTTGGTAAAAATTTTACAAGAAAAGAAAAAAAATAATAAGTAAAAAAATAGAATTAAAAGTAAATTTTTAAAAGTTTGTGCGAAAAATTATTTAAAACCGAAAAGTGAGCGAATTAGAATTATAAACATATTTAAAGTGTAAATTGAAGAACCAACGAAAAATATGGAGTCTATGGAATATGAAATGGTACGCAACAAGACCTTGCTTTTCTTTTTGGAACGCTTACTGGACAAAGGCGAACCACGCACTGTTCATGATTTATCATGCCAATTCGGTAATAAGGAATTTACAAAGGAAATGCGTCGAATAGCAGGAGGATCTCAATCAGGTAAGTCGAGTTATTTAAAATTTTTTATCTTGTTTACAAGTGTAAAAGTTTTTCTGCCTAACCACCAGTAGTACAAGAAATGTATGTATTATTTGTAAAGTATATATAACTCTGCACCAACGAAATATCGCAGGCAGCCCCGCATGTAAAAAACAAAGTCACAAATTTATAAGAATGATGCATGTGATTTTAAACAACTTTTGAAAGAATGATGAGAGAATACTACAAAAAACAGCAATCAGCTATTTACCACTATAGGCCTAAAGGCTTGCTCACGCAAAACAAGTCATACGTACTTACTTCGTACACATCTTTTGTACATTCTGAAGTAAGATTATGCTTGTCACAATTAATAGTTTACTAATCAGCTGTTTTACTTGTAAGTCTCCGTAATAAATTGGAAACTAAACTTTTGGATTTGATTTTATTGCCCAACTGTAGTATGTTGGCTTAACGGACACGTATTAATTGTAAGCAGGCTGATAGTTGTCAGTTGAAAAGGTGTAAAGTATATGAACTATTTTTCCCCTCGGAACTACCAATAAGTATTACTTCGAGAAATGGTGTTCAGCTGCTTTCTAGGATTATATTTCTTTCTTTTTCTGGAAGCCTCTGTAGCAGTATGACTTGTTTCTCAAGACACGCACAAAATTCCAGGCCTGCACTGATGACAGCATTACTTTAACAATGATGTCGGGCGTTGTCTGGGAATGGATTTTCGTTTCTAAGGAGGTTCTCATGACTTCATATCAAAGAAGATAAGCTCCGCAGTCTCTCTTGTATTCACGCATTCTGGATACGAGTCACTATTGTGGTGTCGAAACTAACAGAGAAATGCTTTGAAGCTTCCGTGCCCTGTCAACAGCTGGCTTATATAGATATTCATTTTCGCACAAACTTCTATACCCGAGATGAGTCGGTTGGTCCATCTTCTTTTAGTGGAGGTGTCCCAATCATGCTGCCACCTTGCCATTGCGCTATCGCTAATCGATGTGTGTGATTCTGTGCGAGCGGTTGTGTGTGTTTTATCGATTGCTAGTAGGGTAATAAATTTAAAGAATGTGTGTGTCTACCTTATGCCGTTGAAAGAAAGTTATCAGGAAGCTTACTAAAATGGTTATCATTTATCTGCACATGCATACATGGCTAGAAACATATATATTTTGCGTATGTATACGTGGAACACATACATATTGCGTATGTATGCAATTCCTTAGATATTAAATTTTTAGACGCGAATTTTTCATATTAGATTAAAAAAATGCAGACACAACTAAATTTGACTCGTTGATAATGCCTCAAATGACATGCCAGTCATTCCAAATTTTGTTTAAAATTTTCAGCCAGCTTGGTAATATTCAGGTGCAGAATGCCATTGGCTGTTTTTGCTGCAGAGCTCCAAATACCGGCCATTCATATTTTCCAGTTATTTTCACTACTTATTTTCCTTTTATACGCAACATTTTCTACTACTAACTAAATACGATGGCGACATATCAAAGTCATTAACATCAGTTGTGTGTTTGTTTTTATTGAAATAAAATATAACTAAAAATAAATTCTAATTGTAGAAATATAAATTTGAACAAAATGTTGCTGATAGACATAAGCACGTGCATATTTTAGTAGTTTGTTTACATTAAAGGTCGCTGTTTTTTCATAAGGCTTTAAAACAGGAATCTATTGGTGTAAATTCCTTAGAGAGCATTCGAATGTACTTTAAGGAAAAAAATGATATTTCATATCTGTGAGATTACCCTAGAAAAACTGCCACATAGCCCCGAAATCTCCATAAATATTTTGCCTTAAACATTGTATAGAAAATGTAATTCAATCCCGAAAAAAATGACCCATACACATAAAATATAATTGTGCAACTATTTCATTTATAAAAAATATTGTCTATCTATTTTCCAAATTTTGCAAAATCATTGTGTTTTGCTCCCATTTGCACTGTTAGCAGATCTCGGGAGCACTTTATATTATACTTTATATTGATGGAAATATTGAATAGTTTAGGGGTAGTAATGGCAATATATATAAATCAGCTCTTGGAAAATTATTTTTAAAATGACTGAGAACAGCTGACTGATTTATTTTCTTTACACCTTTTTTTTAATGTAACTTCCTTCGGATTTTAATGCGAAAAATTTTTAATATTTGCGCTTTAGTATTGTACGTATTGGCTATTGCAATTCTCATTATATAATAGAATAATATTTAAAATCGAATACGAAATGTTTGATATATGACGATTCGAAACATATCAGTTATCTTCACATTCTTTAAGATGGTTAGGAAAGGCAGTATTTTTGAAATTTGAAATGCGCGCACTGTTTCGTATTCTGTGATTGCAAAGGAACTATTTAAAAGTTTTTCCCCTCTACCGGAAAGATACATATTCTTCTTCACAAGCACTTTGAAACATTTTGGTTATCGCGGAAAAGAAAGACAAGAGTTTCGAGTTGTCATTCAATACCAATAACAGTTTAATAAAAATACTACTTAAATTAAATAGGTTTGTTAGGTTTGTTAGGTCCCTCAATCTTGCAGAACAGATTTAAATCTTCTTTTTAAGGACAATTCATTCCTAGAGAATAAAAAATTAGATATTTAATTTAATTTACTTTTTATTTGAAATTAATATTTACAAGTTTTGCAATAATAAATAAAATAAAATTACGTTTTCATACTCGTTCAGGTAAAGCTATTGCTGATTAGCCAAGACATCAGACAATCTGGGAATACAGACTTCTGGTTTTGTAGTGTTAAGATTGTGTTTGTGTTTGGAACTGCAGAATTTCACCTTGCGGCATTTGTAGAGAGACTGTTTTCTGGTTTTAAAGTTTACTGTCCGCATATGCCTCGTTCCTTCACTTAATCCGATCATTCATTGCATGTGATTTTAAAATTTTTGTTTACATGTTACAATTGTTTAATGTGACACCATGTTGACTAGACATGTTGCTTTTTGTATTGGAAAGCTTTTGCATTCAAAAACCAAAAAATTACTAGTTAAGATTCTATGTAGAAACAAAGAATTTAGTTTTACTTTCATTAGTTTTAACTGATTAAAAACGCGTTTCTTTCAGCGGTAAATCCTCACATAAAAGTCTTTCTACTGCCACTAGTGCAGGTGACTTATCTCTCATGGCTTAAGAATTGCACTTTTACTGATATTATCTATAGTGACTATTATAAGAGTTTTGATCATGTTAACGACTGATTTCTGTAAGAAAAATTAAAATACTTTGGAAACTCCATTCAAGGCGTCCGTGTGACATTCGGTTGGAAATTTGACAATATTTACCTTAAATAGCGTGAAACTGAACTTTTGCAACTTTTACTTTTTATCTCACAATACATTCACGCATTTATTAACCAATTTGTTGAATGATTTCCATTTATATTTTTTGTTAATAATTAATTAAAAACTCCATTTAGTCGCTTAAATATCATGACTCTTTTCTAACATTAATATCAGTCCCCAAACAGCCATGAACTCATTATATGCAGTTTGAAGTCATTTAACGCAGTTAACATTTACGCCAATAAGGATGAAATAAATAAAAACAAAGATGTCAACACTGTTTCCCAACATATAACGAGCGATAGAAATATTCACAAACGCAAAAGGATAAGGGTATAATATTTATATTATTAATCTACATATGCATGTGCAAGCATATGCATGCTTGTGTGTACATTCTAATATCCTGCAGTAATAACATTTATAGTTTACAACAATTTTAATTTGATTGAAATGAAATACGTATACATGAAATTTCGCTAAATAGTATTTTGTTTAACAATCATTCAGAGTCCAAACATTTTTTCGCCACAAATTACAACAACAAATATAGTTTGCTGACTTTCCATATTAGGAGGGCCCAACATAAAAGTGAAAGTTAGTGTTTTTAGTTGTTTGCTTCACAATCAGTTGAAAACCACTTCTTATATTTGGAAAAAATTTGGTTTGTGTGTGGTCCACTTTAAAATATGTGTATGGCATTTTTCATTTTTCATATGTAAGTACAGTGCAAGCTCGATTTACGCATCCAATTCATCTTAATTATATCTCCCACGAGGCAATGGTGATACTACTCATTTATTTTGTTAATGGATCAAAGAAGATATTGATATTAAAACGAAATTTCACACGTTTGAAAAAATTTAAAGAGCTCAGATGGTTCAAATAAATAATGATATAAAACTATGGTCTCAGCAAGAAAAAACAATATTTCTTATGAAAAATGAAATGACCTTGAAGAAATTTTGGAAGCTTCCCCCACAAAAAAAGGTGATCAGCAATATTAATAAGTATAACTCATTTCAATCAGTTTATTTATTCTTTTCGTAATGAATAGTTTTTATATAATAATTACTGAAATTATATTAAATAGTAATTTTTTCTAATATTAAAGATTTTAGTTATCGGTTATTGCAAGTTCTCGACACCGATTTCCTTCTCTCATATGTATCTGAGGGCAAAAATTATACTTTTAAACTTTTCCTCTTTAAATAGATTCGGTAATGTCGCGTGTAGATGCTACTTTAAAAATAATGCCCATTACTTATGGGCATTTCCATCGAAAGAGGAGCACATACATCTGTCAAATCCTTACTTATTTAAAAGCTTTGGAATACTTTCACATTAAAATGCGCACGCACTCGTACAGTGATTACGCCTCCTTATTGTTTATGACATTTGTGTCAACAATTTTCTTTGAGAGGAACTTTTCAGATAATCCGGACTTAATCTGCGTATTACTATGATATGCTGCCAAAGGTCATGTTTCACTATCCTACATAGTCGGTCGATTCATTGACAAGAAAATCTTATACTCATTCCCTTCTATTTTAAAAAATCGCATGAAAATGACATTGTCGGTGCCATACCATCATACAAAAATGATGCAAACAATTTTCTCTGTGCTGATTGAACCCAAGGTCAACTGTTGGTTCTCATAAAAATTTGACATTTTTAAGCCACACTATCCTAATTTTTCAACACAAATGCCATATTTGAGAAATCGTACGACTGTGTAGAGTCGCATATCAGGGCCTTACATACACCCAAAAATGCTAATCTTATGTCTCAATCAAAACTTAGTGGAGGATGAACATGAACTTAAAAACGTAATCGTCAACAGTAAAAGCAAAACATTTTCCTAAAATCCCACATCATTGAAAATACTGGCGGTTTGCGAATTAAATGCAAGAATTTTTGCTTTACATTCTAACACGCAAATATATTCATTCATTCGCAATATTATTTAGCACTCCTTGACGAAATCGACTTTTGGTTATGAAATCATGCTTTGATTTAAGTAAATTGCTGTCTACATGCTCAGAGTTAGTCTACGTAGTCGACACTGATACCTCGTTTTACCGGCTCACAGTTTTACTCTTAATGATTATTATTGGTTTCAATTTAAAGTTGGAGTTAAGATGGTGATATACTTTAATGTAAACAAAAATTACAAGAACACGTACATAAATTTTCAAACTTCCATCTTAAAAATGCTCGAAAATCCTAAAAAAAACTTCGAACTTTTTTTTATTGATCTGAATGAAATATATTTTTTTAAGAGCAGCACTCAGCACTCACTTAAAGCTTTTATTTCTTTAATATCAACCAACAAACAATCATTTTCATTAATTCTTGTAAAAAAACTACAAGCAAATACAAATAATGGCGTTTTCTTTTCTACATTAAAAATGTTGCCCTGTGAGAAGGTGCCTTTTTAAAATGTTTTGCCCACCCTGTGAAAGTGCAATTTTTTATACAACGAGAAAAGAACACAAATTAGAAAAAAATGCAATGCCTTTTTTTTAACAGCTGATAAAAAAAACATTTTCTGTATATTTTATGAAATGTGTATACAAAAATGTTCAGTTGCCAGATTGCTAAATCATCTGCTTGAGAAAACAAATTTTTTTTTAATATCTCATACAAATAAGCTGCCGCATAGTGGTCTTTTGTTTGTTTTATATGATACAAAATATAAAAATAATTATTAAAATCTAATTTTCTGACTCTTTCAACTCAAAAGACTTTTTTTGAACATTGTCTGGCAACACTGTGTAAAAATAAAAACCATGTGTTTTGCAAGGCAATTTCTGCCCTGTTGATTTGCTCTTGGCACTGCGAAAGGGCAAAATTTTTTAGAAAAGAACACGGAACCCTTTCACAGGGCAACACATTTTCGAGAATAGAACACAAAATTGCCCTCCCTGCGGGTAGTGTTGCCTTTTTTTTTTTTGTAGAAAAGAAAACGCTATAAGTCCAAGAAATTGCATGGCCAAGAACATATCGTGCGCAGCAGAAAAAAATATTCATAAAGAAAGGAATGTATGCGTTACAAACTCGAAAATGGATAAAAAAAAGTGTGCCCGTATTACCAAATTGTCACGTTAAGAATGGCTGACATGGTTGTCAACAGTTTCTTAACGACGAGTATATTACAACAACGAAACAACTCCAGCTGCAGAGAAAATTGCCACCATTGAAATGTGTTGGTTCTTAACGGGTTAAGCCGATACGTCCTAGTTGAATTCGCCTTAAAGTTTTATTGGAATATTAACATTTCCAAATAATTGCATTGCTGTAGTAGTAAAACGAATTTTTTTTTTTAAATTTATATTTAAGATATGTGCTCATGTCGTATTTCAGACCAATTGACTAGTTTTGTCACGTAAATGTCCTGTTTTTTTAGTTTTTATGCGAGCTTTTATGGTGTTTTATTTTTTCGGTTATCATTACAAATTTTTATTCACTTTTAAAAAATAATGCCTTTGCAAGCAAATACGTTTATTCAATTACCAGTTAAGATGTTTTCGGCATACCTTCCCAGCGAATATTTTGTGATGTCACACAACGCATACTGTAGGAGAACTGAAAGTTCATGTGAGAATTTTGAACGTACACTAATTGAATTTCAAAGGAAAACAAAAAAAACTCTTTGAAAAAACGAAAAAAATTCAGATAAAAGTAAAAAAGAAATATCAATAGGAATTACCATTCAGAAACTGAACATGGAAATCAGAGATAGTAAAATATCTTTAGAAAATGTTCTTGGTTACTATACTTATTTTGCCTTTGCCATCAATCTTTTAGGTATTACCAATCGGTTCTAAGGTATATATTTCTGCACAGTTTTTTATAGGGGGATTCACATATTTTTTTCTAGGAGAGGGAAACGATTTTTCACCGAGACCTATTTATTTAAATTTCTTCAAGAAAGTTTACTTTTGAGATTTCATCTCATAGTGTTTGAACCGGGTTGGAACTACTTCAAAGACAACATTTTTTAAAAGTTAAATAAAAATGGATTTCGGCGAGAAATTCAATTGATATTGTATCAAGTTTACGCCGTATCCTCGTTGTTTCTACCGAAGGGAAAACAGTGTTTGACTATGATGAATAAATGTACAACATAGCTTTTCAAACATCTCATCGGTGTTCCATATTACAATCCAAATCGAAATTCGTAGAAGAAGTTTTTAAAACTAAATTATAATCTCCAAGATTTTTTCAAGTTTTCCATCGTTTCCATTTCAGCCAACCAGATTTAATGAAAAATTTTTGAGCAGATGCTTAAGTTCTGAATATGATCATATTAATGAGCTACTTAAGTTTTACTTTAGTTCAAGTTTAGTTTTTAGTTAAATTTTACATTGAATTTTAAGTAATTTTCAGATGATTTTATATAAATCCGCGACGAGATTTGTGTTTTCTCTGGATCATATTGGTTTCGCTACTTCCAGTTTCATCACATACATTCTTTACATGATTTCGTCCCAAGCATTCCAGGCTCAGTTTGCCTTCAAATAATTATGAAAATAACGTTTATGGATTTAAAATAATTGAGCCCTAATTCTTAGATACTCCTCTACCTTTTCCATATTCTTTCCTATTTTATGTAAAATTTATCAGTTTCAAACAATCTACCATGAACAACGAAACCACAATAATTAATTGGTATTACGATTAATAGTATTGTTGGAGCGAACAATGAAAGCAAAATGAAGTTTAAAGGAAAATAAAGTTTAATCTTTAGAATAATGGAAAAACAAGTTTAGCTTGTTTCAGAAAGTGTTACAAGCAGAAGTGGAAAAGACTGTTAACTTTCTTTTAAATCTGAAAGTTGTACGTTCGAATGATTTTGTTGTAATCATGTATTCGCATGTGGCTGGTGGCAGTTTGCCAAGTAATTTTGTTTCTCTGCGGCGATTATACATCAGTTTGCAGCTTTTTAGAATTATATACAATTTGTAATAATCGCTCGCCCTCTCCGCCTGACTAAAAAGTCAGCGTGTGGCAACAGATGTTTGCAAAGTGTAAAATTTGATGTTTCCCATAACTGGCTTGTAGTTCAATAATTGTTAGAAGCAGAATTTTTTAGGATGGTTTTATAATGACTTGAACCTAATCAGAAAGTAGGAGACTCATATAGGACCTGACTACTGCTTACTCCTTCTCCTTTCGCTTACGATCATAATTATCATCCAAAGCATAGGAAAAATGATAGATTCGTGCAAGCATAATAAGATTACTGCCATATACGATTACTGAGCGATAAACAATTGTATAAAAAAATATAAATTTTTTTCATTTTTATTAAATACTGATCTGCTCAAAGCTCCATCTCGTATACATAAATATATATGTAATACAGCTTTTCACTCACAAACTTTTGAGTTACTTACATACTTAATACAGATGAGACGACAAAAATAACCCATATCAGCTGGTCACAATGTTCGATATCAGCTGGTTTTAAGAAATATAAGAGCATGACTATAGAGCGACAATTGAAGCCAACAAATGTTCTCGTCTTCGTGTTTAATTCCGTAGGCAAAAACTCGAACATTAATATATGTATACATTTTTGATGAGTTGTCACCTGGAGCTAAAACAGGCTTAGGTAAATTTTGGAACATCGGTTATTTAATTTTCGTTAGTTTATTTTTTTGTTTCATATGCATATTTGCTCTTCCTGATATGAAGGCAACCAAATGTTTAAGCTGATTGCGTTGCTGATAAATACAATTATTGAAAAGCTAAAGACTGTCCTTTGAATTAATACTTTTGAATTACTGTCAGCCAATTAATGTGTAGCACTGTTTTGATTAAAAACTAACTATTAACTTTTTGGTTGCACAGCTAAAGGACCGACTAAACTGCTGTCTGTTTGCTTACTTGATTGTGTAGCCATCTGCTTAACGGGTTGGGTGTGCAGCGGTGTAAATTATGAAGTGTCTTCATAAATAGGTTTATCTGTACAGTGAGCACACGTACGCACATATTTTTCCATGTCAGCTCGTACGCTACAAAAACTTGTGGGTGTTATTGTGCAGACGAATGCATTATTTAGTTTGAAGCTAAAATAATAATAAGTTTGAGAATGCGTTCATTTCATACACGGTTTTGTGAAAAGTGGTGTAAATTAAAGTATTTATAATATTTTTGTGTGTAACAAATTTCAGTTTTAGAAGACATGTGAACGTCTATTTGAGAGCTGTTAGACCAAGTTTATATGAAGCACCACTGAATACTAATTGGTCTTTGTGACGACTTAATAAAGAAAGTTTTCCATTTATTTCAACTCATTCGAATAAATATTACGAGGGAGAACTGCAAAGTTTCTTCGCTGATACAGAAAAACAAGTTATTTTCGATTTTAGTTTCTTGTATTTTTCAACATAATCTCCATCTAGATTGGACGATAAAGTAACGTGTGATTCGTCAAGGCCCTCGTAATACTCACAGTATCGATCACTTCCCTGTTGCTCTAAAATTTGTTTACTTTCAAGCCTTGTTTAAAGATTAGGAAATAGTTAATATTCTTGTTGGGAAAATAATTCAATATAATTCGTTGATTTTAGCCATCACAACGAACCAAAAATGGCTCGGCACAAATAAACCTTTCGAAGTAGTTTTTATTCCTAATACGATATAAATCTAAATGCTTCACTAATGCTAATTAAAGAAGATCTAATAAATATTAAATTGTTATTATATTAAATTAACATACTTACATATGTATATTATAATATAATTACCTCTAAAACTTGCAAAAAATAAAAGCTTAATGCTAATCTTCAAGTTTGAATGTATGTGTAGGCGTATGAATGTGCTATAATGTACACATACATTTGTAATGTATATAGAGAAATGAGTTATAAATTTTTTGAAGTTGCTTTTATTTGAGTTCTCACACCCAAATTGTGTATATTTACGAATCTGCCGTACACTTAACTTTACATAATTATAATTTTTTCTGTTTGTTACTAGTGTTGGCTGGTATTGGCTGCTATAGCCATACTAGTCAGTAGACCTTCAACCAAGCAGTTATGCCCATATTTTCAAAAAGCAATTGAGAATTGACAAAAATACAACTATAGCAAGCCTTGGTAAACTTTATCACATATACACAACAAACAAATTTTATTCGACATGAAGCTATTTTATATTTCCTATAATCAATAGTCAAATCGGTTGAAAATAAAATACATAATTATTTATGTGCGTAAATGTGTGTAAACCATTATAAAAGCAGAAAGCTCGTACAGTATTGTAGGCAGATCATTTTCCTAAAATGTTATATTAAATACAGCACTCGATCCGATTACAACTGATAGCAACTTTCACATGTAGAGCCAATGAATGCAGAAAAAGTCGGAGATATCAAAGCTATTGGATAAATGGCATGTACTCCAATAAAATGAGAGTGTACTCGTTCCCGAGCAGTAGAGTGTAACATTTTCTTATCGATCTGGTACTGAATTTCTCAACAGATTACACGAAGAATTTGTTCTTTCGCCAAATGCAGTTGTAACGTATGTGGAATAAACTGCCAAATGCATTCTTTCCTATTGCGGTCTGTGCGCAGAAGCACAACCACTTAACCTCGACTCACACCATTCTAGCTCAAACAATCACTTTCCTATCTTTCAATCACTGGTGACTTCAATGTTCCGATGGAACTATTGCAACCACTTCAACCGTGTAGTGCCAATTTATAAATACTTTTTTAATATCCACAATTTATTTTTTAAACGCTTTTTGGTTTCCCCCGGTAGTTCTTCGGTATTTTTTTCTACTCCAATTAAAAGTTAAATGTAACATGTTTATTCATATTATTGTTTTTTAATTGCTCTATATATATATATATATATATTTTAAAAGTGTGTCAGGTGTATATGGAATACAACAATAGTAATTAATTAAACAACAACACTATTTTACCAACTAATTGGCAGTCATTTGTTAAGGAAATTAATATAGTGAATGCCTGAAGATGTTGCATGTAATATCGATATGTAATGAAATGTAATTTAACTTGTGTGGCAGCAACTAAGAAAAGTACGATTAAAATTAATTTTATTTGGTTAATTTCGCGGCATTAACCAAAAATCCTTGTGTCAGTTTCCCTTTCTGCCTTACAAGTATTATTATTTTTAGGAAATAGATATAGCTTGTAAGCAAAGTGTGTAGCGCGGTAAATATATGGCTCACAAATATAATTCGATATTATCATTACAGCGTGAATAGTAGAGGTATTCATTGTTGAGCTCTATTTGTACGGAACATTCCAATGGGTTGTGCGACTGCAGTAAAATTTTAATGGGTACCATAAAAAGGTGAGATGCGGCATACAAAGTGTATTATTTTTCTATTATTAATAATAAAAAAAAAAATTATTCGGAAATTATAAGTTTATTGTTTACATATATCAGCTGTTCTAACATTAGAGCTGCAAACGCAATACACATAGACGCAAAAGTCCAATAAAAATTCCCATAGTGGCCATTAATCCGATTTCACTGTAAATGGAAATGTGTGCATTTTTGGAATTTAGCAAATATTCAACGATATTTGGCTTTCGCGTTTTTTGAATCGAACACTGTAGACTAACATTATCTATATTGAAGGATTTAAAAGAAAAGCTATTTGTTTGCCATGAAGGGTTTATTTTGCAATACTAAATTGTCATTTTGACATTAATTTGGAATGGGGCAAGAATTCCCTTAGCGAGCGATACATACATACATACTTATCTCCCACACACACACTAATAAACCATGTTATGAAAGTATCATTAATCAAAGAAAGAAACTGAAAAGAAAGACTGATATTTTTATAACCAACTGTATGAAAATTATGTAATTGTAGAAGCTTGAGTAAATTTGAAATGAAAACACGTAATATTTCAAAAATAGGGAAGCCCACAGACACACATGCAGATTGTGTTCCCTTTCAATAATTTCTTGCAAATCCTAATATCTGCCTCCCGTATTTTATATTTTTTATTTTGCACCCTCAAGAAAGTAATATGTTCAACAAATTATGACAGGGAATATATAATTTGTGGCTTTGTGGCACATTTGTTGCGGTTTACATTTATGTACGTTTGTCTACAGTTACACTTTCTAAGGATTTTATTTACATGTACATATTTGCCTTGCATATGTTTTGTAAGTAACAACGAGTAGTTCGTGGTTATGAATTTGTCCATACGTTTGTAACCTGTTCACAAATTTAGTTAAGTAATAAATGGTTCTTTTCAAGATCCCGACGTATACCACATCGATGATTCAACTTTTTGATACCAGATTTATCCCAATATTGGTTTAATGTAAACGTATTGGTTTTGGTGTATTTGAATTTTATAAAACACCTGTTCGAATCAGCTGTTTTTGTTTACATTTTTAATGTAAATGTTTTATTACGAAAATTTACTAAATTATAGTGTTTATGAAAAAAGTTGTACTTTTAATAATATCAATATATATAATAATATATAACTAATAATAAATATTTTAGTGCCTAAATGGCAAATATATATATAAAATAAGTTCCACATTTACGTCAATGGAACAAAAATCAGAGGTGAGAAGAAATTTTGACGCGCTGCAACAATCCGCTGGAATGTAAATAATACTAAAAATTTGCTGTTATATAACTAAAGATTTGATTAAAAAAATATAATAATAATATAACAAAATTGGCAGGATTTGCGAGAACTACTTTTGTGCAGTAAAAAAGGATTCAATAGTAGATATTAGAGTCGAGAAGTAGAGGCGCCTTATGACAGCCTCTACTTTGGGGTAACTTTTTACAAGCTCCCCTTAAATGAACTGAAAGAAAACGGTTAAAAATATAATACAGTATACAAAATTCGTCTTGAACTAATTCTCTAAAAATAGAAATAGAGAAATATTCTCAATAACTTTAAAAGTTTTCCTTCTCTCAACCGGCAATGTAATTTTTTCAACTTGTAAATGCTCAAGACAGAAAATGTAAGTGTCTTGCCGTATAGTCAGAAGATTTTATGTTTGCAGAAAAAATGTTATAGAGCTCATAAATTGGAGTCAATTTATAACATGAATTACAATGGCAAATAAAAAGAAATAATAAATAATATATAAATCTATTTAATGCCGCTCCACAGGTACATCTTTATCTGGGCTTGCAACAGTTGTAAATTTAATATTTACTTTATTGTCTGCTCATGTGTTATTTGAGTTAAATTCCAGGGTATTTTATGGCTGTCGAAATTTGTGTTTGTTTGTCATGTTGTATGTAATTTCTAATAAATTTAAGCACAACAAGAAATAGAAATATTCAAAAATATGTATGTTATTAGAAACAAACATTATTTAAAGTACACATATCTTATCCCCCTTATCTAAAGGCAAGCATTGAAAGTATTAAAATAAATAATGTGATTGAAATATTTTCTACACCATTAATTTGAACTTTATCATTCCATAAAAATGTTTGTAACTGCAGTGGCAAACTATTATTCATAATCATATTCTGAGAGGCAATAACGACCTTTTATTTATATTTGCTGATTCCTTCAAGTTCTTATATGTATATCCCATGCATTTGACATTTTGCACTTCAAAAAGAAGTTTTTGTTTCAGTTTATCCAAGGAAAAACTATTAATTAATTTATTTATTACTCATGTTATATACGAGGTGTGATAAAAAAGTAATTAAAATATAAAAGTATTCAAATTTCGTGATATTGCCAACTGCTATGACAATATCGGCCATTTTGGGTAGTCAGTTTGTTTATGACCGATAAAAAGGTTCCTCGCGGTTTTACTGGTTTTTTCTAAATTTAAAAAATATATCGTCGTCAACAACGATCCAGATTTGCTCAAACATGTCATAACTGGGTACAAGCCATCTGTGTATGACTATGACATTGAAACCAAAGCGCAATCATTCCAATGGAAACGTGCGGAAAAGGCAATATCAAAAAAAGAACGTCAAGTTCGGTCAAATGAGGAGTCTTTGCTTACATGATAACGCATCAGCTCACACATCGATGCTTGTGCGCCAGTTTTTGGCCAAAACCCAAACGGTAATCATGCCTCAACTACCGTATTCACGTAACTTGGCCCCCTGACTTGTTCCTCTTCACAAAATTGATGACGGCGATGAAAGGAAAGTGTTTTGCTACGATTGAGCAGATAAAAGAAAATTCGAAACAGGAGCTTTTGGCGATACCAAAGGAATGTTTCAGAAGTGTTTCTAGGATAGGAAAGAACGCTGGCTTAAGTGTATTATATCTGATGGCAATTTCTTTAAAGAGTACAAGATAGTTATTGATGAATAAATAAATACTTTTGGAAAAAATTGAAAATAAGAGATATTTTTTGATCGCACCTCGTCTATGACGGCGATATCAGCCATTTTGGACTGTCAGATAAAAGGGTTAGTCGTGTTTTGATATGCACTTCGATTTTTTACTATTCTTTACTATTTTCTTACTAAGCTTTGAGCAAAAACAACGTCACATGGGCATCGCTCAGGACCTGGTGAACACCGTCAACGTCGATCCACATTTGCTTGTATTTTGGTTTCTTCTCTGCAAGATCTCTATTTCTAAGATCGCGTGTAGATACTTGTAACTAAAGCACTTCTTGGGGAGGGCAGTTCACAAGGTTCTCGCCGATTAGGATCAGACATTAGCGATCTTGGTAATAACCTCTGAGAACCTGTGTTAAATACACGCCTTGCGACTCTGAAATATTTAATAAGTATATGAACTAGGAATGACTAAGATCATGCGTTTGATTCCTTCCTCCGGCAGTCATATCTGAAGTGTTGATTGAGGTTTTTAGGCAAAATATCAAGCTGCAAATACAGTAATGTGGGCAAAAAGTATTTTCCATTGTATACGCGTTTAGAAAGTTTATCCTTTTATCAGTTAATTAGAAGAATTCTAAGGCTGGCTTATTCAATTTCCTGCAGGTTAAAATTAACACTTGAACGGTGATTGGGGTTGACGCAGTGGCATGTTTAAAATAGTACTGTTCCCTTATGGTAACATCATAATACTTTTATTTTCTTAATAACCCACAATTTAAAAATTATAAAAATAAATTGGAAAACTGTATCCTAAATGGGCACATTTGAAATCTATTCTTTCGCTGACATTAGGAAGATTTAAAAATCAAAAAAGTGCATATTACTTGTGGGCCCACGCAAGTATACATTTATATGATTTATCTACTCCTAAGGGAAGATAATTGTAAAGTGTAAGACAAAATTAAAGCAAAATTTATATTAAATAGAAAATACAGTTTTTATTCTTTTAATGGCTTTTATTGAATCATAAAGTACATTTTCCAAGATTATTTGATGAATGATCGTACACATTCGTTTCCTGAAATTTTCCGTGAATTTTTTGCATAATTGTGTTTTAATGTAGCTTTGAGTTTTCTCCTTTCAAGCACGGGCTATTGAAGCCATGTTGACATACACCTGACATTTCAAACAACACCATGAAAGAGATCTAATGGTGTTTCTTCGCATTATTTAATTTCGGCAAAATTGAACTGCATCTGGATATCTACCGCTAGAAAGTAGTATCGTGTTAATTTTGGCACACTCCTTACATACATGTGTTAGCAGCTAATTTGCTAAATTAGCTAAATTAGCTAAATTTTCTTGACTTCAAAGTCTTGGCTCGAAAATGAGAAAAAACCCTTACGAGGTTTTAAAAAATAATAAAGTGGCAAAATAAAGGTTTCACTGTAAGGGGACCAAAGCAATTTCAAAAGAAAAAAGAAAAAATAAAAAGGTTTCTGAATCAAAATATTCATTGTGTGGGCAGGTTCTTATGTGGGAAACTGGGTGCTGCAAACAATGAATACGCAACCAGGCGCATTATAGTGGGAGTGTGCTGTCAACCTGTGTTATTAACAGTTTAATGAAACGCCAATAAAAGTAAATAAAGAAAAAAGTTTTCGTCATTAGCCTTTGCTTACTTGTTACAAAAGCGTAAGTTGTAAGTTCATTTGACACGTACCTATACGTAGTCCATACGCAATTAGTATTTATGTATGTGCGTTTATAAGTAGCCGTGTATGTAAAGTTTGAAATGCATTTAATACAATTATTTTCTTATTAATCATTTCTCTTTTCGCAGTTAAGAGTTGGTAACAGCCGGTTAATTATCTCGCAAAATTATCAAACTTTAACGCTTCTTGTAACACATTTATTAATCAATTAATTTGCTACTTAGCCATTACCACCCTCTCCCTCTTATCTAAATCAGTCACCCAACGAGAATACGTTCACTCATCCCCATGTAGTTCGTTCAGTGTGCAATCAACCAAAGACAGCGAATAATTAACGATTGCGTTTCATTAAGTTGAACAACGACATTCCATTAGCTACTCCTTGTATATACTATATAAGGTGGCATTTACTTACATCCAATTACTTATATTAATCCATGTATGGGTACACACTTGCATATGTGTATGTTACATGCTCCATGTGCATTTTGTATATTGTTGGCTTTTAATACATTTTGCTTTCAGCGGCTTGAATTTTCTCATGGCATTTCAACACCTCTTCTGACAAGAAACTCGTTTATTTTTTTTTTAAATTGCTTTTGCTTGCATTTGCAGAAATTAATGCAACAAATTTTGAAACCAAATAAATAAAACAATTAATTAAACTTATCAGTGGGACTTACGAGTATTTATTTGAAAATATATTTGGTGTGTGACTCAAAGTGAACACCAAGCACAATGGATAAAATAAGGTCCTGCTCTTGGCTGCCCAGTGAAGAGTGTTTAATGTGAAGTTTTTTCACCTTATCAACCGAAATAAAAAAATTAGTTCGTTAGAGATGAATCTTGAATGGCTTTCTAGTATAATTGCAACGAATTGAAACATATTTTTTTATATATGGCTTAAAATTAAAGTGGTGTTGCATTGGAATTGTCAAAAGATAGTATGTATTTTCATCAAACGAACAGTTTAGGTTAGGTCGACCGGCTAAGAGAAATGTTCAAGCCTTGTTTAGATTTTGAACCTGAAAAGAATAGGGCAGCATGCGAGATGGAATAACCTAAAAGCCACTAAACTTAAAATTTGTGGAAGTTGGGCACCATTACCAAGAAATTTGGTCATCTCCATTATCAAGTACAGCTAGATGATGGATATCTTTTCAAACGCCACATAGATCAATTAAGAAAAACAGAAATTCAACAAAAAACAAATTCGAATATTAGTCAGCCACATCATGATCCGGATCGAATAATTCCAGGTCCAGATTTTGAGGAACTAGTCACTGTTCCAACCTATGCACCACACTCGGATGATCCGAATTTTGATGAAGTACCATCGACATCTAGGTAACAGCAACACTTGCGTAGAACTACTCGCCAACGACGTGCTCCTGCACATCTGCACGATTATGTTACTAGTATCTGATGGATCTCTTACAGGCGTGGGAGAACTATTGTATCTTCAAGATATGGCAACCTTGTTTATTAGTACTATTCATTTGACATTCATGACATTTTCCTTTTTATAGATACACACTTGCTTTTGTTACCTTGTAATACAGACACATTTTGGAAATTAAAAAATGAATTAATAATTTAAGTTAATAAGCGTGTATCAATTGGGGAAAGACACAATAGTATTCTTGGTATGAGGCAGGTTACTCAGCGTACCATGCGGGGCGTTCTCTCATCATCTTCGTGTGTCCGGCAAAGTGAGAGCTGGATATGGCAGAAATCATCAATTGCAGGCTTCTTTGCACAAGTGAAGCTAAAACTGTTAATGGATAAAAGAGGGTTGCAATTGTAATTTTTATAGGAAGAGCAGAGTTGTATTAACGGTTTAATTTTTTTTTTTTTTTTTTTTTTTTTTTTTTTTTTTTTTTTTTTTTTTTTTTTTTTTTTTTTGAGGAAAAGGAATAGTTTTTGATATTTTTCTACAATTCCTTATAAAGATGTATAATAACAATAACTTTATCCTCTATTTCACGCTATTGATAGTAATTTTATTAAATAACCGCCGCAGTCAATATATTTCCATTTAATAGCTTCAATCCAGCTGGCTTTGTTGTTGGCTAATAAATAGTCTTTCCGACTCCCTCCTGAACTTAAGACTCCTTTGAAAATGTTTCTTTTATTTTTCCAATTGGTTCGGTTTGGATTTATGCTTTTGCTTTTATGTTCGTTTAATGTTCTAATAAAATATTTAAAAACAACCTTATATTCGTAAAGAATGTGTTTTTACAATTAAAAACGCTTAAGTCATAATAAAATAAAAAATAAGTTTTTTATATTAATGTAACGAGCTTTATTGAATAGAAAATCTTATGACATTAATGCTTAAATATGACTTTGGTCATGTCGCGTTTGCGTCTGGCGCATATAAGCAACCAGGTAAAACCTAAATTTCCAGAAACTTCTTGCAGCATTTCAAGCTGTATCTCCAAGTGCTCAGTTGTTTACGATGACGTAAATAATCAATAATTTCGCCAGGAAGTAAATCCTACCAAACATAAATTTTCCTCACTACAAATATGTGCTTTAACGCATTCATCGAATAGAAGGAGTAAACGCTTGTCGTTTGGTTTTAATTCTTATGCAAGTTGAATCTTAAAAGCTTTTATGTGGAGATTCCTTCCATAAAGTGAAGAGATAGTAGCCCAGTTACTTAGAACGCGAAATCCTCTATTTGCTTTCCTGTGCACTATCTTCTGCTTCTTCAGCCCGCATCGTTCTGAGACCCACAATGAATATGTTCATTAAAAGTAAACTTGGCCGAACACCACCTATTTTTATTCGGATCATGCTCTGTGAAGGAATATTGTGTACACAATAAAACGGAGAAAATGCACGATAACTTCAAGGAATAGACCAACTATTTTGGCAAAATACTAATCAAACGGCAGCTATATTAGCTGTTAAGTGGTACGTCAAATAAATCAGTGTTACCGATTCAAAGTTGGGAACCTCCAAAAACACTCCCTGTATATTCATATCTAGTGTGCACCTTGGCAATGTCGTTGACAACATTCAGTTATTTCCCATTACATTTTCTTATTTTCTTTCTTTACAAAAAACGTTTCTTAATGTTACGACAAAACTGTGTACATACTTAAACATTTAAATCTTGGGATACTATACGCTCTAATAGAAAAACCATTAAAAAGAAATCATAAATTCGAAGCATGTTGGCACTGGGTTTGCGTGTCAACTGCTCAAAAAAGAATATTTACATAAAAAACCTTCACTGGCAATTATTGGTCTTAATCCTATAAGAACGTGTGTAAATGTATTTTGTTTATTGTTGAAGAAGGCAAGAAGAAATATTTTACATAAATATATCAATACTGGCATTTAGAGACAAAAAGAAATCAATAAAAGATACCCATAATAAATGAGAGGTGTGAATACAAAAATGTTTATGATTATTTTTCCATTTGGTCAACATTTCGAAGAAAGGTTCTAACTCATATCATGAGCAATATAGGCAGGGGTGCCAGCGTTTTTGGGTTTGAGTCCCATTTTTCATATCACCAAAATCCCTTTGCTCTGTAATCAATAATCTAATATTTCTAATACTATTGGCAGCATTTTACTAATTTTTTTTAAATTTAAGATTTTTCTTTGTTCATTTTACTACGCCGGTAAAATACTGTTACAGAAGAAACGAGAGAGAGAGAGAGAGCTGAGATTCAGTATTTATCGGCACATGAAATGTTGAAGTATAAAAATTCTTAAAGTTATTAATTAGTTCAGCCAATAATAACTTCAATATTGAATATCCTGGAAATTCGCTTAGGAGATTTTCCATTTTACAACCACCAGTATGATTTGTTGCCCCTACTTGTGTATGCACAGGAAAATTCTCACATATCTTTGATTTTAGCAATGTATGAAAAATGGAAACGATTTTTAAATTTTAATTTTACGATTTATATTAATTTTATTTATATTTTATATTTATATTATATTTTTTTATAAAAAATTTTATTTTCCAATCACAAATAAAGATCCCTTATTTGGGAACAGCTGATAAACCAAATGTATATTGATGTGTATATATAAGCATGTGTGCCGTCGGTTATATGTACGTACCTATATATAGCGTTTGAAAGACGTTTGTTTTATATTCTATTATCATGTCTTTTCTAATTATTCTTTGAGACATCGATTGTCATAAATTCTAATATTTTTCTAATATTTCTAAAAATTGAAAAAAAAATTGAATTTTTTTCGAAAACGGGTTCTTCTAACGTAATATCGCTCTGCATGAAGTTTATTTTTATTTTACATTTTCCCTTGAGGATGTACGTGCAAGTACTAAAAAATATGTAGTTTTGGAATCGAGCTAACTTTACTCCAGCTCATATTCTATTATAGTAAGTATAATAGTAAGAACTTGGGCCGAGATGATTCAGTGGCAAAAATTGTTGGCGAATCTGCAGTCAGATACGTTTCTCGGGGAGTGAAGTCAAAAAATTGTCATTTTATGAAAATTTTTATAAACTTTGGCATGTCATAAAATTCTGACATCTTTAGGTCGCACTGTTCATTTTTTTCAACAGAGATGGCTAATTTGACAAATCTTACGACTGTGTAGAATAGTGTATCAGGGACTTTAGGATTCACCATAGTTTTTTTTTTTTTTTATTTTGAAAAAATATAAAAAACAAAGTGATTAGGCAAAAGAAATCTCTCCAAATCTTTTGTGTGTCGGTTTTGTTTAATTATCGTTAAAATGATCTGAAGTCTGAACTCTTCATTGTCTAATCACGTTCATCCAATAATTTACTTTCAGCCCATTTCAATGCTTTTTTAAAAAATATGGCAACTTCTGCAAAGCTTATATTCCTTTTCCATTCCTTCAAAAACCATATTCATAGATCACAGTAGCTCCTCCTCTATTTCATCATCATGACACTCTACATCTTTGCTCTTTGTTCTATAGTTATATTTTGAAAGCGAGAGTTCAATATGTTTCGACCTGCACATTTTTATAACACAGACATCAGGTAGCAGAATACACTGAATATAGCAGAATATTACTGGAAATAAAGGAATTTTGTTTTCAGGATCTTGTCGAATTAGCGTCTTATTCAAAACTCTCTTCCAACACTAAAAGGTTTTTAATTGCCGGAGATTCCAGAAGACTCCATGCAGATTCTACAATTAATGTGGCTTCTTTTAGTGCAGTTCGCTATGGCTTTTCTTAATATATATAGTATTAAAGAAATGGATGTGTATGGAGTTCCAGCTGAATTTGAGCACCAACTAAAACGAGTGTGCCGGAAATTGTGATTGACAGCTGAAGACACATTTAATCAACGTTTAACTGCTACAGATAGAAAGAAAAAAACAAGGTGGCCACAATTGCTGAAGTTCATTTTATCGTTAGCTTGCTGTAGATTTAAATATGCATCATCACAATCTATTTTTGACATTTTAATGTCGGATGCCTGCTGTGGTGAATGTGTTAATGTCAACTAATAAGTTGTTCGGTAGTTCGTAGTGCTAATAAGCTGACAAGATATTTGAAGAAATTTACAGGTGGAAATTTTCTTAAAGAAACAATTTTCATTTATTGGAATATAAAAAATAAAATAAATATTCGTGAAAATATTATCGGCTTAAAAACGTTTTGTACCTTCTCCTCAACGAATAATTGACGTTCTCCTCCACTCTGTACGTGGCATATTGATTTTTAGTTTCATTAAACGATGTCGTTTCCTTTTAATTCAATTCATTCAAAACATATTTTTGTTGACTGCCACTTTCCACCATCATGAAAACTCTTTTCTTTTGGAAAGACTTGTGTTAGAGAGAAGGGAAAATTTTATTGTGGTTATTCTCGCAACTGGGAAAGTTTTCATTATTTTTGGTGTTGTTGACGTTCGTGTTTGGTACCAAATTATTTATGAATAAATAATTTTTTATTGACATTGAATACACATTCAAACTAATTGCTATTTTCAAAACGTATTAATACACAAGTAATATTGCAACACATTTTTCTTATTGTTTAATATGAATCCTCGTATATAACTTTTCACTTTGAGTTTTAAAGCCAAGTCGTTGCTATTAAATGGAAATTAAAATTAATTTTTAATTGTTCTTCATATTAGCAAAGGGGATAATAGAATTTCTGTACAAATGTTTATTCGCTCTTAATTCCAAAATTACATACGTTATTAATAATTTGCCTAAAATATTGTTCCGGCAAACATTTTCGTGGGACTGCTGCAAAACTTTCTAAGTTGGCCAAAAATTATTTACCTGCTCATGCTGTTACTTTTCAATTATTATTTATTGATAATATGTGAAATTTACTTACACGAAATTAAATTAATAGTTGTTGCAAATGGTAATACGGATTTCCATCACAATGGCTTCTTATACGTTATTTACTTTTACAGCTCAACGTAAACTCGTAAGAACCCAGTTTTGATACAATCTGGCAATTCTGTGATTGGATTGTCCCTCCTAAGTCGGAAAGTAATAAGTTTATATATATATATATATATATATATATATATATTAAATTCTTAACAAACTGGTCAAGATACAACTTTCCCAATAAGTCAATTGTTGCTGAGTGTTGCTAAAACTTGGCACCCAACCTCACGATCCCTATTGCCGAAAAGTATGTGCAAAGTATATCTCCTTTTCCAATTGACTCTATTTGGTCTAATAAGACGGACTTCAGGAAAATTGTTCACAAAAAAACCCCTTACAAACTGAAAAAAGGATATATAACGAAATTTGATGAAGCTGTTTTATTTCTTTCAAAACTAGAGGCAATCGGCAGCCTTCATTAAATGACAGTGGCAGATCATTTAGAAACATCACAATTCTCTTGTAGGTATATCCATTATGGCGGAATTCGGCCGGATTGAGAAAGACTGCGCAATTGTTTTTCAATTTTTCTAAATACTCGGGGCATTCTTAGCAGTCTTGTGAAACGAAACGTCTGAACCACAAGTCATGGTGGGATAAATGCCACAACTCTACAGCAGATAAGGTAGTGGCGAAATTCAGTTTGGACTGCAAAGCACTTTCACACTCTCCAGCTTTGTCACGGATGTAACTAATATATTGTTTAAATTCAAGTGGTTTGCTTAGAAAATATAATGCCTAGATGCTTAATCCAGTTCATACTTCCCCCGCCGTAAACAACTTTCGTAGGAACACGTTTAGTTGATTTATAATATATGAACATTTATTACCTTGAGGGTTTACTTTTTTTCCATTTATCAGATAGTTTTTATCTTATCGAATTGGCGTCTTTCCTACAACATATAAAAGTACAGTCATCAGCATAAAATGCAGCTCTCTAATTCTAATGGGGAATAACTAGTCCGTAAAGGGCTGGTGATAGCACTGATCCTTGCGGTAGGCGCGAGTGAATTGGTTTTCGACGAGAAAATTAAATTTCTACACACACGCCAACGGCTCTGTAGAGAGCTTTAAATGATTCTTGCCATGTTGTGTCGAAGCCGTTTTTAATATCAAGGAAAAGAATGCAAAAATTAATGACTCGTTTCATTTTGTGAACCGTGGACCGTTGCTTACGGAATTCAAAATAAGAAATTTAAAAACATGATTGTATATGAAAATAATTACCTGATAATACTTTCAGCCCAAAACTAGTTTTTTAATTTAAACATCGCTTAGCGTATATTTTGTAATTTTAAGGCATATTTTTTATTGTTTAAGAGCATATTTTAACTCTGCAGTTCATTTTACATTCTGTAAGTCCAATAAAATTGAATTAATTTTGAGTAACACTGCTGCTGCACATTCCGTAACCCCCCACCCCACTTGTGAAGAGTTCACGTTGCAGCACCTTAACTTTTGCGCAGCTAAAAAAAAATCACAAAAATGGAAATGATTCAGGAAAGTTTATTATTTCTCACAATTGTCTATCTATATATATACAATTGCTTAAATACAAACATATATACATATTTTATATTTTTTATGATTTTGTTAATTTAATTTATTTAATTATTATTTCTCAAAAAGTAAACAAAGTAGTGAACGGGTATCTCGCGATAATTATAATGAAGAAGGAAAACGTATTTTGCCATAATAGGTAAAAGTTCACATGAATACATATTACATACATACATACATACATACATACATATGACAAAACGCATATGAGATTATGCACATGCATGCATATGTATATGTATAGATATTTCGTAAAACTTTTGTTTTAGCATGCATTTATATGCTTGCTAATATATAAATATATATATATATATATAAACCCTTTTACGGGTTTAATACGGGCTTGCGGAAAATTGGTGGCAAAAAAACATCTTTCAAACATATATATAGATATAGATATATATATAAATAATATATAACAATATGTAACCCCCGTTATATATATAATATAATAAACTGTTATATACATATATATATATATGTAGTAAAGAGTTACTTCCAAAGAATAAAAACAAAATTGCTTTTCTAAAAATGAATTAGTTTTATTTAGTCTATTTAATAATACATTTATTTATTATAATCATACCTAAAAATTAATTAGAAACAGCATTTAATGCTTCTATCCCGTATAACTGTTTCTCTACTTTTAACTGCTCTACTCCGTATAACTGTGTTTTTGACAACACATATTTGACAGAGTATAGTTATATTAAAGAAAATAGAGGCACAAGTGATACCACAGGTACATTTTCTTTACATATATAATACCCTAATAATACTTTCAGTCCTAAACTAGTTTTTAATTTTAACATTGGTTAGTGCAGATTTTAGATGTTCAATAATTTCATTTTGGAATTAGATATACTATATATAAAATATATTTTCATAATGTTTATATATCAATGTAGAATTCATGCCGATGCGTTAAATCGATAGACTTCTTTAAATACTTTTTGTTTATATATATAAAAATAAAAATTGTAATTGTTTTTTTATTAGGTAGACGAAGCTCCGTTCATATACATATGTACATATTTATATATATATATATATAAATTTTTATTAATTATTTAAAGTTTATTAAATTTTTTATATATTTATAAAATTAATTATTAAAACGTAAATTATTATTATAATTATTTTTATAATAAATACTTTATAATTCTCAAAATATGAATATAAATATATGTATATGTATTACAACATATATCACATGAAAAAATATGCTTCCGTCCATTGCGTGGGACGATTAGAATGTTTCTAATTTTCAATATCCAATATCTGTAGAAGTGGTTCAAACTGTCCCTACGATATGCGGCATATTAATTAATCCGCTTCTGCAACCGGACAAGTGGAGGAACCTCCGCACATATCATATCAATATCGTATGCTTCAAGAATTACTACGAAATTAGAGGCATGCATTCCAGGGATGTTTTTAACACAAAACCATTTTGTGCCTCGAAGACACTCAATTTGAATATGGGTTTACAAGGAGGCTACTAAAATCGGGGGTGCTTATTAAAATAGCATACGACAGCTCCCCCAAGAAAAAGAAATTGTAAATAATTTTAGCTTATGTGCTCTCGAGCAAAATATTTGCCACGTAATAAAAACACGACTTTATTTTAACAGCAATTATGTAAACGTAACAGCAGTATTACGTATTCCATAAATGCTGTAAATTGTATAAAATTTTTCGCACGAAACCTCTTATAGCATTCTTAATTTTAATATTTCAATTTTATATTTCAAGCAGGAGCAAAAGGCAGGATTGATTTCATTAATCACTCTTACAAAGCACACTTACACTTGCAATACCCGTGACTCAGAGTCGTATGAGTGCTGATGGCAGGATGACGACTAAAGCAACATACTTATAATGTCATATCAAATTATTATAACTTACAATGTACAGCAATTAGACAACTACTTCGGTGGAAATGACAAGACTCGGCATATGATTGAAATTAATAATAACAAGAAAGACAGGAAATTTAATTCTCGATATGAAGGGGTCGAGTGAATATTTTATAATGCTTTTGTAATGAGAACTTTTTAAAACCTTTTAAATACTCGCTTAAAGCTTCCTTTGGTAGAGATTTAGGTTTGAACTGCATATGAATGAATGTGGTATGTAAAAGTTGCTACAGCCCTTTGTATTCTCACACGGGCGACCCTCGTACCTCGCAGTATAAGTATTTCTTATTTACAAAAAAATTGTTTACAGCATATAAATGTCAGATTTTTATGGGAAGCAAATGTTTATGGAAATTTTTATAAAATGACAATATTCATGGGATCAGAGTTGCTTTTGCTTCAACCATTTTCATGCGATTTTTTAAAAATAGAATGTTATCACTATCAGATTTTCGTGTGAAGGAATCGTACGACTGTTTTAGACAATGACACATTGCCTTTATTGTCAATCATTATGTTGAGGCTGAGACTTGATATACAGCATTTGTTTTGAATTTAAAAATTTCTTTACGGATCCGTTTTCAAGAAAGTTATTTGTTGATTCGCAGAATTTCTTGCCACACTAAAATTAAACATTACTTTCCAGCAGTGTAGGGGCACTATTTCTTTTCAGACTTTGTTAGTTCATTTAGGCGTAGGGTATATAAACTTCAACATGACCTGGTAAAGCAACTCTTTTGTTTTCTACTTCTTGTTACGAAGTTATAAAGCCAGCAAATGAGTAGCGTTAAGTACTTAAATGCCTCGTTGGGTTGGTTCATTGCACGATTTGCTTTTATGATTATTTCACAAGCACTCAGCTCAGCGAATGGATCTGGATGATTGCTTGTCAGTATTTGTTTAAATTTTGCTATGAACGTCTGCCTTTTTGGTTTGAATGATGTCACCTCTTTATGTTGTTTTTTAATTATTCCCTCTCTATTGTTGGCTTTAAATTTAAAACTGTTTAGCATTGTATGAGGCTCAAATCGAAACAAATAAATGTTTGCTTATTTGCTAAGAGGCACTACTTGAACGTGGTTGAATTTAAAGATTCTGGAATGTTCTTCAGTCGAAGAGTATTAAAAATGCTTGAGCAGACATTCCGGATAGTGGCATTTACATATATATAATTCTTTAGGCGAACTTTCTGTCCTAAAGTTCTTTTTCAAAAGTTTCTTTAATGGTCTTACAAAATTTTTATACGTGTCTACATCAGGAAAAGTGAAGTAGAAAGCCGTACTGCCCAACTTTTGAGAAATTGATGTGAATACTAAAGCTTTTCACCTTTTTACAATTTTTTTTTTTTTTTTTTAGAAAATGCCAGACTTTTGGGCAAAGTTTTTAAAGTGAAGCCCCGCCTTTCTAAAACAGGGAGGCATGTGTCCATTTGATCCAACTCCGCTCCGTTTCCTTAAATTTTGATTCTTTTAATCCACTTTTATGCTTTGAGTTGTTTTTTTTAATAGTTTTCAATAAATCAGCTGTATATAATAAATAATTCTCGTATTGAATTTCTATTGGAATTCTATTGGAAGTTTTTGCCTTACAATTTATATTTTAAATTCAAAAGGTTTATTTGTATTTGCTTTACCCAGATCTTTTAAGAAGAATTCATTATAGCGAATTAGTTCATCAAAAGCAAATATAAAAAACTTTATATGTAAACGATCTTTCACTCGGGCAACAGTTTAGCATTTACATAAAGTGATGTCATATACCAAAAAAGAAAGGTTGGTGATCTCTGGAAAAATCATTAGTATAAAAAGAGAGTACAAAATGATACTGAAAAGAACTAAACATTTTTTCATTCCATTTCAATTAATAATTTTATTTATTATTTTATTTAATTTATTTATGCAGTTTCGTTTACCGATTGTTTGCTAAAAATCGTCATATAAAATAATAAAGTACAAGGTAAACGAATAGAAGATAAATAAGATACATATCGTTTGCTGAAATGCAAAACTACGTAAGGATGCAACAAGTAAAAAAATTAAAAACCCTTGACAATAATGATGGCATAGTTTCGTGTATTTGCATTTCACCTAACGATATGCAGATTAATAAATATTGAAGAGAAGCAAAACTGAAAAATTTAATTTTATATTAATTATTTTGCAACTTTACGCTCCCAAAATTTATTTTTCTTCTTATCTTTTGATTTATAAAATATTTAATTTTTGTATCCTTATCTCGCCTCAAAGTAATTATTGATTTCTTGTCCTCTATTGTTGCAAATTCTTCATTTTGCTGCTTGTTTTTGTTACAAAAATTAAACAATGAATTTCTCTTTTTAATAACGAGCTTCCGTTTTAGTATAAATTTCAGACATAAATTCCAATATAGTCTTGTTAATGCTTGCAACTGCACTAAATGCTTTGTGCAACAGCAAAAGCTACAATTCCTTTTGTGTCTTTGGTTTTTGTGTTGGAAAATAGTTTTTAATTAAAAAATAGTGAATAAATCTTTGTAACACCCGCATACGAGGTGTGCAAAATAAGTTTGCGCTTAAGGCATAAATAAACATTTTGCAAAACACCCTCGTATATACATATCTTGATCGCATTTCGCACAGAAACTACATACTTTATGTCTTCTGCTGTTCTCGAGCTTTTAAGAAAGTTGAAATAATTTTCTTTTTATTGCACATGCATGCCTGCCTACATGCCACGTTGCTGCATGCTGCACATAAAACTGAATATTTTATTGTTCTTCTATTGCAACATTTGTTTCAATGTCTTATTTTGCTGTTTTTAAGGTCTGAAGAAATTTTTGGCTCAGTATCCTGCCATTTTTCTGCTTAACGGCGACTATGTGCACGTGAATTGTTATCAACATGCCCATTCGGATGATGGGAGCTGTAGCGGCAGACGTGATTACATTAAAGAGGCTAAAGACTATTTTAAAAATAAATTGTTACAGTACGGTGTGGGTGTCGAGGTGCCAGTGCACAGTCTATTAGGTCATAGATCACAAGCATCACCACAAGTTAGGCACATATCAGGTGAGTTTGTTGCCGTTAATTATTTGTTGAGGACTGAAATTCATGTTTTATTTGTATTGCAGGTCAACATATTAAAGAGTTTAAAGAATTCCTGTCAAAACATACAGATACCTTTAATGTTGTCGACGATTATGTTGTTCTAGTTGGTTGCGAAGATATGACAGAACTACCGGCACGCGATCGCTTGCACTTGCCTCAAACAAATATCGATACGCATGGCACGCAACAATTGTTGGACTTTTTCGCACAGTGCATTGAGGTGAAAGGACCCTTAACTGTCGATGAATTATTCCACTTGGTAACCACGGAGTTTCCTCAAGAACAATGGTTGATAATGTTCAAAACGCCCAGCGATTTGATGACATTTTTTAGATTGTTTTCGGATTGTTTTCATATACAATCCAATCTAGTCACGCTTTTGCAAAAACCCAAACTTAGTGATTCTCACATACAACAGTCACAAGCTAAATCCCTAGAGCAATACAATGCAATGAATAATAATCGCAATGCTGAGCGTAATAATCAGAACCATCAGGCAACGAAACCGACGCAGCAGCAGCAAATGAGTGCTGCACCGCAATGGATAATACCGCCTGGTGTCCGCTGCAACAACAACACTTCTCAGCAAAATTCCAATGTGAATAATAACAATAACCAAATGGCATCGCCCAATTTTCAATTAAATGCCCCAGTTTCCTCACATGTCTCGGCTAACGGTGATTTGTCAAAAAAACGTTCGAAACAAAAAGCTCTTTTCGAAGACTACTTCCCCGCATCCGAAATGAAATTAAACCTATGCATTAACAACTATCCGTTACTTGATATTCACAATACAAATTTCAATGTCCACCGTGTGGATCAGCCCCATAACTACAACTCAACAATGTCGCCAGCTATCTCTTTGCTACCGCAATCATCAACAGAGCGTTTAAATAGTGCCAAACAAACATTAAAGCAACGTATCAACACCATAGTCATACGTACTTTAGCCGAAAATTATGAAAAAGATAAACAGTCTTTAGCCAATCAACAGGCTGGTTCTGTTGGCTATAATCCCCAAAACTTACTCCACAAGAGTCCATGTCATAATGCCACTTCTGGCGGCCATAACGCTTTGAACAACTCCCCATACACAAATACTTCTAGTCATAACGATTTCATTGGTGATACGTGGAAAATAGAAGTTTTACAAAATACCAGTGTTATTGCCAACGTTGAACAATCGCTGTTTGTCACAGAAGCCATTATGAAGGTTGCGAAACAAAATTCGAAGGAGGCCTGTGTGATTTCGTTGGATTGCGAAGGAATTAATCTGGGTACCAAGGGTGAGATCACACTGATAGCGATTGGCACCACACGCGGTGAGGCATTCTTATTCGATATACGCAGTTGTCCCAAAATGGCCACTGATGGCGGCTTAAAAGCATTGTTGGAGCATGAAAATATTATTAAAGTCGTTAATGATTGCCGTAATGATTCAGGCAACTTGTATGTACAATTTGGCATACTCTTGCACAATGTTTTCGATGCACAGGCGAGCTCAAGCTAATTAATAAATCATAAAACGTTTGTTATTATAATTTTCTCTTTATTTGTTCCATTTAGGCTGCCCACGCTGTTATAGAAAGCCAGAAATACGGCAAGCCAGTGTACAAAGCAAATTATATCTCTATGAATTCTTTGTGTGAAGTGTACAATGCTCCTATTAATCCCATGAAGGATCAGCTGAAAAACATCTATCGACGTGATCAAAAATACTGGTCCAAACGACCCCTGACACGAGAAATGTTACTTTACGCTGCTGGAGATGTATTAGTATTAATCAATGATCAATTATATGGCAATTTAGTGAGGTTTGTTTAACATTTGATCCCTACATTTAAATGTTCATGTTATTCACAAAAACCAATAAGTGTTCATGGCGTCCATTTTAATTTTAATCTCACTTTACGCTTTTTCCTTTGCTAAACTAATTGCTGAGTCAGCTGCAAATGACTAAGAACGCAGGTTCAATACCAAGCCAGACTTTCGTAAAATATCGTGCATTTTTCCTATAATTTGTATCTCTTTTATAAATTGTATAACGTTCAAAAGACGACTAGTAACATTATCTCGGTGATAAGGTGTGCACCTTCTTTCAGCAGAGTCATGGTATCCAATTCGTAAAAATGTAAAATGCATTTGAATTACATATAATGTATTATTTTGCGTTAAAACTAGTTTGAAACATTTCAACGGGATAAACCGGACACATCCCGGACAACGTGATAAGCTGGAAACTTAATTTGTTGTCGTTAAGTACTCTATAATTCGGACACCAATCATTTTTACTAACTCAATAATTCGTGCAGCACTTCTTTCGTTTTTGCAATAAAAATTAACTATCGTAAAAGTTTTTGGTCAGATATTTTATCAAGATCAGAAATGCTCGTAGATGCTCTAAAACTTTTCGATTAAAAAACTTGGCTTTTTTGATTGGTTATGCTTGGAATAAATTTGGGACAAATACTCTTAAAAAGTGCTTTAATAAAATTCTCTATGAGGACGAATGGGCCACAGACGTCGAAGTTCCTGGAGCAAGACTGACACGCAGGGATTTTGCAGAAGTAATTGATTTACTTGTGGACTTAGCATCTGACATTTACAATTCTTCTGAGGTAACTGCTTAGTTGAATGACAAAGTTGAAAGCAACGATGAAGAGACTGAAGAAGATCATCTTCAATCATTTATTGAAGTATGTTGTGATAATAATCCAAAAACGCAATATTCTCCAGCCATATTTACTTTTCTTGCCTGTAGAAAATATTGCGAAAATAATCCTCCGCGATGCTGCGTACAAAAAGCAAAGCGATACTAAACTTCGTCAGATGAATATATATAATATTATAATATATATAGAATATATAATATATATTGTGCAACAATTAATACAATAATTTATTTTAAAATTAATTTCTGGTAAATAAAAACAAGTTTGCTATACGCTGTACACACATACATACATATGTATTTACAAACGACTACTTTAATTTTTCTCTTGTTTCGGAAATTCGGACATTTTGATATTTCGGACACCACTTGATTTTTATTTGTCCGCACTATCGAGATTATACTGTATTACAACTAATAATAATTGTTTTTTCTTTTGAATGCAACAGACAAATCAATACAGAAAATCTAACATTATTTTCGGAACTTTGCACCGAGCAAATATTGTTGACTATAAAACCGAACTTGGTTAAATTGCGGAAAAAGGAACGTAAAATAAATACCGAAAAATTGGCTCTTAAAAAGAAGCTGGCCCAAACCAATAAAAGTATTGTATTGTCCAATAGGGAAATTCGTTTATTAAGGTAAATTAATTAAACATTTAAATGAAATGTATAAAAATTATTTAAAATTATTTTCTACAGCCATATCTGCCTGACGAAGGAGGATAAGGAGCGTTTGAAGGGTTACTATAAAGTAGAAAAGAAATTGGATAAAATGGAATTATGGGGTGATGTCAAGTAAGTATTATTCAAGTGCAACTAATAAATATTCTTTTGCAATGCTGTAATTGTTATATTTCAGCGCGCAAAGCGATCAAGATCAAAGTGATTCTGAAGATGAGGAGGAAGTGAATGAAAATGATAATTTTTCCAGTTTGGATTTAGTGCCATCGGATAATTCACTAACTGGCACATTTTCACCAAGATTCTGCTCCGAACCACCCAGCTTAACGGAATCTATGCAAATGCTGGATGAGATCTTGGCAAATCAATCCATGGATCGTCTAGATAGAATTGAAAAACTAGAAGCAATTCTATCGACTGCAGCTGTACTGTCTAGCGATCCAGTAAATTTCTTATATTTCTTTCACATAGTTAAACACTTTTAAAATCCTATATCCACAATTTCCAGATTATAACATCAGACACCATACAAGACCAATTGGGCACTACAATTGCAACTACAGATAATTCACAAATTATTAGGGAAAAAGCGAAAAAGTAAGTTAATGATTAAACAGAAATAAAGAAAACCTGAAACGACAGATTTATGGTATGAAAGAAATTATATAAAAATAGTTTGCGGAATGTGAGCCGACAGCTGCTCCAAACCAACATTTCGATTAAACTACCTGTGGCAGAATTGAAGGCTAAATCGTAAAGCGCAATTACTGAAATGACAAGTACTTGTAACAGAGATGGCCGTACTTTAAAGAGGCTGTTTTTAATCATATCATTAAAATTTTATTCCCCAATATTTTTATAATTGTCGATATTTAAGTTCTAGTCTCTATTATGACCGGCTGTAGCAGACCGTAAATAAAATTACAATCTTAAGAGGTCATAGTAATTTTTAGTACGCTGACAAAAAAAGCGCAAGATAGTAAAAAGTAAACAGTAGGAAACCGCTATAAGGCAGAAAATATTTCCATCTTCGACAGAGTTCCAATATGCATGTAGATGCATATTTATTCCCACAAGATGCTTCAGCGACTAGTTCGGAAGAGCTTATCAATCTTCTCTGTCCACACAAGTTTCAAATTTACAACAAGTAAATGTTTGTTTTGCTTCAGATGACCCAGCGAAATTTTTAGAACTTTACCTAAAAAGTATTTCAAATTCCTTAATTAGTTAATTAAAATATTTAATTAATATTTTTCCTGGTGATACTACACAACGCAGTAGTGATATGGGGGAAAATATATATTACAATATTTTAATTTTTATACAAAATAAAGATCTACTTAAGCTGAAAATAATTAAAAGAATTTTTCCTAATAAGTTTAAGCAACTTTGTTATGCGTTTACAATTTAAAACTTTAGTTACGAGTTTCAGGCCTAAACACTTTCGTCTTCAACTTCAAAGGAAGTAAATCTGACGGAAACCAAGTTATATCCGGATGCAAAAATCAACTGCCTTATCATTTCTATGCAAAACTTCATTAAAATCCTTTTCTCTAGGAGCTGCTAAACCTAAGCTAAATTCGCATTTATAAGAGCTTTTGATATGAACAATAAAACCTTCTTAATTTTAAAATTTGCAAAAAATTTATTTAAATTTTAAACTCAAATAAAGCGGCATTGGCATGCCAATGAAAGCTTCTAGTTTGCAGGAAATAAAAGTTTGTGTAATTTCATTTTTCTATATTAATTATTGTAATTATAGCCCACCTTATTAAAGCCAATTATTATTTGCAGCATGAAAAACTGTAACTGTCATGGTGAGACAAGAAGTACTACACCCACGACAAACATACGACCGGTGAATGTCGATAAGGGGGTACTAAAACTGGCTGATGCCGCATCACAAACATTAAGCACAGGAGACATTGTTATCACAAAAATAATTTTCGAAGATGAACATGAGAAGGCCAAAGAAAAAGTGTTGACTTCATCGCCAAAACGCAATAACTTATAAGTTAATTAAAAAAAATAAAAATGACGAAAATTACGATAAAAATCAATACAAAAAAAAATGTAAATTAAAACAGAGAAAAATATAAGAAAAAAAAATTGCAAAACAAATATCGATTACATGAATGATTCCTAAATATCAAAAACGAATATGACGAAAATGTTTTATTTAATATACATTTACTTTGAAATATTTTTTCTTTTATTTCTTTAACTATTAAAATTTATAGAAAAAACCATAACTATGACCAACACTAATTAATCGAAAGCAACCTTTAACTGTATAAAATAAATAAATCATTTATATTTTCCCCCCACCCCAACATTAATATTATTTACATTTATTCGTATGTCTGTATACAAATAATTCTTGGCTTTATTTTAAATATTATATTTTAAAAGTATTTCTTTTGCCTTTAAATAAACTAAATATATTTTTTTTAATTTTTAATTCCGTTAAAACAAATCAAATATTGTAAAATATTATTAAATCACAAAAAAAAATAATAATTGATTAAAAATTATAATTCATTTATTTAGTTATTAATTCTATAAAAAAAATAACAAACCTCTAATAAAATCTAATACTAATTTGAATTATATAAAATTAATTTTTATGAAATTGGGGAAGTGACTTTCGTTTCTAATAGATTTTTTCAAACTGAACACTTTATTTTGTTGCCACATAGATTTTCATGTCCCTTCAATATTTTTACTTTATTTCGAAATTTTCGTTGCAAAAACAATAAAACTAAATTCTGACAAATTGCTTTGCTATTCACAATTTATATGCATGGCTTGATATCAAAGAAAAATATGTCTCTAGTTTAAAAAGCCATACATTTATTAAAATACAAAAACAATTTAATACGTGTTTCAAACAAAATTTATTAAATATTCTCTGGTAACAGAAACAATCGTATTTCGTATAAAAGTGGAAAATAAACTTGAAAAGTTACGAAAAATAAACTTAATGCTTCTCATTAGCGTAGGCATGCAAATGTTAATAAGTCACTTCTCGCTTACCAAGATAATGTGATAAAATAATAGGATAGAGAAAGTGCTGAGAAATTGAGCAGTGATTACTATTAAATACTTTAATTCTTTCTTCGTTTTTGATTTCTTTTTAGAATGTTTATTTTTTTTTTTAAAAAATTATTGCAAAATTAGCGCAATAATATTACACTGAGCGAAATTTTAAAATTTCTGTTGTGTGCTTTACTCAGTCTACATGTTGCATTTCATAACTGCATCTGAAATAAAAATGAAGAGAGAATTTATCCACACGTTTTCAAAACTATAAATGATTTGGAATAAACAGAGGTATACACATAAAGATTAGGAAATAGCAATTATGCATGAAAATGTATGTCGCCAACGTTTTTTTCATCTGACTAAATTTTTTTTTATTTAAAATAAAACACTTAAAAGAAAAATGTTTAAATATCAGTTTTCACTTTAATTTGTAAAAAACGGATATTTAAATTTTTTACAAGTCGGCTTTGTATAAACAAACACGTTCTAAAATTCGTTTAACTTTAAATAGATAATTTTTAGAAAATAAACTCATCCCAAAGTAAACTTTTCGAATTTGTATTACTTACAAGGTAAATCGAAAGTATTGCCTTCTAATTCGAATAACTGAGCAAATTAGCTATTCTCCGAAATCCGAAAGAAAGTTACAACACAGCTGAGCACATCATTAACTTTTTGCTGACGTGAAATAAAAACTTTTTGTATGTTTCCTTTTATTTTCAATTTTTTTTTTTTTTATTCTTGATGATATATATTTTTTTAATATCTGTACGTTAATAATATTTAAGCCAATGTTTAACATTGAATTGAGAAGGAAGCACATTTATAAAAAAGAAAAATCAAATTAAAATATAACATAAAACATTTATATAAAAAGATCTTACAACAAAAAATTATTATAAAAATCAATAACAAAATTTATTAAAATCAACAAAAGATAATAATTAAATTACAAATTTTAGATCATAATTAATTTTTCATTTTATTATTCTTTTCTCATTATTATCATTCATGTAGTTCTAGATTTAAATATATATATAAATTATATAAATTGTACAACTTTTATTTGATTTATAAATGTCTCTGTCTTCTTCACGAAGAAACTATTTGAATTTTTGGTTAAAATTTGAAAAGTACATTTTTATGAATTTAAAAACAAACAAATTTGTTTGGTTTTTAAGGAGAGAATTGGATGCCGCTAAAAGAAAACTTTTAAGAGTTATTTATACACTATCCGCTTTTACATGCATACCTATTAAAGAGTAGCTCGACTTTAGGATTCATATGCTGCATATTAACCACGATTTAATCAGTAGAGTACAAGTCTTAGCCATAAGCCGGCCTGTGTCATCTGAACTTATGGCCGTAGCTTATCAATCGCTATTTTGTTTTAATACATTAATGCTTTTGCTCTTTATTGGCATATGAAATTCTATCTAAAGCAGATATTGTTTTATAAAATAATAGCAATATATTATTAAAAAAAAAAACAACAAAAAAGTTTCTATTTTTATAAAAGTTTATTGAAAGACTTTTTTAAAAACATCTCTTTTATTATTTACTACAAATTTGTTTGTCTGGGTTTCTTCCTCAGTACATTTACTTTTAGATTTTGGTATTTGTTATAGTATGTGGTATTTTAATTTTTTTTTTTTTTTTTTTAAATTTGGTTTTTGTAAATGTTAAATTCAGTCGCATTTTCTTTATAGTTAGAAAATTTTTGATGTAAGAAAATAAGTTCCCCTAACATCCATGCGTGTAGGGTGTTCACAATTCAGTTGGTTGACATTTCTTAAAAAAAATTTACATGATTTCCTTGCAAGATTTCTACAGCAGTTCCTGTAGAAAAATGGTCTCTATTATGAAAGAAAATGCAACTTAATTTTGATATATTTTTTTTTTCTTTTGTAATTTTTGCTTCCATTTGTGTAAATAGTTTGTATAGGAATTGAATGTGTATAAAATATTTACGCAAGTGTTTTTGTTTTATTTTTAATATTTTAGTAAAAAAATAATTAGTGGTTTTGTATATAGATATATATATATATATATATTAGTTATAACAATAGTTGTTAACATTTAAACGATGTATATTTTAAAAGGTATTGGTTTAATTGTAGTTAAAAAAAAAGTCATACAATAAGTTTTATTTTAATCTTAATCTTTGTTTTGATTGAATGAGATCATGTCCTGTAGCGCATTATTTCGCGCAAAGCATATAGCAATTCAGCTTGATTACGAGCTTCCATTACCATCAAATTAACATGGACCTGCAAAAATGTTTTAAATTAAGTTAAATTGAAATGGATAAGGGAATCCTGACTTACTTTTTCACTGTCCTGCAGTTCAACTAAAATGCTGTCATAATCTTTTGTGGTAATTCTTTCGGGGAAACAACAGGCGGTTTTTATAAACATCTTTAGAGGTCGATCCAAAAGCTGTAATTGCAGAAATAATTTCGTTAATGGCTTAAAATGTGGCCAATTATATTATTTTTTTGATCTTATCAAAAGTTTTTGAGTTATCAAAATCATGGTTAAAACTAGACTTCTTTTGCAGAGGTTGGGCATATGCTAATTATTTTATATAATTCCGTTTGTTTACGTTTCTAACTGAATCCATTCCATTCTACAGGTTTCTTCTGGTTTGTGTTGAAATGCAAACAGCAGAGTTGCCCGCTGCCACAAATGCTGTTCCCTATAAAATGCATCCCGTCAAACAAATTTGAATTTCTTCTGAAATTATAGCGGACTGGTGTAAAATTTCCACAAAGCGGACCAGAGGCTTCTAAAGAGATTGTATTTAGAAATAATTAAAATGGCAGCACCTGCTTCCCAATACTAAATTTTACTCAAACAAGTTTCTGGCTAATTTACAAATTTCCTTATTAAAAAAAGAAAACTAAATTCAACTCAAAATTGTCAAATTGAAATAAAAGAACATCTCATGCCATCATCGTTTCTATCAAGCAAGGAATTGCAAGTGCCGATAAATTCCGCTAACAACCGATTGGGGCTTCAATTCTCTAAGAAATCTGAATAGAACGTTATACAAATACCACAAACATAACAAATTAGCGTCAAAAGGGGTATAAAAGGGAGCAAGAAAAGTATATTCATCTAAAGTCATCTCAGACATTTCAAATATTTTATAATATGATATTAGTAAGATGATATAATATTGTATTGATAACATAAAATTAACTTCTTACCTGATTTACTTCACCATAATCATAATCATCGTGCCGTATGCCATAAATACATTGTATGTAATTCCAAATGGCTCGACGAAATTTCGAAGTGTCCACGTTTTTAACACCAGCCATCGTGAAATATGTCAAATTGTAGGCACAACGGAATTTATGATCCAACAAAGTGCCCACATTTTCATATAAACTAAAAAGAAAAAAGCAAATAATAAATAAAAACTTCTTTACGATTATTTGGCATTAATAAAATGTACCCATTGACTAAAGAATAACCATGATCGTCCCATGAATAATCTTGAATACGAAATGTATTGGGGATATTTTCAGCACCACGGCGAGCAAAGTCTTGATACGTAAATGTGGCATCTTCAATGTAGTGGGATATGACGGGAGGTATTTTATAGGGAGCAGCATTTGCGGCAGCGGGCAACTCTGCTGTTTGCATTTCAACATTTTTAAAGCGGTTGCTAAGTTCAGCTTCACTACATTCGTCTTGTTTTTCTGAAAGCTCTTTCATGCGTTCCATTAATGCTTCAACGGTAACACTGGATTGACCTTTAATATAGGAAACGGAAAATATTAAATAATTTGTAATTAATTATTGTACATTTTATATCTGCTTTGCTACGCCACTGGCAATCAATCAATATTATTTACTTCCATTTCATAAAAATTGTATACTGTTTACTGTTGTTTTTGTTGTTATTGTGTGAGTGTATGTGTGGTGGTGTGTGTGTGAGTTTGTGTTTCTGTTTCTTCGGTTTTTCCAATAATATAGTAGTGTAATTGTGATTTTTCTATGGATTTTGAACGGTTTTAATGTGGCATTGCCAGATGCAAGTTATTTTCCACACTATTGCTGTTGTTACTAAACTTTAAATTAACATTCACAACCGGAAGTTTCCCAAATGTATCCGGTGCTATTTGTAAGCAGCTATAAATGCGAATAGCAGTCAATGTAGGACATGACATCGTTAACTCGATACTAAAATCATGACTTTTGACTTAAATTAAAGAATTGATAAGTCAAGCCCAACGTTGAATATAAAGTGATTGAGGACTTTAATTCTTAAGTTTATTTAAAAGTGGCAACTTTTTAAATGAATAGAAGAAAACAGCAGTCAAGGCGCTAGAAAATGTATATCCTAGCGGAATGGGTATGAAAGTGTGTGCAATGGTGTGGACCACTTGAGATGTTGCAGAAAATTTAATATAATGTAGCGGATGAAATAGAGGTATTGGAAGTTGACATGAGGATTTTTTCTATATACTTTATTATTATAAAAAATTATATTTCAATATATGTATATACATATGTATGTATGTATGTACATGTATATTTAAAGGATCATCTACATTGCCAGCTGACAGTGTGGTTATCGAAAAGAAAAATTAAAAGACAGAGTTCCAAATATGAAGTGTTTAATAGTATTTTTATTGCTTTTCCTTAAGAGAGTATTGTGTCTCACTCACACTTGTTGCGTGATTAACTTGCATTTCTTTTCCTCAATTGCATTGTCAAACCGCTTCTACATCTTATGTGAAGGCATGTGTGGTCCATTTACTAGCGTAAAAATGTTGGAAAATGATTTGTTAAAGTATTTGCAAGGAATTAAAGAAATACGCTTAAAAAATAACTTGAGAATATAAAACGCCTAATACGAATTAGGCAGGAGAAGGAAAGATATATGTATGTATATGCGAGAGTATAGCCGCTATACAAAATTATCTTAGCTTCGTTTATAAAACTTTTAAAGCTTTATGGCATTGCTTTCACCAATTTCTATCATTTATAATTACCTCTGTGTGTGTAAATATATTAATATGCTGCTGTAATACAATTTTTTCATGCGATTTTGGAACTTTTGAAAAAACATTTGTATGGTAAAAAAATAATACGTGCGAGTGTGTACATTTTAAGAATCCTAATAATAATCATTGTTTCAATAATTTACCATTTAATTTGTTTATGCGATTAACAGAAGTTATCGCTGCACCAGCAGCTCCTACGGTAACAGTTAAGCCTGCAACGGGTTCGCTTCCGCGAGATGCGCTTACATTAGAAATCGCCGATGTATTGTTGTTGTAATACACTTGATGGTTGTGAAGATCAATAGAATTGCTGTTATTATTGTTGTTCAATATTATTTCACTTAATACATTTTTTTGCGGTGGCTGTGTTGGCTCTGCAGCTGCATTTTCCGCAGCTAAAATATGTTGCTGTTCGGCAACTGGCTCTGTCGGTGTTTGTGGTGCTGATAATGTTGCGGGTGTTGTTTTCAGTTTGGGACTAGATAAGCCATCGAGTTTCTGTGTCAGACCGCAGGAGAATACAAATGACGACAATGAATGAAAATGCGATAAAAGAACCATGGCGTGCACAACTTCCGACAAAGACCAACTGTTTTTACCCCTCGTAAGACTCTAAAATGTAGATTAAAAGAAAAATAAAAAATGTGCTAAATTTTTGCTGAAGAGTATTTTGTTTTGCGCAAACATGCAATTAAATAAACTTTTTTTTGGCGCTTTAATCAGTCGCAACAAAAATATTGAACTCGATTCAAACAAACATTAGTCATGTCATACGAACACGTGACCGAAATCAACGGTTTCTCGCAACATATCATCAAAAGCATGCAACCTTCCATAACCATTTAATATGCATAATTGTAAACCTGGTTTGAATCCGCTGTTGCAACAAGTTTGATCATTTGATCGTTTGAATAAAAGGCAACTTCTTTAAGGTGATGATGGCGTATGAGCAACTCTGAAGCAGCACCTGCCATCCTGCCAAACACGCAAACATGAAACCCTTAACGATACATACAAACAATTTGTGGAATGCGAAACTAATTCTGTATGCAAATTATGAATCTTGCAGAGCTGGAGATACGCTTTGAGTGAAAATTTAGTGTCTTTGATATGTATAATCAATCAGGGTTACGATGAATAAAGGAAAACGGAATTCTTGTTGTAGTTTTCATCGATTTTCTTTTTAATTTTTAATAAGCTAAATTGGACATTTTGTTTTGAATTTAGTGTGTCATTAAGAATTTCCATTAATTCTTTGAATGTTTTAATCTTTCAGTTTTACCAAAAGAAAGTTATAATTTAATAAGATATAAATTCAATTAATAATTATTATTAATTTTAATTATTAATCAATGAAATCTTTCGTTGTATTAATTATAATATTTCTGCAATCTTAAAAAAAAAATTTCTATACAACAATGTAAAGAATTCTCCTTGCTAATGGCAACTATAATTGGGGAAGCCCCTTTTTTACATGACTTCATATCTGAAATATGTATTATATGTCAGGGAAAAAAATCCTTCGCAAACATTTTGTTATTCCCAATAATATCTAATTTCTTCGCAACAGTTAGAACGTCAGCTTGAGTCATATTGCTTTTTTTATGCTTAAATTTGGAAAAACGGCAGAAATTGAAATTAAGGCAAGTTTTCAATTTGCCGCCATTCGCGTAGTAAAATGTTAGCAACACTAGAAAAAAATTATTAGTCAGCTGAGTGGATTACATATTTGACACTGAATAATGGCAACGCAGCATATTTTCACCTTTATGGATTTATTAATCTTGAAAAATGTGGTTGCCAGGAAACAAATGAATTCACGTACATATCAAGGTTTGCTGTGGCTTTCGCACTGGAAGCATAATTGCACCATATTATTTTTAAAAATGAAGCTGGTTAAGCTGTGATTACTAATGGTGACATGACAATAAATTTCTTTTTTGTCGAAATTAGATGATATCTAATTCAATAAGCCGGTGCTACATCCCAAATAGCCCTTGCAAGAAGTCAATTATAGCATTAGTCATTTCCATAGCGGATACTCTTTCGTTCCGTTATACGGAATAGGTTACCCAGATCTGCATTCAGGGAGGAGATTCTATTCAGGCACATTATGTAAAATGGTTATGGAAAATTGCTGCATACGAATGGGTTTACTTTTTTGGGTGGCAAATGGCCCCGAAGACGTGGGGTCCATTTGCAAACAACCTTACAGGCGCTTTATGATCCAATAAAAAATAAGAATCACAGGAATTGAACTTGTGTGTTCTATTTAAGGCAAATCAGCTGAAAGTTATTAATCCTGGAAACATTCAACGGCTGTTGTGGTATTAGTGGGATTTCAATTGTGTCTTACCTCTATATGTTCTTTTCGCAACAGCCAAGGGCGATGGGCTAATATCTTATTGACATCATATATGGCACGTAACTTCGGTGGTATGTAATCGAGACCATTCAGCCACTCCACATGACCGCCCTGATTAATAAACTCTTTCTCATACATCTTGACCAAATAGGTGCACTGATGGCGGGCTGCGGCCTGCAAAAGACATGAATAAATATATTGTATTTCGCATTTCGTATTTTCGTATTTCGAGTAGAATTGCAATTTTGCGAGCAAATACTTTAAAAATTTTATGTTTGTTTAGGACCTTCACAAAATAATTATAATAAATGTTGATCAAAATAAATGAACATGATCATCATTTAGGAATGCAAACGACCTAAAGACAGTATGACTGAAGCGAAAATGAAAAATAATAATAATAAAAAAAAAAAAAGAATTAAAGACAACGAATTGTAAACAAATAATGATGCCAACTTTTAATTTCTCTACATTTTCAGTTTAATTTATGCGTGTGGTAAAGGAATATAATAGAGCTTTTGACTCATTTACGCAATTAAATAATGCGTAAACTACAAGAGAATTTATGAGTACAGGCACAGCACAATTACTAAAACAAGCAAGCGGCAAACACAGAAACAAACAAGAAAAAACTTTGAAATAATAAAAATTTTAAATAACAAATTCAAACTCAATTCGGTGAGTAATTCATATAAATGCGTATTTACAGTGACTGCTAATTAATGAACACATTGTGTATTTAAACAGTGTCTCCAAAAAGTGTAGAGACTGTTTTGTTAAGTCTGTACAGATCTTGAAGATCTTTCAAAACTATATGAGTGATCAAACAGAATTATTGCTTGAAAGATCGATTGGCATAAAAATTCAGCTGCTGCTGGTGTACAATTAGATATCGTACTATAATGACAAAAAAAAAAAAAAAATAAAATTAATTATATATCAATTCTGAAAATTTAAAAAGGTAAATTTTAAAATATTAAAAAGAAAACGAAAACTATTCATTATTTAGGCTGGCAATGCGTGTCTTACTGATTAGCTTATTATGGTTTAGGCAGGAGAGGCAAAGGGAATATACAGTGCTCTGGAAACTCGTTTTCTATGCTCATTCGTAATGTAGGAAACTCTGTGATACACATAACATAACATTAAACAAATTAGTTATTGAACAACTGTATTAACCAGAGTCTGATAATTGACTTTCGAAATGAACTGCTGAGCGTGAACGCCAATAATAGATGAACGCACAGATGCTGAGTTTCGGCAGTGATACCCTGTTCAGACTACTTTTACTCAGGCCTTGGAGGTTACTATATATTTCGATTCGAAAGTATGAACAGCTCGAAAGTTGTTTTCGATCCAAATATAAACCTTTACCATATAGCACTTTCGGATCGAGTAAAAAGTGCTGCCACTGAAAAACCTTCAGAAGTATTGTATTAGAGTAGTGAAGAGCTAGAAGATAGAAAGAGCAGACTTGCAGAACCTCTAAGGCCAAAGTAAGCTATACGTATTTCTTGCATAGTTTCACATCCTACAGCAGATCAATAGAGGGGTTAAGGGTGACCAAATTTATACCATCATTATATGACTACTCAAACACTTAGTCATTCCAACAGTATCTACCTGAGATGCCGGATAAAATTTGTAATTTTTTTTGTGGAGCGTTAAAAAATGCACACCAACCCCATGCTCCATATTTAGATGATATAAGTCGTAGCACGGCAGTTAAGCTGGAAACTGTATTTAGAATGCGATTTAAAGCTCAATTTATAAACTATTTCATTTCCATTGAAAACATTATTGTGCAAATAAATTTAAATTGATTCAATTTTATTTACTTATTTTGTTTATTTTTATTTATTTATTTATATATTTCTTTTTTTGTTTTATTTTAGTTCTTTATATAATATAAAAAATATAATTATTCTAGTAAATCGGTACTGTAACAGAATATTGGAATGATTTGAAAAATTGTTGCTGTAAAATAAATTTTTAAATTATTATATCTGGTGTGTCAGGGTTCATTAAATAATTATTTTTTAATTTGTTCGTTTATTAACTTTTAGCCAATTGGTCTTTAATTTTGATTTTTTATTAAAAATTTTTCTAGTGGTGCAAATTAGCTAAAAATTAGTAAAAAAAAAATAGAATTAAACAAAACACAGCAAAAAGACTTAACGAAATTATATGTTTTGTAAAACGAGCAAAATAATTTAATTTAATAAAAATTAAAAAATAATTGTTTTCTAATTTAGGCAACAAATCTTATCCTTCAGAAGTTAGGCCGCCATTGTTGTTATTAGCATTTTTTGCTAACTATGCAATGTAATATTTTCGTTAAGTAAATTTTATATTTACACGTTGTAAATTGTTAATTTAAACAAGTAAAAGTGCTATATTCGACTGTGCCGAATCTTCTATACCCTTCTCCATGGATATGTTCTCTCAAAAAATAAGCAACATAAAGAAGAACTTAAAAACGTACCCATATCGTCATAGTATTACTTCGTGAGGAGGTGTTCACCGATTACTACTTTCTAAGATTACCTTTCTTTCTCTTTCAGCTGCTCTCTGCAGCGCTAGGAATTCTTTGCGACGCCACCCACCAAATTCAAGATCTCCATTGATAACAGCTCCACGGAGGCTCTCATGGCTCCATATCGCAGGCAATCGAAACACAATAGCTATATATAGTTGGAGAAATTTTTGCAACACTGTGTGCATGCATGTACAAAAATGCTTAAGAAAACTATGATGGCAAAAAAACACTTCATATGCCAGAATACTATACAATCGTATTGCAAACACATAAAAGTATACACAAACAAAACCACCACCAAATGAATTTGTGTTTGCTACAACAAAAACAAAAAACAAAAACAAAAACAAAAATTTTCTATTCATATACATAAGCATCCCGCCACGGATCCCCAGTGGCTCCGTTGCTTTACAAATATACTCAAAAAAAAAAAATATAGCACATATGTCGTTCAAAAAGGGTAAAATTAAGAAAAAATAGTCGTTTATCTATCCAACTGTATAGTGAAATTTTAACAGCAAGTTTGGCTGCGAACGTAGACGTGCTTGTCAATACACATGCTCTTGGTTTGTTACTCAGCGTGGCTTTTTTGCATTTTCTTCATATAAATATATGAAATTATTTTTTGGCTATATTTTTTTTATTTATCGGCCGATTTTGCTTTTTTTTATAAGTGGTACTTTTGAAAGAAATTAGAACAGATAGGTAAAAAAATTTTTGATTTTAGACAAAATTTAAGGTCAATTTTGAGCGCAACAAAATTACCGGAAGGAAATGAGGACAGACAGACAGACAGACAGACAGACAGACGGACAGACGAAATACTCCCCTTCTTATAACGATCCAGAATATATATACTTTATATGGTCGGAAATCAATATTTATTGAAATTGCATCCCCTATATCAAACTTATTTATACCCTTCCATCCTTTTTGGAGAAGGGTATAATTACACTGGAGGGTATTCACAAGGCGTTCTCAATTTCTAAAAAATATTTTTGTTTTATATATGTATTGAGAATTCGTTGCAGTGAAAGTAAGCAGTTTTAAAGGTTTTTAAAACCGTATGTTACCACATACAACCAATACCACAGTTAGTACAAATTGCGTAATAATACGCAATACCATACAAACTGTTGTAACGATTTCATGTGCTAACTTTGTAAATTAATTGTTGCTACTTTGCCTATTCATTCCTGGCATGCAGAGTAGAACAATTAATTTTCAAGTTTTCTGTATATCATACAACCAATACAACACTTAATACACCTTATGAGTATTGCCTCAGATACAAATTTAAATAGGTAAATGTCAATAAATGTTTTTGTAATAAAAATCAACATAGAGAAAAAAAAATGTGTAGGGACATCATGCAACCATACTACGTTGTTTGCGAAACTCAATATTTTTAAAATTGCTAAATTTCGACTGTGTAATTTTACAGAAGGCGGAATTAATTAATGGAAAATTATTCAGATTTTTTTTATTTGATTCGACATGACAACGAGAATCGTTTGGAATTTTGGTCGCCGTAGCCACTTCATACGAGTATATTCCGACATCGTTATATTTTTTAAATTGCTCATTTAATTTGCCGTGTGTTCTTAAGGTCGTTTGAGGACTGTATTTCACTAGATTTGGCATGAGGTTTCCCCTTATGTTGGTATATTCAAATTTACTATTTAGAATTCCGTTCCCCGTCTTCTGACAGCATAATTCCTTCTCTTTGGCTAATATAATTAAATCCGAATTACTAGTGCCATGGAAATATTTCGTGGCCTTAATGTGGGATATATTTTGATTATCGTATTTCGTAGACTGCAATTTCATAATACAAATTAGTTGCTACATCTCTGGATATACATATTTTTTGCTTTTGGCTTACTTACTTTCTCCAAGCCAGCAGCAGAGATTATATTTTTATGATAAGCGCTTCGAAGGTGCTGCTGATCGTAACGCCATAAGCCTGGGAATTTGGAGCCTTTAAGGGCATTTTGATTCTTTAATGCCAAAAGTTGTAGCGTAGCCTGATACATGCAAGATGCCAATTTACGAAACATTGTGATTTTATTTCTAATAAATAAGAAATCGTTTGGAAACTGAAACTTTTTATATAAAATATAAAGCAAATGTCTTTAATTACAATGTCAGATGACAGATTTTTAAAATTTTTATTTCATTACTTTTTCTTGACATTTGACTTTACTGTCAAATTGAAAAATATTAGTATAATTTGTGTGTTCGTTCTTGTCAATGTGATATAAAAAATTCCAATAAGGTAAATAAAAAGTTCAGCTAAAGGCTGGTACCGGACTTCAAAAGTATTTAAAAGCAAAAGCAGAAGCTCCCAAATAGAAATAATTTTGGGGGAATACGACATGGAAGTCCATCACAAATTTACATGAATCCTTTACATGCTCAAGCATTTAGTTTTAGTAGTAACAATTAAATTATCTATTTCATAGCACGGCAATCGATAACTATTTAAACGCAGCGCAAAAATAATTTAAAAAAATTTTTCGAAGCGAATTCACAAAAAACTCCTTGATTGAATGTCGAAAAAGTGTGAGTAACGAACTGACAGTTGTTCAAGTTTAGAGAAAAAAAGTTTGTGGTGATTTTTAAAACCCTCTGATCTTTAGTTTTTGGTACGAAAAAAAAAGCAATCTTACAAGGGCCATTGCTTCGGAACAACTTTTTGCCTCCATGTGGGACAGAATTTAAGTTTAGGAAAGTAAAGTCAAAAGCACAAACTTTTTTGTTGTTGTTTTAATTTTTGACATTTCTTTTTCTTTTCCATAAAAAAAGATTCAAATATTTGGAAATTTTTTTGATTGAAATATTTCACATAAAGAACACATTACTTACTAGCTTATTGGAGCGAAATAGCGGTTGAAGTCATAATAAGGCGAACTGGTTAAACCCACCTAATGTTACAATTTGGACAAGCGGCGAGTTTTTGGTGGCAAATATTTGTCGGTAGGAATTAAAAACACATTTGCGTATATGAAAACTGCACACAGTCACCGTTTCAATCGAAGTTAGTCATACGCCCTGAGCTCTGCAATATCTCTATTACTATTTCGTAAGCTAGTGAACGATCAACAAATCCGTAGGGGCTTTTATTTTAAAAGTTATAGTCGTTAAAGTTAAGTTTTACAAACTTAATGGGGGCTATTCTGCGTTTCGATTTGAATCGAAATTTTCTCCGTCTGGCAATTTTGGTATTCTGCGTTTCGATCCCGCTCAGTTTCTTTCGATTGTAGGTATTCTGCATTACGATCGGAGCTCCGTTTTTCTCAGTTGTGTTTTTGTTAACGGAGAAGTTTTTTTATCTGTGTTTTTTAGTTAAAAACTTTAAAATTGAAAAAAATTTAAATAGAAAATGAAATAAAATGCTCAGAAGCTATTAAAAAAACACTTAAAATTATTTTAATAAATTTATTACCTTAAATTAATATTTAATAACGGTACAGGTCAAAAACAACAATACCAGAGCAGTATGAAGTAAGAAGTCATAGAATTTTGCTGCATCTCACGAGAAAAACTGTCTATCAACCTTACACCTTACTTTATTTATCAACAACTTATTTTTATTATGTATAAATAAACTTTTGGCATCAAATTTCACATTTGTTAATGAAAATGATAACAAACTTACTTATTTTCCTATTTCATTTCAACATTCCACAGTGATGCTATTAATTTTGTAAACATTGTTGTCTTCTTCTTTTTCTTTCGATTCCGTTTTTCTGCAGAATACCAACTTTCGATCGTAACGGAACTGAATGCGGAGACTTAATCGAAACGCAGAATAGGGGTGAATGTTTACATAGTTGAGCAATTTTCTTCTAATGGTTGAATTATTCGGAAACATATAGTGTTTATGAATTCGCCGTTCGCAGCCGTTGTGTTCTACTCTATCATGGTACAAAATGATAAATGAATTCGCTGGATGGTAGTTTCACGGCCAGAATTTGGCTTTCAATTTTTAATACACTAACCCAAGCACTCTCACTAACACAACCACACTTTTCAAAATTGAAATGAATTTGCCTTCAAGAACAACAGCTGATTGCATTTACAATGAACAGATGAAATATTCTGCAGCCGATATAGATGTATCATTTATATTTTATTTTTCATATAATAAAAATAAATACTTTTTTATAAAATAAATTATTTGGAAATAAAGATAATAATAGTAATGATTTGTTTTAATATTTTTTTTTTTTGCCTTTTATAATTTTTTTTAGACAGAGTCGTTTTTTTTTGTAGCGATCTGGGCGGTGGGAAACTATTTTGTGGTATTTTCTTAAGTAGAAAGGGGGAAGGAGGAAGGGCATATATGCTTAGATGTATATATATTATCTTTAATGTAAATTATTTCCAGGTATTTATTAAGTGGCCAGTAATGTCACTATGCATTCACCACTTAAACTTCCACTTCATAAAAAACACTGGAAGGATTATTATTTTCTAACTGCCGGTGGTAGGAAATGAACCCACGACCGTAGTTATTTGTAGATGACGAACAACAAATAACATCAAATATTAGATGTTGCCATGTTTTAATTTTTGAACAATTTCCATTCCGCTGCCATACCTCTTTTTTTGTTAAATACACCTACACAAAATAATAGGTTTTTTCGTAAAGATTTGGAATAACTTCAAATTAAATATTTAATTATCGAAAACGGCTGAAGCTGTTAAAACTGGATGGAAGATTCTTATCTAACGATGAAAAATTTGTAATATTTAAATAATTTTATAAACAAAAGAAATCAGTAATAAAAACTATACTCATTATTAATTAATAATTAAAATAATGTCTTACATGTGTAATATTTACATGATTATATGAGCGAGCGCTCAATCGGCCTCCATTTCAAAGCAATGAGTAATGACTTTAAATTTTACTAAAAACTAAATTTTCGTTGAACTCGTAAAATTTGCATAAAAATTAAAAAAGAAATATTAAAAAAAATACAACACATTTTTCAAAATATAAAATTTATTTTATTTCAAAATTTTACACAGACAGTTAGTGATGACGATGAGTCTAATCATGAAAATATAAAGTCATAAACGCCTAAATGAGTCGTCACAGTGGGCAACCAAAATATGTTCCCCTTTATAGATAAACATTTTCTTTATCTTATATTCAAATTTGACTTAAAGCTCAACTTTGATCGTCAGTTGGAATTTTAGTCAGACTTAAATGCCACAAATAATTTCCCTCAACTCTAATGGAAAAAAATTTTTTCCTAAACAAGCAATTTTTGCCAATTAATATATTTTTTTAATTTTTCTAGTCATTAAACTAAAAGAAATCATTTTGAAAGAAAAAATAATAGAGGTTTTAGAACTAGACAAATAAAGTCTTTTTTATTAAACTTTTTTAAATTATAATGAAATGTTTTCCATTTTATTTTTTTTTTCTTAAGCATAAAACTCTTTTCCCGATATTTTCGCTAAGTAAATTAAAGATGCGAACAAACTATTAACAAAATAGTTAAGAAATGAATTATATATTGTATAAAAAAAGCGCCATTAAGCCTAATAATGGAATTAAAAAACTAAAGTAAAGTAAAAGTAAATTGGAATTTTATAGAATGTAATACAAAAGATTGGATACGAATTTCCGTCTGTATTAAACGCAATTTTTTCCACATTTACGAATCTTATTCATTGCAAATACTATATATTTAATGGCAGCTGGCGATAAACTTTTATCAAAGGCCAAAAAGGGGGCTGCTTAAATGAGTATTCCATTTCTATCACTTTAATACTTTAAAATCAAGTTAAATTCATGATCACAGCAACTATCCCCCTCAATAGCCACCCAATATTTTTTACTTTTGTTAAACATGTTTAGTTTGATACAAAGTAAAATAACAGAAGGCAATTTCGGCTCATTAGACATCTCCCAGGCAATTTCGGAAATGCTTTTTTTTCAGAGATTTTTTTTCAAAAAAGACAATAGACGAGAAGTCATAAACGAGAAAATAAATTTCGATTAATTTTAATGATTATTAGCCAGTTTCGTTAGTTCGCGAGAGTCCCACTTTTTAAGCCCATTGTATCTTTTTTATATGTACACACACATAGTTTGTTTATTGTTGGCATTCAACATTTTATTTTATTTTATTTTATTTTTTCCTCATTTGAGGCAGGCATTTGTAGGCCCAATTTTATATTTCTTGTTTGATGCGACTATTTGTTTGCCAGGAACTGCACACACAACTGCACTGCATGGTAGTGGCTCAGCCCAACACGCTCGATTTATGCTTCTAAAAAATATGCATATACAAACATGCATACGTTAAAGCACGTACGTGCATATGTATGTACATATATATGTAAACAAATTAAATGTGAAATATTGTAAGATTTGCAGCCCAAAATAAGCTCTCCTCCGACATGTTTTTCTTTTTATTTTTCATTTTTTTCCTACGAACGTTTCATTTCAAATTAACCCAAAATTTAAATTGACTGTGCAATAAATCAATTCTAATTACGCATGCGTTCATTTTGAGTTGAAGAAAATATGTTTTCACAAAAAACTAAATTTGTATTTTAATTTTTATTTACGATGCACGTATTTAATTGTTGATATGTGTAGGAAAAAGCTGTTGAAAACTTGTGTAAAATAGATATCTTTGAACATTAAATAGCGAGGCAATTATTGGTCCACCTCTTTTGCGACATACATGCGCATGCACACACACTCTTAAAAAAAAATCACTAAAAATCAATGACGACAGTGTGGCCGCCACTTTAATTAACCCCTTTACTAGAAATTATTTTTATTTCATAAATTCTTAGAAAGCCATTCATAATTGAGTTCACACATCCGTGAACTCGTACACTTCGGAATCCTAGTTTTCTGAAGCAGAAGAGCGAGCAGTGCGGTCACACTCTTTATATTCAGTGTTGAAATCTCTTTATCATGTCAATCGTTGGGTTACATTTTTAAAAATATTTTCAATTACTATTCAAAGGGGCGTAAATATAGGGTTTCCCATTAGGTGCCTGTACACTTTAAATTCAAATAAAACAAATACCATATCAAGCAGAGTTTTCTTATTTTGAAAGATGAAATTACTATTTTATGTTTTGAAGCAAATTTCATTTAAATAATTGCCACGCCTGCACTTAACAGACTGCGAAATACTTTTTCGCATACAGCAAGCTGCAGTTCACTGACGACACGTATAAGCCGACGTCTTTACATAGCCTTATAAAGAGCAATCAAATGGCATTTGCTCACAAGATCTTGGCGGCAAACTCGGTGATTTTGTAGGCAATAGATCCATTGTATGGCAAGCAGGCTAAGGACTTGCACCGTCTTGTTGAAAGAACATGTCATTGGGGCCATTTTCATCCATTTTTGCGGGGAAAAATGACGTATAAATCGACTTATACCAAATACCAAATACCCAATACCATTAACGGTAACGTTGTTTCCTGCTACGTTTTTGAAAAAGTATGGTTCGGTGACAACACCAACATGAATAGCGTAACGGACTGTCAGTCTTAATTGATGCAATAGTGTCCTTATATGAACTATTTTTAATCAAAATGCTCATATTTTGCTCATTATCAAAGCCATTTAGCCAAAAAATGCGCTTCATACGACAACACAATTTTTCGAAGAAAAAATCAATCAATTTCGAGCTGTCCAGGCCCATTAAAATTGTCTTGTAAACATCAACTAGTTTCACTTTTAAAAATTACAATTTACTTAATACCGTATATAGTTTTTGTTTTATTTAAATTTAAAGTGTGTAGGCACCTAATGTAAGAACCGATATATTCAGATCGTAACCGAAATACAGCTTGAAAAAACCAATTTTAGTTTTTAATAATCTCAATGCGAGTAACATAAACAGATTTAGAATTTTTTTGTTAAAATTCATCTTGTTTGAAATATGGACGTGAAAAGTAGTGGGTCGCTCCATAATGCCTTTGTGATAGAAATTACTTTTAGTCCTGAAACATACAAGGAAACATACATACACATGGCACATTTTCTTATTTTTTCGAGTTGAGAAAATGATCATACTCAACTTGATTTCGGGCCAGTTCAGTATTTACTAGTCGCAACAATTATAATCGGCATCTTAGCAGCAGCAAATGTCCTGTCATGTCATGATCACGCCTTTACTGCTGTGGATTTAATTTAAAAGCTTTCAACGCCTCTTCCAAAATGCTTATTTTTTGTCATCATTTAATATTGCACATACCCATGCGAAAACACACATACTCGTATACACATACATGCATACATATATATCGAAACATATTGCATTCACTTTGCAGTTTTCGTAGGAAATGCTAAAATAAAGAATTTAAAATAATTTTCTTCAACAAATCGTTTTCTTGTGTGTTATTCGTACATCGTAACATTTTGATTTATTTCTTCTTTGAATTCTCTGGCAATTTGTAGTCAAACTGTCTCAGGCTTTTTGTTGCACAAACAATTTTATCAACATCAACCAACCAACCGTACAAACCAACAAAAATTCAAAGCCAAGTTATTTAAATTTAAATGAAATAAAATTCACACAAAACTGTGAAATAGAAAATAGAAAATAAAATCAATTGCAAAAAAAGAAGAAAAGAAAAAAAAGAACAAAAAAATGAAAAATAATAATAAGAAGAAGAAGAAGCAAAATAGTGGCACAGTTCAAAATAAAAACGTAATTCTTTCTATTCTATTTGAAAGAAAATGAGAAAAAATATTTAAAGTTAAACCAGATGCAGATGTTTGAATAAAAATAAATTAAATAAAAAATAAATAAATATAAAGTGTTAAAAATAAAATTTATTTTCAACCACAAAACTGCCTTGGAATGCCTGTCAAGCGGGCAGGCCAAAAAAATTGGCACACATGCGATGAAAATAATGGTTGCATGCAAGGTACTTGCAAGAAGGCAGTCAGTCAGTCAGCCAGTCAGCCAGTCTGTCTATTATTCAGCCAGTCTGTTTAATAGTCTAGTATTCAGTCATTTGTATAGTTATTTCAATTGCGCAAAAAGGCCTGGCAGACGGTGAGGCACTGAGTGGAGCCGTACAGCAGCTTACACATGTGCGAATATTTTCTTGTATTTTCATTGCGGCCCACCGAAAAGAAGTCATTGAACTGCAACATTGTATGAGAAATAATTATTTTTGATTTCTTCGTTTATCTTTCGTACAATTTTGTCTTTAAATGCGCCATTTGTTACGTGTAATTAATGCTACAGAGGAATTTTATTTGTCAAAGGAAACAAAATCAAAAAGTGTGTGCCAATATTGATCGAACTTGGAGATGCAATCGGGCGGGATTGTTCATTTACGCTCTCACTGAATATGAAATGAATGCTATTTCAAATATAAATTATTTCAATTAATAACACAAAAAAAGAAAAAAAAAATAACTAAATTTATGTATGTATATCAGAAAATTTTTTCTTCTGCATTTTGACGCTGCCAGTCAACTTTGTTTTTGTTTTTGTGTTCATTAAACCGGAAATATAATTTTTATTCGAGTTTGCAATATTTAGTCTCTTTAATCGACATTTATTGCTTCTTCAAGCTGTTGTTAACATTATATTTATTCTCTTTGTTGTTGTGGAAAGTTGCTAATTACTACATATGAGCTGTCAAGAGCAATGCTGGTTCAGCATTTTAGTTTAATTAATTAAGTTCTTCCAACTGCACTGGAATTATTGTATTACAAAGTTTTATTATGACAAAGCTCAATGTAATAAATATGATTGTGTACATGATAATTGTTTCATTGTTACAGAATTTTGCTTTTTGCTACATTATAAAATAAAAAAAAAATATAAATTAAAATGAAATAAATCCCTGTGCACGGCGTCTTATTATTGCTTCAGTTCATTCGGTTTGGAAAAAGCGAGAAACAAACAAAAACAATTATTTACGTTCTGTTCTCACTTATTGCCACTTGACTAAAGAAAAGTATATGATAAGGAAAACAGATTAAAGGAGAAAATAAACATTTTATTCTCCAACGTCATGCGTTTCGAAAAGACAATGCCAGTTAAGTCATTTCCTAAGCTGATTTGATACTGTACACCATTTTCGCCAAATTACGTATGCAGGCAGTGGGATGCAACTTGCTTTTCTGCCTATACAGGCCAATGCCATTTCACTTGCAAAATGTTTTTGAAGCACAAGCTTGCCTAAGTCCGAAAAAATTTAATAGAAGCCGAAAAATTAAAGCAGAAACGTGTCGGGAGATGTCGGCTAAATCTCCATTGAACGCAAGATGCGGTTTAAATTTCCTTGCATCAATTGTCTTCTTTTAATTTCTACTCGTATAATATGTGACACTTACGCTGCGTTTTCTTTTCTACAATAAAAATGTTGCCCTGTGAAAAGCTGAGTTTTTAAAATATTTTGGCCACCCTGTGAAAATGACATTTTTTATTTAGCGAGTAAAGAACACAAATTGGAAAAAAGTGTATTGTTTTTTTTAACAGCTAATAAAAAACATTTATGTATATTTTATGTTCAGTTGCCAGATTGTTAATTTATCTGCTTGAGAAAAGAAAAATTTTTTATTTTAATATCTCATATAATTAAGCACCCGTATTGTTGTCTTTTGTTTGTTTCATACGATACTAAACATAAAAATTATTATTAAAATCTAAATTTTCTGACTCTTTCGATTTAGGGCAGTTTGTGCCCTGGCGAGAATGCTAAAAATTTATCAAATTAAAAATATTTTCTTGACTCAATTTGTTTACTATTTAAATTTTTTGTTGTGGTCACAAAGTAGAGTTGCCAACTTTATCATGTGGGCAAATTTTTCGGCAAACAGTAAGAACATATTATTATTTGCAATATTCTAATAATAATACGGCTACTATTTCTTGAAATAGTTTAAAAAAGAACAACTTGTATAGAATTTATTAAAATGAGTGTTAATTAAGTGGCTGCTAATTGTTATAATTAATATTTATTGGTATGGCAAAATTTAAAAATGGCACAAAATTATTTTTTTTAGTTTGTGAAAAAGTTGTTTGCCAAAATTAAATCAATGCATACTTTTAATCTTATTATATTTGTTATAATTCATAATACACATATACGTATACATATCTATGGATGTATACAGACAGCCAATCATTAATATGCATCTGTGTGTGTAAACACATGTATGGCGCGAAAACCTTAAGTAGATTTTTTTCATGTCAACAATAACAATAAATATTTAACAAAACAATATCATTCCAATAAAAATTTATTTAAAAATCTGCAATTCAAATACGCGAATAAATTAATTTTTTTTTTTTTTTTGTTTGTGTCGTTTCCGCCTTCCTCTCTGAATCAGATTTGTTTTTCACATCCACTTAAATTACTTAAATAAACAAATCATAAAATCTCTCAGCTGCAATAAAAATATTTGCGGCAGAGTGAAAAAAATAATTTGAATAAAATAATAATGGCCCTCGTTTTGTGGAAATATTTTAGAAAATAATGAAAAATAGGTAAATAAATAAACAAGTCTATGAAATGTGCAAACGTAATCAGTTCAGATAAAAGACGTTTGCCTGAGTTGGAGAGAATAATTTCATTTAATTGAAATTGTGTATACAAAGATTCTTCTAATTTCACTTTAAACGAAAAGTAAGCGATAACTGCCTGGCCAGACTGTATGCGGCAATTCTTGGCCTTTCAGTTGGGAATATATCACTTAAAGGCTTAGAGAGGAGTAAAGAATTTCTTGTGTTCTTCACTATTCCAAAAATTTGAAGTTGTTGCATTAAGAACAAGTTCATACAAAATATATAAATTTTATCGCTCAGTTTATCCTTTCCAGCTTGGGCAGATACTCGCATTCCTTCCCAGCTTGTTATAACTGAAACTTATTTGGTGCTGCTTGCCATCGCCACATAAATTTAAACAATTTTTTCTGCAGCGGAAAGAAATGTTTTGATCGATTTTTGTTTTGATAGGAGCGTTATCATAATGAACGTCTTAAAGGTTTAAATATAGCATAGTTACGAATATATACATACGATATAAATTAGGGGGAATCACCGAAATTAAATTACTGATTTTATATAGAGAAAATAATAAAATATCATCCGTGCCAAACGAAAAATGAACGAAAGCGAGTATACAATTAAAATACGAAAATAATATAATGAATTAAAACAGACTATAAAAATGAAGTATAAAAAACAAAACTATAACAAACTACATGCCAGATAATAAACGTACTCTGTCAGTGGAAGGCCACATAATCGAGGTTCTACTGTAATAAATATGGAAACCAGATCACGTTTGTTTTAGATAAACAATTTAGAAAATATTTTCAAAAGTTCTCAGCCTAAGGACGTGAACACACCTACACTACACATACACATCTTGTGATACATACATATACAGATAAATTATATATATTATATAATTATATAATAAAATTGAATTGATTTATGACAAAATAAAACATGCTAAATGTTCAACATTTATCACTTAGACAGCGAGATGGTACGCTACAACTTTAAGCGCATAGCAAAAGAAACTTTATTAACTTAAAGGCCAGTAGAATGGCTACTTTGGCAACTGTCGCAACCCAAAAGTATATTCATATTTCTTTAACTATCAATTCTTTTTTTCTTATTTTACTCGTGCCTTAAACAATAATATTTATTTATTTATTTATTTATTTGTTGTTTGTTTGTTTGTTTCTTTATTTATACGGGTACAATGTTAATTTAAACAAATCGTGCTCTGTTGAAAAGAATCAAGGCTTGTGTATCTTTCTCTGATACGTTTTCCTTTTTGGGTGGGGACTGAATCAATTAAGAAAATATCATCACATCATTAAATGCTATAAAAATATTGAAGCGTTAAGTGATGGCAAAAACTGGACAATTATAATTTACCAAAATAAGAAATTCAATGCACGTAGAAGCTTCATTTTGCCTTAAACTCGTAGAGTGTTATGATCAATTATGGAAATTATGTGCAATAAATCATATACGAAAGATATTATCAAAAGAATTATTGAATATTTAAATATTTTGAATGCGATTAATTTCAAGCAGCAGCTATTTGAACGTGTTTCTTTCCTGCTATTCTGCATGTTTCTTGCATGCTATTAAATGCTTATGTACGGTCAGATTTGGTCAGATGAAGGTAATAACTTGGCAAGAAATGTATAATAAATTTACAAGAAATGCAAATAAAGTAGAAGACAACAAAGTAATACGCGCATGCGTGCATATATTTAAAATTTGATGGACAAATTAGCTTCTAATTGGTAATGGAACATACTACAGCCAATTGTATGAGGTTGAGTTTCCTCAAACATTATTATTATTTAAAGCCATTTGCTCTAAAGAAATGCACTCGGCTCTGACAAATAGATGCATGAATTATTTTGCCTGCGGAATATTATCTTGGTTTATTTTCTTTCTTCAATAAGGAAGAATTACAGTGCTCTCACGATAATACATACACAATAATATATAAACTGTTGACAATTGAAATAACTTTTTTTTCAGTGGAAAAGGTTTAAAAAAACGAACAGTACACAGTAGTGATTTAATTATGTTCCCTTTCAAATGGTCGTTGTAAATGTTTAAATTTAAAAAGGGCTGAAGTTTTAAAAAATTTCAAAAAAAATTTTTTTAACCAATTCAACATGGAAAGCTTTCGGCTTGTCTGGAGGAAAACAGCCAGCAACTATGAAGGAATCGAAACCGCGACATCGGCTTTTGTAGGTTGTACATCACTCACTTGCCAACGTAGGCGAATTTAGAATGAAACACTATATAGCATGTGTTATAGAAAATTGATAAAAATGATTATATGTTTCCTTTAAATTGTTTTAATAATTCTATTCTTAGGCCAGGAAAAAGAAACAGTGTAAAATGTATTTGACTGTTAGCGTTTTAATATGAGAGGCTAAATAGTTGACTATTGTAAAATTAGAAAGAAATTTTCGCAATTTAAAACTTCCAAAAAGAGATCGGCTGTTCACTAGTTTTCAAATTATCAAATTTTAATAAATAAAAAATCAATAAATAAAAAAAAATTAAAAAACCAAGCTTTTAGTTTTGAAGGGCCAAAAAAAACGTTTTTTTTAACAGGTTTTAATTAGTTACTAATATCGTTATTTTACTGTATACACGCAAGGAAAATTACCGGTTTTCCATTAAAACAATGCAAAGAAAATCCATTATGGGAATAAAATTTTTAATTAGCAAAGATTTTGGACTCTAACAGTCATTTATATAATTTCAGGAACAACAATATGGGCATACAGTGGCTGGCTGTATGTATATCCCATCATTTTCTTCATGTTCTACTGTAGCATTCATTTTGAATTAAGGTTTGAAATGTCTTCGCCTAAAAATATACAAACTCCAAGTCGCTTACCGAAACGAAATTCTATAAAACTTTTGCCGATAAATTATTAACAAAGTCAATAAATATTTGGTTAGTAGCAAAACGTAGAAATTTTGAGACCGACACATTTTAAAAAATTATATTTTCCGTTTAATTTTTCGATTAATTTAATTAATAATTAATTTAATGTTTTAATTTTTATTCTTCCGTTTGAAGTCTAGGAGTATAAGGAAATATCTTTTCATTTAGTTTAAGCAAAAGGTCTCGCCAAAGATTAACGAAATATCGCCTTGTAATCTAAATAAAGGAGGAACACATTGTTTAAAAGAAATAACCAGACATTAAATAACTGAATATTGAATCGTGGCGAATTAGAAGACTTGATATTGGTTCAGTGTATGAACAGTTTTGTTTTTCGTGATAGTGAAGTGAAAATGGCTCGTACTAAGCAAACTGCTCGTAAATCAACGAATTGGCTACCAATGACGATTTTTGCCCAAAAATGCAAAGGGTAACCCCTTAGCCAAAATTGATCATTTTATCAAAAATTGAAAAAAATTTTTTGCTTTGATCAGCAATAAATTGATCAGCAATAAAACCGCAAGTTTTTCATTCAAAAGAACACAAATGGACGTTTTTAAAAAATGACGATTTTTGCCCAAAAATGCAAAGGGTAACCCCTTATCCAAAATTGATCAGCAATAAAACCGCAAGTTTTTCATTCAAAAGAACACAAATGGACGTTTTTAAAAAATGACGATTTTTGCCCAAAAATGCAAAGGGTAACCCCTTATCCAAAATTGATCAGCAATAAAAACGCAAGTTTTTCATTCAAAAGAACACAAATGGACGTTTTTAAAAAATGACGATTTTTGCCCAAAAATGCAAAGGTTACCCCTTATCCAAAATTGATCAGCAATAAAACCGCAAGTTTTTCATTCAAAAGAACACAAATGGACGTTTTTAAAAAATGACGACTTTTGCCCAAAAATGCAAAGTGTAACCCCTTATCCAAAATTGATCAGCAATAAAACCGCAAGTTTTTCATTCAAAAGAACACAAATGGACGTTTTTAAAAAATGACGATTTTTGCCCAAAAATGCAAAGGGTAACCCCTTATCCAAACTTGATCATTTTATCAAAAATTGAAAAAAAATGTTTGCTTTATTATTAGCGAAAATATATTTAAAACATTTGCAAACATCAAATAAACATACAAGAGCAATAAAAACGCAAGTTTTTCATTCAAAAGAACACAAATGGACGTTATTAAAAAATGACGATTTTTGCCCAAAAATGCAAAGGGTAACCCCTTATCCAAAATTGATCAGCAATAAAAACGCAAGTTTTTCATTCAAAAGAACACAAATGGACGTTTTTAAAAAATGACGATTTTTGCCCAAAAATGCAAAGGGTAACCCCTTATCCAAACTTGATCATTTTATCAAAAATTGAAAAAAAATTTTTTGCTTTATTATTAGCAAAAATATATTTTAAACATTTGCAAACATCAAATAAACATACAAGAGCAATAAAAACGCAAGTTTTTCATTCAAAAGAACACAAATGGACGTTTTTAAAAAATGACGATTTTTGCCCAAAAATGCAAAGGGTAACCCCTTATCCAAAATTGATCAGCAATAAAACCGCAAGTTTTTCATTCAAAAGAACACAAATGGACGTTTTTAAAAAATGACGATTTTTGCCCAAAAATGCAAAGGGTAACCCCTTATCCAAACTTGATAATTTTATCAAAAATTGAAAAAAAATTTTTGCTTTATTATTAGCAAAAATATATTTTAAACATTTGCAAACATCAAATAAACATACAAGAGCAATAAAAACGCAAGTTTTTCATTCAAAAGAACACAAATGGACGTTTTTAAAAAATGACGATTTTTGCCCAAAAATGCAAAGGGTAACCCCTTATCCAAAATTGATCATTTTATCAAAAATTGAAAAAAAATTTTTTGCTTTATTATTAGCAAAAATATATTTTAAACATTTGCAAACATCAAATAAACATACAAGAGCAATAAAAACGCAAGTTTTTCATTCAAAAGAACACAAATGGACGTTTTTAAAAAATGACGATTTTTGCCCAAAAACGCAAAGGGTAACCCCTTATCCAAAATTGATCAGCAATAAAACCGCAAGTTTTTTATTCAAAAGAACACAAATGAACGTTTTCAAAAAATGACGATTTTTGCCCAAAAATGCAAAGGGTAACCCCTTATCCAAAATTGATCAGCAATAAAACCGCAAGTTTTTCATTCAAAAGAACACAAATGGACGTTTTTAAAAAATGACGATTTTTGCCCAAAAATGCAAAGGGTAACCCTTTATCCAAAATTGATCAGCAATAAAACCGCAAGTTTTTCATTCAAAAGAACACAAATGGACGTTTTTAAAAAATGACGATTTTTGCCCAAAAACGCAAAGGGTAACCCCTTATCCAAAATTGATCAGCAATAAAACCGCAAGTTTTTCATTCAAAAGAACACAAATGAACGTTTTCAAAAAATGACGATTTTTGCCCAAAAATGCAAAGGGTAACCCCTTATCCAAAATTGATCAGCAATAAAATCGCAAGTTTTTCATTCAAAAGAACACAAATGAACGTTTTTAAAAAATGACGATTTTTGCCCAAAAACGCAAAGGGTAACCCCTTATCCAAAATTGATCAGCAATAAAACCGCAAGTTTTTCATTCAAAAGAACACAAATGGACGTTTTTAAAAAATGACGATTTTTGCCCAAAAACGCAAAGGGTAACCCCTTATCCAAAATTGATCAGCAATAAAACCGCAAGTTTTTCATTCAAAAGAACACAAATGAACGTTTTTAAAAAATGACGATTTTTGCCCAAAAATGCAAAGGGTAGCCCCTTAGCCAAAATTGATCAGCAATAAAAACGCAAGTTCTTCATTCAAAAGAACACAAATGGACGTTTTTAAAAAATGACGATTTTTGCCCAAAAATGCAAAGGGTAACCCCTTATCCAAAATTGATCATTTTATCAAAAATTGAAAAAAAATTTTTTGCTTTATTATTAGCAAAAATATATTTTAAACAATTGCAAACATCAAATAAACATACAAGAGCAATAAAAACGCAAGTTTTTCATTCAAAAGAACACAAATGGACGTTTTTAAAAAATGACGATTTTTGCCCAAAAATGCAAAGGGTAACCCCTTAGCCAAAATTGATCAGCAATAAAAACGCAAGTTTTTCATTCAAAAGAACACAAATGGACGTTTTTAAAAAATGACGATTTTTGCCCAAAAATGCAAAGGGTAACCCCTTATCCAAAATTGATCATTTTATCAAAAATTGAAAAAAAATTGTTTGCTTTATTATTAGCAAAAATATATTTTAAACATTTGCAAACATCAAATAAACATACAAGAGCAATAAAAACGCAAGTTTTTCATTCAAAAGAACACAAATGGACGTTTTTAAAAAATGACGATTTTTGCCCAAAAATGCAAAGGGTAACCCCTTATCCAAAATTGATCAGCAATAAAAACGCAAGTATTTCATTCAAAAGAACACAAATGAACGTTTTTAAAAAATGACGATTTTTTCCCAAAAATGCAAAGGGTAACCCCTTAGCCAAAATTGATAAGCAACAAAAACGCAAGTTCTTCATTCAAAAGAACACAAATGGACGTTTTTAAAAAATGACGATTTTTGCCCAAAAATGCAGAGGGTAACCCCTTATCCAAAATTGATCAGCAATAAAAACGCAAGTTTTTCATTCAAAAGAACACAAATGAACGTTTTTAAAAATGACGATTTTTGCCCAAAAATGCAAAGGGTAACCCCTTAGCCAAAATTGATCAGCAATAAAAACGCAAGTTCTTCATTCAAAAGAACACAAATGGACGTTTTTAAAAAATGACGATTTTTGCCCAAAAATGCAAAGGGTAACCCCTTATCCAAACTTGATCATTTTATCAAAAATTGAAAAAAAATTTTTTGCTTTATTATTAGCAAAAATATATTTTAAACATTTGCAAACATCAAATAAACATACAAGAGCAATAAAAACGCAAGTTTTTCATTCAAAAGAACACAAATGGACGTTTTTAAAAAATGACGATTTTTGCCCAAAAATGCAGAGGGTAACCCCTTATCCAAAATTGATCAGCAATAAAAACGCAAGTTCTTCATTCAAAAGAACACAAATGGACATTTTTAAAAAATGACGATTTTTGCCCAAAAATGCAAAGGGTAACCCCTTATCCAAACTTGATCATTTTATCAAAAATTGAAAAAAAATTTTTTGCTTTATTATTAGCAAAAATATATTTTAAACATTTGCAAACATCAAATAAACATACAAGAGCAATAAAAACGCAAGTTTTTCATTCAAAAGAACACAAATGGACGTTTTTAAAAAATTACGATTTTTGCCCAAAAATGCAAAGGGTAACCCCTTATCCAAACTTGATCATTTTATCAAAAATTGAAAAAAAATTTTTTGCTTTATTATTAGCAAAAATATATTTTAAACATTTGCAAACATCAAATAAACATACAAGAGCAATAAAAACGCAAGTTTTTCATTCAAAAGAACACAAATGGACGTTTTTAAAAAATGACGATTTTTGCCCAAAAATGCAGAGGGTAACCCCTTATCCAAAATTGATCAGCAATAAAAACGCAAGTTTTTCATTCAAAAGAACACAAATGAACGTTTTTAAAAAATGACGATTTTTGCCCAAAAATGCAAAGGGTAACCCCTTAGCCAAAATTGATCAGCAATAAAAACGCAAGTTCTTCATTCAAAAGAACACAAATGGACGTTTTTAAAAAATGACGATTTTTGCCCAAAAATGCAAAGGGTAACCCCTTATCCAAACTTGATCATTTTATCAAAAATTGAAAAAAAATTTTTTGCTTTATTATTAGCAAAAATATATTTTAAACATTTGCAAACATCAAATAAACATACAAGAGCAATAAAAACGCAAGTTTTTCATTCAAAAGAACACAAATGGACGTTTTTAAAAAATGACGATTTTTGCCCAAAAATGCAAAGGGTAACCCCTTATCCAAACTTGATCATTTTATCAAAAATTGAAAAAAAATTTTTTGCTTTATTATTAGCAAAAATATATTTTAAACATTTGCAAACATCAAATAAACATACAAGAGCAATAAAAACGCAAGTTTTTCATTCAAAAGAACACAAATGGACGTTTTTAAAAAATGACGATTTTTGCCCAAAAATGCAAAGGGTAACCCCTTATCCAAAATTGATCAGCAATAAAACCGCAAGTTTTTCATTCAAAAGAACACAAATGGACGTTTTTAAAAAATGACGATTTTTGCCCAAAAATGCAAAGGGTAACCCCTTATCCAAACTTGATCATTTTATCAAAAATTGAAAAAAAATTTTTTGCTTTATTATTAGCAAAAATATATTTTAAACATTTGCAAACATCAAATAAACATACAAGAGCAATAAAAACGCAAGTTTTTCATTCAAAAGAACACAAATGGACGTTTTTAAAAAATGACGATTTTTGCCCAAAAATGCAAAGGGTAACCCCTTATCCAAACTTGATAATTTTATCAAAAATTGAAAAAAAATTTTTGCTTTATTATTAGCAAAAATATATTTTAAACATTTGCAAACATCAAATAAACATACAAGAGCAATAAAAACGCAAGTTTTTCATTCAAAAGAACACAAATGGACGTTTTTAAAAAATGACGATTTTTGCCCAAAAATGCAAAGGGTAACCCCTTATCCAAAATTGATCAGCAATAAAACCGCAAGTTTTTCATTCAAAAGAACACAAATGGACGTTTTTAAAAAATGACGATTTTTGCCCAAAAATGCAAAGGGTAACCCCTTATCCAAACTTGATCATTTTATCAAAAATTGAAAAAAAATTTTTTGCTTTATTATTAGCAAAAATATATTTTAAACATTTGCAAACATCAAATAAACATACAAGAGCAATAAAAACGCAAGTTTTTCATTCAAAAGAACACAAATGGACGTTTTTAAAAAATGACGATTTTTGCCCAAAAATGCAAAGGGTAACCCCTTATCCAAAATTGATCAGCAATAAAAACGCAAGTTTTTCATTCAAAAGAACACAAATGAACGTTTTTAAAAAATGACGATTTTTGCCCAAAAATGCAAAGGGTAACCCCTTAGCCAAAATTGATCAGCAATAAAAACGCAAGTTCTTCATTCAAAAGAACACAAATGGACGTTTTTAAAAAATGACGATTTTTGCCCAAAAATGCAAAGGGTAACCCCTTATCCAAACTTGATCATTTTATCAAAAATTGAAAAAAAATTTTTTGCTTTATTATTAGCAAAAATATATTTTAAACATTTGCAAACATCAAATAAACATACAAGAGCAATAAAAACGCAAGTTTTTCATTCAAAAGAACACAAATGGACGTTTTTAAAAAATGACGATTTTTGCCCAAAAATGCAAAGGGTAACCCCTTATCCAAACTTGATCATTTTATCAAAAATTGAAAAAAAATTTTTTGCTTTATTATTAGCAAAAATATATTTTAAACATTTGCAAACATCAAATAAACATACAAGAGCAATAAAAACGCAAGTTTTTCATTCAAAAGAACACAAATGGACGTTTTTAAAAAATGACGATTTTTGCCCAAAAATGCAAAGGGTAACCCCTTATCCAAACTTGATAATTTTATCAAAAATTGAAAAAAAATTTTTGCTTTATTATTAGCAAAAATATATTTTAAACATTTGCAAACATCAAATAAACATACAAGAGCAATAAAAACGCAAGTTTTTCATTCAAAAGAACACAAATGGACGTTTTTAAAAAATGACGATTTTTGCCCAAAAATGCAAAGGGTAACCCCTTATCCAAAATTGATCAGCAATAAAACCGCAAGTTTTTCATTCAAAAGAACACAAATGGACGTTTTTAAAAAATGACGATTTTTGCCCAAAAATGCAAAGGGTAACCCCTTATCCAAACTTGATCATTTTATCAAAAATTGAAAAAAAATTTTTTGCTTTATTATTAGCAAAAATATATTTTAAACATTTGCAAACATCAAATAAACATACAAGAGCAATAAAAACGCAAGTTTTTCATTCAAAAGAACACAAATGGACGTTTTTAAAAAATGACGATTTTTGCCCAAAAATGCAAAGGGTAACCCCTTATCCAAAATTGATCAGCAATAAAAACGCAAGTTTTTCATTCAAAAGAACACAAATGAACGTTTTTAAAAAATGACGATTTTTGCCCAAAAATGCAAAGGGTAACCCCTTAGCCAAAATTGATCAGCAATAAAAACGCAAGTTCTTCATTCAAAAGAACACAAATGGACGTTTTTAAAAAATGACGATTTTTGCCCAAAAATGCAAAGGGTAACCCCTTATCCAAACTTGATCATTTTATCAAAAATTGAAAAAAAATTTTTTGCTTTATTATTAGCAAAAATATATTTTAAACATTTGCAAACATCAAATAAACATACAAGAGCAATAAAAACGCAAGTTTTTCATTCAAAAGAACACAAATGGACGTTTTTAAAAAATGACGATTTTTGCCCAAAAATGCAAAGGGTAACCCCTTATCCAAACTTGATCATTTTATCAAAAATTGAAAAAAAATTTTTTGCTTTATTATTAGCAAAAATATATTTTAAACATTTGCAAACATCAAATAAACATACAAGAGCAATAAAAACGCAAGTTTTTCATTCAAAAGAACACAAATGGACGTTTTTAAAAAATGACGATTTTTGCCCAAAAATGCAAAGGGTAACCCCTTATCCAAAATTGATCAGCAATAAAACCGCAAGTTTTTCATTCAAAAGAACACAAATGGACGTTTTTAAAAAATGACGATTTTTGCCCAAATATGCAAAAAAAAATCCAAAATTGATCATTTTATCAAAAATTGAAAAAAAATTTTTTGCTTTATTATTAGCAAAAATATATTTTAAACATTTGCAAACATCAAATAAACATACAAGAGCAATAAAAACGCAAGTTTTTCATTCAAAAGAACACAAATGGACGTTTTTAAAAAATTACGATTTTTGCCCAAAAATGCAAAGGGTAACCCCTTATCCAAACTTGATAATTTTATCAAAAATTGAAAAAAAATTTTTGCTTTATTATTAGCAAAAATATATTTTAAACATTTGCAAACATCAAATAAACATACAAGAGCAATAAAAACGCAAGTTTTTCATTCAAAAGAACACAAATGGACGTTTTTAAAAAATGACGATTTTTGCCCAAAAATGCAAAGGGTAACCCCTTATCCAAAATTGATCAGCAATAAAAACGCAAGTTTTTCATTCAAAAGAACACAAATGGACGTTTTTAAAAAATGACGATTTTTGCCCAAAAATGCAAAGGGTAACCCCTTATCTAAAATTGATCAGCAATAAAACCGCAAGTTTTTCATTCAAAAGAACACAAATGGACGTTTTTAAAAAATGACGATTTTTGCCCAAAAATGCAAAGGGTAGCCAAAATTGATCAGCAATAAAAACGCAAGTTTTTCATTCAAAAGAACACAAATGAACGTTTTTAAAAATTGAGGATTTTTGCCCAAAAATGCAAAGGGTAACCCCTTATCCAAAATTGATCATTATATCAAAAATTGAAAAAAAATTTTTTGCTTTATTATTAGCAAAAATATATTTTAAACATTTGCAAACATCAAATAAACAAACAAGAGCAATAAAAACGCAAGTTTTTCATTCAAAAGAACACAAATAGACGTTTTTAAAAAATGACGATTTTTGCCCAAAAATGCAAAGGGTAACCCCTTAGCCAAAATTGATCAGCAATAAAAACGCAAGTTTTTCATTCAAAAGAACACAAATGGACGTTTTTAAAAAATTACGATTTTTGCCCAAAAATGCAAAGGGTAACCCCTTAGCCAAAATTGATCAGCAATAAAAACGCGAGTTTTTCATTCAAAAGAACACAAATGGACGTTTTTAAAAAATGACGATTTTTGCCCAAAGATGCAAAGTGTAACCCCTTATCCAAAATTGATCATTTTATCAAAAATTGAAAAAAAATTTTTTGCTTTATTATTAGCAAAAATATATTTTAAACATTTGCAAACATCAAATAAACATACAAGAGCAATAAAAACGCAAGTTTTTCATTCAAAAGAACACAAATGGACGTTTTTAAAAAATTACGATTTTTGCCCAAAAATGCAAAGGGTAACCCCTTATCCAAAATTGATCATTTTATCAAAAATTGAAAAAAAAATTTTTTGCTTTATTATTAGCAAAAATATATTTTAAACATTTGCAAACATCAAATAAACATACAAGAGCAATAAAAACGCAAGTTTTTCATTCAAAAGAACACAAATGGACGTTTTTAAAAAATGACGATTTTTGCCCAAAAATGCAAAAGGTAACCCCTTATCCAAAATTGATAATTTTATCAAAAATTGAAAAAAAATTTTTTGCTTTATTATTAGCAAAAATATATTTTAAACATTTGCAAGCATCAAATAAACAAACAAGAGCAATAAAAACGCAAGTTTTTCATTCAAAAGAACACAAATAGACGTTTTTAAAAAATGACGATTTTTGCCCAAAAATGCAAAGGGTAACCCCTTAGCCAAAATTGATCAGCAATAAAAACGCAAGTTTTTCATTCAAAAGAACACAAATGGACGTTTTTAAAAAATTACGATTTTGCCCAAAAATGCAAAGGGTAGCCAAAATTGATCAGCAATAAAAACGCAAGTTTTTCATTCAAAAGAACACAAATGGACGTTTTTAAAAAATGACGATTTTTGCCCAAAAATGTAAAGGGTAACCCCTTAGCCAAAATTGATCAGCAATAAAAACGCAAGTTTTTCATTCAAAAGAACACAAATGGACGTTTTTAAAATATGACGATTTTTGCTCAAAAATGCAAATGCAAGTTTTTCATTCAAAAGAACACAAATGGACGTTTTTAAAAAATGACGATTTTTGCCCAAAAATGCAAAGGGTAACCCCTTATCCAATATTGATCAGCAATAAAAACGCGAGTTTTTCATTCAAAAGAACACAAATGGACGTTTTTAAAAAATGACGATTTTTGCCCAAAGATGCAAAGTGTAACCCCTTATCCAAAATTGATCATTTTATCAAAAATTGAAAAAAAATTGTTTGCTTTATTATTAGCAAAAATATATTTTAAACATTTGCAAACATCAAATAAACATACAAGAGCAATAAAAACGCAAGTTTTTCATTCAAAAGAACACAAATGGACGTTTTTAAAAAATGACGATTTTTGCCCAAAAATGCAAAGGGTAAATGAAAAATGGCAAAAATGCCAACGAAAATTGGCTACCAAAGCTGCTCGTAAAAGTGCGCCAGCTACCGGCGGCGTTAAGAAGCCTTATCATTTCCGTCCTGGTACTGTAGCTTTGCGAGAAAGTCGTCGTTATCAAAAAAGTACAGAGTTATTGCTTAGTTCGTGAGATTGCATAAGATTTCAAAACTGATTTGCGTTTCCAAAGTTCAGCTGTAATGGCTCTTCAGGAAGCCAGTGAAGCTTATTTAGCTGCTCTCTTTGAAGATACCAACTTGTGTGCCATCCATGCTAAACGTGTTTCTATTATGCCTAAAGATATTCAATTGGCTAGACGTATTCGTGGTGAACGAGCTTAAGTTTATTATGCAATTATAATGAAGACAATTATTACCACTAACAAATTTATTTATTTTACATTTTTTAAATAAAGATATAAAATTGTCACTATTGGAGATGTGATTGAATGCTTAAAGGAGCCACTAGGGCTGGGTGGCTATGGATATGGCCATCTAGAAGTGTCCTACTTATTACACAAACATTTCCACAATTGGCCAAACGCCGTCCTCAGGAAGACAGCGTTTGGGCTACGCTATTTCAATGTGCAAATGAAACTGGACAGTTGTTTGCATGCATATAAACAAACACACGCACATTCACACATATTGCAGAGTTGCCTCAAAACATTCGCCCCCCAAGCATCAAACAATATGTATAGTTTCCATTTACACTTTCCAGCAATGGTGGGTTCGTAATGGCTGATGATGCAGACACATAATTATAATTGCAAACAACAGCATCCATCAGGCATGTTGTTTCCCCGCCTTACAACTCAAATAAAAATGATACTCGTTCTCGTAAAAATAAATTGAGGTCTTTGTTTAAAATAATTGTTTACAATTTATTTGTTTGTTTAATATATTGTGTGCATATTATTTAAATGCATTTAATTTTATTGCATTTTCACTGCATTTTTTATTTCCATTTTTATTTCCATTTTTATTTTTTTATTATTATTATTATTTTTTTTTTTTTTGGTGTGCTTACATCTACATACGAGTCGTTAAATTAATTGAAGGCGTGTTGGTTTTTTAAGGTCATCATCATCACCAACAACATCAAAATCGTAATGAAATAAAACAAGTAAAAGTGCTATATTCGACTGTGCCGAATCTTCTATACCCTTCTCCATGGATATGTTCTCTCAAAAAATAAGCAACATAAAGAAGAACTTAAAAACGTACCCATATCGTCATAGTATTACTTCGTGAGGAGGTGTTCACCGATTACTACTTTCTAAGATTACCTTTCTTTCTCTTTCTGCTGCTCTCTGCAGCGCTAGGAATTCTTTGCGACGCCACCCACCAAATTCAAGATCTCCATTGATAACAGCTCCACGGAGGCTCTCATGGCTCCATATCGCAGGCAATCGAAACACAATAGCTATATATAGTTGGAGAAATTTTTGCAACACTGTGTGCATGCATGTAAATCTATGCTAATACAGTATTGTTCGAAACCTAAGCAACCATATCTTTTTATAAATTCAAATTCTCATGAAAATTTTGTTAACAGGATTTTTTAAACTAAAATAAATTTTCTTTATTTAATTATAGGTAAGGTTTATAACAAAAACAAAAACAATTAGATTTCAATTTGGAAAAGAAGAAAACAAGCATTACAAAAAAATTTCTTAAAACACAAGTTTTATCAATTTTTATCTATTTTTTATAATTTTTAAAAATATTTTTATCTACATCTCTAACATTTTTGCACTAAGGTGCCAATATTGAATTTACATACATAAATTAAATTCTTCAAAACATCAACATTCCTTATTGCATTACATACATATGTATGTATGTATTTACATATTTCAAGCGCTTTACATACTAAAAACATAATCCAAACGTAAGCATAAGCTAATTATTGTCCATTCATACATACATGCATACATGCGAGTTAAAACATACATACACACATACATACATGTATACATTTATGCACTTATAAATTCGTTTTAGCAATTGTTAAATACATAATTAAAACAAAAACTCAAACAAAACCCACAACAATTTTTTTTCCTTTGCTACAGCACGTGTGTATGTGCGCATTAATATTCTTCTAATCGACATGTACAAAAATGCTTAAGAAAACTATGATGGCAAAAAAACACTTCATATGCCAGAATACTATACAATCGTATTGCAAACACATAAAAGTATACACAAACAAAACCACCACCAAATGAATTTGCGTTTGCTACAACAAAAACAAAAAACAAAAACAAAAATTTTCTATTCATATACATAAGCATCCCGCCACGGATCCCCAGTGGCTCCGTTGCTTTACAAAATACTCAAAAAAAAAAAAAAAAAAAATATATAGCACATATGTCGTTCAAAAAGGGTAAAATTAAGAAAAAATAGTCGTTTATCTACCCAACTTTATAGTGAAGTTTTAACAGCAAGTTTGGCTGCAAACGTAGACGTGCTTGTCAATACACATGCTCTTGGTTTGTTACTCAGCGTGGATTTTTTGCATTTTCTTCATATAAATATATGAAATTATTTTTTGGCTATATTTTTTTTATTTATCGGCCGATTTTGCTTTTTTTTATAAGTGGTACTTTTGAAAGAAATTAGAACAGATAGGTAAAAAAATTTTTGATTTTAGACAAAATTTAAGGTCAATTTTGAGCGCAACAAAATTACCGGAAGGAAATGAGGACAGACAGACAGACAGACAGACAGACAGACGGACAGACGAAATACTCCCCTTCTTATAACGATCCAGAATATATATACTTTATATGGTCGGAAATCAATATTTATTGAAATTGCATCCCCTATATCAAACTTATTTATACCCTTCCATCCTTTTTGGAGAAGGGTATAATAAGACGTGCGGTACAATGACGCCTTTATTAGTTATAGACTTATTTAATGGCATACTTACTTCAGAAATAATTTGTATATTGTATTACTTATTCATACAGCAGTAAACAAAACCAAAAAAGAGGTGTCAACTGCATCGTATAATTAATTAATGGCACCAGTTTCATATTTTATAGAACATTTTTTGCTCAATTTGCCATTTACGAGTACAAATGAGTTTCTAATGCCTGAGGCAGAGAGTCTGTATTTGCAAGTTGTGTTTTTCTGGCGGTTTTCGTCAAAGCAACACAGAGAAAATTCACTGCCACTAAATTAGTTACAAACGACCAGATACGACACTATTTTTCAAAAAGCTCGCAATATTTTCATGGGTAATTCTAATTAAATAGTGGTTCAATTTCAAGGGCTGTTGAAGATTTTGATTAAAACACAAATTATTTGGGGGGAATTATTGTCAAATCTCTTTCTTATGGTAATATGGTATAGTTCAATTAAGAATGGAACTATATGTTATGTCCGAATCTTCGATGTCGCTGAGACATAATTAAGGTTCTATGCCGTTAATGTGTCGAATTATGTCACCCTTTAGTTTTTGGACTGTTACTGGCTTATCAACGTACACCTTTTCTTTCAAATAACACCCACGAAAGAAATCCAACGGTGTCAAATCACATGATCGAGGTGGCCAATTGGTATTCCCACCAGGTTAGTTACATGGCCTGTGGCAGCATCTCATGAAGCGGGCATCATTCACAGTAACTGCTTGGCCGATCTCATTTGGCTCGATGCTTCCCCTAGATCATAAACCGCACCAAACAGTCACTCTTTGTGGCTGCTTTGGTTTTTCGGCAATTACTCTTGGATTAACATTCGGCCAAATGCTGCAATTCTGTTTATTGACGAATTCAGTGAGGTGAAAATGAGCCTCATAACTGAAAAATATTTTCTTCGATGTGCATTTTGATATGAACGCCCGAATAATAAGCCTGAATAACTTTAACGCCTGTTCCGAATGTATATCTTTCCATGGTTCAAACTGAATTAATCTTAAATTCGCAAATGCCAAATGAAATGCAGGAAAAACCTGACCTATAGCCGTTATTCACATTCTGCATCGGCCCTTAAAATTTAACCATCCTTTAGAATAAGCTATTGGGTAAATACCTTTAAAGGATGCCCTAATCCGTCAGATAAACTACAGACTTATTGTTTCTTAGTGCAACAAATTCCAGCAAGTAGTTTTTTCAGAAAACTGAGGCTACTCAGAGAACTGAGTACTTTCAGTAGCTTTGGATTTTCTTTAATAAACTTTTTTAAATTCTACAGATTGATGTACTCGTAGTGAGTAATCTTTATGCCGCCATTCTAGTTGATGGCAATTTTTACCTGAGCATGGCAAATAAGCTTTAAGGAAAAATTTGGTCAAGTGCGGGCGTATACTCTTGTATAGTAAATCAGACTTCAGACTTCAGAGGTCGTTTGCTCTAGCAGTGCTCATGAGCTTTCCATAGCATTTATTACTGGCACTTATACATCTGTTAAAATTGCGAGAAGGGGCAGCAAAAACGATAAATTAAAGTAACAAATGACTCTTTGTGGATTTTGAGGAATAAAAATAAAAGAAAATATAAATTATAGTTCGTTGTTATTACTGATGCATTCACTTGTTGCCACATAGAATTATTGTAGAACAACAACTCACATTGTTGCCAAGACTTCAAGCTTCCACAAGCCAACTAAAAATAATTGATGTATAGTTAATAACAATCTATAAGAATTAACGACAACAAAAACCTTTACTGTATAACAGCTTTCTAAATTCGTTTGGCGCAAATATTTAACGATTTGATTAGCGTTAAAATAAGTTGTTTAAAAGATGTTTATGGGAAATATATCAATTAGAAAATTATAAAATCAAATATTAAATTTTATCGTTCAAATAAATTAAATTAAATATTAAAAAAGTTAAAATATTATTATACAAGAAAAAAGCTTTTATTTGTTCTAGATTTACTAGTCTACATGCCTGAATTGTTGTTGCTTTTGTTCAAGCCGCTTAAGGCACATTTTTGAGATTTTAAAAAAATGTTATAAAAAATTTTTAATAAGAAAAAAACAAATTCTTGGCAAGTTATCTAAACCACACTTGTTTTCGAATTCATCGCAACAACACATAACAATATACAATATCAAATACTGGACCAAGTAATTACTTAAACAAATCCTTATACGTGCGAAGAAGGTGCGAAATCATGATAAGCAGAGGGAAGAGTTATACCAGAAAATGGGAGAAAAAATCAATCTTATCAATTATTTCTCCCAAAAGCAATTTTGAAGCCCTAAGGCTTCAACACCCAAAGTAAATTTGAAAAGCTTTTGTAGCGACTTTGTAACTAACCTTTTGTTTTTGAATGTCGTGCTTGAAACATAGAATATTTGAAACATAAAATTTAGCAAATACTTACAATTATGGCCATGTAGTAGCGATAATCGTATGGCAGGGGTCCATCTCCATTCATAATGAAATTTTGAGTTTTTAAAAAGTGATTTAAAAAACGGGGATGATAACCAATTACTTGCGTTACTTTGTCCAGTTCGAGATCATCCATATTATATTCAAGAGTTGAACACTGAAATAGAAGAACAAATAATTATATGAAGTGATTGTTATTATATATTATTATATTTCTATACGATTCCTCCAACTTGAAAAGAAAATATAATTCTCATCTTTTTAATATAAGGAATAGGACTTCCTCTCATTTATTTGTAATTTCGAACATTTCGAAAACAAATGCTGAGCTTTTTCAGAGAATTATATTCTTAATTACATTATATGAACCAGTATATATATCGTCAAAAGTTGCAAATAAATGGGAAAGGAAGTTATTGCTCAGATTATAAGAAACATAATTATAAAACTAAATACTGAAAAATATCGAATTAAAATATTTGAAATAAAAGAAAATATTACCAAAAACCCTTTGAAATAAATTAGATGATGCTAATTTCTTGACAGTACAAAATTCCACTTATCAGAGTATGCGTAACGCTACAATAACCAAAAATCGTGAACAGCCATAATGTCAAAAGTCAGTGAACAAATTTATAAGAAGAAAAACTTCACAAAGACTTTAAACAGAATGGTGGGAAAACTAAACAAAAATGAAATTTATCAGCTGACAACTTGTAGCGGCCTTGGCTGGCATGAGAGCTTTTGGTTGATAAAATACAAGGAAAAAGTTTTTATTTGTTGTAGATTGACTAGTCTACGTGCCTGAATTGTTGTTGTTGTTACCCACTTCTCCTTAAAGCACATTTTTGAGAGTTTAAAAAAATGTTTTAAGAAATTTTTAAAAAGAACAGCATAAAATTCTTGGCGAGATATCTGAACCACACTTGCTATCGTATTCCTCACAGCAACAGGTAAAAATAAAAAATTTAATATTCTATTATTTTTATTCGATTATAATAATGAAATATTCCGAATAAATTAGTCAAATAATATCAACGAAAGATTGCGTACAATAACTAAGGAAGAAGCAAAGCAGGCGTAAAGGTATGGTGGACTCGGTGATCACACAGTTCCAATTCTTTAATGAGTGATAAGCCCGCATAAGCAGATTTCTTAGCACAACGTAATATAGATGGGCACAGCTTCTATTATTGAGCGCAAGATGATTGAATACACCAGTCACAGCAACTGAAGATGAATATAGAACTGAGCCCTGCATTTCGTAAAAAATCGGTTTAAATACAATATTGTCAATCTATTGTTCTGTTGAATATGAAATAAAATAAATTATGAAGGTGTCGTTAAATGGACTAATTAGCCCGTCAACTAGAAATGCCCTCTTGCAATCATGAACAAATTATCATGAATTTTTCTGACGATATTTTAATATCTCTTGTGGTAATTGTTGTTGGTAATTGCTTAAGGGGTCACGCAACATTTACCAGCAAAGAATTTGCTTCAATGATAACAAACAGGCGCAGAGTTCTTCTTCAGTAGTATTTCATTTGCCAGCTAAAAAAACAATGGTCCCGAAAAGCTCGCTAACAAATCCAAGTTTGGTTCCAATAATATAAGCTGCTCTGTCTTGCCGCACAATTCATTGCATGATTAGGGTCTAAGCCCCGCCTTGTACTGTCCTACTACCTTTAACAGCGAAACTTATACTTTGACAGTGAAGGAAAATCTTTTTTTCTTTTCCCATTCCCATGATCAGGAATTAAGCTTTAGATGTATGTACTACGATTAGAAGATGATTATGATGACTTTCCAATATTTAAGCAGCATTAAAGCAACTCACTTTGTTGATGTATGATTATAATGAGTATACAAACCTTTGCTTAGTGGGATCAATGCGTAATCGATTTACAACAAAGCCTAAGCTTTTAAACGCTCATATAATGAAGCCTCATTCCAATTACAGATCAAATGAAATATTTTGGGCATTATACTATACATCGCAAACCCACACAAACGCGTGCACAATCCATGCTAATAAAATTCTGATTATTTACAAATCGGAAGTAAAAATCTTTCTGTGTATTTTATTCCCATTTTGAAATAAAATACTTTTCTCATGTTTTGAATACAAGTTTTACATTTGAGGCCAAGTTTGAGGTGAAATTCCATTTGAAAATGTATTTTATTTCTTAACCGATTTACACGCTACATGCAATAGAAAAGCAAGTGAACTCGCCGCAAAAATTACGTACAATAGAAATCCGAGATTGTTAGAAACTGATTATGAAAACAAAAACAAAATTACAATAGCAAAATATTGCATGAAACTTAAAACCCTTTTAAAATTTATATTATTAGCGAACAAAGATTTTCTTGTTACTTCGTGCACTTAAAAAAAAAGCTAGACAAAGAGAATGACGGCGATTTTTATCACCAAAATAAATAACGTCGAAATGGTGTTGCATACGATTGAGTATGATAAAAAAATTTATACAACTGCAGCAACCCGCAATTCGTTTTACGACAAGAATTCTCGGGGGTTTAGTGCATTTCTTAGTGTTTCAAAATTAGAGGCAATCTGCACTTAGGGTTCATGTCTTCTTCTAGTCAAATCTGTTATGCAGAGATTCAATTGGAAAATTGTTTAAATTTTTATTCCAAATAGTTCCGGGATTGTTTGGTAGGGAGCTTTAGAAATCTTGTGCAACCAGACCGACCCCCCTAAACTCAGGCTGGGGCGAATGAACACACTATACATCAATAAAATGCTCCGCAAATCCAGTGAAGGAAAATACGTTCGTATATTAACATACGTGTTAGCAACACTGAAGTAATAAACTTCACTTTAATTATGATATATCACGTATAGCAATACATTATTAATAAAGCCAATTTTAAATAAATTTCCAAAATTTGTTTTTATTCCAACTCAATATTTTTAATTGTTCTGGTTAAGTTGAATAAATTTAAGCGGAATTCACCCATTAGTGCGGAACAAAATTTAGACAAAACATATTTCTAATTGTCGGCATATGTGTACTCGTATATAGTCTGACATGTCTCTTTTTTTTTTGGAGGGAAAAAATCTCTTCTGAAATTCATATTTTGTTTATACCATTTGGAACAAAATGGAAATGAATGAATCAATTAAGCAAAAACTAATTAAAGAAATAAAAATGGGCGCAAGAGAATGCAGACGCGCTACATTAGCCACTCGTACAGGGACTTAATCATCACAGATATTGAACCTCCAAGAAAATTCTATGACTTGTAACATGTTTTAGTAATCTGTTGTGTAGAATCTCTTCTTCTTCATCATCTCTTCTTTCAGAGTTTATTTGAATTGAAACAGCGTCTGTGGGACGTATTTTTGAACTATTCCTTTTAGTATACCCAACTTATACTGAAACCAAAAACGATGGCGAACCGAAAATAGATGAATTCCAAAGACTATTTCGCTTCAAAAAGCTATGAAGAATTCTGTTTGTGTTCTGTATACACCCGTAAGTATACATTGTCGGGAGTTAAAACATGAGTTAAAATGCTTGATAAAAGCAAGAAGAAGTTATCAATTTTCTTTGGCTGAATTCGCCTTGGCAAAAAATAAATTTCGCCGCTTATTGTACCATTTAATTCAAAGACAATTTGTGCATATTACACGATAAGTGCTGTTGCTCACTATCGCGATTAAATTGTAATCAGATTGTCAAAACTTGCTGAAAAGTTTTATTACTTTTAATTGTCGTTTTTCGTAGTTTTTTCTTCTTAACTATTTGCTTTAATATTATCTTAAACAATCTGTGGAAATTTCTTTAAAGGCAATGTACGTGATAAATCGGCTGATAAAGTGAATTTTCTAATATTGCTCGTAGTTTCGCCATAACTTTATCTGACGAGTAATTTCGGTCTCAATGTATTTAATTAATATTTATTTCATAAATTAAATAATTTTGCGTATGCAATCTTCTGAAATATTTTTCAATGAGCCTTGACAGACCTGATCGAGATGAAGAACTTGCTCTTGTGACTTGTGGACGAGAGTGGCCTAAAATTTGAATTGAGAATATCATGTGTGAGGAGTTAATTGCTTCAATTTTTCAAATAAATAAAGTGAGTGTCTGAACAGGGTATTAAAATAACTAAGCAAATTTTCCGTTTAATTTAATAAGAAGACAAGAAGTCAGTATATTTGGAAGAACTTTGAACTGTTGCAAATTAGCAGCTAAAAACTATTGAATTCGTAACACTGTGACGGTTTGGGTTGTGCTGCGTTGTGCCGTGCTGCGATGTATCGCTTACGCTTCGTTCGTTCATGTTTATACAAAAATGGTCTTCTGGCACACGAACGTGTTCTCTGTCCGTATTTCATATTTTATTTTTTATTTTGTGTTTTTTTTTTTTTTTTTTTAATAAAAACATGTTTGTTTATACCTACGCGACTTGTAAAATAAAAATATTTTTAAATTGTCACAACAAAACACACATACATATTTAATTGTTCGCGTATATAAATGACTCAATTATTCACAAAAGCAGATAAAAAATTAAAATAATATACACTTAGCAAATTGTTAACAAAGAAAACCATCCAAGTTTAATCGGTATTAAATAAATATTTTTAAGTGAGAGCTGCAGCGCTGCCCTTTTGTCTATTCACCTTATTTTAAGTCCGCTTGTCAACCTTAGCTGCAAAGAACAAAATAATTTGTATAAAACAATTATTTTATCTACATTTTGAATATGTACAACCACTTGGTTGCATCAAACACACATTTTTCTATACTGAAGTTGTCACAATTAGGCCACGCACATTTTGTGAACGGCAATTATACGGTGAAATTCAGCATAATAGCGTCTACTATCGGAGAGAGGATTCCATTTAGTAGCAGCATAAATATTTTTTTCATTACTAAAGCTTTACTTGAATGTAAAACTGGGCAATAAGCTAATTGCAAGGACAGCAGATATTATATTTTATCGCTGTATGCAGTCATTCGACGTTCTGTTACATTTTTTAAACTTCTTAATTCTTAAAAGTTTTTTAAAAGCGTAGTTTTTATGCAGTTTTTTTAAGGTAATCAACTTTTATGTGGTAACGGTAACACTGCCTCACTTGTCAAATCATTTAACAGCTGATGGTTGCTATTTGTTTAATTTGCTTTGACACTACACTACGTATAGCCATGCCAGAGCATTGCTGGCGAATTGGCTAAAGCACAATCGCGGAAGCCCATTTTTTGTTCAATCGTAGAATAGTCACACTATCAGTACAAAAATTCTATAAAATTTTGATCAAACACTACGACTTACATATAAAATTATTTTTTTGCGGTTCCTAAGGGGGTGGGGTGATTGCAATAATACCTAAACATTAGTGTCATAATTAAATGAATTATATAAAGAAATATATTGCTCTGCTTTATTATGATTTAAACTTGAAAAACTATAAAATCAGCAAACGTGCCTCAAGCTTAGCTTCTATCAAGTTCACAAGTTAGTGAGATGTGGAATTGAACTCATGCCCGCTGCTTAAGAGCAATAGATAATGATTGGCTACTCTATTACTTTGAACAAAAAAAAATTTAATTGATCTCACACCAATCCTTGGAATCTGAGATTTCCGAAAGAATTAAAGCGGTTTTAACGGTCATGTTTCACTATCCGACGCAGTCATACGATTTGGCAAATATGGCACCTCTGCTAGAAAAATATGACAGAGCGGCCAAAAATTTCAGATTTTGATGACAAGCAAAAGTTTAAACAAATTTTCATAAAATGACAATTTTCATGCAATCAGAGTTGCTTTTTCAAGAAACGACATTTTGATGCTATTTTTTAAAACCGTAGGGTATCACTATTACATTTTCGTGTGAATAATTGTGTAGGATAGTGACACATGGCCTTAACACAAGAACCCACGCCTAGAGACTAACAAAAACGTTAAAATATCAAAATGAAGCCTGTAACTGGAAGACCCATTATGCTATACATTGCACAGTTGCAATTACGAGGGTTGCTGATAATTGCATTAAATTTGATCCAAAAGAAAGAATGAGAACTTGTTATACTCCGTTCCAATCAGATTTTCAAAATTCTCTTATGTGCAAATAATAACAATAAGCAATTAAATTAAATAATGATTTCAAAAATAATATAATTGCACCGATAAAGATTTGTGTTTAATTGGAAACAAAATTATGTCTTATTATTAAAAATACTTAATAAAACTTGTTTTTAAAATATTAATATAAATAATTTATTATTATTAATGATATAAATAGGTATGCATATTTAGAGAATATGTAGCAGCGCGAACTTACAGGAATAGACACATAACATACGTCATAAGTATACATTGGACGTATTACTATATATACATTGCTATCAGTCTATTTACATTTTATACGTGCCCTTTGACCAGAAGTATTAAATTAAAAAAATTTAACTTTTTGCATACGTTAAATACTTTGATAATTGACAGTTGTTAAGTTGTTACATTCCACTGAAAATTTATGGAATTGAAAACAGCTGATGTAATTAACATACGATAACAAAGTATTGATTGGGCCAACTTTTTCCACCTCCACCTTTATGGCAGTTGAGAAAGTACAAAGTATACGTGTCATGTATCCCATCGCACTTGCTCTCAAATGTAAGCCTATTTGTAGAAAATTTGCCAAAAATATGAAATTATCCAATAGTGGACTAGATGTTTTCAACGTTTTTCTTCTCTTCTCTTTGATTAGCCCGATTAACAATTCCAAAGTGCGTAAATTAAAATTATTTATCTATTTCAGTCAAGGAATTTAATTGTCAAAAGACTCACTAGTGTTTATTATGATTTAAGAGTTTGTTTATATTCTTCACATGTTATTTTTTTACTCAAGTGTATTTGTAGGCGTAGGTTGGCCTTAATATAATCAATAGAAACCTGTTATTAGTGTTTTAATGTTGTCGAGAAACGTTCGCAAACAAACAGCAAAAGCTTATCAAGTATAACAGGAACGTGTGTCAAATTATAATATTGGTAATTTAAACAGTAAGCAAAAGTGTATGACTTTTAATTTCGATTTATTTTTATAAAATTTTTACATCATTTCCTCAAGTTAAATAATAATGAAGAACGAAAATAATTGCAATTAAAATTTTATAAATAATAATAACACGTTATGATATTTCGTTAAGATGTTCCCTTTATAAGTGTGGGGTAGAATTTGTAGGAGCGCATGCCTGTTGCATTTGCTTTTGCTGGAAATATTTTTACACATAATTTCAGTTGCGGCAAAGAAGTATTTGTTTACAAAATGAATTCTGCACGTCATGTGAAGAGCCTTCTACTCATCGTATACAATAAAGAGTCTGATCTTAATACGGTTTAGTTTAAGTCCCTTTCGGTGCTACGAATTTCAAGTAATTGCATTTGCAATTGTGTGGATGTTGCCAACCTAAAAAGCAATAGTTTGACAGTTGATTGAAATACTGTTGCTTTCCTCTTCTTTTCTATTAGCTGTTTCTTAAAGTGCGTTTCACATTTAATAAAATTTCATTTTGCTATAAAATAATTATAAGTCACGACTTTTTTCATAATGCGAAAAAGTTTTCGCCACAATGGGAAATTCCCAATGTCATCTAATTTCATTTATTATGGACCTCAACTATTCAACACACTATTGTTGTGTAAGTGTGTGTTTTTTTTTTTTTTTTTGGCTTACAGGATACAAATTGCGAGGTACCCCTGGAAGTTTTAGCATTCATTTCATATACTGGACCAGTTTTAATTAGTTAATAGTTGCTAAAAAATATTTCTTAGTACTTCTTCCTTTTATTTGCTCAATGTCATGATTTACTATCGCACACAGTTGTACGATTCATTCACAAGAAAATCTGATGTGTTCCCCGCTATCAAAATCGCCTCACAATAAGGTTTTTTGCTGCCAAACAATGTAAGTAAATAAATGCTGATCTGGTCGCTTGGAAAAGATCGATTTATGAAAATAAAAATACCATTTGTCAAAATTCGGTACACATTATGACACCTTTCAAGTAGCATTATCATATTTGACAAATCGTACAATTGCATGGGATAATGAATCATGCAGGTAATGATATTTTAAAAGAACTCCTATTTTTGCACACCTATTTGACACTATTGTAAACAACACCGGCACAGAGTTGTAATGCGATATCATGCCAACTTTAATATTTTTGACACGTCATATTGTAATCGGCAATGCCGATAAGAAATATTGCAACTGAATTACAGTTGAGTGGTAAACTGTAGTAAAAGCAGTTATTCAATTTCAAATCAATTCAAAACCACGAAGATATTATATTAAATTTAGCTAAACTGCCGCAATATTTTTCCAGCTTCATATTTTTTTGACAATATTTTTTAATAGAGGGGATCGTTAGGGGAAGAAATGTTGACTCAAGTGCGTATGTCTTAGCAAATTGATATTAATGCATTTTTTACCAAAACCGTGCAAAATAACAACTGACTTTGTCTGGATACAACAGTCTTTAGATAAATTCATGAGGATTCAGTCAGTTTTGCTCACCATTGTGTTCATTCAGTAAAAAATGATATTCACAGAAGTTTCTCTTTAGGCCCATTTTTATTAAATTCATAATAAAAGCTGAGTTGTTTATCGATTGAAAGGCAGAGCGTGAAAAATTTGTAAAAAGTAAGTGACGTACAAAAATTTAAATCAACTTTTGACAGATTGGAAAGAAACAAACTCCCAATTACATACTTAAATAAGCCCTGGAATTCTCGTATTATTTTTCTTCTATGCAAATTAAAAAGTGGGTTTTGTGGTTGTGCCAACGCATGACCGAAAACTTTTTAAATTAATTTTTGTGTCAAAAAATAACAATATTTCAGCAAACAATATCGAATAAATAAAATGTTTTCTATTCTTTGAAGTACTTCTTACTGTATTCGCTATGAATGATATTAATTTTTTTTAATTTGCTTGATATCGTGTGTGCTAAAAAAATATTTCTGAAACATCTTTATACGAGTATTTTATAGTAAAAAATATGCGATTATTTTTCTTTTTTCTTACCTTTTATTCTCTCATGGATATATAACATATTAATTAAATTTGAAATTTATTATCTGCTAAATAAAGCGATCACAAATCGTAATATAGTCAAACGAGCAAATGAGTGAGATAAAGTTAGGAATTTTAATTGGCTGTTTTGTATTTGAAACTAAAATAAACATTTTAGTTTCAAAATTCATTTTAATAAACGAGGAGAAGCGAAAAGAATATAAAAGAAGTGTAGCAAATGAATTGAAAAAGAAGCGAAAAAATTTCATTAGCAAAGAAATAAAAAAAGCTGCGGCGTTCCAAATCATTCCATCTTTGCTAAATGCTTTTTTATGTTGCTCATAAAGCTAACGGTTATCTAAATTTGTAAACTATTCGAGTTAAAGTTTATGATTATTGCTTTTCACAATTAACTATAGATAATTTTTCGCTTTTGGCTTTTCCTTTGAAGAATACTTGATGCGAAGGTTGAATTTAAATAAAAGACTTGGCGAATTTAAAAGAGTGCCAGCCTTATGCTAATGCTAACATCGACTCTAAACTGAGTTTAGTTTGCCTTGAAAAATGGAGCAACGACAAGAAATCTACTCGTATAAATGAAGACATTGTCAAAATAATAAACATTATTTACATATAAGAGATGATTCTGGCCCGCCTGCAGTTCAAAGTTTAAAATCAAACTGTAAACATATGTGTGTATTTGCCAGAACTTTGCTGTATCATTTTTAAACAGTTTTTTATCGTATTTCTCTAGCTTTATTATAACCTTTTCTTTTCTTCTAGCAGGTTTAAATTAACATAAAACATTAATTCCATTAAAAGATTTTTTTATTCCTTATTAAAAGAGCGCCATAGTAAACACAATGTCACAACAATAAACCAATATTAATGCAGTGAGAGAAATAATATGATTCCAAACTATCTACTGGCGTATCAAAGCACCGACCGCCGATATCAACAATAGATCTTCTAATTTGCTATATATTAAAATTAAGCACTGAGGCAAACGGATACCCTTTCTAGCGCTGTCGCTACTTTTCGAATAAAATTCGAAGGGATATGGATTCCAATCTGCTTTGAAAAAATATTAGACAACATATGTAACACCTTCAGATAGGCTTTTATGGAATATGTAGAAAGACGTGTGCTGTATTTTACGCAAGCCACATCTTCACATCGTGAGCTAAATGTTTCAGGACGGCAATGACCCCAACGTGGAAATTTCTAAATAAGTAACATAATAATAATTAATATATGAGTACCAAAGAGAGCAATTTTAAATTAATGCTAATATAGATGGATTTTTTAAAGTTACAAGTTTAATTATTACAAAATTTGATGGCATTAATGTTTAAATATGAATCTTTTCGGCAATGTAGCCTCAAGGTCTTAGCAATTTGGAAAACTAATTTGCAAATTATTTTTTAACATCCGCGGCTCCACTTCGTCATTTATTGTATTTTTTATTATTATGCTGATTGTGTCTAAACTAAAGACCATTATGTACAAGTTCCTCCTCCGCGAAAAAGCTGATTTAAAATTTAAATTCCAAAAAAAAAATTGTCATGTGAGAAATCACATTTCGTTAGATAAGAAAAAAGTAGTCACCCTCTAGTTTATACCCCCGGAGGAGTACTGTATGCACCTTGGTGAAAAATTTACACCTTGGTGATATGCACTTTGGGGAGACGGTATTATGCGTTTCTAGACCATGACCTTTGGCAGGCACCGGTAAAACTAGTCTCTTACTATCCAATCCATGACATAACATGGCAACGGACGTGCTTATAAGAAATTAAAAAGCAAATGCAAGCTATGCTTGTTGGTCTAGAATTAGGTCTAGCATAACCTAATCGATTCATCGTTGAAGCACCACAAGTGGCTTTATACTGGCACCACGGGTACCGGCAGCCCCACAATGGATTTCTATCACGGAGGTTAATGGATGATTTTGGGTTTGTACACATCCTGAACCGAACTGTTATCCATGACGGACTTAATTCACACTCCAAGGAGTTAAGAGATTATGCTCGTGAATAAATTTGTACGGCTTTAGTGAGTTTGTCCATAGGCCAAGTTCGTTCCAATCTAACAGCGGTTTATGGTGAGATCTCCTTCGAAGTTCACGTGGTCGCTTTGTGGTTTATACCAAAAGTTGCCTGGGAGATTTCTATTGAGTGGCTGGTATCGCATTGATGCTAACGCTCGATACGATCCGGTCAAGCTATTAGTTATCTAGGTGCTGTTGCCATTCAACAGACGCTAGTAGGCAGTGAGATAGTTCTACCCTCTGAAGGCGGCCTCTCTGTAATTCTTTGATTGTTATACTTGCATGAATTGAATAGACAGGTGTGGTTTACCCCGAAGATGGCGGGAGAGTTATTCTTGCCAAGTGCCTATTAATAAGGCTTGGACAGTTCCGAACGTCTTAGCAAGGCGCTTGGTTAAAACTGAATCTTTTAATCAAGAATTGCCTCAGTGCTAAGCGCACAGTGAAGTTAAGCCACAAAGACAGGAGTTCACGTACGCTGTAGCACACCCTCTAGTTTATAGTATTTTCAATGCGTTGTTGATGCCTGTGTATATCGTCAGACATAGATATGTGTGTGTCAAATAGATACGAGGTTGGCTCAAAAAATCGAAAATCGTCAATACACAAATGTTTTAAACAGGAGAAAATTCATAATAATAAAAAAACCACAAAAAATTATTCAACTGCTGTCGTTAACACAATTCTCGAATTACTTTTACAAAGCGTAGCGTACGTGCATCTACGTCTGTTTACATTCAAGGCCGGTAATCTCTAGAATTATACAATTATAATTACGAAAATCAACAAAACCTTGTTAACATCGAAGCAATAAAGTCAATTTCGAATTCAATTAGTAAAAGCTAAATTTTTAATTTCCAAAATTAATGAAGTTTCGCACAATTAAACCTGAGCAGACCCCTACAGAGTGTTTTCTAAACACTTTAAAAATTACCTGATTAATATAAACAAATTTGGGGGCGAACCAAAAAAAAAATGAGAAACAAAATAGAGGAAAACAATTATAACATGTAGAGTAAGAATACGAATAAGAATGGCACGCCATGTCGGGCAGAGAGCAGCTACAAAACATTTGTAATTTCTGAAAACATTTTCAACCCACGAATTCTTTACTACATTGTTGCTTAAAATGTGTAACATTTTGATTTTCATTAGCATAAGTCATTCAAATTATGTAAATTAACTAAGAATAAGATTAAGTATCTTTTTTTTTAGTGTTGTATTTTATTCGCTTAATTAAATTTTTACTTTATTATTATTTTTTATACTAATAGGATAAAAAAGTAATATTTGTATGGCTTTACACTTCGGTTTCCAAAGTTCTTACAGAAAAATGAAGAATGTACTTGGCAAGAATATTGATACGTTCCAGGACATTTAAGAAATTTGTTTCATTCGTGCTACAGCCAACACAAACACTCTTTGCCAAAGCCTCTCTTTGTCCTTTCTATTTCTTTTCGGTTTCGGACAGCCTGAATAAAATGCTTAAAATCGGTAAATTGTACAACTTAATACGAATTATAGAACACTTAACAATTTAGATATCCTTCTCTTCTTAAGTACTACAAGTGATAAAAATAAATTACACTCATACATACAAATTTATTTACAAAAAAATTTTTTAATTAAAATGAAGGTCAGATAAGTTTCGGTTTGGACTTAAAACCTTTTGTATTCATTGTCAAAACAGATTTTAACAAATTCCAAAAAAAAAAAATAAAAATAAATATCATTTAGGCGTACTCGCACACATTTTAAAGGTTGTTAAGAAAACGTAATAACGTGCGAATAAGTATTCATTTATTATTTGGCTTAAACAAACAAAAACCATGGTTTTCTGCTTACATAAACTTAAAATAATAATAAGCATTTATTCTATTCATTTACAAGTATTTGTTTACAGTTTTCGCTGGCGACTATCGCGCTAGATGGTGTGCAAGTGACCGCCATATTGTTTACATATTTAAAATATGAGCTTTATAGCAGAAGTGTCAACTACGGACTTACAGCCATAATTTTGCTTCAACTTAATGGAAGTCTTTAATGGAAAGTTAAACTACTGCGTAAAATTCTAAAAATGCCTCAAAATGGCTGGAATAAGTAAATATTTAAGGTTTCACTACAATTTCAAATTTTCGTGTTGTTCAAGGGCAGAAGAAAAAAATTACAATATCTATCGAAGAAGCCTATATGACCTTGCCCAAATGTCAATTACTATCGATAGCAATTGATTGCTGATAACCATAAAGTCAGCGAAGACTATGCTTTCATCTATTAAGGTTCCGAATAACGATTCAAGCAATAGATATTAAAATACATAAGAAAAATTGCATTGCAAAACATGAATTAGACATTTAAATCACTCACAAAGGAACTCTTATAAAAGGATACCTAAAAATAACTCAAGATTTTCCACAAAAATTAACGCCACAAAAATGAACGCAATTTGTGCAGTATACCTAAACTGTCAGCTGTCCTATTGTGTTTTTACTGCACAAATGGCGGCAAATTGAAATCTTGCGTTTATTTTGTGATGCCTCATATATATAGATACAATTTCACTTCTCTCGATACCACATAAAACTTTTGAAATGAATTCTGATAAACAACGCAAGGCCAAATTGTAGTTTAAATTTAATAGCAGTAACGTAAAGGCGATAAAAGTGTGAGATGGTTGACAAAGTCTGCTCATTTGCGAATAATCCGAAGTTTCAGCGGATGTAAATATCGAGGAAACCTGATTATCAGCAAAAACAAATCGCTGCCTCGTACAACCCTCCCCACAAGATCACAAGATCACAAGATCACAAGATCAAAATAAAAATAATAAAAAGCGTCACACTCTCGAAAATGCACCCTATGAAAAAATGCGACCACATGTAATACAAAAGGCTAGACCAAAAAAAAAATAAAAAATTTAGAGATCCCTCAAAAATCATCTTCAAATGACAGTGAAGTCTATTACATGCTCTACAAACAATTAGTTAGAAATACATAAACAACAAGAAATAAAATCATTTACAGCAAACACACATTAAATGTTATTATCTTATCAGTTTTTAGTAACCGGAATCTTTCACAAATCATAAAAATTATCTACAAAGTCTTTCGTAACTGTAAGTGGCATTGAAAATAATTCTGAAATAATGTTGTCTGATAAGCTTATGCTATTTGCTACTCAAGTAACAGCTGAAGATGAAATGAAAACGAAAATTGGATTTATTAGTGGTCTTTCATAATATGAAAACTTTGCGGTGTGGCTCTTAACTTATTACCTTATAGGAAAAATGGAAACGGATATGAATTTCATTTACTGATATAAAAAATTCTGAATCAGTAGAACAAGTATTGTATTATCTCGGTAGCAATGCAACTGCAAAAGCAGCTCCTCAGTGTAAAAATCCGTTACACATGTGAACAGGGCTTTAGGAATACGTTGTCTAAAAAATTGTTATTAAGACTCGAATATAAAACATGATTTGCTAAATGTACGGTTGCACTGTAATAACAAAAGTTATTTGAAAGATAGCTGGTTTCACATGCAGGAAAAGAGATATTTTCAGGTTCACCATTGCACCATATGATTCTATCATCAATCAAATCCAAACAAATCCAGTTCTTCTCGATTCTAATCAGCATCGGTTTGAACTTGTTTAAAAACGACTTTTGTTTAACTGCATTTATATGTACATATGTGTCTATATACACATAAATCTTTTCTAATTTTTAATAGAAACATATGTTCATCTATGTATATAATAAAAAATTTTCAGCTTTAGCTAAAAATTATTCCGTTTGCCTCACATTTAATCATTTCAACAAAATTCAAAGCCGAACAATATCAAATCATGCTTTTCAAGAATTCTTTGTTACAGTTGGGAGTCGAATGTTCGTACTTATTTCATCTACTTCTATTCATATTAAGTGATCGTAATGCAATTATAAAATACTTGAAAACCTGCTATATGTTTTTGACAAAAATCAAATATTCACATATAATCATACATACACATGTGTTTGTCCATGTAGGCACATATGAAACATAAAAAATTCCTTCAACAAATAACATTGTATTTTACCATAGTTTTTATTATTTCAAGTATAAACGTTTATCGAATATATAATTCAATGAATATGGAAGATTTGCTCATCGGTATGAACTTCTTGCGTTTCTGCCAGAATCAAGCGAAATTAATAAAAATGTTATACAAATTTATTTTATTTGTGATTTTGTGCAGAAATTGCGAAAATTATTGAAATGGTACACACATATTGCACAGCCTACTATACCGGAGGTGGCAGGTTCGACATCTCCTTAGATTATCAAATTGATTAAAAATGTCATCGATGCGTACAAATTTAATAACAGAAAATGTTAAAAGCATCAAAAGAAAAAAGTTCCAAAATAACTTACATGCATCTCATCACCCTCTACAACTGTCACGTAACTTCGAATTGGAATTTTATTTCTTCAGGTGGAGATATTTACAGTCACATGACATTTCCGTCGCGTAAGCTTTCAAATAAGCTTTACATACATTATATACGATCAGCTGATACGGCAACATTTGCAGTTAGTTCTTCAAGCCAACCACGAAACTCAAAGTAGACACATATCAGCTCTAGTCACATAGAATACTTAACAAAAGAATACACATGGTATATTTTGTACTCTCTCAACTGACATAAAGGTTGCAACGGAAAAGATTATCAATCAAAAGAATCAATACTTCGTTAGCTTATATTAAATCAGCTGTTTTTGCACATAATATCAAGCAAGAAGAAAAACCTGAACAAGAAGCTGAATAAACATGTAGTATAACCCCATGAGAATTTGTCAATGTGCTGAACGTATACGAAAAGTTAAAAGTTGCCCAACTTTACTACTTTGATTGTACGCCGGCTAATATGCAATACCTATGAAGTATATGTTTAGTATGAAGTGACACACCAACTGAGTATTCCTTTTTACGCTTTAAGCAGTCACAAGAAAAATAATCAACCTGTTTCAAAGGAACATTCTTAGTGTCGTACGTATTTCTAATCAAACTAGTCATACTCCCTAAGGCTACGAACAGAGTGAGCGTTGATGCCGAGCGGTGTCGAGTCGGGCTTATTGAAGATAATTTTCATATGAGAATGCGAGAATCAGCGCTGAAATTCAGTTTATTCCATGTGTTTTGCATTTATGTCAAAAAAAATATACATGAACAATGCCCTTATTGGCTTTGCTCTCAGCTGTTGTTGGCGATCACTGCTTACACAAGCTTATTTGTATTGACTTGTGCGCAATCAGTTTTATCACACTGACAATCTCGTCTCGGCATCAGCGCTTACTCTGTTTGCACCCTAATGCTAGAGTTAATATCGACGTCGTAAACGCCGTCTGAACGTCTTCAACTGTCAAAACAAAATTGAAACGTATGAAATTGTATGAGAGCTGGTAATCTCAACGAAAACATCTATTAAAAGCATGCAACCTGCAATAATCATTCAATTTGCATAATTGTAAACCTGGTTTGAACAGCGCTGTTGCAACAAGTTTGATCGTTTGAATAAAAGACAATCACTTTAACGTGATGATTGCGTATGAACGATTTTCAATTAATAAGCGCCGTTCTCTGCCAACTGTGTTATTTTTTTATAAAAAATTGTTTGAATAAATATTAAGTAGAAAAGTAAAAAATTACAATTATAAATATGATGTCGTAATTTGATTTATTATTTTATATTTCTGATATCAATTGCAACTGTGCACCAATAAGTTGTTAATTCGTTCAGTTGTTTTTACCAGTTTCTTGTAAGAACCAATATAGAAAATTTATAACTGCAGGTTATAAAAAAAATAAAGACTCGTATATTTTTAGAAATCTTTATTTGAAATAAAACAAATAAAAATTTACAGACTAGTCTAGACGTAGTAAAACTTAATTATGACTCCAGTATTTTTCAAAGTAAAATGTTTGCTTTAGAGGCAAAGGTAAAACGATAGAAGAATAAAATGATATATTACATTTTATATGCTTTTGATTAAAAAAATATCAAATTAGTTTTATCAAAAATTAAAATAAAAAAATTGTAAATAGAATTTCGAAACTTATTCAAGGGGAACTGTAAACACAACTGGGACAAACGACGAACATTAGACGAGTAACTACGTAGACTGTAAGGAGTACATTGCAAAAACTACAATGTAGGCAGTATTGACTTGTTTGCATTTTGAATACAGAAAATCAACAAACATTTCTAAACCTCATCTATTTGACTCTGACAACTGAACTGAAAGAGCACAACCTTTATTTGATGGAAAGAAACAACTGAGCAAACCGAAGCCAGACGCAAGTATGTATTTTCCAAATAGAAACTTTTATAATGACGAACTTATCATCCCGTGCCTTTTTGAATTCAAAGGGCTCGAATTAAATCCCTTCAGAAATGGAAGATATTTAATTTTCAAGCATTTCGTTGTCTTTAGCGCGATTCGCAAAAATTTTCTCCGATAATAGTATTAACAAAATAAACATAATTAAAGTTTATTTTTTCACAAGGTTTGACGCAATATGCACAGGTAGCAGCAGCTAGCTCTTGTTCCCCTGTGTAAGGGCTCATCTTTTCATAAAATATAAATAAATGTTTCTAATTTGTGTTCTTTACTCGCTAAATAAAAAATGTCATTTTCACAGGGCGGCCAAAATATTTTAAAAAGGCACATTTTCACAGGGCAACATTTTTATTGTAGAAAAGAAAACGCGATTATTTTCTGACTCTTCTGACTCAAAAGAATTTTTTTGTCAACATTGTCTGGTAAGAACACAAAATTTCCCTTTTTGTGTAAAACGTTACCCGTTTTTGTAGAAAAGAAAATACCAAATTTTAACACAAAATTTACTAAAGTAAATTTTAAAGTGTTGTAAACTGTTGTAATATATACCACGATACATACGGACATAGCAAAAGACAACAATTGTTATATTAAAGAAAATAAAGCGATATGCTTATCAAATTGAACTCGATAAGCTGTTTTTGCAACACAGTGCTCGTTTGCTATTTATGCAAGTATTTCCAAATGTCGTTCCCCTGTTTGGCAATAATCTCGACAAGCACTCTTTTTGTTCAGTTTTATTCAAATCGGAAAAGTTCAAAGATTATGAGGACTAAATGTTTATGAATAAATATACATACACACATGCTTACATAAGTACACATACGCATTGTGGTTGGGGCAGTTGTTGTTATCAAATTCAAATGTGGAAAGCAGAATGTTGCACTATCAGCAACTAAAATGGGTGTAGCCATTCGAATGATGTTTATTGTTTTAATATTATTATTGTTATTATTATTTTATATAATTTAAATAATTATGGAAAAAAAGCAAAACAAATGGTTTCAATTGTAGGATATTTTTTTTTGCTTGTTATCGATTGAGACTTGAAAAACCGCCGCTCACCAAAAAAGATTAAAAAAAATCTTCAATGAAGAGTTGTGTTCTTAAAAACCGCGCTGTTTCCGCTGTGTTTTAATATTAATTTAAAAAAAAAAAAAAATCCGGAGTGGCCGTTTACTTTTCGCGATACCATATACAGTAGAAAAGGGGTTTTTCATCATTTCTGAACTCTTAATTTATTTACACACAATATTGAGGTTGGTCAATTGAATTTGTTCAACGTATTTAATTAAAACATTTTATTTACAATCGGCCAATCCAGAGCGAGTTAATATTACTCACAAGGGCCAAATTAGATTTGAGATATAAAAATTTATCCAGAAATATTCCTTTTTAGTTAAGTTATTCTGAATATGCTATCAACTGTATTTCAAAAAGTTTTTACTAGGTTTTGCCAAGTTTCTTTCAGGTTTATGCCAAACAGTGTACAGACCAAATTCTTAAAAATTAAATAAAGTTTAAACGAAAGCAAAAAGAAACCAACCATTCCAACCAGATCCCATTCTTAATTCGTGTCTCTACAATTAGTATGTCATTGAATGGAAATTTAAGCATTTAAGAGTTGAAAAATTTTGTTAATTACTGAAACCCGGTTCACAACATGAACTTTTTCCCTTCAAAAAGTTTACGGTTTTTTTGCCTCTTTTATTAGAAGTTAAAAAAGAAGAGAAAATAGTGGAAGAAAACTTTTCAGAGACTACTCAACTCCATTAGAGCTTTTCATTTTGTATATGGTAGTCGATTTAAATGCCCCACTTTTTCAGATTTATTCAATATTTTAGCCTTAATAATTTAATATAATCCTGCACAAAATTGAAAGATATTGGAAGGATAAGTCATTTCCGCTTAAATTGCAATTAACAATGTTGAACGTTGAATTTTTCAAACTTGGAAAAAATCCTTTAGCAATATCTGATGAATGAAGGCCTTTACTTAAATTGCCAAATGGCTTTTGAACAGGCTTTTAGTGCAGTGTAACCCAGTCGCTTCTATACATCTGGGCTTATTTTTCTGTACTTTTATTTATGCATAAACTAAAATTTGTATTATTTAAAAATGTTTGTATGTATGTGCTTACATTTCTCCAGCCATTGTTATAATTTAAATTTTTTTTCTCTTTTAATTACGAACTTTAATAAAGTACTAAAAAATGATACACGATGAGGCTTTGAATTAGTCAAATGTACTCGCATGTCATAATAGGTTTAAGCAATCTGACAAACAAATAAAAGAATAATTTTTTCTTTTTTTCAAATGAAATCAACAAGTTTGTACTAAAAATAACATGCTATTAAGAGGGTTACAAAATGTAGATAATGAAACGCTAATACACTGAACAATAACAAAGCAATTTATTGCAATTAATCCACCGACTGCTTGCTTAGCTTTGTGATCTTTTTAATCTCTTCTCCCCGCAACAAAAAGCATAATAAATATTTTTATTATGATAAAAACATTTAGGTTAGGAAAACAAACTTCGACAAAAGACTCTCGAACGCGAGATAAGAAATAAATATTGTTGGTTAGAAATATTCTATAAAAAAAAAATACATAAATATAATGTAAAATATAACAAAATAAAACACAATAAAATGAGATTAATCAAGTATGATTTAAGCTCTTAGTACCCCAGTTGATTGAAATACCAAGTACGGGAACAAACGCGTACACACATATAGAGATAAAATGCCACTACTAATATTTTGCTAAATATTAGGCCAAAATTACGTCACTTTATTTATACCAGCGAGAATAAAAAAAATTAATTAAATAAAAATATATTTTTTTTTCAAATGCTGTAATTCGTTTCTTTAATAAAAAATACCCTCCAACTTAATTTGCCAGGAAAAACAATTTGCTTTCACTATCCTACACAATCATACGATTCTCTCTTATTTAAAAAAATGTCATCAAAATGGCGTTGCTGATGCCATCCTATCATACAAATATGATGCAAACAAATTGTTTCTTTGCTGATTGAAGTAAATGCAACTCTGATCACATGAAAATTGTTATTTTATAAAAGTTTTCATAAACTTTTGCTTATCAGAAAAATTGTACATTTTTAGGCCACACTAACCAATTTTTTCAGCAGAGATGCTGAATATGTAACAAATCATACGACTGTGTAGGACGGTGTATTAGGGCCTTTAGCCAGCAGCTAATCTTCCTACTAAGCTCAGCTGTAGCCAGATTACGCTTTGAATCGAAGACACGCCATAAAACTAGTGTAAAAAAGCACACATCTTCACTATTTTCGAAGGTTTATTTGAATGTATGTAAGTATGTGATTGTAATCTTATCAAACCATTAAAGTTTTTTAAAAGATATTTTCATAAAAAAATTAGTTTAAACTTTATTGCTCCAACACTTAAATCTTCTTTGTTTCATAGTTTTTCTTTTTAATAATATTAAACGATTAAAAAAAATACATGATTTTTTTCAATTCAATAAAATATTTCCAAAAGTTATTTGAATTATTTTAGTCATTGACGCAGTTTCAAAACCTTAAGCGATTTATCAAAAAAGATTAAAATTCCAAAGTAATTAATTAGTTATTCGATCCAAGAAATGATCGAATATATAATTTTTGAGAAATTTCAAGAAGCAAACTCGAACACAATTAATAATAAAAATTTATTATTTTTAAAACGACAAACGAAATTTTTAAATTATTTAAATAAAAAAAGATTTAAATCTACACCCAAAAGCAGTGAATCAAAGAATATGGATGGTTTACTTTAAGATGAGTTTCTACCAGCATTAACTTATGCTTTTCTTCAGAAAAAACGAATTTAAATTAACTTGATACTTATAGGTCAAAGCAATAGCAAGCGTGACGATAAAGCTATTGACATGTGGGGCGATTCCTTAACTTTTGCCTACACACTTTATCGACAATTACAATCGCTTGTAAGTGATCATTTTGAGATACTTGTTACGGGCAAACAATGCCAAGAGCCAGAGGTTAAAGATATTCATTTCTATCTTTTTTCTTTATTTTAGAACGCCGAGAACGGCAAGATGGCGTGAGAAGCGGTGCCACATGAGTACAACTTTACGAAAACCTGGCTTAACCGGGTGGCAAATTTCCAATGTTACTCGGATAAATCGGTAGTGTTAGTAAGCAGAAATTCGAAATATCAGGGTAGAGCAGCGAAAACTGCTACCCCTCAAATTTTACCGGTTTTCACAACTTATTTTTATCAACTTCTCCATCAAAAAGGATTAAAGGGTATATCACTGGCCTTACGTAAAAAGGCCTAACTTACACTTTTTACCAATAGAATGTCTTTAGTGTGTTCAGTGCATGAACAGCATGTCTACTATAAAAAAGTGCATAGTAGGGACTTTCTACCTGAGACCAATGATATGTATGTTTGCTATGGGCATAGCAACTTCTATGTATTTTGGATCCATATAAAAAGAACAGTTGATTGAGTTTTGTCCGTCCGTCTTTCTTTCTGTCCATCCTTCGGTCTATCTGTCTATCTATCCCCTGTATTAGTTGTACCTTTTGTTGCAGTGAAAAAACCCCCATCTTCAGTAGTAAAATCAACAAAATCGGATAAAAAGTAAAAGAAATAAAGCCAAAAAATTTTTTTATATATATTTATAGAAATAAATTGCAAAACTAAGACAATGAACGCGTTTGTCAGTTAAAAACAGTATTTAAAAGCTTTCAGATTCAAAAGTATTGTCGGTTGGTTGCCGATAAATGAAAATAAACAAAGAAAACTGATTGACGCCAGATTGAACAGAGCTGTCAACGTTACTGATTGGCAATGTCGATAAATTTTGCGCTATATTAATTTTACTGATATGATTCTTGTGAAAATAAAAACAAAATAAATTATTGCGGAATAAATGGTAATCAAATTTCATTTTCACCAACTAGCTTCTTCAAAAATACTTACAGATATAAAATTATTAAATGTATTTAGTATAAAGACAATAACACTATACTTTAAGTGCCATTAATTCGTTTGCTGTCTTATAAAAGGGCAGGCTTTAAAAACACTTGGAAAATTGTTATCATTTTCTAATGAAATATTTTTTGTCAATTGCCTCACAGAGTTATTGTTTTTGTTGTACTCGTATATAATTTATATAACATGTTCATATTTTTTATACAAAAATTAAAAAAGAAATAAAAATTATTTTTTTTTTACAAATTGCATATATTTTGCAATTTTCCCCCTAAGGCCAGCACTGCGAGAATAGGAAAGCATTGTGAAGAAATCCTGATAAAAGGATAATGAGATACAAGTAGACAGATAGTGCAGTATTGCAGCGTCTATGAATACCGTTGAAGCAATTCTGCGTCATTATGAGTACAGGTCTCGTAAATGTTACATACAACATTTACAAGAAAAGCTCTTTTGCTAATATATTAATAATTTTAAATTGCTCAGGGTTTATAGTTCTTAAGAAAGGTGCCTTTCGCTGAGCTTATGTTTGTTATGATAAAGTCGTGGGGTTGTGTAAATTTTTTTGAATGTTTACAATTAATATCTGAGCAATTATGAGTATTGTCATCGTGTCGACTTTCCTTAAAATAGTAGAAAAAAAAAACTATAAATTGCAATTTACGGTGCCAAAAGTATCGTATAGAACTGTCAAATAATAAAAAAAATCTCGTTTAAATTTTTGCTCACGACATACCGAAATTGATATTAATAAAATCGACTTAAACAAGAAAAGATTGTCTCTGGGTAAAGGTTCTCTGAAGAACTGCATTACTACGCACTGAATTTCGCATGGAAATCAGCTGACATGATACCTCACAGCAAAAATTTCTATATATTTTTAAAGTAAAAAGAATTAATATTCTCCTAAATATTATTTCGAAAATTATATATTAATTTTGAAATTTAATTGGAAAGAGAATCTGAAATTATATGAAATTTTTAGTTGATCTCTCCCAGCAAGGAAAAAGGGAAAAAATTATTCACAATAGGGGAAGCGTCTTGAGGCAACAATTTTTCTCGTTATTAAGAATGATTAAAATGTAAATCTGGAATTTATTATTTAAGATATTTTCGCGTTATTCTTAATGAAGTATTTTTGTTGTTGTTGTATGATTAAGTTTTTCCATTTGTTTGTACTTCATCGATCGGCTGATGACTAAAAAACTCATTTTTGTTGTTAAAGGAAGATAAAAAAGATTCATGTGAAATAAAATTTATGTGTTTTTTATAACATTTTTTTCAAAATTCTTGCCCAGAAGATATACATACAATTTTGGAATAGCCACCAAATGAAATCCGTGCACATAGACTAGCATAAGCAATAAAATAGTGTGGCAACACACTATTTAATGCACGTCAATTTAGTTTTTTAGATTTACCCAGTTACTGAAATTTTTTCAATTATTTTTTTTAATTATTTCCACTGAGAATTTTTTTAAACATTTTCCGCCATAAAGTAGCAAATTACTTAATCAATATTTTTATAGTTCACGCCGCTGTGCTTCTCGTTGAATAAATAACATTTTAAAAATAGCAAATTATTCTTTACAAATAATTTAGTGACGATTTCAATACTATAGTTATAGTTTTTCTATAGTTTCTATGTCGAAATTAAATATAAAATGAAATTAATAATTTGTTGCGCTTGTTTTTTTTTATTTTTCTTTATATGCAAAATGTATAAATTGTAATTTTTTCTTTTCATTTCCAATTTCTTTCATTTTGCTTAAATTTATAGTTGATAATATAAAAATATAGTATTTTCCTTTCATTTAGAATACCAATAATTATTTCCGCATTGATGTGAGATTCTTTCATCTTATTAAGGATTACGTGTTTAATATGCATGGAATGCTTTAAATTGAAATAAAACAAGCAGCGAAGAGGATTTTAGAGCAGATTGTGAAATATAATTTGGCTTAGAAATGTTTGATGGCACATATTTGTAACTCTGGTTGTTTTTCATTTCCTGTCTCTCCTTCTTAATTTTTCATTTGAGCTGACAAATATCAGTGAATGGAAAGGACTGTAAGGAGAATGTTTTATTGACGTACGAAAGTAAAATTCCAATTTAATTTAAATTGTATTTTGAATAAATCTACAGTACTTGTAAAGAGTGTTTGTATAAAGGCAACTGAGTATTAGATTATACCCCGAAATAAACAATTTCAACGCATTTTAACATTCCGCCAAAAATTTCCACTTGTGATTGTTAAAGCAATTAAAAACAATAATTTTGCTTATACCTATTTTGTTATCATGTGGAACTGATTTATTTAAGCTTTCAGTATTGGGAAACGCAGTCATTGTTACATGGTTACATCGTTACTTATTTCGTTGCGTTAAAAACGAAAGTACGTAAAGTTACATCCACATTAAAATAATAGTTGAATATTATATTATTTTTAAATATTATATTTTTAATTTACGAAACAGCAACTTTCACAAAAACAAAAATTGTTTTAACTGATTTCCGCTTAAGATAGTTTTCGACAACAATCGCTTCTTAATTCTCAATGTTCTTGAGTATTATTTATAGCTTATTAAAGGCCTGGTTTCCCTATCCTGCAGAGTCGTACAAATGTGATAGTGATCCGTCCTATTTTAAGAAATCAAATCAAAATGGCGTTGCTGATAGCAAATTATCATTTAAATGAATTACAAAAGCTCCTTGAAAAATACAAGCATATATAAGTCATTACATTTGATGCTGCTGTAGAAAAGAGTTGATTCTGATAATAAATCAAACTATAAACAAAACTTTTGCATGGCGCCACAAAAAAAAATAATTCTTTGTTCAGCTGCTTAAAGTAAATGCAACTCTGATCGCACAAAAGCTATTATTTTATGAAAATTTTCATAAACTTTTGCTTGTCATAAAAATAGCAAAATTTAATTTTTTCGGGGCACATGCCAAATTTGTCAAATCGTACGGCTGAGTAGGATAGTGAAACGAGGCCTCAATCAATATTGTACTTGTCAGAATATTAAGTTTTAAAAGTTATTTCCCCACTATTGAATAAAGCAATCTTAATAAAACATTAAGATTTAAAGCTGATAAATCGGCAGTCTTACAACGATGCATTTTTGATCGTAAATTTAAAATATTTTGCCTTTTAAGACTCGTATATTAAACGAGTGTGTGGGCGAGACAACACAACACTGTCTGAATAACAAATTATCTGTCAGCTATTGAAAAGTGGATTCCTGTTTTTATGTTATCCATTTCGATTGTCAAAAAAAGATATAAAAATTTTACAGGCTGGGCAAAACAATTCATAAACATAACTTTAAAATTTTTTCTAATGTATTTCTTCACTGACAATATCGTATGGTGTTAGAAAACTTTTCAAATATACAAAACTTTCAAGCATCACTTGCAGAGCTGATTCGTGGAGATCTATCATGAGTTTTAATTACATGGATTACAGCAACGACTACCTATCTGCTGTTCTTTGAATTTACTAACTAGTTGGAATTTATTTACAGCCTTCACCATAGTTAAATGTAAACTTTTCGTGCTGGAAATAATCAAATGTGAATAACTGAAATGGCGGGGATGTAACCAAATGCCAACTAAAGAACAGCTGATAGGTAGTCGTTGCTGTAATCCATGTAATTAAAACTCATGATAGATCGTATTGATAGATTTGATTGAAAAAATAAAAAAAATATATATATGGGAAAAATTATTAGAGCTATTCAATCAAACACGATCAGATGGAAACATACTTATCATGTGCACTGTATTAATTTTAAGTGTTTCTGTTTTTCATTGTGCTTAAGTTTTCTCCCCTGAACTTTTTACTGCACAATTTTTGCTTGGTTTTCAGTAAAAAAAAAAAAAAAAAAAAAACCTACATATCCGCACTTACGAATATAAACACATCCATACTCGTACATGTATATATACAAAAATTCACACATGCATACACGTAGATACTTTGTTTGCAAACCGCTCTTCAACATGTTTAATGTTGTGGCAGGTTATGTTCGGCGTATGGTGCGGTTTGCTTATGCTTGAAATTTGTTTGCATAAAAATATCATTTATTTTGTGAAATTGTTGAGGAAAAAATAAAATTTCTAAGTAAAAAACAAAATGCGTTTGTGGAAATATGAACACAAAAGAATAATAAAGAAATTCGGCTCGCTGCCAATTTAATTGTTGTTGTTAAAAAGAGCCAAAAAAAAGCAATTAGAGAAATTATTTATTAATATTGAATTGTTAAATATGATTTTTAATTTAATGCATTTTTATAAATAGATTCTTTTGTTTTGAAATTCAGCAAATTTTATGAGTATTGCTATTTGGATTTTCTCTTTGTATATTTAAAATTAATTTCTGAAATTATTGAACTCATTATAGCCAGAAAAATATTAAAAATAATTAATAATACTGTGCAGCAAGATGAAGCTTTTTAAAAATTATAATAAGAAGGCAAAATATGTACATATATAGTATATGAATGTATAATTAATGGTTTTTAGCCCGTTTTCGAAAGAAAGGGTACCAAATTTCTTAAAAAAAGGTCAAGTTTGTTTAATATTTAATTAATATTTTTACATATCGCTTTACAAAAGCATTTGATATATCATTGATATCAAGTAGAAAGGCCGGAACTAGAATTCGTTTCCAGTTCATACATTAAATTGGTTAAAAAAGAAATCTATTGCGGGAAAAATGTGAGTTATGGCTTTTCTACTTGAAAACAACGATTTAAAAAAAAATTTTTTTGGGATGACAATTAAGAAGCTTTTTTTAATTGTAATATTATGACAGGCTATACTTTTGGCATTGCGAATTTTCTTACTAAAGTTGTTTTATTTTAGAAAGTAATTAGCAATTTATTTAAAATTGTCTTAGAAATTAAGAATGCAAACTTTACCAAAGTTTGATTGGTAAACAGAGAAGAAAAAATTTTTAATACCGGAAATGTCTGAGCACTTACCAGTCCTATAAAAAATTAACAGTTCCAAATTAAATTCTGAAGAGGCTATATTGTCGACAGTTATTGTGTGAATTTTTCAACTATGAAATTCCAAAATTCTAAAGTGGAGAAAAACGGGCAAAATATTTAATTTTTTTTCTATTAAAAATTTACAGTACATTATATTTATTCTTGGCTAATTCTTTTTCATAATACAATGCATGTTATAAAAACAAACGATCAATTATCGTGACAATACTTCGAATTTCCTAAGCTGTTGAGCAGAATCGACAGCAAAAGCTACCATATAAAATAATAACTACGAAAATCGAAAAGAGACAGCAAACGAAATGTTTCTTTCGATTTCTATAATACAAATTGTTAACAACATGTTTGTAGTTGTTATTATTGGGCTCTGTAAAATTGATTGCAAAAATATTCCACTGTTTAATAACATAGTAGTGGTATAGGGGTTATTTTGTTGTACAAAGCTATTTCCTACACTGAAACAAAACTTTGTGCCGCCACTTTGGTGCCGCCAAAAATAAAAAAAGAAGCGAAATTAAAAAAAAAATACCTATTGCGGAGGACAAACACAATTTGTAAAAATGTAAAAAGTACCAAAAATGATGTGGAACTCAATGACTTCACACTACTGAATCGTATGGGTAATTATAAAAAGTTATTCATACGTCCATTACATGCAAAATACAAAGTTTTAACGTGAACATTTTTCTATATGTTTTTATTTTTACATCTGAAAGGGACGTATTTCTTAATCGTTATGTTTTCTTTTTAAACAATATACCATTAAATAGATCACAAAAATATTTTTTAAACAGAAGAAGACACCACAAATATGACTAATATTACTTGTGTATCAGGATTACATTGAAACTGATTTCCTAACGGCTACAATTGGTGTCCATGCTAATTTTACTGCGTTCTAATGCAAATCATCACAGATCCATTAATTCAAGTTCACACGTTAATAAATAGAAGTTTAAAAAGTAACAACGTTGTAGCAATAAGTCAATAATTAATTCAAATGCACTACTAAACAATATCAGTTCCGGATTGTAGTTGTAAGCAATAAATGCACGTACAGACCATATTGTAGGTAGTCAAATTTTTTCTGCCCGTAACATAAAAGAAAAAATATTCAAACGAGAAGTTAATTCTTTTTATTGTTATTATTTTATTTATTATTTATTTATTTATATTATTATTTTTATTATTAGTATTTTATATTGTAAGTCCGTAAAACTAGTTTTTATATATGTACTAGCGGGCCCGTTGCCTGCTTCGCGCGGCAATGCAAAATAAGAAAAGAAACACACTTGTTTTTAATAAAGTTGGTTTGGTTCCCTATTATTCAACTTTTAATTCAAAATGTATTCAATACTAATGAATGCTGTATATATGCGGTACAAAAAATACCTGCCGCAAAAACCCACTCACTTCACATACGCACCGCACACACATGGGTTATCGAATTTTAACCATATATGGGCCACTGTCTACGTAGTGTATAAGTTTGGTTGAAATCGCACGACGCGTTTATGATTAGTTCGGCGACGTACATATACGGGCTTATTTTTATATATGTATATAGATTTATTATATCTCACAAATTCAACAAAATTATATATTTTGTATAACTGCTGCAAATATCTTGCCTACATTAAGATATATAAATTGTTTTAATTTCAAATTTTATTACATGCTCACATCGAAATTGACTTTAGTAAACATTGAAATTTCAAATATTTTATAATTTTTATTGTTTAAATGTATTTAGTGCTACTTTTCTATTACAAAATAAACTGACTTTCATGTACACGGGCATAAAACTTGAGCCAGACATACTCGCTAGTACATATCACTCATTCCTCAGTACTGTATTTTTGCACCGCCCTAATAACTAATTAATTACCACGTGCCTTTACTAATTTAAAACGCAATAAACATATTTGCTTTAATTTTACTACGACAGACGAAAATGCTCACAATAAGTACTGTCGTATTGGCATAAATTTCAACATGAAATTTGAAAACAAAAACAACCAATTTTTATTTTAAAATTCTATTTAAAATTAAAAATTCTTCTCACAATTTTTTTTTCTCTTGAACCATTTACATACGTACATACACATAAGTAAGAATGTACATATGTATACCTATGTATATCAAGGCATAATAAGTATACATTAGAAATAAGTGAAATATGTACTTACTTCTTGACCGATTTGACCCATATCTGCAAAGCAATCAACCATTGAGTACATTAAGTGAAAAATCCAGTTTCCTCAACAACACACCGCAGAAGGCAGAGGTAGAATTTATTTGAGTAGTATGTATTTTTAAACACCAAAATCACACCCAGTAAAAAGAATTATTAAACGGCCGCTCAATAAATGATGATAATAAAAACAGAAGGCAAAAGTTAAAAACACGTTTTTCTTTTACAAAAATAAAAATTAAATCGCGTGTCGCACACAAACAGTAGTAACAAGTGCGATTCTTTCGTGCTGATGTTGCTCTTAGCCACACGTACGTTTATGTATGTATGTGCGAAAGCTTATATAGTTGGAAGTAAGCTAAAGAAATAACAGTGATACTGACTTGAGATTGGTTTGGTATTGCTATTATGATGTTTGCTGGTTTGTTTCTTTTTCAATTTGCTTCAAGTGGATTTCAAATTGGGGCAAATGCGGAGATTTTCTCTTTTTCTTTTATTCTTTTTAGGAAAAATAACTGTTTTAAGGTTTGTTTTTGCGTTTGTAGTTAAATGTATCTATTTACTTCATGGATGTGTGTTTCTATGTATGTATGTACATATGTAAATACGTGAGTATTTATTATAGCTGCAGCGGTGGGAGTGTTTGCTCTTTTTTTGGCAGTTTTATTTCAAATTTTCACTTGAAGATGCAACAATATTTTCAATTTTGCAGTTTTCCACTTTTTTTTTTTTCTTTGTTTCCCTGCTATTAAGTAGACAATGTTGTCGTTTACTTGCCTCTTTCCAATGCTGTTTTTCCTACACTTATTATCTGCATCCACTTAAGTGGATATGTGCATATACATATATAAACTTATGTAGGTATGTATGTATATCAGTATAGATGTTGCGGGTATTTTCATGTAATTATCTTTTGGGGCAACCGCTTCAAAATCTATTCAACCGGTTTGTTTTCGCTTGTTTACTGGATTTTTTTACTTAATTTTTTGTGTTGGAGGGTTTTGCACTTTAATCTTATATTTTGTTTTGGTCTATTAGATGCAAAAGCAAAATCCAAGAAAGGCACACTCAGGCTCACACACACACACACCCAGTGCTGTATTCTCACAACTCAAATTTAAATTATATGGTGATAAACAGCAGTCAACGCTTTTATTTTTACCGGGGGGATTATATTCGGTTAACTTTTATTATTGTTGTCTGTTTCTTTTCCAAGTTGCTTTCCCGTACGTCCTCTACTCACACTCTTACTCTTAATGGAACAAGTATGTGCTCGCATGTATGTATGTATGGATCTGTACTCATAAGAACTCGTACTTATGACAAAAGCATACCGTGTTTCCGTCGCTGCTACTGCTGCGCTGCTTAATGTCGTTATAACGGTGTCTTATCTACTATTATCAGTGTTGCCAAATTTAACAGTATTGGCTCGTGATTCAAACGATTAAATTTGAAATATTCACATATAATTTTTGTATTAAAATAGTAAAATTGCAAAAGAATTAGTGTTTTGGCACTCTCGTTGTTTTTACTGCTATTGCACTTATTATATTTTTTATGATTTTGACATGTACTCATTGGTATTTTACAACGAAATTTTAGCTTTTCTTGGCAAAAGGAAATTTAGGTATGTATATATGTATGTATATAAAAATTGTGTTTAATGCGTGTTGATCAACTATTTACAATGATAAATGAAATCCTTTGTTGGTAATTATTTCGCTTTTCAAAGAACGGGACGAAGATTTGTTCTGTTATTGCATTGCGATTTCTGAAAAGAAAATTATAGGTAACATATTTTAAGTTCTCGTGTTATATGCAGATGTCAGAAAAAAAAGTTAAGAAAAAATAAATTTGATATTGACCAAATTATTTCTTGGTTTTTTTTTTAAACTTTATTCAAAAATATTCATCTTAACTACATTTACATACAAAAGCAATTGGTGTTCATTTACTATTATGCAAAGGATTTTAAGTCATTTTTCTACTACAAGCAAATCTGAAGTCACCCCGTTTCCATATTCATTAATAATCAAAAGACTTTGCAGAAGAGGCAACCAAAAAAAATAATAATTCAACATTTTCGCCTGAAATAAAAAAAATATTTAAAGGATAATGCAATGAGATTTGTGAAACTCAGGTTTGCACGTGTGAAACCTCACATCTCTGAGGTTTATCGTTTTCGTCAGAATGGAATTAAATTATTCAATTTTTTACGGACTTTTTTTTTTTTTTTTTGAGGGTAAAAAAATATTTTGTGGAATATGGTTCTTATTCATTTTTTATATGTTCGTACTACACATACATATATAATTCACGGTTCCTTACAGTATATTTCAATTATTATGCTAAATAAAGGGTTTGAACGAAAAACAATTTGTTCAGAATTTTAAAGGGTTTGAAGAATTTATTTTAATAAAAATTACTTTAGATTGAAGAAAAAAATTATTAAAAAAATGTAAATAACATACATATTTATATGTAGTACACACATATATATGTATGTATATAAAGCGAAAGAAAATATTGCATAATAATTTAACTTTGCAATGGGCACATTTAGAAAACTTACTCGGAAAAGAGTGTTTTTTTTTTAAAACTATACTAATAAATTTTAAATAGCCTTCACGGAACTACGAAAGAAACATATTTACCTAGAGGGGCAGTTTTCTTACATTTATTTGCTATTTTACACATTCCAGAATCCTATTAAATAAATATATTTGCTTTCCAAAAATTGTTGCCTTATACCCCATATTCTCAACAATCAATTGAGAATTTCAAAAACACAATCATTGCAGGCCTTGAAAAAGCTTTTCAAATATATATAATATGATATGAATCTATTTCAATTTTGCAAAACTAAAGTTCCCCTTAATACACTAGTATTGAACTATTCAAAAAAAATTTCTGTAGGATATTAAAAATTTAAGCAAATACGGACTTTTTAGACTCTTTCGTGAAATTGGAAAGCGTAATTGATAAATGTTGCATTTGTGTCACTTTTGTTTGATAGTGTATGTATGCCCTTGGAGAAGGGTATATGGGATTCGGCGCAGTCGCATATACCAATTTGCCTTGTTTATAGAAATATTCTAACATTTTAACATTTTAGACCAGAAAACAAATAAAACTGTTTTGCTTATTTGAATTAGTTTACGACTACAATTAATTGTTTAATTTTTTCTGTTTCTGCTGTTGTTTTCGTTTTTCTTATCACATTTTTCAAAACTTAACAATACAAATTGTGTGTAGCTGCTGCGTTAACGCTGTCTGGGATTGTTGCTATTTAACAACAGAACAGAAATGTAACTATGCACGTATACGTACATACATACATACATTTCTTCAACCTGCTGGCATGTCAGTCAACCTGCCAGCCAGTTAGTCGCTTAATTATTCTGCCGTTAGCAACTGTCGTAAGTACTTATTTACACGTTTAAGCAGTAACTAACCATGCCAGTATCTATAAATTTCTATTACTATTTTTGTAATTAATTGTACATGTATGTTTCCATCTAAGTATGTATGTCAGTTATTTTATTAATAACTTACGATTAATTTATCGTCAGACATTTAAACGGTATATTAAAATATTGTATGCTTTATTAGAATGGTGATTTATTGAATAAATAAATATTCAATTAATTTTGTATGTAAATATAAAATACTTTCTTTTAACGAATAAAATTATGTTCAGTATTTCGAAAATTTTTATTGCTAATGAAGACATGCGTCACAAAAGTTTTAAATTGGCTGAACCTAAGGGCAGGGTGCTTGCTCTAAAAAAAGCACAAAATAAATTGAAGCAAAACAAGTGCTCATTACAAATAGCCTAAATGACTACTTTGCTGCAATTACGTACAATTTTACTATAATGAGATAATTTAAACTTTTAACTAATAAAAAAAAAAAAAAACTTAAAATATATAAAACGAATAGTTCAAGTCTTTCACAATGCAGTTTTTAAATTCTTTCCCAAATCTAAATATTTATTTTCATCAAGAGGCGACAATGCGCGTATACTTTATGCGAGCACGTAAGGAAAATTTATCCGAAATAGTTGACTCTAAAGGTGGAAAAAAGTACTCAGCAGAAACGCAAAAATTAAATCACAAAATGTGGTAAAAGGAAATGGCGGGGAAATCCCCATTGAAGGGAAAGTGCGATTTAGATTTCTTTGCATCAATTGTAGTGTTTTAACTTCTATACGTGATATGTAAATTTTCCATTTTTTCTTTAACACTTCAACCCCCCTACACAGTTATTCGCAATGAATTTCTAGTCTTTAGTCTTCAAATCCTATTCCATATTCCACAAAAGCAGGCGAGAATGCTATAAAAGGAAATTAATTTGAAAATATTTTCTTGACTAAAATTGTGTTCCATTTCAACTCATTTTCGTGCTCATAAAGTAGAATTGTAAAGTTTGCAATTTAAGTTTTCGAAGTGAAGCTTTTATTATGAGGGTGTTTTTTACAAAATTTGTTTTTTATTATATATTTTATACCGATCTTTCCTGAATATTTGTTCACTTCTTCAGGGAATTTGTTTGCGAATTCCAAACCTTGTTCACTGTCTAATTACTTGTGATGTAAAATGAACTTTTTATGCTGACCTCTGCTAGCGGCTTATATCTTGTAAAAGTCGCCTTTGCCAAGATAAAGTACATTTTTCTCACTTTGATTCATAGTATAGCTTCTCAACGATTTCTATATGATGTTGTTTTTGATCAAAATTTCATAAAAAAATAGTAACAAATCGGAGAGCACATCAAAACAATCCAAAATGGATGATATTGCCAATATATATAACAGACATGTGTAGCAGCAAAAATGCCCAAATTGCACATATGTAACTCATGAAATTTGAAAATAACTGTTATTTTTTTATCACACCTCGTATGATGTATGTGAACGCATTTGCGCTCGGTTTATTGCGAAATGCTAAAAAGGCCGTCATTACCATTGCAATTTGAATAAAAGGGAACACAGTCGAGTATTATGTTGCACTGCTTGAAGTACACTCACAGGCAATCGTACTTTCTGTTTGGCAGGACATATCGAAAATACACCCGCTAACCATATGAAGTTTGGTGGCATGGCAGAACACACACTTACTTAAATAGCTACATACATACGTACATACAAAGTTTGACTTTTATTACATTTTTGTAATAGATGTATTGCTGTTACTACACAAAAGGGAAATGCTTTTAACATCAATCTGTCATGACGATACAATTCTATTTGCGTATGTACGTATGGATGCATAGATGTGTGTCTCTGTTGAAAGGCTTTGTCATTGTTTGTTGTTCTATTTTTTGCAAAGCATATCTTGCTTTACATAACTTTATTCTTTAAGAACTAGAAATGGAATGAGTAGCAAAACATCGACTGCCAAAAATTTCAATGCCTTGGAAACGTAATGGCAGAAATATTGTCCTCAATTCGTCCCTGATGTCGACAACTGTAGAACAGTGTAACATTAAAACTTATTACTTATTGCCACATATTTGGCTTTTTAATATAAACTGACATACCCGCTCATTACCCACTTGTATTATTTAAATATAATGAAGCAAATGGCATGTGTTTCATTTAAGATAATATGCCACATACTCGTGCAGAGTATGATTAAACAATATGATTATTGTTTTCACAATGTACATCTGCCTTCTTCACAAAATGGCATTCATTCAATCGTTTGTTTTGAGTCAGCAAGTGATCCAAAACATCATAAATTCTATTCATTGTTACAGTTTTGCGAAGTGAATGTGTCAATTATTTTTATTGAAATAATGATAAAGCAATAAACAATACGTTGCTTTTTTTCTTTAATTTTACTGTTTGAACATGTAAAAGCATTTATTCATTTATTTAAATAACTAAAATAACTAAATATTGGAATGTTAATTAATATAAGAATTAAATAAATAAAAAAAATTGATTAATTGATCAAGGAGTCTGATTTATTAATTGCGCCAAAGCCTAAAGTATAAACTACTATTATAAAAATTTTGGATTAAGTTAAGATCCAAAAATTTATAAAAATTATTAAAAAAAATATATAATATTTTTCTGATGACACTCCACAACGAAGTTAAAATTTTTTAAATTAAAAAAAGATCACCAAGGAAAATATTAATTACTAAAATATTAATTAAATATTTTTCCTGATGATGTCGAACAAGCAAAGTATTGAAAAAATAAATATCTACAATATTTAAATTTTTATATAAATAAAAGATCTTGAGCTGAAAATAAATAATCCCAAATTTTGAAATTAATTTTAAATTATTTTATAAAAATCAAACTGATTGTAATTGCAAATATTTTCATGCTACTCGAATTGAAGTCTGTTTTTCATTTCACTGCTTCGCAGACAAACTTTTTTTTATTTAATTTTCAAAGCAAAAAAATTCAATGAATTCGTAAACATTTTGTCTATAAACATTTTTTTTTTCAAATAAAAATGGATGTAATTTAACTAAAATTAACACAAGTTTTATGGTGTAATAAGTCCACAAGGACTTTTTTGTGCTTTTGGCAGCATTTACGTACAAATTAATTTAAAAACTGTTTTTATTAACATTTCTTTAGATTTTTTATTTATGTTATATATTTACATTTCATGTATAATAAGATTCGTAATATTATTTGACGTTGGCGCCTCAGAAGCTATACAAATAGAGGCAAGTTGGCAAAGTAACATTTGCATTCGATCACATCATAATAATGTTACATCATAAAATACATGTTCCAAAAGATATATTATATATCGTCTTTTTATCTTATCTAGGCGATATCTAAGAACCCTTACGTTCCGCTAATTTCGCACTCATCACTGTTTGCACTTGGATAATACAAGCCATGGCGTAGCCACATCCGTTTAGGACTTTCTACACAAAACAGATTAACGGACGTAATTGCTTTACATGCCTCAGCATGTAGCGGAAGTGACCTTGAACTAATGCATGATGAAATAGCAATTTACTTGCAATATTTAGGTTGTACCTCAAAGTATAATTTATAAAGGATACAGGTCACCGAGCCTACTACTTTATTTCCGATATCGTTCATATGGGTATTCTATGAGAAGCCACTTTGCAACGTAAATTTTAAAATTAAAATCGCTAGCATTTACATAATAAGGCCGTCTAAAACGCGCATTTATGACGACTTTATTTAAACGTGGCAATTCAAATATCAAATTGGCGTACCGTTGCAAAGCACCTTTTAGCGCCAAGTCAAATTTGTAACAATATTTGTAGGGGTAAATGAAAAGTTAAACCAAAATTGCTCAAATCATCTAATGAAACGCTTCGAAAAGGCACAACACAAATTAATTTATTTTAATTTTTATTTAAATTTGGCAACAAATTGGTTTGATCAAATATATAAAACCCAGTGGTTTTTGTACTGAGGCGAATTAATTTATGTGTTACTTCAAAAAAAAAAAAAAAAAAAAAAAATCTATGTTTCAATTTTGAAAAGATTTGATAATAATGATAATAATAAAAAAAAAGCTAATTAACCTTGGGGCATTTCAATTAATTTTTTCGAGATTCTACTGTAGTGATTTCGACTTGAGTGTATTTTTAATATGTAATTTGATAGACATTATAAATTGAAACACTTCAATAAACAAAACCATAATAATAAAGTTTATTTTTTTAAATCACGTTCGTTATTACACATAATTTAATTTTTTTTTTTATTTTTATTGCTTTTGCCGTCCGTGCTGATTAACATAATTTGTTGATCGAAAATAATAGACCGCTTTCAGTGAATTCAGCTTTAGTTTCAATAATTACTTTTATTTCCATGTAAAGCATAAATAAATTTAGATTCAAATAATATGAAAATAATTTGGAAATAAATGGCTCAAGTATGAAAATAGAGAAGGAAAGGAAAAATAATTAACAATGTGTCAGAATTTAAGGGCGCAATAATTTTATATGAAAAGACGTGGGCACGTGGTAGTATGGTATTCTTTTGCAATTTTTGCTCATCAGATCCAAGTCCAGAATACTTTTTTAATTAATTTGTATTTTGATTAATAATTTACACACTCAAAGCCACAGTGTGTATGGCAGACAGTGAGCCCTGCGAACATGAAACAAAATAGAGTCAGAAATCCATTTTTAATTCAATCTCTAGCGAGAGAATAAATTTTTGTTATAAGTGCATTAGCAGTATTGCCAGTTTTACGGATATGTTTCGAAATTTAAAATTTTCATCTCTGATTCCGGATTAAAAGTTTATGAAAAAAACCAGAGGATTTCTTAGTTAAGATTTTTTCGTTGGAGATTTTTGAAGATAAAATATTACAAAAGTTATTACGAAACTTTTTAATTAAAAACTTGCTGAAAAAGTGAACATTTACATGAAAAGAAAAACCTTTTAAAAAATTTACTATACATTGCAGGAATAGCTGTTGATCACAATACCAGGACAGTGCTAGACCTGCGGAGTTATATTATTACTTTATATCAAACAATATTATTTTATTATTTTTTATTATTTTCGTATGCTCTTATTATTTAAGGGAAGTTTTAGGATGCACAAATTGAAAATTGGTAACAAAGTCTAGAAAAATTTTGACATCTTTGTGCATTAGCAGTAATTTTTCTATGCTTGGATATGCGAATGGGCGAATGCATCTGCGATCTATTCACATAGGATAACGTCATAACCATACTTTGTACTTTTTCAGCTGGCCACTACTATAAACCAAGCATATCACTATTAGCCAGTTTATAAGCAATATGTGTCCTTTAACTCAAAATACAAAAGTTGAGAGCCTTTTAACTTCTTTCAAACGTTCAATACCTTGGCAATTGACAGTTTTCATTCTCCATTGGAAAATATATAGTTTAAAATTTATTCCGAGGACTTGCGATAACAACAGCTGATTTAACATCTGTTAAAACAACCACTTCTACGGTCCCCTTTTAATCTCACGAGCGAAAGTACCTCATATACATATACATATATGTTATTCTATGTGACTTTTCAAAATTATAATTTAATTTAATTTAAAGAATTGCGAAAAGTAAACAAACAATAATAAAGTTCTTTGTTGAATGAAATGTGAAATACCCCAAGAAACCATTAATTGTTTCTGCACATGATGAGAATAAATTTTTAAATAATACCAATCCGAAATTACATTGCAAGATACCGTTTCTCTCGAAATCAACAGGAGTTCCTTCTTCACTGTTCGTATATATTCCTTTTATTACACATAATTTTCAAAATGGTAATTGAAATATAATAGTTAATGATAATAGTCTTTTTTTGGCCGTCAGCCGCCATCTTTTTAAGCAATAGAAATTTATATAGTTATATATATTATATAGTACGATATTTCTTGCTTAATGCGTAAAACTTAGTTTAACCGCGTGTTAAACGCGTTGTGGTGTTGAGATCGATGCCCATATAAATATTCAAATATTTTTTATAATTTTTGTTTTCTTCTTTTTTGTTATTTTTCATTGGAAACTAATAGAAACATGTTTTAAATTTTTTTTTTATTTTTTATTACTCTAACCAAAATATATTAAAATTTTTTTTTATTATATAATTATTCTCGTCCAACTGTAAATAGAATCTATAAAATGATAAGTTAATTAACAATTTTTCTTTTAGTATTGTCTTTTTTATATTAGTTTTATTTTTATTTTTATCTAATTTTATATTTGTTTATTTATTTACTTTCTGAAGATTAAACTTATTGAAGGAGAAAAGATAAGAAATATTAAAATATAATCTTGACAACAGTGTTTATAACTACTAACAAGTAGGTAATGCATCGGTAGATTTAAACGAAGCCTAATGATTTCTGATTTTGGAACCGGTAAACGCTTAAAGCCATGATTCATTTCCCTACACAATCGTATGATTTTTCGAATATGTCATGTGTGCTGAAAGAGCACCTATGTGAAAGATTTTTTGTCTAGTCGTACGATTTGCAAGGTTTATGAAAATTTTCATAAAATGGCATTTTTCATGCCAACAGAGTTGCATTTACTTCAATAAGAAAAGAAAAAAAATTTTTTTTGCATCATATTGCTATGTTAGTGATGCGATTTTTCAAAATTGGTTGGAATGACATCAGATTTTCGTTTACAACTGTGTAAGATAGCGACTAATGAGTTTAATAAGGAGATAAAAGTTGTGGATCTACTATAATTTCGTGCAGTACATCCGCCTTGACAATATTTAAAGACATAGAGAAGGCGGCTGTGTTAACTAGCATATGCTTATTATATGAGGCAAACTCTAATGTGTTTAACAAACTTTCCCTAATACACATAATAAAATATGCAAATTGTGAAATATTGCTCAGTATCTCAAGGTATCCCTGCAGCACACACAGCAGAATAAACTTATTAAGAATATTTAAATATTTGTATAATTTAGCAATATTTTCAGAACTTTTCAAATGTCTGATGATTTTAATTTAAAGAGTAGACAAATAGAGTGAAGTTATTTTCCGGTACAGAGAGAATTCTTTGTATGCAACTTCAAGTATACTCACTCACTCAAGGCACTAAGTATGGCATTTAACTGCGCCTTGGCCTCCACATGTTTTTTTCCAAATATATGTGCATTCATATCTGAATTTAATATTAAAAATATTTAAATATTTAATGGAAACCACTCATATGAATGTGTGCATATATGTATGATATTATTGTAATTGTTGTTAGATTAATATGTCAATAGCTTCAATGGACTGCATCCACATACAGCCATGGGCATGAACTTAAGAATGTATGTAAGTCGCCACTTGCGTACATGTTCGTTCATCTTTGGTATTGTTTTGACTGACAGGGTCTGTCTATTGCGGACAAAAATAACAAACATAATTGAAATGACACGTAGTATTGTCAAAAGTGTGCTTTGTCGTTGTAACAGTTTGAAGTAACGCCATTGTGTTGCTGTAAGTACGAGTACGACAACGGTAGCAACAAAGAGCAGCTATAACAATACTTAGTAGCAACACGATAAGAAAACGTTAAAGTGAATTGGATTTGTGTCGCAATTATGAACTTTTCTAGTCTCTCATTAATGTTTTATCTACTTATAAGTGTGCATGTATGTAAGTATGTATCTATCTTAGATTCCCAGCTTGTTGATCATGATATTTTATTTGTTTTTAGATAATTTCTATTTATGTATATATGTTTGCCACAATAACACACATATGTATGTATGTGTACATAGCTAATCACATATATCAAAATACACAAAATGGTATGGTTTATAGGAATTCAGGTAACAATTTCCTCCCACAAACAAAAATATGACCTTTAAGTTTAACTAGAAACATACATACATATATTTCAAAAAATATATATAAAATATTTACAAAATGTATATAAAATATATATATAAGACAAAATATATATAAGACAAAATATATATAAGACAAAATATATATAAGACAAAATATATATAAGACAAAATGTATATAAAATAAAAAATATATATAAAAAATATATATAAAATATATATTTTTCAACGTACATATGTATTTTATATATGCATGTATTTTACAATATACGTAAGTAAATAAATATTTTGCAACTATAAGAACCATTTCGAAAATTTTATTAAATTATTTACGAATTTCTTTTCATTTTTTTTTCTTAATTATTTAATTTATATATTATTAGTCTATTTTTCATATATATATATATATATATAGATATATATATACATTATTTTATACACAACTTAATAAAACTTTTTATTAATTTGAATTCCTTACACGTTTCGTCAATAATGTTATTCAGTATTCAGTATATCAGTAAAGAAATTCTGAAAACATTGTCGCAGCCATGAAATAAAAATTATATGCAAATTTATTTGTTGATATCGCAAAGAGCATATTTTTAGCATAGATGTCTACAAATTGTAGGCGTGGCTGGGTTCTTGCAGTAAAGGGTTGAATTTTGATATTTCAACTAGATTTACCATCCTTATGCTAATAAAAGTTTGAAAGCTTTAAGATTAAAATATTTTGCATAGTGAATTTTGAATGTCTATGAGAAACAATATTGTATTTTTGAGAGTCATGCTCAAATTCGACTCTTCATATCTAAAATTTATTCCAACACATGAAATTTTTTTCATAAATTATATAATTTCTAGGCGAAACGGCACTGGAATACGACTATGAGCGCAAAATTTTCATTTCCAATTTCAATCCAATTAACGCTTACTTAAAACACGGTTCATTACATTTTTATTAATATAGTAGAACCGTTTTTACCTGTGAGCTTTCAAGTTAGCTAAAATGATAACAATGCAATTATATACATAATTGCGTACGTACATCGTACGTACCACTGACCAGTTCATAGAACCAATTGTTTGGAATACACTACAACTTGGCTAGCGGTTAATATATTTTTTTTTAATTTAATAAATATAAAAATAGTAGATTTAGTACATTAACTTCTTTGAAATATAGCAATTATATGCTCTTTAATTATTTTAAATAATTTCCATCCATTCTAAGTAAAATTTATCCAGGGTTAGTAAGATTTTACGTAGTCTTGAGAGTTTTTTTTAAAACTTTAAAATAAACTTTTAAAACACACACATGGTTGTGTGTGGGTAAGTACATGTAAAGAAAAGTACATAAAAAGTAAGTACATATTGTAAAAAAAATGTTAAAACACATGAAAACTCACACAATGCATAAGAAAGTACTTTCAAGGCAGCACAGTAGCGCTTTTCTCAAAACACTGTTATAAACACTGTTATAAACACTGTTATAAACACTGTTATGAACACTGTTTTCCAAATTATTTAAAACATATTGTATGTGTATCCCTACAGATACAAATATTTAAAGAAGTCTAAAAATTGATAATTCTGCAGCCTCATTAAATCCTTATTTGGACCTGTTTGAATCATTTTGGTATGTATAAAAAAAGAAATTCCTAATAAATAAATATCATAAGATAAGAATAAATTGTTTTTGCAACATAAATTATATATCTCAAATATCTGTTACTTGTGTTACATCTAGGATTTCTTTCTGAGCAAGCTGTGATTCAAGAAGAACTTTTGGCTTTTGCTTTGACTACAGCGATATTTTTATTAGCCTTAAATATTGTGAAATTGTTACGAGAATTTAACGTAGAAAATAGCAGAAAAATTTTATTTATCGACATTAATAAACTTATTAATACTGAGCACAGTCGTATGTTATGTACATATACACATATTTTTCATTTAATATCAACATTTTTTTCAAGGTGCAAATTTCCTAAACATTTGTGAACCAACCAACAGTTTATTTGAAACTGCACATAGTGGTGACACATCGTCTTCCTATTATATATGTACATATATACATTTTTTTAAAAACAAAACCTCAGCTTTTACGAATCTGGAATATGATGATCAAATGATAATAATTCACCATTGACTTTGCTATAATCAATTAAAACAGTCATTGAACCTTCTTGGCCTCAGAACCCAGATGCTTGGAGGTATGGACACTTTACTAGTAGGAGAGTAATTGATATCGCAAAAAATTTGTTTGCAACTTCTACATGATACAAGTACAAGCATAATATCCAACAATCAACGATATTAAATTTTAGCACTTCAAGACACTTATTTAGGTAAAAACTCTATTAGATTCATAAGTTTTCATTTCTACTATGTAAAAACCATTTTTTTGGAACTTTTTTTTAATACGATGAAAATACTTCCGGATTTCAAAAACATTATTCACATATTTTTTTATACACTTTTTTTTAATTATTAAATATAAATACAACTCCCTCTCTAATTGAGTTTAATTTATTTTTAAATAAAAAAAAAATAAAACTAGAAACATTAATTTTTGGAAAATTAAATATTATAAATTAAATCAATTTCGTCATTATTTTCCAAGTTTCGCCAATTTTATTAATACATGTGATAAAGACAAGCAAAGAAGAAAAGTAAGATATTTTTTAGCATAATATTTCATTCTTGCCTCAGCACTAGAAGTGCGTGGTTGCATCAGTATTTAATTGTTCTGAATAATTTTAAAGGAAGTATTAACAATATAATAATGTGTATTCTTTATAGTTGGAATTTACTTTGTCAAAAAACAATACTCACAAAAATATAACTGTAAAAAAATAACTGTATTTAATTTTTGTTTGAAGCAAATTTTAGAAAATATTCACAGGGCTTTTAATTTTTGTCTAAACTTGCAGACAAACACGCGCCGTAAATTCATTCGATCGCCTTTTATTTCGTTTAAATTGTGACTGACTGCCAACGAACAAAATTTAAAATACCGCCGACGACTTCAACAACTGAACTGATCCGAACGATGTGCAAGTTCAGAATGAATATGGGCCACCGTATGATAAAGATTTATAGCAGAACCAATAGCACAAGAATAAAATAAAAATTAAGAAAAATAAAATACAAAGCCAAAAACAAAATAAAAACAACAACAAAAAGAAGAAAAACAAAACACACACACTTTAAGTTCCCACACTGATTAGCCGACACCGCACAGCCACCGTTTTCCAACCAAAACGAATCAACTTGACTAGTTATAAATGCATATGACAAAGGAAATCAAAACAAAAACAAGGCGAAAGAAAAAGCAACTACACCAGCAACAACAGCAATACAGGTAAACAAAATCAGCCAAAACGACGAGTGTGTTTTACGTTCAGTGATGCCATGTATTTGATATTTTAAAATTTTCCCGTCTAAAATATTTACAATTCAATCAAACGGAATCACTTTGTCAAAGTGATATTGAAGTTAATATTCTTAATATGTTTCAGAACCAAAGTGAACACCGCATAAATTAATATTTATCTCTTGTATTTTCGGAAGAAACAGATGCAAGTACAAAAATAAAGCAAACTAAAATGATTGCAGAGTAAAATAATAAAACAATATAATTGATGTCACGACTTCATTACGTGTTTTACTTGAAGTAATTTTTAATGCAATATGAATTAGAAAACGAAAATACATTAAATGATTAGAATTAAAACACATTCGAATGCAACAGAAATGAAGTGGCGAAATCTTTTAATATTCTTACATGCTTTCTCGGAGCAGTGGATTTAATTGAAACCTGAATAACTGCGTTACGGTAAAAATTAATTAAAATTGTTTAGTTTTCAAGTAGCAAAAATTTAATAAATAATAAAAAAAACATCAATAACAACTATTTGTTAATAAAATATAAAATAAGATTCTTTACTTTTCGGATCCAGAGTTAAATTGCAGCCAATTCGTCTAGCCTTAACTCACTTTAAATCTAGTTCAGTATGTGATGAAACAGTCATACAATTAAATTTTATTATACATGCACATCTGTTTTTAAATTCTATTGAAACAAATGAAAAATAATAATTAGAATGTGCGTTTGACTTTGTTTCATTATTATTAAACTTTTACATCTCATTACAATTATGCAAAAAGTACAGTCTGTGAAAAAAGCATTTTCATTTCTGGAAATTATACTTTCAGTGCAAAATTACGGTTTCGACACTATACGGGAGGAAATAGGCTTACAAGTTAGCAGTTAAACATTTTCCAAAGGCTACAGAAAATGATATAATTTATAATGTAGTTAACACATGTAATAATAATTCCAATCAGCTGATTTCTAAAAGAAAGAAACTTAAAGAAACGGCCTGAAGGAAATATTTAAAGACAAGTCGCTATCAAGTGACTGTATTAGTAAAAATATGTAAGGGTGAATAATTGCTACCAACTATATATAGTTTGTTATAAACTGCGAAGGGAGCAACTCAAAAGGAAATTTCTGTTCAAATTATTCTAGTAATATTGGCCGTACACATAATTTATTGGACATAAAGGTATATATAAAAATTACTTTTAAACTTAAATGTTGTCTAACATCGCTTTGCTTTATATGTTTTGTATTAAGAACTTAATAGAACTCAACAAATTTATTATTTATCGGACCGAATCGGCATTTTTTTTAATGGCAAAATTAGAGCACGTTGGTCATTTGCCCAAAAAGTGTAACTTAAACAAAAGTGTCTACCTAAGTATGCATTGCCGAAAACGAATAGCAATTCATTTTACACTCAATTGTATGCACGTATACATACAATTAGTCATGCTTAATTACCTCATAGAGGTAATTATACGAATTCTATTAATTGCACGAAAGTTTCTCATTCGCTCAAATATATGAATTCTATATTTTTCAAACTTTAGTTGAAATATTAGAAGACAAAAATGAAAAATAAAATAGAACATTTTCCTCAAACTAATAATAAAACAAATTTTTAATTTACATTAAAAAATCAAAAAAAGAATTCATGTCACATAAAATAAAAGGTGGAAATGAAGAAAAATATCTAAAAAGAAATCCAACAAGAAGTAACAATTTTTTTTATTTAATTTTATAAAATATTTAAAATCATTTCTTTAACTAAAAAAAATTGCCAAAAATGAGTGCAAAAAAATTATATTACGCAGTAGAGGTAAATTCCGAAAATGTAATTATGGAAAGGGTAAATTAAAGGGTTTTATTGTAGACCCATTTTTCACCATTTCGGCATACGAAATCAGTACTATCAATATTTCGGTATGATCAGAAAAGTAGTCAGTCACCGGTTGAGCTTATGCAATTAAATACAAAATCAAATTAAATATACTGGGTACCATTGGTGTCCCACATATTGGTTATGCACTTTTAACACGGTATGTGGTCTTCGTTATACATGGATGGAGTAGTTTTTAAAAACAAAAATATTTCAGATATAATAATAATGATAGATATAATGCAATAATTCAAAATAATTTTGTAACCTAATAAACAAACATACATATAAGCATACAAAACATAAAAAATCTATTAATATTTTAGAAGTAATTGAATGGGAATTAGGCTTGCAATAGTTTTCAGCATAAATAGGTTGGCACAAAGAGACATTATAAATTTCACTTTAGTGACAAATGTCAAGCTAAGTTACACTTTTTGGGCAAATGACCAACGTGCTCTAATTTTGCCATTAAAAAAATGCCGATTCGGTCCGATAAATAATAAATTTGTTGAGTTCTATTAAGTTCTTAATACAACACATATACAGCAAAGCGATGTTCTAAGCTCCAGCAAGTAATTTTTTTTTCGGCTCCAAAAAAAAAAAAAAAAAAAAAAAACCTTCCTTTTATCTTTACTGTCATTCCCTAAATTAACAACCCTGATTTCCTTCGAAAACACTCGAAACATTTTTATAAGAGAGAAAAAGCTGGTTACCCTGCGACTTCCCATTACATTGAGCGCAGCAGAGCTGCTGAGCGCAAACAGAACCATCTACAGAATAAGGCTGGGACTACAACACGGAATAACGACGAATTTCGTCATGCAATTCGCCATGTACATTTATCGTGTAAAGCACAATAACGACGAAAATAGCTTTTATAAGTGATAAATATGTTTACTAATAGCATGATAAATAAAAAAAATGTTATAAAAACATATTTATGATACATACTATGAAATAATTAGGTTCTTAAAAATTAGCCGCAAAGCATACTGATTTACGCATTACTTGCCGGTGCATGAAATAGAAACAGGTCCATTGAGTACATCGACTACACAGGAATCTGTTTTAATTCTGAAAAAAAATTCGTCGTTAGTCCGTGTAATGCTATACTTTTTTGCAAATTTTGCATACTAATAGAAACTGCTAGCGCCTACGGCTTCGTACACTTTATCACAAAATTTTTATGTTACAAAGAAGCAACTAAATTAATTTACACATAAATTTCGATTCACAACTTGAAAATATTTTCTAAGCAAATAATAGCACAGTTTCGAGCATGTCGAGATGTGAAAAAAATTATATAGGAGGCTGAGTTTAGGAATTTCGTGAGCTTAGGATTTTTTTTAAATCAATTACAATTACTGATAAATTTGAAAATTTTAATGAGCCATCAAATTATGTCAAATATCCAAGGATAATTTTAAAGTGCCAGATAATGGCCCCGATGGAGAGCCGAGAAATACATTCATCTTGAAATGAATTGAAAGCAGTACTCGGCAATAGGAAGCCTGAAATGCTCAAGTGCGGTGTAAAATTAAAATTAAAAGCAAATCCTCTTTTCTTATAAAGAGTTAAAAGTCAATTTTAGGTTACATATATCGAGGTACCACTGTAGTATAAAAGAAAACAAGCTGGTATGTTACTTAATACATGTTTTATTTTACAAAATTACAAGTTCTTCTTAATTTTTTTTTTGTACGTGGGTATGTGCTACAACATGCTCTGTGTCTTTAGATATAAATAATTACAAAGCTAAGAACAGTTTCTGGAGATCAGAGTCTATGTCATACTAATCTGTTGAATAGTTGAGTAGTACCAATAGTAGTAGTAGAGTTGCCAATTTATTAGCACATTTTTTTAAATCATGCCACTACTATGCGATCAGTACACGAGTATATTTCGCATTGTGTGACAAAAAAGAAGGCAAAACTAAATTGAACAATTTGGCAGCAGATGCGAAATGTTGTAACGAAAATAAATAATTTTTTATTTTCCTTTATTTTTAGTATGTATTTTGTTACAACAACAACACAAGATTGTTTTGCCTTTTGCTGTCGCACATCTGTGCCTCGAAATGTTGTTGACAAAATAATTAATTAGATTCTGATAACAATGATGATAATCATGATGATAACAATTTCTAACAAAATATGTAAATGTGTGCACGTTCGTACATACATACGTACCTGCATACATACTCGTACATTAGAACACAAAAGTGGAGGAATATTTCAAATCTTCTCATTCCGTTGATATAAAAAATCAAGTAGTGCATCTACATGGCTTTACAAGAAAGGCTCCGTTTTTCAATAATACAAAATAAAAAAGTTAAATTTAACAGAAGTCGTAAAGATTTTTATTGTTTTATTGAACAGATTTGTGTTCGTTGGGTAATAACAAACGAAAATTAATGTCAAGCAGATGCCCAATACAACAAATGTCGATTCCATTAAAAAAATGTTAAAAAAAAATTTGGTGTTTTTGAAATCCGGCGTACACTCGAATCCAATTTGGGTACCACTTGCAGCTTAGAACGCTTTACATCTGGATAGTTTAAGAGCGACAATTACTTAACAATTTTGAATCTGGTTTAAGAGTGGGGCTCATGGCTCTGATATGGAATACTACGAGCTTTACTACAATTTAAGTAGAAATTTTTTCAATTCCGGTTTAAAAACAATGTCGATCGGAATTATAAAATTTAAGTTTTAAGCCCGGGAATAACCAGGGAAATTGAAATGATTTCAACAATTGACGAAACATCTTTGATTGATATGTCAAAAATAGCCTCCTACCAAATTATGCGATATTAATGTTTTAATAAACCTGCCTAATAAAGAGTTTCCCGTTTACTAAATAATAATTTATTTTGACGCCGCCCACTTCGTTACAAACGAAATTCCTTTGGTATAAACAACGTCATGTCGCCCGCAATTTCCCATAAATTGCAAACTTTAAACCCTTCCATAAGTATGAAAAATTTCCTATATGTTGCTTAAACCTTTTCTGTATTAATGGTTTTAATAATCTGCAACACACTATTTCTTTTGAAATATAAGTAGACCCGGTGCCATAATCCTACATGTCTAGATATGGATTGGCCATAATCGCTAGATTAAAAGAAATCGAGTGACGTAAGAACCGCCAAAACTGGCCTACTTTCTTCGATGTTTATAATAAATATATATATATATTTATTTTATTTTTTGCTTCTTTATATATATACGAGTAAATACCTACATATTATCTATATAGAAAGATATACATAAGAAAATTTAAGCAACACATGCACTGAGATGTGTGTGTGCCTATTATATCAGATTTTAATTTATGAACTTTTTTTTTGCCTAAAAAACAATTTTTATATAAATCCAACGGAAAGAAACAAGTTATAATAAATTCCAGATATATATATTTTTTTCAGTTTCTCTAATTTAAAAATGAAAAATTCTGATGCTGTCATTTGTTTACACAATTTATCTGCCGGTTATGACAAATTGTAGGACTTATCGCACAACAAAATCAGACAACCACAAAAAAAAAAAAAATAAGGCCACAAAAAACACTTATCATACGATAAGAATTATTGTTTGAGGGACCTAAACTTAGGTAAGAGATGACAAAGCTTGTTTAGCTAATATGAACTACTAAGTAAGAAGTTAAGCAGAAAAAAAGAAATTGACTACACTGTTTTCTGAACCAACGGCGGACGAGAATATTTGACTCTGAGCTAGGAAGATTGATGGTTCCAATATCAGTTCAAACAAAGGTATAATAATAATGTTTTTCAATAAATTAATTTATAATAAAGTAAAATGTAAGCAGATTTACTTAATTTGGCACAGTTTGACTAATTAAAATGAAAGAAGACACACAAAGAAAATGGTGTTAAATTTACTTTAAAGTACTGCCAACGGCCCACAAAATGGAAGGGTATAAATATTTTTGATATGGATATGATGATTTCTCCAATATTACAGTATATACGAGTATATTCTGGATCCATGTAAGACGGCAATTTGATTGAGTTTTGTTCCTCTACATTTTCGTCTCTCTGTCCTCGGTATTCCGGTTGCGGTGTAAATTAAGCTTAAATTTTGCTTAAAATAAAAACTTTAAAAAGTCATCATCTCAGAATCTTTTCAAAACGATCTAGTATGAAAATAACATAAATCGGGTAATAAATAAAACAAATATAGCCTCGTAATCAAATTCGCTGTTGAGTTTTAATAGTATAACTAAGAAGAGTATTTTATTTATTTACTTTTATTATCAAAAATAAATAGTATTTCATAGTAATTTGAAGTACGATTATATTACAAAATTAAAGTTTACTCCAATGCAGTATAGTTGTAGTGTACAAAAATAGCTTTGATACATATTCTTGGAGAAGGGTAAATAAGATTCGGCACAGACGAATAGCACTTTTACGTTTTAAGTAAGAATTTAATATTCTACTCAATATTACTATTGCAATCGATTAAAGCAGTTCTAATTTTAATAAAAATATTTACTTGAAATTTTATCATAATTTTGTTAACCAAGAGAATAATTTTGATTGAATTCCTGTGAAAATTTCCTTAGTGTACGAATACATATAAGTTTGCAAACGTAGAAATTAAAGAATTAAAATATATTGATATTTAAACATTTTTCGCGTTATTCATGTATTTTCATCGCTCTTTTGCTTTTTTTTTTTACAAAATCTCAACAGACAATTTGTCGCTTTTGCTCGTTAAAAAAAAAAAAAAAAAAAAAAAAACTTTTTTCTTAGAAATTTTTTTGTTTCTTGCCAGTTTTCTTGACGCAAAATCAGGAGGTCATTACAACACAGTGACCAAATTAATTTTATAAAAAGTTGATTATTTTATAAATTTGATGATAAAAAGTATAGAAAAAAAAATTAAATAAACCTGAACAGACGAAAAGTAATTACGAGCGAAAAATTTTATTATTATTGTCCTACATGTATTTTCCTTAAGTTTTGGCTGCAAATTTCAGTTTTAAATGTCCTTTATCAGAATAACATAAACATATGTGCTTTTCAATTATAATTACAGTAATTAATTATTAATAAATTTCCAATAAAGTCAATGAACAGCAATATAACTTTGCCTTTAATCAGTAAGAGAGACAAAGCGACAAAAGTATAGGTTTTACTTGGAAGGTTGTGTGATAAGTAACCTGTAACGCTCAGAGATAAGAACCGATTCTAAAGCGGCTATTACGTGGTCATATATTGGACACAATACTCATACTCATTTTCGTGTACTCCGAAGTACATTGTCTGCTCATTTCATTTGTAGTTTGTATATTTAATCATAGACTAAAGGCCGAGTTATAGAAAATACTTCATAGCAATACTTTGTACTTTCTAAACTAATCTCAAGGCAGCAACGGAATAGCTAGCACAATCAATACTTTGCTAAAGGTTATTACCAGCTGTTTTTATAGCAAGTCCTTATAATTTTCAGTGGAATTTGACAACCGCCAATTGCCAAAGTTCTGAAGGTATGCAAGAAGTTAAACATTGCCCAACTTTAGTACTTCGTTTAACGTGCACTTATTGTTTGTAAACAGACTGATATGAATTTAATTTACTTCTCGGCAAATGCTTTCATCTGCCTCTAGTGCAAGGAGCTGTAAAAAAGATACTGAAGGAGGGAAACTTTTAATCTAAGTCTTGGCATTCCGACAACATCAGTATCCTGCTCCCCATTTTAACACCTGCATAAGGAAAAGCAACTTTTTATACACCACAACATGAACTATATTTGAGTGAAAAGATATTTGTTTTCCTTTTAAACTCGTTCAGTTTAATTGCAACTTTAGTAAACAATTGCTGTTGCTACGACCAAAAATATTGTGTAACCCACATTCCAAAAAAGAAATATATCAAAACGAATAAACGAGAATAATCAGAAGAAATAAGTACCAGCTGAAAAAAAACTCCATGTTGTTATCGCAAATGTAAACTAGAAAAAATTCCATTTAATTAATTCTGTATACTTTGTTGTACAGAGTGGTAAACTTTGTAAATTTACTTTATAAGAAAATATTAAAGTAAAGTAAAATTCAACTTTATTTTACTTACGTATTACTTTATTAGTATCTCCCGCTTTAAAAATATATCTGCATATTTTATAATTAACTATTTGGCTTGTTAAGAAAACCATACTGGAAATAATAACTTTTACTCAGCCGCCACAAAAATGATGGCAAAGTCTGAAAACTCTGTTGATGATCATAACTTAAGTGTTGCTTGCATTCCCAGTTCCATGTCCACGAAAAAATACATATGTATATATATGTATATGGACAATAGTGACACACTAGCAAAGAGCAACATCGGAAACGTCCGTTTTGCAAATAAACACGCAATTTATGTAAATTTCCTTTCCAAAAATCATGTGATACAATTCCACATCTGCTTTTAAAATTATTTATCTGCTTTGCATTTAATTTCACTTGATTTTTTCTTTTCTTTAATGACAAAATTATGCAAGTTGTTGTACGAAACTACTCATACCCGTAAAGAAATAAAACGCATTTAAAAAAAAAAAAAAAAATCTTAAAAATTTATCTTGTCCACATTGCGTTGGCACAAAAGTTTCTTGTGTAAAATAAAAGTAAATTTTAACACACAACTGCACATCTCGTGAGTAAAAGATTTAAATTTAGATACAGTGAAAAATGAAGAAAAGGAAAAAAAAAACAAAGAAAAACTATAGAACGTTGATCTTTTTTCTTATATTTTTATTTATTTTAAATTTGATTTCATTTATGAGAAATTGCGTAAGAAGCAGATAATTTGCTAAATTATTTTTATTGAGGTGTAACGTTATCAAATAAAGCCCAGAATAAAATATGTAATTTTTTAAAAATATATTTCAAACATTTCATTTGGTTTTATGTATGACAAAAATGTGGAATTTTAGTCATCGCAAATGCGATAAAAATGTTATTTTACGAGTGCTTTTTATATATTTTTTATTTGAATAATTTTTATTAGGGCAGCCAAACGAAAGAATCTAATTAACACATAAACGAGCGTACTAGTCGCTGACGTTATTAGCATCAACCTGAAAAGTGAATAAAACAAACACATGATCGCTTATCAAATCACTGCTAACCATCTAACACTTTTGAACCTCTCTTAACCCATTTCAGGCTCAATTTAGTAACTTTGCATAAAATTAACTGCTTCGCTAAGATAACTAAAATAGAAGAAACTAATGGCGTTTTATTTTCCACATTAAAAATGTCGCCCTGTGAAAAGGTGCCTTTTTAAAATACATTGCCCGCCCTGTGAAAGTGCAATTTTTTATACAACGAGAAAAGAACACAAATCAGACAAAAGTGCAGGGCCTTTTTTTTAACAGCTGATAAACACACATTTTCTGTATATTTTATGAAATATGTATACAAAAATGTTCAGTTGCCAGATTGCTAATTCATCTACTTGAGAAAACAAAATTTTTTTTTTTAATATCTCATACAAATAAGCTGCTGCATAGTGGTCTTTTGTTTGTTTTATACGATGCAAAATATAAAAATAATTATTAAAATCTAATTTTCTGACTCTTTCAACCCAAAAGACTTTTTTTAACAGTTTGTGGTAACGCTGTGCAAGAATAAAAAAAAAAATGTGTTTTACAAGGCAATTTCTGCCCTGTTGATTTGCTCAGGGCAAAAGTGCAATGCCTTTTGCACTGCAAAAGGGCAACATTTTTTAGAAAAGAACACGCAACCCTTTCACAGGGCAACACATTTTCGAGAAAAGAACACAAAATTGCCCTCCCTGCGGCTAGTGTTGCCTTTTTTCCTAGAAAAGAAAACGCCATAAAATTAGTGGTTCCATTTAGCATCACAAAAGGTGATGATACTTTTGATACTGTTACTTTTTGATACGTATCATTCTTAATAATTTTTACAACCTGAAGTCGTTAAAAGAATTTTAGGTGTCGTACTAAGCATTCACACAAAAATTTTATATGATTCCATTCTATTGAAAAACAGGTAAGTGTGGCGAGACGTTCATGTCCTTCTCCAAGAATATGTTACAAAGCTTTTTTTGCATACCACTCAATTATACACTTATACAATAAGTGTGGCGAGACGTTCATGTCCTCTTCGAAGAATACGTTACAAAGCTTTTTTTGGATAACACAATTATAATGCTTTGAAGTAAGCTTTATTTTTGTAATATACTCGTACTTGCCATTAATAAGAAATATTAAAAATGTTAATTATAAAAACAAATAAATAAAATACACTTCCTTCGAAGTTATAGTGTGGAAACTCAACAGCGAGTTCGACTACCAGCGAAGTTCTGTGGCTGCTTATTCAAGCTTTCGAGGTTTCATATTTCTTTACATTCATTTGTTTATATTAAATGTATAAAAACCTGAGACTATGATTTACCTGAGATAATTCTAAGCAGATTTGTTTTTAACTTTTGATTTTAAGAAAAATTTAAACTCAATTTACAAAGCGATAAAAATTCCGAGGACAGACAGGCAGACAAAAGCTTTAATTTATAATGACGCAAATTAATTTTGTAGAAATTATTATTCCCATATCAAACCTATTTCCACAGAGTTGATGCAATTTGGTCAGATGTTTCATAATATATAAATGATCCCACCGTTGGTAGCCTGAAAACTATGAGTTTATGAAAATTTGTCGTAAATAGTTGTAAAGCGAATGTCTCACACAAAGATGTTATCCAGCAGACTTGCCAGTCTGTCATACTTGGTAAGTAGCGCGGTTGTGTAGGTTAGTGCTTTCCTTAATCTACGAAATTTATATTTTTTATTATAAATTTATATATTTTATTGAAATTACTCTCCTACGATTCGGAGCCCTAAATTACTCCACAATATGATAATGACGATGCATCACTATTGCCGTTAGTTAAGCTAAAAGTCTAAGCAATTCGCGTAATGTTTTGTGGCCTTACATGCATGTGATGTACGCTACTTTCTACTCTCTCTAAAAATTTATATTATTTTTGGCAATTAAAAATATAAATTCGATTCACAGACCTTTTTACTATAAACCTAAAATACTCTCACACAATAGTAGGAGGGGAACTATAATACACTCGCCTCGTCCTCGTCACCTGTTTCCTCACATACTACATGTATCAGTGAAAAAAGAAGAAAAGCGCAGAATCCATAGCTTACAACGCATAAAATATCACGGCTCTGTACTTTTCTACGGATGCATCATGAAAAAATGTCAGCTGTTTTTGATAGCCAATGATGATGAATTGTATGCTATTTGTAATGAGATCCCTAATATAAAAATTTTTAATAATTATCTTTATTAAATTTTTTTTTTTCTTTACAATAATAATTATATTAATAATAGTTATAAGTTTTTTTTAATTATAATTATATTTTTATTTAATAAATTTTTTTTTTATAAATTAATAAAACACACTGAAATTCAATTTTTAACCGAATTTATTTAAGAAAAAATTTTGCACTCTAACTATTAATTATTTTCATTTACCGAGTGCCACCTGTGTTGCATTTATTACACAACTTATTATTAATACAATATAATTAGCCGACCCTCAACATCATCCCGCTCCTTTCGAAAATTTATATTATTTTTGGCAATTAAAAATATAAATTCGATTCACAGACCTTTTTACTATAAACCTAAAATACTCTCACACAATAGTAGGAGGGGAACTATAATACACTCGCCTCGTCCTCGTCACCTGTTTCCTCACATACTACATGTATCAGTGAAAAAAGAAGAAAAGCGCAGAATCCATAGCTTACAACGCATAAAATATCACGGCTCTGTACTTTTCTACGGATGCATCATGAAAAAATGTCAGCTGTTTTTGATAGCCAATGATGATGAATTGTATGCTATTTGTAATGAGATCCCTAATATAAAAATTTTTAATAATTATCTTTATTAAATTTTTTTTTTTCTTTACAATAATAATTATATTAATAATAGTTATAAGTTTTTTTTAATTATAATTATATTTTTATTTAATAAATTTTTTTTTTATAAATTAATAAAACACACTGAAATTCAATTTTTAACCGAATTTATTTAAGAAAAAATTTTGCACTCTAACTATTAATTATTTTCATTTACCGAGTGCCACCTGTGTTGCATTTATTACACAACTTATTATTAATACAATATGATTAGCCGACCCTCAACATCATCCCGCTCCTTTCGAGTTTTCCGTAAGACTTTATAGCAGAAAACATAATTTGGATAAACTTAATGAATTGTTTCAATTCTTTTCAAACTAAATTGTACTTTTAATTTTTGCAAATCTTTGCTTTATGTGATTGATCACTACAGCTGATCAATAAAGAACAATACACAAAACGTATCGTATGTAACACGAGATTAGAAACGCATATAACGTAAAAACAAACGTAATCGACGGATTGCATAAACTTTCAGCTTAATTAATTTCGAAGAAATTATGCATTAGAAAGTAAGCAGAGCAGGAGAATTAACCATTTTTTTCATCTCTTCGAATATATATATGCATATATTTGTTTGTGTATATGTACGAATATACATATGTAATGAATAACTAATTGTACGCAACCATTAAAACTGAAAAAAATAGTTTTCTTTACAAATTTCCATTTGAAAAATAAACAAACTTGCGTTAGATATACTTTTTCTTTGATGTAGCTTTTATTATTTTGCATACTATAAATATAAAAATATTCCACTTCATAATTTGTTGCATTCACTAGACTGTCAAATGTTTGCAATGCAAGCAATGACTGCTATTGGCTTAACGATATTTAGTATAATCACGATCTCACTTATAGATCCTGATTATCCGTTGCATTTACTTTCTCAATACGCTTATTGAAAAGCATTTAGTAAAAATGGAAATCAATTATTATACAGTTCTCAGATACTGGTATAACTGGCCCGACATTAGCGTTGAATATTTTCAATATCACCAGCAGGATATAGAACTTCAGCTAGATAAGAATTGATGTCCTTACATTATGCACAATCGCATATCGCTCATTTGTTGCAAACGTCGTTATTCAAAGAAATATTTTAGAACTTATGATACATATTTGCATACACACATACAGAAATATTTGGTGAAAAATACAAAGAAATTGTAATCTTGAGAGAAATACTTTGCCAACTAAATCAGCAAAAGATTAACTATTTCTTCGGTAGAGGCAAGCGCCTAAATACATAAGCAAGTAAACGTTTACACCCTCTTTAATTGAACTAAATTTGGCGTTTAAACTATAATTAAAGGTTACAATTATGGCAATTGCGACGTTTATGCTAAATAATAAAAGTTCAAAAATTTAATTCGGTTTGCATTCCAAAAATAAAACTTGTTTACTTTTTCAAGCTCATACAGACGATTTGAATAAATCAAATAGGTGTCACTATTTTGAGGAAATATGTCACACATATTTGATTTAAGGCGTGGCTTTTCTGTGAATGATTGCTGCAAAAAAATTAGTCTCTTTTTTCTTAATTATTACAGTGTTACAATAAAAACCTCTTTAAATTACGTACAGCTTATAGAATCCAAGTTTAAGCTATGGTTAGAATAATATTAAGTTTAACAAAACTTAATAATTGTGTCATTGTTGCCAGACTTTTTAAAAAATATTATGAAAACAAATTTTCTGAAGTGAAATGAGCAATTTTAGTACACACTATCTACACTACTATATTTGACAAAACGTTGCTTATGTAGGCTAGTCTATCATGGCCTGTTTTTCCTCTAATACACTTAATTTTTTTTTTTTAACTAAATGGTTGTTGTCAGCTGAAGCTAGTCAGTATGATGCCAAATCACTATGCCTCAAGCCATATTTCTGAAATAGTCACAACATACAGCTTATTCACAAGTCCTAAAAAATGAAATAGAAAGCTAAGAACTATAAGCTTTGTATTCTTCTACACTTACAAAAAAACAAAAAAAAATGAATATCAATTAATTGTTTTTTTCTCTTTGCTAACTTAATATTTACAATTGGCCTCCCATTGGGAAACAACGAAAGCATTTGACTTAATTACACAACAAACCATAATAATTATTTTGAATTCAATTAAATAATTTGTTTTCATTTTATTTCAATTGTAGTTATATTTCCAGACATTTGATTTTATTTAATTAATTTCTTTCTGCCTCGTGAAATGCATGATTTCAAACATAAAACTATTCTCGTTACCATGCCTACCTTTCACTGAAGACTTTTTATTTGCTTTTACAGTGTAATCTCGATACTTCAGTTAACTGAAAGTCCGGACAACGAAATAAACTGGACGCTAAATTTGCTGCTCAATAATAAAATGCCTAAAAATTGACGAAAATTAATTCTGATACGCAATTTGATGATTCCGTTCTTCTTTAATGGAATTCTAAATTTTTTCAAGCTGAACTCAGGTTTATATTACTTTTACTGGCTGATTTTTTATCTCAAAATAGGAGTATATTTCTTATATATTTACCAGTAATTAAAAAATACCAAAAAATTCCGATTTTTATAAGGTAGCTACCTTAGTGATTTTCAGCCGTCCAACTCATTCCTTTCTCCTTGAATTACTCCTTAATTTGAATTCCAAACGTGAAAATATAAAAAAATGGCAAAAACTTAAGTAAAAGCAAAAGAGATGCGTAATTTGATGAAACAGTTCTTCTGGAAGTCATCCTTAAATGAAATTTCAAATTTTTTTAAGCAGAACTCGCGTTTATATTACTTTTTCTAGTTGATTTTTTGTCTTAAAATAAGAGTATATTTCTTATTTAGAATTTTTTTCTTTCGCTTTTGCAATAAAAATTAATGATCGCAAAAGTTTTTGATCAGATATTTTATCAAGTTTAGAAATGCTCGTAGATGCTCTGAAAACTTTTATACTAAAAATCGTGGCTTTTTTGATTGGTTATGCTTGGGATAAATTCTTAAAAAGTGGTATAAAAAAATTCTTTATGAGGACGAATGGGCCACAGACGACGAAATTCGTCGAGCAAGACTGAACCGCACCTGAAATTTACAATTCTACTGATGGTTATTTGAATGACAAAGTTGAAAGCAACGATGAAGAGACTGAAGAAGATGAATAATTTATTGAAGAATGTTTTTTCTTGCCTGTAGAAGATATTGCGAAAATAATCCTCCGCGATGCTACGTACAAAAAATAAAGCGATACTAAACTTCGCCAGATGAATATATCCAAATATTTGTGCAACAATTAATACAATAATTTATTTTAAAATGAATTTCTTGTAAATAAAAACAAGTTTGCTATACACAGTACACACATACATACATATATATTTACAAACGACTACTTTAATTTTTCTCTTGTTTCGGAAATTCGGACATTTTGATATTTCAGACACCACTTGGTTTTTATTTGTCCGAACTATCGAGATTATACTGTGCTACAAAGCCTGATAAACACTGCGTGCATACATATGGATGTATGTATATATGTATGTGTGTATGGATGTATATTATTAGAGCAAGTGCGTTGAAATACGTTCGTATCATATTGCAACACGCGCTATACAATTCATTCTATCACATACTGATTTTAATTCAATTTCATTTAATTACTTAATTGACATCAATTAATTGTTTGACAGCTGTTCGTACTACTAATACATGTATTTAGTAATTAAAAGCAAATAAAATTAATTTTTAATTTATGATTTTTTAATAAGATATTTTTTCTCAATTGCCTATCTGAAATATTAGCAACACAAACATTTGGCAAAAATATTATGGCAAGTGATAACTGTTACGAATAGCATTTTGTTTTAAATAAGCCGCAATAACAATTTCATTAGCTCGTACATACATTAGCCATTCTTAAATAAAAAGGCCCTAACTCGAATTTTTTTTTGCCATAGAGTTTTTTTTAGTGATTTCAATGTATGAACTTAATATACATACATTGAAAGCTACTGCCTAAATTTGTACTACCCTTCTCTTTCAAACATACTAAAAATAAGGAATTCCGTAACAAGTCTGTTCAAGCCTACTTAAAGAAACCATTTTTTTCTTTAAATTTTTTTTTTGTTTTTTATATTTTAATTTTATTTATTTTTATCAAAATTTTATGATCTAATTTGGTTCGCTGGCTTAAGTTGGAATAGGGAACCCCCGATTTTTGTATTGCTGATTGCTTGACGAGAGGTGATAAGCATTTGTTTTTACACGAAACAAAATGGCAAAAAGCTTAAGTTGTTTTGAAAAATATTAATATTTTCTTTGGTTTTTAGCACCAATACATACTTTACTTTTCTGAAAAAGTGTATCACATATATATTCGACGGCTGAACCTCTTATTGGGGTTTATAAAAAGAAAATAGGAAATATTATAAAGATGTCAGCTCTTCAAAGAAAAAAGTACAACAAATTCAGCATAAACATCGATGGCGATGTGTAGGGTCTGACTCAATCAGCTGGAAATGTACTCATTACAATTTTGGATGAATAAATGTGTCTTTATTACCATTAACTTTCGAAACGCATCTATTATGACTCATGGTGTAATTGGTTACAGCTTCCAATTACAACAGAAATGACATTTTAACAACTTCTTTGGCACATAAAAGTTTCCCATAAACTTTATGATAAAAACATTAAATTTGATTGGACTGAATAATTGGAAAATAAAATACATTAAGAATATTTTTTAAAGAGGAAATGTTTACAAAACGCCCCACTTTCAACTTTACACTGCCTTCGTCTGCCTTCTACACAAAAAATAAAGCAAAATAAATATTACAAAATTATGCTTTTATTATCGTACTAAAAATATGAATCTTGAACATTGAGAAAACGAGAGAATACACTGAAAGAAATTGTTTCTTAAAAAAGAAAAGTAAAAAAAAGAACATTTAGCCGACGTATGCAACCAGATGGATCAACATACATGGCGGGCAAATGCTTGATGGTTATAAGATGGAATCTATAAAGGTTAGTTTAATATATTTCCACTTAGCAACGCCTGAAGTGTTGGAAGTATGAATATGAAAATAAAAGAACATGGCAATTAAAGGCGTGTTGCTTTACGTTTGCAATAAAAGTTACGGACCATCGTAACGAATATAGTAGTTGGATATATAACCGGCAACAAGTTTAGGAGCACATACAAGCACTTCACCTCATTCCACATTGTCTTATAAACAAATCTGATGATATAATTTATCATGAGAAACATATGAGCCGTCTTATGGGAGAATGTAAGAAATTATAAGCTGTACCGATAGTGCCGCTATTTTTCTGCAGCATCACAATGAAATGGAGTATAAATCACGAAATTAGACTATTTATCGGGCAATAAATCAGTCATATAATACATTTTCCCTCAACTCACAAAATTTCTTTGGCCAAAAAATAAATTCTCTGCTAAAGGAGGTATTTTCTCTGCAATTCTGACGAAGAAACGGCCCTCAAAGTCAAGTAAATTTTCTAGTATTACACACGATGCATGGAAAGAAAATGGTGACAAAATAGTATGACCAATAATGGTTTGTTACCCGTTCTGTCCTGTACGTGTTTAAATAAGCTTTGAAGCAGCACTACATGGTCACCTGTGTATAAGAGTTATATTTTATTTACTCTGAGATGTAGCCGCTATAGACAATAAGCACCTGTTTTAAGAAAGTATATCTTCTGAAATCGAAACAATTGTTTTGCAGATTTTTTATAGGAGGAGAGAGACAGAGAGATTTGAATAAAACACATTTACTAGATCAATGAATATCACGATTTCCTCGTTAATACATCGAGGTCCCTTAATTCCATAACATTTATGCCAGCATTCTCGCCAGTCGCAAGTTCCATAGAAGTTGGAGACCTTGACGTCTGGCCACGCAAGGATTGTGTAAACAATGTTTTATTGTACATTATCCAGTAAATTATTTTTAAGAATGTATAAATCTTTGTAAGTTTATCAAAACTTTTGTTACCGCACCATGTCATAATAAAAGCTCAGCCAAACTTTTCTCTATGTGCACCAACTTAGAGAGACAACCATATTTTGTAAGCTTATTTACTAAATTAAACCAAAAATAATTACAATAATAATAATAATAATAATAATAATAAATATGTATTTACACACACTATTTCGTTGCTAATATGAACACACGTCTTCATTAAGCGAATTATGTGCATGAATGCGTGAGTGCGAGTGGGAGTGTGTATATATGCAGAAGAATTTTTCTTTTTTTGTTTCAAGTGTTTTTCAAGCGATTTCCCTTATTATTGCCTATTTGCTATTAATTAAACATTTTACAAGACCTCTGCTCGTTTTATTTATATAAGTAATTTAATTAATTGTTGATAAAAAGAGACTCCACATGGTTTTGTTTATTTTGAGGCATGCTGATGTGGCAATAAAAACAATTTACAAAAAAAATTTATTTCATTGGCATTTCATTATTGTTTGTTTCTTAAATCGTGTTAAATGTTAACAATTCATTTAAAAAAAAAGTTTAAATTGTTGCCAAGCAAACCTCTACTATAAATAGGAATTTAATCCTAAAAAATTTACGTTTGTATAGGTGACAAGTACACTTAAATCTAGAGGGTCATCTGTGCGCTATTAGCGTGAAAGATTATAGCAAATGCAGACCTAAAACATCAGAAAACACTTCCTGTACCACTAGATTGTTTTTTGTGGAGGTGAAGGCCCTAGTATCAGTATCTCGTCTTAGGCTAACCGATCTGAAAGCGCTGGCTCAGAGACATGCATATCTTCAAAAATGGTCCTTTCAAACTGAAATTCTTAGCCAAATTGTGGAGCATTTGATTATTTTTAATCAATAAGTTTATAGTCCATTTGCGGTATTTAACTTTCTCCTCAATTTATGTTCATATTTATTAAATCATGTATTTTGGGGATGTTTACTGAGCAAAAAGAAAATAAATAAATTTCTGGTATGTCATGTGCGAATACTTAATTGTCACAAACAAATTCCCTCCATTTAAACTTCTATCTGTACAGGTTACAATATCAAGAGCTGTCAAATATTTGTCAAATATGGCATGTGTGCTGAAAAAGTAGGATAATAGTGTGTCCTAAAAATACAGCTTTGTGACAAATTTTTTTTTGACAAGTCATAATGATAATTCTCATCCGTTCAGAGTTGCATCGACTTCAAACATTTTTGTTATCATTTTTGATTCAACTTCATTGCATCGTACGACTTTGTATGATAGTGAAGCATGGCCTTAAGTATGAGTGCAAAAACCATTTACCTTATGCAGTAGGAAAGCTTTGCAAAGCAAATGTTTATTTTCACTTTAACCTACATAAATACATGAATTTGTTTTTATTTTTATTTTTATTTTTATTGAAGCTGTTGCACAAACATGGCGATTTTATAAAAGAAAGACGAATATAAAGAATCTTATTATTTCTTAGATAAACTGTAAAAACAAATTGAATTACTGGATTTATATTTTACGGGCAAAGTTTTTTAATTAAAAATGTTGTTAAGATAATTTGAAAACAAGGTCGTTTTTTATCACATTATTTCATCGTTAGCCATGTCTAAACAAAAAATTCAAACAAAACATACAGTATTTCTACTTCAAATAGAATTGTTAAAAATTTAGCTTTGAAAACAATAATTTAAGTTAGAAGTAGAATAATAAACGCTATTGATACATAATTATATATTTACTTGTAGATAACGCACACAATTTGTTTCTAATAATATGATATCAGCAGGTATCACAAAACTAAAGCATATTTCACTATACAACTTAAAAACATTAAGTATAAAAAAATTTAAATATACACGAATGGTGTTCTATACAAAATACGCTTACGCATGTAGGAACGAATCATTGCATTTCATCTTTGAATTTAGTTTTTCTTAATGGGTTTCCGAAGCAAGTCGTATGGGGACAGTGATGCTAAGTTTTATCTCCTAATTACTGCAAAGCTTTATAAGCATAAAACTAGCATTTTTTTCAAAAAAAAAAATTTTATTTATGGTGGCAAGTGGTATTGGTGTGATCACTGGTCACACTGCATGCTGAGGGCCTGTACATACATACACTTTTGCCCTTTGGCCACAAAAAAAAAAAAAAAAAAAAAAAAAAAAAAAAAAAAAAAAAAAAAAAAAAAAAAAAAAAAAAAAAAAAAAAAAAACTGCTTTTGATGAATTTGCAAGAGTTTGAGAGTTGAAATATAAAAATATTGATTAAATAAACTAAGCAAATAAAAATAAATAAAATTAAGAGATAAATTTTTCGATGCAGGTGGAATTTATCAGACATATAAGCCAACATTGAGTGGGAAATATCTTGGCCCCAAAAAAATTTATATTTTGCTCAAATTAAGCATATTAATAAAACGATTTGCGAGAAACTATATCTGAGCACCCTTTTCGATTGATATCAGTAAATTGAAATTCGAACCAGCATAGAGTACAAGGTAAAAGGAGTTTTGGACATTATATAGGATCCTAACTAGGAACTTTTCCGAATCTAATATAAAACGCGTAATTATTATTTATTTTTTTGTTTATTAATAATCTTTTAACACTATCGAACAGTTGCTACATGAATGAGGCCTAACAATTAACTTCGTTTAACTGCACCTCGCATAATTACATTTCGTTTAATTATTTCACAATTTTTTCCAGCCTTGGAAGTTTAAATATGTTCGACACTTACAAAAAAAACTTAAATGAGAAATTAAAAAAACTTGATGAAAAAATGGCTTTTAGTTTCTCCACTTTTAAGTGATTTTAAGCGATAAGATTTTTTTCTTTTTTTTTTTGTTTTACAATAAAATATTTTTGTTATCAAATTTTTTCTAATTTAAAATTTTTTAAAACAAATTAAAAAAGTAGGGGCGATTAAATATGCATGAAATAATTATAGATATCCGCTAAATACCTTCTGTGTTTGCAGTACAATTAACTGGAGGTATCCGCACAACTTTTTTAGAATATAAAGCGAAAATTAACCGAATGTTTGAGAGGTTTGTCGAATCAGTCGGCTGATTAGAATTCTTACCTCAAGCCATGAAACGAATATAAAACACGAATATTTTTTAGTAAACTGATCTATAACTTATTAGACGCAGAAATTACATTTAAGTTACGGAATAAATCTTAAATAACAAAATGCAGTTTCGGAATTTGGGGAATTTACTTAATTTGGGCATAACTGGATGAATAAAATTACAAACAAAGAATTTAAAGCAAATTTGAAGAAAACTTCTTAAAAAGTCTTGATCAAATAAATTTTAAACAACATTTCGCTCAAGTTTAGTTATACTATTTTACGTATTTATGTACGTAATTCTTAATTTAGTTAAATTTACTAAAATTTAATTTGTATTCTTGGGAAAAATGAGAAATTTTCAGATTTATTGTACAAACCGGTGTTGAGGGCATACGACCAAATTTACAACATATCTGTGTATTTATGTGTCACCTACAAAAGACACAACTTTCGATTGCATTCAAGTTTAACGCTTAATAGTCAACTGATTACGAACAGTCTGGTTCCGAATAGTGTTTTTAAAAAAATTATTTCGAAAGTAATAAGGAGTGTGACAAGTACCGCCTTCCTATAGTGCAGTGTTGCATTCTTAATGCAGCCTATATAAAATAATTTAATTGTCAACCACTCTTATCGTCTGCACAATAGCTAACTAGCTTACAATTCAGTTCAAGTTACAGCAGTTATCAGCAGGAGATTATGGAAGTATCACTGTTTGTGTGTAAAAATATAAAATCTATGAGCAGTTAAAGCTATAGATAATTCTCGGTATAGCAAAATTGAATGTCGCGAAGGAAGCATTACAAATTTATTACTAGTAAATATAATAAAGAGAAATACTGTTATACGGGAAATATTTTTATACATCTATATGATTTTTAAATTTCTTTTTCGCCCTTTTTTTATTTCAATTTCTGCTAAGAAATTCAGCCAGTGTCATAATAGTATAAAAAATTAAATAAATTTAAATGAATTATTGAGTTTTTATTACAAATTTGATTTAAGTAAAGCCAATGTTTGATTTTAATTTTTGTTAAATTTCCTCTATATATCATATAAGAAATGATTGGTCTTTGCAACGATGTCAATTGGAAACTTTTATGCAAAACAGTAAAAAGTTTTATTTGTATATAAATTGGCCATCGACATCCTAAATGCTTTTTTCTTTCTTTAAAATGTATCTTCTCTTACGTGATTTCGAATATAAAATTTTTTCATTTTCCATTTTTTCAATACATAAAATAGCCAATTTCAAACAATTTAATGTTCATTGTATTGGATTTTTCATAATGAGAGATACGTTTTACAGAGAATTGTCTGTATGTAACCAAGTGAAACACTGCATAGCAACAGTGTTTGCATGTTTGTTTACAATAACACAAAAGGTTTTATTGTTGCAAGCGTGAAAATTCATAAAAACAACATACAGATGCATATACATACATATATTTATGAGAAAATCTATCAAAAGCTACCGCATATAAACATACACACACACACTAGCTTACATGTGCATTCATATGTACGTTCACCACCAGATATGCATTATTACTTCTATTATAGTTGTTTGAAGTTAGCAACAGCAGGTTATTATCCAGGTAGCAATCTGACACTCACGCATACATATATGTACATATGGGTGCATGTGTATGTGGTTATAAAGAGCCATACACAGCAAACAGTTCAGTGGAATTATGTTAGAAATCCCGTTACAGTTTTATACGTTCTTTGTGCTCCAATCGTGTGATTACACAAGCAATTGACTGATGCGGCAATCGCGGCGAATATTGTGCTAGTTTCTCCCAACCAAATGCAACCCTGATGCGACAACCGTGTGACTTCTTTTAATACAAAATATGAAAAGTAAGGTAATATTTATTGTGCTGTTTAGCGGCCAATAAAGTTTCCAATACGCGACAACATTTCCATATTTTTTTTTTTTTTGCCTACTATGAATAACAAAGTGCGTTACGCACAAGTTTTTCAAAAAAAAAAAAAAATTTATTAAAAATATTTATATATAAAAGTATATACATATGTATATGGTGAAAATTTTACACCAAAACAAGAAATATCCCATTTTTTATTATTTACTATAATGTAGCCCAACAAATTCTAAATAAAATTAGTTTTTTTTTCAGTAAAATTGTAACAAACTTTAATTTAATACCAAATAATACATTATACTATATTGTATTATATTGTTTTTGTATAAGAAATTTTTTTCAAAACTTCACACATTTTTCTTTCTATTAAGTTTTAATTAAATTTTTTTTCGCAGCCGCTAATTTTTTTTAAGGAAATTATTTTATGTAAGAAAAAAGCAAAAAAATTTAAAATATATATATGTGGTTGTACTTATTTGCTGGAAAATAAAACAGCTGTTGACGCATGTGAGAACAATCGTGTGACTGCGGTGTAGCAATTATTGCCACAAAATCGTTTTTCACAATCTTGCGGCCAATCAAATTGGTAAATAATGGGGCAATTATGTGACTGCAATGTATTTGATTGGCACAATTTTTTTATTGTGCAGCAATTTAGTACAATAAAAATTGGGCCAGATTGGAGTATTTGCGGCAATCATGTGATAATGCGTTAAGAAACGAGCAGAGAGTACTTTTAACATGCCATGATATTCACTTATATACGAATAGAATTTTTTATTTTATTTTTTACCTGATAATCTACTCACTTGCCAACAAATTAATAAATTAAATTTTCTAATATCCTTTTCGTTATGTTGAGTATTACAATTTATACCCTTTAGTGCAGTGTGCCGCTCTTGGTCCATGCTAAAGCATGAGTAAAATATTAACAATTGTTGTCTTTATGGAATCACAAAATTTTATTCATTATATGCAAATTGATGACTCTTAAAGATTCATATATGTATGAGCTGTCACAAATACGTTGGAAATGTGTTCGCTGGGTATACACAAATGCACATTACGGTGCTCTTGCATGCAAGTGTTCGTAGATGTATGAAAACTGTGATGATTATGCGGTAGCCATATCATTATTGTTATTGTAAAGTAGTATGCTAAAATCTAAAAACAAATCAATTTCTCTTTTAACAATTAGAAAGTTATGCACATAGTTTGCTCCTCGAAGCAAAAAAAAAAAAACTTGCATAATAAAATGTAAAAAAGACCAACTTAAAACCGAAAAAAACGATTAAATTAAATTACTCATTTTAAAAAATTTCCTAAAATTCTAATCAAGCAAGTGCCTGCATCCACACATACACACACACGTACAGTCAGTCCTAGCGCAAATCAAAATTAAAATTTGCAATACGGTTTTTCTGTTGAGACGTTTAAACTTTAAAGAAATAACAACAGGCGGAAAAAAGCGTGATACATACATACATACATATCTATATACATATGCATGCTTGCCCGTGAATAAGTGTATGTAGCTTTGAATGGGGAAAAGTATTTGTGGAACATTTTAGTTAAAGTTCAACCAGTTCAGTCACCTCAATTTGTTACATGTCTACGTTTATTTATTCATTTCATGTTCATACCCATCAAACAGACAAACTATGAAGCAAATTTTCAGTTACTTGACCAGTTAATCGCACTTTCACAATCATTTTGTTTCATTTGCTTTGCTTTGCTTTACTTGTACACACATTTTCCATTTTCTATTGTTTGTATGGGTTTCATGTAATTAAATTTGGTTTGAGATAAAGGTGTCGTTTTCTTTTTGCTGTTTCCATGCAAGACGAAATGCATTTGATTGTGTCTTGAGTGTATTTAATGGTTTCGTAGTAAAGAACTGCATAAAACGTTCTAAAGAAAACGTTTCATTACTGCACACTAGTTCCAATCATAGTATTTCACTTTAATTTTATACGAATTTCACAAGACAGCTAGACAGTACTTAAATGTTTTTTGTAGTAAAAATTAAGGCAAAACTTCAGAATAATGCAAATAAACTGGTAATCATATCAAGCACAGCGAGTGCCCTAAAATAATTATTAACAATATGCGAATTAATGGCGCTGTTAGGATTTACAACCCAACAGTAATTCAGTAGAAATTTTTATTTTTTGATATTACGGATTAAAATTTAACCGGTCGAAAATATTAATTGTATAGCACACCAACCTTTTTGTTCTATTACCGTTCACATCTGAGCGTTAGTGTGATTTTATTAAAATCCAAAAAATTACAGGCTCATTTAACAGGCATTTCAAACACATTTAATTAATTTATTTAGAACTTAAAAAGCTGATTTAATTAAAAAAGAAGAGTTCCGAAACTGGTCAAACCAGCCCACAATGTAAGATGAATGAATTGGCCATATAGAATAGCGCATGGGATGGAACGGATACGTAGTTATCATAACAATATAAAAATACAATGACAATGGCAATGTTGTAAAACAAAAAATCAGAAAAACCTTAAAAATCGGAAAAATTTAATATTAAAATTTACAGCTGAAACATTTAACTAGGCCACGCTGAGAAGTTCCAAGACGTAGAACTTATAACGGAACATTTTTCGGAAACACAACAAATCGATATTAACACTAACACTTACGTCATTGTAAACTAAGTCATATCTTATTGGATTTCAGCACAATAGAAAGCATCAGATACTTAATCAACTGTCAAACTCTGCTTTTTAGGTTGGCAACATCAATACAATTACAACTGCAATTAGTTGTAATTCGTAATAACAAAAAGTAGTTGCGTTGTCTTAAAGTTGAGTTGTTAACAGTAATAGGAAAATAAGGCACATTGTTAACACATTGTTCACAGAACTACATATTCAAACGTTTTTCTTAAATAGTAACATTGGAAAATTTCTGCTTGTTCACATGAATCAATCGTAAGCTACCAGAATAGTATAGTTTCCCATCTTTCAGTACTGGGTTGTAACCGACTCCAATATCCTCCAACTGTCACGACTTACAACTCTAAATAAGCTTTGTGTTGTTTATGTGCAATGAACATACAGACGTTTACTCGCTCAAGTGAATGAAAGAATTGTAAGCAATTTATAAGATTTGTAATGGATTTACAGGTTTATCCTTCTGTACATGTATAAATTTAGTTCTCTACTTGTTTCATTTTTTTTTAGCATAAAAGAAATTAAACAAAAAAAAATTTTTTTATATTTTGATCGATATGATATACTTGATATACTATAATAATCATTGCGTGCAGCGTTTTTACGCAAACCAAAAAAAGAATACTGAGTGGATAAAAGCTTCAACAGAACTACTCCTTCTCCTCTTATGTTCCTTTGTTGTTATAATACTGTAATACAGTATACGCTTGGAGGTATAAAATATTTCGTAATCGAGGTGTTTGCTTGGACACATTAAGGATGCGTTGTTTCGTAAAACATTTTTCTTGTGCTTGCGCAGCGCTCTAGTAAAAAGTAGAAAGCCATTAAGTCATTGAAATGAACGGAAGCTCACTAATGCTTGCAATGAAAAAAATTTTGCATACAATTTAAATGGTTACGACGTGTAAAGCTGACTTTTCTATAATAATTTTTTCATCAAATGACAAATAAATTTTTCTTAATGATCTTCTAAATCAGAATTTTAAAATTAAGTATTTAATCGTACTTTTCAAGATGACGACATACACTCACAATCGAATGCATTTTGTAAGAGAACCTTCAAAAAGAAACTGCATTTAGATGGAAAATTATCGAAAGCTAGCCGTTGACAGTTTGAAGAACCATATCGATATATTAATTCTAAAATATGATGTCTTAGGAAAGTAACCGAAAACTGAGTGTGCTTTTTTGGCAAACCGAGTTTATACGCCTATTCGCAATTATTTGTCCAAGAATAGATAAAGAAATAATTAAGATCAAGTCACTCAAAATCCGTAAAGTCAACTTTTTTAATCGATATCAATGTATCGAAGGCAAAGTCTGTCACGATCAATAAGTCATTAAGGGACAATAAATTACAAAAATCAAAATAAAGGTGTAGATAAAATCAGCTGGTGTCTGCCAACCGACTCGACTAAAGTCAAAAATTGTCCAATTTTAGCACTGATGCACTGATTAAAACTAAGCTGATAATAAGAATACTCTTTTCTCAATAGGTTTAATAACAGGCCCTTAATTAAAAAATCGAGCTTCCTATTTAAAACATTAACAAAAAAAATATATCTCTATATATATATAAAAATGACGTGTATGTTCGTGATCGATATACTCAAAAATTACTGAAGCGATTTGAATTTAGTGCGAGAGATGGCGCAATATTTAGGTTTTTTGTGTTTTGCCCGATACAGATTAGCACGATAATCCTATGATCTGTTTCGCTGAAAGCTGAATAGGTATGTAGCTGGCGTTAATTAGCTCAATAACGGATCATACCTAACCTTTGTTCTTGAAGAAAATTAATTAAAAAATAAAGTTAAAAAGCAAAGCGGGCCGGACCCAACCAGTTAAATATAAGGCATATTAAAATAGATCGATGATTAGATGTAGAAATGCCCTAAAACGCATTTCCTTCGCAACAGATTTTAATGATTTCTGTGTATTCAGAAATATTCAGAACAATCGACAACCTTAGTACCAAGATCGGTAGTCATGTCATCAGTATGTGCGATGCATTTGTTCGATCAATTTATAAACATTGGATGCTATTAATATTATACCACAGCTGACAAAAAAGAAGATGTCCAGTAATTATGACACAAAGATAAAATAGAACATTGGATTCTATTAAGGTTATGTTACAGCTAACAAGGAAGAAGAATCTCGAGAAATTATGAGGCATAAAGATAAAATAAATGACTGATTAAAAATTAATAACCCTAAACTCAATGAAAACAAAACCAGCATAATAGAAATTAATATCAGATCGAAATAAGAAATTCGGTCATAGAAAAAGTTGAACGTGTTTGCAATTGACAGAAAATTCAAAAAAAAATTAAGAAAAACATTGAGCACATGTTCATAGATTGAAGAAAGTTAGTTCTTGAAAGAATCAGAAACAAAATATCTAAAACTACAGCAATAAATATATTTAGTAATATATACGAGTATCTATTATTTTTTAACATATGGCAACACACTCCACTTTGCAAGAGAGAACAATTAGAGATTTAAGCAACTTTCGATTATATTTTTTATTTTTAGATTCTAATTACTTTTTAGATATAAAACAATATCAATCGCAGAAATAAAATAAAATATTAACTGAAACAGTCATACGGTTTAAAATGCTTGCTTGGCAACACCGCTCTGGATTTATAGTTGAAGTGGTTTTAAGCATGTATTTATTTTCGTTTATTCCTCTTTCCCTTTTATTTGAGTTGACGAAACAGCAGCCAATAAAGAAATGGAAAAGAAAACAATTACAATTGAATGGATTCTCTGAGTCTCTTGCTACCTCTTGGATTTCATTAAAACTTCCCAATTATTTTTAACTGGGAATTGATTAAGTCTCTAGTCGTTCTTAAAAAACATTTGGTTAAAGGTCCCCTGCAGATCTGCATTTAGCATGCGGTGAAATGCTCGTAGAAACCACCTGACACCTGACAGCTATCTCAATTTCAATGTATTAGTCAAATTTAATTTTTGGGATTTTAGTGCGTTCTGAAATATAAAAATTCTTTCGAGGCTTTCATGGTCGTTGCATATAGAACTAAAACGAATGTAGTCTAAATGCAATATCTAGTTTACCTACCAATGTAAATGAGTGGGGGATTAGCGACGCACATTTTATTGTCACTTATTTGTTTCCAAATGTAAACAAACAGATTTATTTTTTTATAGTTGCTCCTCAACAAAGATATCGTTTGCTGGTTGTATTTAAGCTTCTGCAGCGCTTTTTTTTAATAAAAAGCTGGCATAGGAAAGCAAAATTCAATAGTTAACTTATAACAAAGTTATATAACGATTATGGCAGATCATATAAATAAAAATAAAATATAATAGCTTGTTTTGCTTTGTATAAATTTACATTTTTATTATGCAAAACTTGTAATGGAACAAGTACTTGCTTGTTTTAATTTAGGTTTTGCTTTGTAGTTGTCGTTTTTATTATTAATACTGATATTCGTATCGTTATTTTTCAATTTTGTTTATTTCAGTTGTCATTTTTGTTTACTTAGCAACCTACCGCAAGTAATCATAAATTATCAAAGTACAGAAAGTACGAGTGGCGATAGAAATAGAGATTTCAGTGCATTTATCTATTGTCTGTGAAAAATCAAAATATACGCCGCGCCCAAGAAATTCCCAACATTAAAAAAGAAATTGTTCAATTCTGCGGTAGATATTTGGAAAGTTTGAGTAATCATGCCAATCTGATTGCTATTAACCATTTAAGTGGCCAACAATGCTTATTAACAATATATTATTAATTTAAAATCTGAATAAATACACATTTTTTTTTTTATTACCTTTCATGGTTTTATATATCTACAGAATACCGATACGTAAGCATAGTGGTATGCTTTCCTATTATTGAGCTCACTGGAGCTTAATATCCTAAGATAATTAATTTTTAATTTAAGAAATTTGCTTAAAGTTTCATCAGAAAACAGATGTAAGGATAACAGATGTGTAAGGATAAATTGCAAAAAAGAACTATCATAAGATTTCTTGGGCCTGTTTTAGCTATTGAAAAAAAAGTATATTGTCAAAATGTATGCATATACATACTCTCTGTACATACGAGGTGTGATCAAAAATTAACCGTTATTTTAAATATTTCCCCAAAGTATTTACTTAATCATCAGTAATCATCTATTCTCTTCAGATATAATACACTAACGCTAGCATTTTGAAACGGGCTTTTTGATATCGCCAACAGCTCCTGTTTCAATTTTTCTTTTATCTTCTCAATGGTAGCCAAACGCTTTCCTTTGAACAGTGTCTTCAGTTTTGGGAGGATGAAAAGTTGGCGGGTATCAAATCCGATTAATATGGTTTTGACACACGAATATCGATGTGTGATCGTCGTTAACGAAGTCTAACAGTTGCTGCCGCACGTTTTCTTCCTGAAACCTCAGTAAAAATTACTTGGCATGAGCCGAACGAACAGTTTCTTTGATCCATATTTTCGAATAGAGAAAATTCGAAACATGACTAACCTTCTTAGCTGTCAAAAACAAACTGGCAATTCCAAAGTATGAGAAAATCGGAGATACGTAACTGACGAAATTTGAAAATACCGGTTATTTTTTTCATCACACATCGTATATTCCAAGCATGGCTTATAAAGGCGTGCGAAATGCTTGTAAAGCGTAAACCGGGCATAGAAAAATAAATGGTTAGAGTAAAGGAAATCATCAATTCCACTAAAATATTCCCACAATTGGATTTGAGATATTTCAATTGGTTGTGTTGCCGTCTTTACTGAATTAAAACAAAACTCATGACAACACGTTGTTCGGAGGCGTTTTTAATTATTATATTTGCCTGAGGAAATAATTTTTGATTTTTCCACATTCACAGTTTAACAATTACAAAAAATATTCAGTGATAAAACCCCCCACCATACATAAAAACTTTTCCGTACGGTAATAAAAGCCGAAAACAGTTTACCAAACCAGAGGTCGTAAGTTCGATTCCTGCCTGTACGCTGGCTGTCTTCCTATCCACAAGCCGAAAGCTTTGCAGGTTGAGTTATATAAAAATTATATATACACCGAAAATCTTAGAAAAATAATAATTTTTTGGCCAAACTTCTTATATTTTGTTTAATTTTATTAGAAAGCAAAAGTATTAAAAATCAAACTTAATATTCTATTCTTCACTTCTTTGATAAGTTAATGGATATAAAATTTATAATTTATACTTAAAATTCTGTCTGTATTATTATCAACAAACTTGTAACTTTTCCTGCTTGTAAATTTCAGCCACTTCGACAGCATGCAATTCTTATTGCACAAATGCTTCATTTTTAATTCAAGTGCACATGTTTTTTTTATATTACGAATAACAATGCATTTGGATTGAATAATTTCTTTGCTATTTGCAACAATAATAAAATGTTTAACTCATAGTTTCTAGTCTTTGAAATTCATAGTTCGTCAATGAAATTCACTTTGTATTTAATCTGTAGAAAATTATACAGAGATATCTTATAAGTGCATACCTAATCAAAAAAACATTAGCTTAATTTTCAGTTTAAATTTTTTTGTTTGTTCGTTGAAGACGACTAACAAATCTAAATCGCTTTCCCTACCTTCTTTCATCATAAACAAATTCTCGGTTTTAAATGCAATATGATTTTTGTGTGATTTTTTAATACACTTTTTTAAATTATTACTTAATAATGGAAACATTGTGCACACAATTTCTATAGAACAGTGTACACAAGTCCGTTTCTTATTTGCTTCCTTTTCTCATCCACTATTGAGCTCAGGGTACATATTATGAAGAGTTCTCTTCGCAAACCAAACCGAGAGTATTTAGCCAAAAAGGATTTCAATACATGGATATGTGAAAAATAAATTTACTTATTAAAAAAAAAAATTAAGTTCGGTAGCTGAATGCGTGTTATGAGTAATACTGAAACCGCATCAAACCGCAAAAATTGTTGGTCATATCGAAAGGCTACAGAAAACCGAACTGACTGACTGCATAGCCAAAACAAAGCATAAAGTTTTTATTATTACTTTCGCCCAATTTTTGTCATCTGTCAAAAATAGTGAAAAATAATGGGTAAAAGCGAAACGGAAGGTTTCAAGGGGGTTTGCCCAAAAACAGATTAATACATTTAAAGTATTGGATATGAAGCAAAATAAATTCAAAAATGGAAAAAAGGAAAATGTATATGTATGAATGGAAATACACATATGTATATGTATATATTAACAAAATAAGTGAATTAAGTAAATAAGTATTAGAAATTATTAATTCTGAATGACACAAACTAATTTATAATCCTAATTTATTAAAAACCTTCATTTCTACACATCCATATGCATATGTATAGTCATATTTATAAACACATATACTTGCATATGTGTATCCAAAAAAAGGGATACGTATTTGCATTTTAAAGAAAAGACATTTCATAATATACTCGTATACACTAAAAGCAAAATAACAAATTAACATGCATACATACTCGTACATACATTACAAACTTCTTCGACTTGGAATTATTTCGCTTTGGAAATAACATTTATTTACTCCCTTTAGGTATGAGCGTGTGTATGATTGCTTTTTTGTACGCAAGTACGCACAATTGGCCTATATTACAAATGTTTGTTGGGGGGATACCCACATGAATTCAGATAGGAAACAGAATTTGCTACACGCATACTAGACATCAACCTGCCTGAGTTCTCATCATCGACGCATCCACAAATACTTGGGTTGATATCCATGCATATGTATGTGTTTACTCTCTTTTCTGCATTTGCGCTCTATTTTACCTCCTCAAAATATGACAGCCCTGTATCCTGTTAGAGTTATCATATTTTGTAAGTACTCAAACACTACAAAATTTTTTAACATCCAATTTTCTTAAATTTGTTTTTCATCAGGTTGTGTTTTGATTAAATAAATAATTGGCTTTTATTATTATTTATTATTATTGTTGGATTCCAAACTAAGCATTCAGACAAATAACAGTCAATTGGCAACTGCTTATGGGCTTGTAGTATTTCCCTGGATTAGTTAAAGCTAGCATTATGCAATAAAAAAAACTACAGCAAACACATAACTGAAAATTACTGCTTCTTTCGAAACTTACATATTTAAAATCCATCCAAAAAAACATCCATATTCGTGCATAAATTGCATCGCTTTATGTTTAATTGATATTCAAATAAGTAATGAGACACCAATCAAAAACCTGTATACTCGTAACTACCATTCTTTAAATAGTTTAGGTTTTAATGCCATTTATGTGAGAAGATGTTTTTCTTTTAAATTTAAATCTTTGAAGAAGTACATTAATAGAATTTTATGGAGTTATTAAGAGGACCAATTTGATGAAAACAGTTGTTGTCTAATTAATGTAATATTTTTTCGGAGTCAGTAAAGGAGGTCGGAAAAATGTTTTGTCCTCATCAATTATTTTATTTGCTTATCAATATACAAAAATACAATGCACATACATATTTATATGTATCTATGTATGTACTATATATTTTCGATTTTTAGGTAGCAAATGTGGTCTACTACCTTATTATACATACATCTATTTCCGTATTTACATATCTATCAAAATAGATAATATCCCTCTATAATTAAGAGAGATGAAAAATTCAGTACTATTTTCAATTTCCAATATCAAAGAATTATTACGCCTAATTAAAATAAAACCATACATTATTTTCAATAAAAGTTCTACAATATCGTATCGCTGGGAAGTGTTATAACCAATAATTTTCTTTTACTTTTTTATGAAAGCGAAAACCACATTTTTCCATTTTCAAGAGTGATGTAATTTTAATAAAGAAAATTTTTACATAAATAATATGGAAATCTGTAGAACATTAAAAACTGCAGATATAAACAATAAAACAGTGCTTAACTTGGACTGTGTAAAAATTAAAGTGGATACGTGCCGCGTGGATTGGCCTTGTCAATCCACTGAAAATATACACATTTACGAGGCTAAAGAAAAACTGTGAAGAGGTTAAATATTAAGTCTGAACTGTTATCTAGGCTGTTTTTGGTTCAATCTCAATATATTTTGCCTTTATTTTGCCATTCTCTATAGCCCATCTCTATCACAAGTTTATGTATTTACGTATGTTAAAACGACCTACATATATGTGTGTGTAAAACATAAATCTTCGACTCTAATTTCATCACACTTTGTTTTCGGCTTTTATTTGCTTTTATAATAAACAATTAAGAAACATTCGGCACACTTTTTATTTACAATGACATCGAATTTGTATATATGTGAACAAATAAATATGTATGTAAAGGCATATCCTTATGCATATATTTACTAAAAAATATCTATATGTAAATATGTAGGTATACTTTGAAAACACTATGAAATGATTTAACATAAATATATACATATATATATACACAAGTGTTACATGTACAAGATACATATATAGTATGAATGTTTGCACGTCCGCATATATTTTAATATTTTCATAGGTTGCCATTTTATTAGCTTTTTATTAACAATCATTTTAAAGCAAACATAAATTTAAATTAGTTTGTCTATTTGAAAACGCCATCAATAATGAATACATACGTACCACTTCTGCACTACGCACAAAACAAAAACAACTTCTTACATTCAACTGTTGTCACTTCTTTTACAAATAAATTAACTTTTCAATATTTAATTAACAAATATTCAATATTCTTTAAAAAAAAAACACACATACACATTTTAACAACAACCAAAAATTTGGACACAACACGTTCTGCAACCGAACACAATTAATTTTACAGATTAACAAATAAACTGAAACTGTTATATTGCTGGGAGTAATTTATTTAGTTTGCCTTCTTAGTAGCAACAAGAAACTAAGCAAGGTCGATTATTTGGACAAATTAACAGGGTACACTAAATACAATTTTTTTTCGCTCCGAAACTGGCAAAACTAGCTTCATTTTGCTTGTGTCAAAATAAGGCTTTCGTATACTAACAAAATAGTGGTTGTTTTCAAGCGCAATTTGATTGAAAAATGTAAACATAATAGGAAGAACAATGGAAAAGAGTTATTCAAAGTATATTCCTCCCTACCGCAACGAAAACGTGGAACATACATACTGTCAGAAACTGAGTATCAAAACAATTATCAACGTCAATCCCAAGGCGAAATAAAGGAAATAATCGCGATTTTCAGCTGTGTAAAATATACATGCATATTCTGCTGAATATTGAAGATTGCACAACTATCTTCACTAAACAAATGCAATGTTGTATTTTCTGCTATGTATATATTCTTCTGCTATTGTGAAATACTTAAATTCATGCTTCTTTTTGACATTTTTATAAATCTTACAGACGATAAATATTGGAAATTCCTATCCAAGGTATGCAAAGTTAAAAATAGTCTGTCTTTGGGCAATGCTGCTGAAATCAACCAAATTGCGAGAGGAAAAGGGAACAGTACATATCATAATATACTGTCAATACTTTTTGTTCCCGTGTTCAGCAAATGTAAATCTTTTAACTTTTTCTTAGAACCATATTCTACGTTCACTTATGAACGTTCTTGTTATAGAATAATTTCCAAAAGTTGCGCAAAAAAGGAGATCATGGCAACGCTGTTTCGGACAGCTGTTTCATTTTATTTTGAAGGGAACACATGTATCTAAAAAATAAATTGATAGTAGCCGGCTACAATTTAGAATTTTAGTAGGTAGTTATGGCGCCTCCATCCGGGAAACCTCCTGCGGGTGTAGCTCGAGCAGCCGCCAATAAACGTACTAGTGGCGACAACTTTTTACAAACAATTTATAGAAAATATATAAATTATGAATATCTTAAATATCTCTTTTTTGATCCATCTGCAATATCTATCACTAGTGTATTAATTTTAATCGGCGAGCTAATATTAAACATTTTTATTATAAATCGGGTGCCGTATACGGAAATCGACTGGTGGGCTTATATGCAGGAGTGTGAAGGATTTTTGAATGGTACCACAAACTATGCACTGCTAAAAGGTATTTTCAATACAAAATTATTCCAAATTTTCATCTCATTAGTGTCTAGGTGATACAGCTTATTCTATTTTTATTTTGTTGAGACAACAATGTTGGTGTAAGGAAAATACTTTTTTGCCAAATGTTTCATGTTTATATACATGTTGCTACTGTTTTTTTTATCCTTACAATATTGAATATATAAATGTAGTTAAACAAATACCAACGTAAAGGTTAATAATTTCTTTTAAACCCTAATGAGAATATATCGGAAACTTTTTTTAAAAACTAATCCCGTATAAAGTAATAGGGATTAAAAAAAAAATAAAAATTGGTAATATGTTATCTAGATGTCCATATGTAAATAGCTGTATGCTTCAAAAAAATGCTTCCGCAATTAAGAACTAATTTAAATCTTGCTGAATATTTGAAATACATCTACATATGTATATATGTACGTATTTCAGATTGTTATGCGTACAGTGACAATTGAATTTGTTGGAAATACTTATGAACGGACTTATGTGTCATGTATTTCAAATTTTGCGGCGACGTGAATGCTAAGGTTAACATATAATCTGAAACAGAAAAACCAAAATATATTATACAATTAAGTGAAATATTATATAATTTTTATTTAATATCAATGTATTTAGGTTTTATTTTAATGTATTATATTATACATATATTTATATTTTTTAACCGCATATACTCTTCTGCGCTTTGTTAATAACTTTATAACTTTTGTTAATGCATATATATGTAACTACATAGTTCTAAATAAATGAAAGTTAATCTCTTCTTTCCTTCCATAAAGCGATAAACTATAAGTATCGACCACTGTACAAGCGCACTTAGTTTGCTTCCTCTTTTCTCTGTCATTCGATTAGTTGCTCTTGAAATAAAGACATTCTATTTAAGGTTAACTTTTCGTTTTTCAAATCCCTGCAAAAACTACTGCAGTCTCAAACAATTAGTTTTAATAAATTATATTTTGAGATTTGTAGGAATACATTTCATGTTAATCAAACAAATAATACCGAAAACTTTTTAATTGATAAATAGTATATTTAATCTATTTATTGTTAATTTTAATGTAAAATAACTAACAATAACGTAACGCATTTCCAGTTTTGCTTTATTCCATCAAATGTACAGCATTTTATCATATACGAGTATACTACAGTGAAACTATTTAGATTGCAAGTAAAAAGGAGTAAACATAAAATTTTAGCATAACATGGAACAGGTAGTAAATTTTTGAAAATAATCAATTAAACATGGATTTTAATTTTGACAATATCCCAGAATCTTCTTTAGAAGATGATGGCGATGACGTTGATGATGACTCGGTGTCACTTTTTATGGAATCTTCTGTAGAGCTTGAACTGTAAAAAATAGTGTTGAGATTTAAACCAAATTAGAAACAATTCAAATTTTTACAATACATTACGTTGCTTTCTTACTGCCATCTTTTCGTTTAGCTAAGCCATGTATAGAACCAGGTGTATTTGTCTCCAATTCAGCATATCGGAGTAATAGTTCTGTTTGTTCTTCTGTAAGATTTTTCGGTATTTCTATTTTAATATTTACATAATGATCGCCATGACCATGAGAGTTCACACGCTTGAGACCTTTGCCTTTTAGAAAAACTTTATGATGTGATGACGTACCCGGCGAAATGTTCAGCCATTGATCTTCATACACGCCTTCAACGCGTATGGAGCCTCCAAAGACTGCTTGGGACAGAGATATGGTAGCATCGGTGTGAACGTCGGCCCCATCACGCCTAAAATATTTACTAGGCTCTACTCTGAAGGTAATGAAGAGTTCTTTTTTACCGACTTGCATTCGCACTGTTTGCCCATTTTCAATACCAGCCGGTACGGGAACTGTGATTTTTTTTCTTTGCACTGTTTGACCTTTACCCTCACATTCAGCACAGGGATATTTGATGTACTGCCGTGTGCCCTGACAGTAACGGCATGTAGAACGCATAACAAATGGTCCAGTTGAAATTGTCTCCATACCAGTGCCGTTACAATATTGGCATTTGCCTGGTTTCGTACCGGGTTCACATTTGCTACCACGGCATTTGGTGCAAGTGTCTACTACATTAACGTTAATATCTTTATTGACTCCTCTTGCGGCTTGTGAAAACTTTAAATCCATAATCATTTCTTGCGCTTGGCCAAACCCATATTTCGATTCTGCAAAATCGTCAAAAGAATTTGACCGAAAGTTTCCCTCACCGAATATTTTACGAAACAATTCTTCGGGATCTATTGTCGATTGGAATTCCCAACTTTGTGAAAAGCCTTGAGGACCATGCCCACCGAATCCTCCCTGATTAGCCATATTTTCCCTTGTCTGTCCATATGTATCATACTCACGCCTTTTTGTATCATCACTTAAAACTTCATATGCCTCAGAAACTTCCTGAAACTTTCGACTAGCGTCAGGATCATTTTTATTCGTATCGGGATGAAATTTTTTGGCCAACTGATAGTATGCCTTTTTTATTTCTTTAGCAGAAGCATTTTTCGCTACTCCCAAGGTTTGGTAGTAGTCTTTAGCATTTAATATCCGTGAGGTGTAAAAGTTGCGGTGTATTTGGGTTTTCTGTCTTTGTTGATTTAGATGCTTTTGCGGTGTGGAAATCGTGTTTAGGAAACTGATGTTGGAAAGGAATTTTACATTTTTTTTACCATCGCCAATTTTTTCTATTGCAAGCAGGGGTTGTTGCGATACACTTTTACTTGATACTTTACGTAAAATATGCAGATTTATCCGATTGCAAGTTATCATTTTTACACAAAATCTTTAGCATATATTCTCCGGCGGCGAGTGGAATCCTATCACACTATTTACAGCAGCTGATGAAATGGTTACATGCTTCTTTAAAAGAAAAAATGTGAAAGACATTCACAATTGTTAAGCAGGCGTGCTTACACAATGTATTAACCCATTAGTGGCTGCTAAAAGGGAAGAAAGATTAAAATGTTTTTAAATGCATATATTATATTTATGTACATATATTTCAAGAACAGCAATTTTTAAATTTTAAGTTTTTAATTAAAGTTTTGGGTTATAAGAAATTTAGTTATATAACTTGAAAATAAAAAAAAAAAAACAATATATTCCATAGAGAGGTAACAAATTGAGTTAATGGTTCCGAGTTATTTACAAATAAAAAATTTACAATAAAGGGTACATAGTAAGTAAAAAATCCGAAAAATCCATCTATTTTGAAATGCTCCGACCACTATATTTTGAAATACGGAACAAAATGTTACTTTCAAAAATTGCAATAAATTTATATTCGTTTCTTCATACATATATTATATTAATTTTCAGTTTTATTTGAAATTTATTATTTTTTTTATTTAATTTTGCTTTATATATTTTTAGGTGACACAGGTCCATTGGTTTATCCTGCTGGCTTTGTGTACATCTATTCCGCCTTATACTTCATCACTTCACATGGGCACAATATACGTTTAGCACAATATGTGTTCGCCTTTATCTACCTACTGCAAATGTGGCTTGTATTACGTCTCTATGCTAAAAGTCGAAAGGTGCCGCCGTATGTGTTAATAATCAGTGCTTTTACCTCTTATCGCATACATTCAATTTATGTCTTGCGTCTATTTAATGATCCTGTGGCCATACTCTTTTTATATGTTGCTCTTAATCTTTTCGTGGATCGACGTTGGACTTTAGGTAGTATATGTTTCAGTTTCGGCGTGGCTTGCAAAATGAATATTTTGCTATTTGCTCCTGCTCTATTGTTCTTTTATTTGATCAATTTGGGACTTGTAAGTACCATAGTGCAATTGGCCATTTGTGGATTGCTGCAGCTGTTCCTGGGTTTGCCATTTTTATTAACACATCCATTGCAGTATATAAAAGGGAGTTTCGATTTAGGTCGCATTTTTGAGCACAAATGGACCGTAAATTATAGATTTCTGGAGAGGGAATATTTCGAAAATAGATATTTCCATTTATTTTTACTAACAATGCATGTCTTCCTTTTGATTCTGTTTGCGAAACCATCAATTTTGTTTTTTAAAAACTACACCACGCTTAGACATTTGCAACGTCAGTTACAGCCCCAGCTAGATTTGGAGAACAAAAAACTAACAGAAAATAAAAATAAAAAACGAAAAAAAATTGAAAAAAGTGAGAGAAAAAATACGGAAGTGGAGGAAAAGCTAACTGAAGATCAAGAAGCTTTTTTGCGCAGCTTTGAAAAAGGCTTACAAAAATCTACAGGGCTTAAGCGACCAGTAAAAACGCTAGAAAACACAAAAGGCTCGAATTCCCACTCTGACACAAATAATGTTTCAATACATTTCGATCAAGCCACACAATTGGCTTTATTGCCCTTTTTCTTATGTAATTTTATCGGTGTGTTGTGCGCGCGTTCTTTACACTATCAATTCTATGTTTGGTACTTCCACTCATTGCCATATTTGACTTGGTCTACAAATTACAGTTTGGGTTTGCGCTACCTTCTGTTAGGCCTTATTGAATTCTGTTGGAATACTTATCCCAGTACGAATATATCCAGTTGTATTTTACACATGTGCCATTTAACTTTACTATTGGGTGTGGGCATGAATATGTTTAAAACCTTGAAACAAAGTGAAGTAATACGAAATCAGAAGGATTTGCCAGAAGTTCAAAAGGAATATGTTAATGGTTCAACATCGCAATTCAAATCCAAAAGTAAGAGGTTGCAAATGTAACTTAAGGAAATTTTAAAAATAAAAAATAAGGAATTTTAATAAAATTTTATGAAATAAAATGTAATAAAAGTTAATATAGAAATTTTTCAGAAGTGAACTTTTTTTTCCAAAATCTCACACAATGTAGCGAATTTGGTGGTACAACTGCCAACAATTCCCTGATGAATGAAGGTATGGGTTTAAAAAATTCCAAAATTTGTGCAAATAAAAATTTTGAAAAGTTAGAAGGAGACTGAACTAATAATAAGCGAATACAGTCGTATGCCCATAGTTTAGTAACTAAATTGAATTCAAAGTGGATTCTTGAGATGAAATCCTAAACAATTCTGTGTTCCGAAAAAAGAAACAAATTAGATTATAAATTATACAAATTGTTATTACATCTACGATTTTTCAACCGCTGAAATAATAAATTTTTATTTATTTAAGACAATAAATTGGTTACCAATATAATACATTTCAACTAAAATAAAATAGTTATTTGAAATTCCTTAAAAATTTTAAGACGTTTAAAAGATATTAATTAACAACTATCTAGTTTCATAAAAAATTCATTATGCTTAAAATACGAACTAAACAATATACAAAATGTAAAAAATATAAAAAAATAAAAGCAAAAAAGAAAAATTTACGACTAAAGAGAAAAGAATGAAGTTTACGCAAAATCTGTAATAATTAAAACAAAATAGAAATATAATGTAAATGAAAAAATATAGAAATAAATTAGTTGAGTTAAAGTTAAAAATTAGCAGATAGACGCCGATGGACCTCTAGGATTAATTCTTGTAGTATTGGGGTCAATGTTTGCCGGTGAAACTACATTATGATTCAGCGCTGAATTGACTCTGATGGGAGATAACGGCCTAATTTCTTCCCCAGCAACCGTGTTTAATGCGGTCGTTCGCTGTTGCATTGAAGAGAAGGTTGGTGACGGATTTTGGGATTGTACACTGAAAAAGCGCAGAAGTGTAGTTTCACTATTTCTTCGACTGGAAGTGGGAGTGCGCGGTTGCTGTTGACTTTGTGTAGATATAGGAGAAGATAGAGCATTTTGCGACAAGCGCCTTCGGGGTGCATTAGAGGTGGGGCTGTGTTCTGCGTGACGTAGACTTTGCAAACGAGGCGTTGCAACTTGCGTCACTGTGCTAACTGATGCCTCGCTAGTTATTTCATTTGTGTGAGATGATTGATGTTGTTGCATTTTTTCTGACAATGAAGGCCCACGACAAGAAGACATCATTTTTTGTTTTCGTATTTTGGTTAACCAATCCACTTTATCTTTAAGTTTACGTTTTGGCGACATAATACCGAGATGTGGTGCTTCACCATCTAATACGTAATTTGGTAAATTCGAAGTGGGTGAAAATATAATTGAAGAAAAGGGTTGTTGCGTTTTATTGTTAGACTGCATACTAGAAGATGTCGGTAATGTAAATGAAAGTAATGACAGATTTGTCTCCAATCCCTGCTGTATTTCAGATAATGGTAAACAGGTTACATCGCTGATATCACTGGCGGGTGGCGTTTTCCAAACAGAGGTTTCATTGTTTTCTTGATTTGAATCATTATTTAACAAATTTTCGTTATGTTTTAAAGGACTTGTAGTATTGACATTATTATTAATACTACGTTCTTCTGGTACACTATGTAATTGCTTAAAAATACTTCTCGACACAAAAGCGGTTGACGTACTTGAAGATGCTGCAGATATGGTCGAAGAACACGGACTAAATAGCCTGCGTCCACGAGTTTCGAGAGTTTTGTGTCTCTTAGGCTCAAATAAATGCAGATCCATATTATCATCATAATCGGGATTTGATGAAGAACAACCGAGCATTTCTAAGAAACTTCTTTTTGTGTGTACTTTGGCCAAAGTATCAGGTGTTCTTTCATTTTGCTCTACCAACTTCTTAAGAGATCTGGGAGTATTTTCCAAATCCCTTAAATTATATTTGTGTGTAGAACCCGAGTAGTTCCCCGGTTTTGGAAACTTTCGCACATATTCCGCATGGCCACGATAATTTTCCACTAAATCCGAAGCTGACAATTTCTCGGGTCCTATACGCCATATTTTGTGTCTAGCATCGTCGCTACAAGTTACAATGGGGCGATCATGTGTAGCACCCCATGCCACACATGTGACTTCCACCGAATGTCCGGATAAACTCACCAAAGGTTCAGAGGGATAATTTAAATTCCAAATATACGCTTTTACGTCCGAACTACCACTAAGTAAATACTTCCCGTCTGGACTAAGGCAAGATTTTATATAAAAGGTACTATTTAAAAGGCCGCGATAACGATACAATGGCTTTGGCGAATATGAATGTAAATTATAACAGTAAATTGTATTATCCATGCAATTGGCGAAAAGGCGACAACCTGAGTCGTCAACTATTAAATTTGTAAACCCTTTAAACGTGGATGAGCCGGCATAAGGTAAACTGTGTTTTGGATGAGGTTCCTTTTTATATGTAGTGTAATTGCGTCGTAAATCCCAAACTTTTATAATACCATCACCCGCACCACACGAAATTAAGGTATTCTCGTCCTAGAAAAAAAAATTATCAAATACTTTAAAATAACTCCATATAAAAATAGTTCAAATACGTTATAAATAATTAGTAGAAATTTCTCACTAAAATATGGGTTATTAGTGTAAACTTTAGGTAATACTTATGGATGAGTCCACAATCAGCTAATAAACGTCCGCGATATTTCTAAATAGAATTCGAGATAAATTCATAAGATCATATAAAAAATGCGTATATGGATTGTGACAGCCGATGTTATATTCAATATGTATGATTCTACTACCCTACTTTATCGATAAACATTTCTGTTAACCATGTTCATTGTTGTATATATAGATCCTGTATAATAGGTACTTACTTGAAACGCTAAACCAGTTATACTGCTGGATGTGGTATTTGGAGGCATTTTAGGGGTACGTGAACGTTTTTTCTGAGATACTGGTGTACCTGGTCCACCAACATGACCACTGTATATACAGTTATCTGCTCTCGGAGTCATATCTAAATTCAAGTTAGCTCTGGTATCCCAAATAATAATAGCACCATCCCTTCCTCCAGTAGCAAATACTGAGGAATCATTTTTGCGAAACGCAGCAGTTTTCACTGATCTCGTATGCCCTACGAAGTGACGAATACCTTTTATTTCACTATTGGTTACTTCCCATAGTCGAGCTGTATGATCACCCGAGGCAGATATAAAACGCATTTGGCCTGGAGCCCATTCCAAATCAAAAACGGCGTTGAAATGGCATTGCGGTGCTGTTAAAGCCTTTTCCTCCGCATCACAGTTCCGCTGAGTAGTGTCTTGCAAAGCTATTTTACCATCTTCATTAGCAACGGCCAACAAGTGGCGATAACCATCGCAATTTGCGAATTTTGCGGCAAATATTGGTGGTTCAGGATTATAATCGGAGCTATAATTTGACGGCAGTATTCCACGCCAACTATCCTCTTTGGCTACACACAAACGCCTCAAAGCGAAGTCATAGGTCACATCGCTTGCTGCAATATAAAAATTAAATATTACTAACACATATTGTTAAATCATTCCTTTTGCTGTAGAAATGGGACTGGTACACTCGTAGAAAATGTATTTCCTAATTGAAGCAAGCAAGATAAAATCATATTCTCTGCTAAGTAAGACGAGCAGTTTTGGAGCCAAAATATTATTAGCGCCAAAAGCGTATAGTATTTTAGTTGTCAAGCCCCACTGCATTTTTTAGTACAGATACCCAACAACCCCTGTGTTTACTACAATTCGTCTATTATATTTTGTAATACTTACCAGTTCCCCGTTGTCTGCTGAAGAATCTTTCTGCATTATTCATACTTTCACCTTGTTTTTCAGAAAAATTCATCTATATTTTCTTTTGTATATTTAATCACTATACAAAATTCATATTCTCACTCAAGCAATGCAAAAAAATTACGTTTGAATGAAAAAAATACAAAAATTATTTTGACAGCTGTTACTGTAGTGAAATTTGCGCGCTCTGTCAGACAGCTAAAAAAGTGCTGACAACTCCGTGATTTTTTCCCAGGTACTACTAAAGTTTCCAAGGAATTTTACTACGTTTAGTACTTTTATTGCAAAACAAAACCATTTTAATAGTTGCTACAGTTGATGTCTGCTTTCCTTAACTCAACAAACTCGTCGTAAATTCGTTATCAGGTGATAGCAGCAACTCATAAGACAATTTTTATTTGACTACAAAAGGGGCTATATCAATCACTAACACAATTCTTCGTGCTTCTTCAGCCAGATAAAATTATGTATTGTAAATTAAAAACCTTGTGTAGAACAAATTTTTTAATAAAATCGTGTTGTATAAAAAAAACAAAAAAAATTACTTAATGAAAACTTTTTAAGTTACCTATATTGGCCTTACGAATTGAATATGAAAATACGTAGGAATTCGGAAACACTATAATTTATTAATGTAGAGGATTAAATACAATATATTGCATCACTGATCTATTGGCAAAAATGATCTGGTATGTTTATTTAAGAAGATTTGGCATTACTTCTTACTTGGGCGGACAAGTTTGGAAAAAAGTTATTTATTTTCTGCGAATTTATTATTTTAATTGGAGTTCTGTGTTTTTAATATTCCCTTATTTTTATTATAGAAAATAATTGAATTGAAAAGTTATGACAATTGAAAATGACATAGAAGAATTTCGTGTGTGGGCAACGAAAATCGGTTGTCCACCCGAAGCGATTCCATGCGAAGATGCTTTAAAATCGTAAGTTTAAACAATAAAATCTAAATGTGGCTACATATCATCTTCCTTATTTTTTTTTCTTTAGAGTTTTTAAGTCTCGCCAGCGAGATTTTTTTTGTAACTTAATGCGCCGGGTGTGTTCACGGCAGGAAGTGCAGGCTGTTAAGGAGAATATATTGATACATAAAGTGGAAAAACTTAATGGTCTACTCCCATTGGTATGTAAAAATATGCATGCCTTCTGTTTTTTGGCATAGTAGAACTTTGGGAAATGTAGCTGCAAATATGTAAAGTAAAAAATTTAAAGAATTTTTAATACCAATAAATTTCTTTTAGCTTTAAAAAAAATGACAAATGTGAAATTGATAAAAGTCTGATAGGTGTAGAAATTATTGAAAACCAATTTAGTTTATTAAATTTAATCGTAATGGAAGGGATTTGCAGTAGAAATACAATATTTGTGGGCATATGTGCACATATGTAATTTTTTTTTTTTTATTTGTATGTATATGCTGTATAAAAACAAAGAGGAGCTGCGCCACCTCATATTTACGTATGCATATAAAACTTGGTGAAATATTACATTTTGGTTCAATGTATACATTTAAATGTAATATTTTACACAGCTCAGTTACATTTCTCTTAACACTTGATAAAAAAAAGTAAATAAAATAAAGTGTAAAAATATAACTAGTAACTAATAACACAACTATTTCAATGAACTTAAATGATGAAAGACTTGTGAGCGTATGTTTTTACCCCGTGAAATGCAGACGTATCTCAAAGTTCAAGATCTCAAAAAGAAAAAAAGTGATTTAGTTCAGCGTTTAGAAGAACGCAAGAAAGACTACGAAATGCTGTCGGCTTCCATTAAGGCTAAAAGTAAGTTTTTTACATTTGAAGAAATATATGTTAAATAACAGATTTATTAAATTTTTTGATAAGCTATTCAAGAAATAAATTTGGAAAATAAATGTGACGTATTAGAAGCTAAAGTAATTATTTTGAAACTCAAGTCTAAGGCGTTAGAAAAGGATATCAAAAGAGAACAAGATAATAAAGCAAAAATTGAAGCAACGATGCCTGTAATATTAACAAATGAAAATAAAAGTGAAAGTGAGGCTACCGATGCTGTAAACAAGGCTATTAAGCAATTAGAGGATTTTTATACATTTTGCGAAGGAAATAAAAATGGTATGTTATACCAAAACTTTTTATATGACATTTTTAGAATAATTATTTAAACTTGTCATACAATAACTCTATTTTGTTTACGTTTATTAAAGTACACGATTTACAAGAAGCAAAAACCAATTTATGGACTAATTTGCGTAATATTTTTACAAATATACCAGCCTTTCTCATATTTAATGCTATCATGCGTTTAAAGGAAGAACAATTGCAACATATCATCTCACTTAATAAAGTCAGCACTAGTGATTCTTACTTAAAAAGTACTGTCAATAATGCCGAAACTTTAACAAATTTTGAATTGAATTTTATGAAAGCAAAATCAAATTTTCTTGGTTTAGTTGGAAAATACTTGTCGGCATGTCAGGAACGCAAATATTTGGAAGAACAATATGTGAAGGCCTTTAATGAATTCGAAGATAAACTTGTGGAAAAAGTAAATATATTTAACGTCGATGCAAATTCGGAAGAAAGTAAAGTCATTATGAGAAACTTTATAATAGAATATTATTCAATGAGTTTCACCAAAGGCGAAAATGAATATTTAACGCAACAAATTGAAATGATAAAAAAAGATATAACTAATTCCGAAAAACATTTGGAAAATCATGAAGTGAGTATATACATTTTATTTGATATGGTATTACTTCTTAAATATAAGATTTTAAAAGAATGCGTTACAAATTACCATTTACACAAATTTCAGTTCTAGAAATGAAATTAAATTCAATAATGTAGAATTATAAGTTGTCTTGATTTATTCTAATATTATTATTTATTTTTGCTTTATTTTAAATAAAATTTCTGCAATCCTTTGTAACACTTTCAGGTGATTCTTGGTTCAATCAAACGAATTTATAGGGACATTTGCGATGCAGTTAATCGCTTACAGTACGACATGATGCAATTAACACAAATCAAAGACAAAATAATTTATTCTAAAAATATTATAAAGCATCAACTAGATGATTTAGAAGCAGTAAGAAATGTTAAATCGAATTTTGTGCCAACGAAGTTAAAACTCACCAATAGCAATAACCATTCACTATTGAGTGCTGACAGTTTTGAGATGAGTAATGACAATGTTTTCTGTAGTACAAAACTAGATATGGATTTAACCATATCCCCATTGAATCAGTCAACATCGACGAGACACAATTTTGGGGCTGGTGATTTTACATTAATGCCTCAGGCACAAAACAAAATATTGACACCCCATTCCCTGGAACTGAAAACGTTTTGTGAATTACCATTGGAACGTTTGTCTTGTGTTAGCAAAATATGGTAAATATATACAAAAAAGCTTATAAAATTGAAACCTTATATATTGATATTACACACACATGAAAACACAAACCGTTTTTATTTTATATCCACATTTTAATCACATAACATTGTATTTGTTCGTTTCCCCCCTTTATGGCAGTGCTTTCTATTTGTCACCAAATCCCTTAATAATCGAATCAAGTGAACTCACTTCTACAATTCAGTTAGCTCCAGGCGTATTATTAACTGCCTTTGGTGCTTTACAGGAAGTCCGTAATCGTATTTTGTGGGCGGATTTGATTGCACAACATTCAAAAGATTTGAAAATAAATTTGGACACATTTTTGGGTATAGCAACCATTACAAGTTTCATTATTTCTTCTGTAATTTAATCATTGCTAATTGCATTGCCTTATCTCTTTTTCCATTTCAGTTGAATCAGAAGCCTTTCCGGAACGTGCTAAACAGCAGCATGATCGCATTACTGAATTGTTTGATAAAATTGATGTTTGTTCTGTAAATTCCTTACGTGGCTTGCAGAAGCTAAAAAAAATTTACGATTTTCTAATTAAAAATCCTCTACGCTACTTCATACCCTCTACAAGATTGGTTAACAATAAACCATATTATCATTATGAAGCTGAACTCCTCATGTACATTCGCATAGCCACAACTGGAAATTCTATTAAGTGATTTATTTGATTTTGAAGTGTTTCAATTGGCATGCTAATTTTAAGGGAATGTCATCGTATGCTTGATTTCATAAGTGCTATTTGTATTTGCTATTTTTTTTATAACGAATCACATAATTTATAAGGAGGTTGTAAAGACATTTAAAGGGATTAATTTTTTAAAGTTAGATGAATAAATATAAATGAAATGAAATTGAATTTTTAAAGTTAGATGATAAATGAATGTCTTAAATATTTCAGAAGTTGCAACCAAAATTATACTCCAAAAATCGAGAATGATAAAAAAAATCATGTTTTAAAAACGATCAAACGGTGATTGAACGGAGTGTTTTTTTTTTTTTTTTGTTGCATTAGAAGGTTTATAATATTAAATTCTGTTGATATTTATGCTCACTAAGCTGTGGTTAGTCATCAAAAATCGTTGAATACCAGACAAACATTTTAGACGTAAATTATAAACTGGTGCCAAACTTGCACCTGACTTGAATAGTCAAAACGTTTCAATCAGATTATTGCTGCTAAAAATTCGATTTAACATATAATATAATCGTAATGCAAAAATGTTCGTATATTTTGTTACAAACGTCTTTGTATATTAAACAGATTTTGTGGAGCAGTTCCTTCCAACAATCACTTTCAATACTGTCTTCACCCCATTCACAAATGTTGGATATCCGCAACTGGATAATCATGATATGAGTATTCTCAAACATGTGTCGCAAATGTACAACTGTAGTCCAATATATCCATTAATTAGAATCGTAAGCTTATAAAGTAAAGCTTTTATATTGTTTAGCATTTGGTATCTATTTAGTGTAAATATTATATTTACGAAATTTAAAAAATATAACTAATTTAAATGTGTAAATTCATCACCGTATATTTTAGCTTTCAGTTGTTTCAAGAAAAAATTATTTGAAATTTGTCGCCCATCCCGCGAGTCGTGTGGACAATATATTTTTAAAACATTTAATTTGCCAGTTTAAAAAGTTAGTTTTATTTTCCGATCAGCAAAATACTGTAAAATCAATTTCAAAGCAATAGCTTTAAATTATATATAATTGAATATAATTTCCTTAATGACAAATAAGACACAGATTTATATAATTTATATATGTATATATTTTTTAATTTTATTTAAAAAGGTTTTGTATAAAATTGAGGCATACACATTTTATTTAAAAAAATTGAATTTCTTTTTGTTTTTTACTTAAGCCCAGTCTTTAATAAATCAATTTGGGTTTTAATTTAATTTTTTTTTTGTAAGAATCTTAAGTATTAATTTTAAGTTATTATTTAATTTATTTTGTAAAAAAAAACTACACATACATATACATACCTTTAGTTTTATTTAAAATATTTTATATTCATTATTTATATGAAAACTGTTTATGGAATAGCTTTTTGTTTTTATTAGTTTCGGTTTTTGTTCTTACAACTAAAATTATGTGGAGAATATATCAGATACATACTTTGAATTGACATTATTTTTATTATTTATTAAAAATGGAAAATTTACATTATTCTTATAAGATGCAAAAGAATTAATTTGAAATGAAAGTATTTTATAAATTATTTTATAAATATAAAATACTATCAATTTTAAACTATGCTAGAGGTATTAAATGGGGCATAAAAATATAAAAGTATTTCTAGTATTCTTGTAATGAGGACTAATTTTGTTTAGCAGAGATTTTTGTAAGAAGCTTATCTAATTAATAAAGAATAGTGGATGGGTGCAATTATTCTTGAAGATTTGTTTACATCAACGGACGGGCTAAGGGATGATAATTTCTTATCGTTTTCGTTGACAAAGAAAAACTCATTTATTCCTTATGTAATAACTTAAAAATGGACTTATGGAGAGAGGAGAAACCCTATAGTGCTAGATGGATTGTAGGCGATGGAAGGTTTTTGTATTGGAATGCTTACGAATACGTTTTTGCCAATTTTGGAATGTTTATGTATATAAATTAAAAAAATATATATATATATATATATATATATATATATATATTTATTATTTTGTTTTTTATATTTTCTTTTTTATTTTTATATTTTCATGTCCAAGAATGTTTTAACATTTTAATCACTGGTACACTTCCGGTAGACGGAAAACTGCTTATCTGGCATATAAAGCAGTTAATAAAATAGCCAGCGTTCCCAGAGATGTGGCAGCCAAATGTTCGGCGCCACCATAATACGCTTGACCACAAGCGGGAGGACAAACGGGAATGACAGTCTCAAACAGATTAACTCGAGCCTGCGCTTCTCCTAACTTGTTCACAGCCTTGCACACATAATCGCCATATTGACGCTTTTCGATAGTAATGACACGTAGTGTTGAATCAGTGTATTCGTCGGCAGTGGCGAAATGTGAAATGCTGTAATGTTGATTATTTGACAGTTGAATGTCATCTTTAAGCCAGACAATGGCAGGCGGTGGGTAAGCTTCAATGTGACATTCTAAATCCATATCGTATTGCAATGCTTGGCCCAAACGAGGACGCGGTGCCGTAATAACAGGCGAAAATTCCACTTCTAAATTTATATTACGACGATCGCCAACAGATACACCGTTGTCTGCAACGCAATAGTAAGTACCACGATCCTCCTTTTTAACCGATTTTATTTTCAAGACATTACCCAAATAGGTGGCGCTATCTGTAAGCAGAACGAAAATACAAAAACCATATTAGAAAATAACTTTTAATTACTAATAAATAGCATATATGCAGTATGTGGGCCAAAATCGGTTTTCACTTCTGTTGGTTTTGAGTAGAATAGTAAATATTTACAGTTATATAAATTGCTAACATTTAGTTCAGCTCAACTACAAAATGTGTTAAACAATAATTTGTAACGACGTGGTAAAAACCGTTAGTAATCAGCAGGTGTATTAAAAGCTACCAGCATTAGGTAACAAACAGCTGATTTATATATTATATTTTAAACAAATGAAATGACTTTTAAGCTAAGACATTTAGCTACTGCGATCTTGTGCACGTTTGCTCTATTAGCAATATGGACATCCTTATTTCCTTTTTGAGCAAGAGTGGACTTCAACTACCAAAAAAAAAAAAAAAAACATTGCATGAATAATTTATGATTTGAAAAATTGGAAAAAAAGGAAATTATATTTTATGTCTAATGTCAATTAAACTGTACAAGAGTTTTTTATGCCACACGCGATATGAGAAGTTTCCAAGATCGAAAACGAATTTTCTGTGTCAAAGGCTTCTGTTTTCCGCTAACGTTTCTCCCCTGGCCACTACAATATAAAGTGATATTGAAAATTCTTATGTACGTAATACGAAAATGCAAACTGAATAGTTTAAACATGCAATAATTAAAAACAGCAAAAAAAAAAAAAAAAAGAAATAAAAAGAACTGCGCTTAAACCACTCCTAGAAAAAAATCGCAGTTTCGTTCTCTTCACATTAAATGGCAGTTACCCTTATCTTCGAAACTCTACATGTAAAATTCAAGTACAATATTGTTTATATGGTCAAGTGTCTATTGGTTTTTATTAAATTTTTATTTCACTTTCAAACAGTAAGTTTGCCGGTTATTAAGTGATCTAAATCGCACCACGAAAAAAGTTGTATGTGTTTAAACCCCCCTGCCACTTCATATAATTGTTTTCAATATCCTGATATTGAAAAATTAATTCTGTGGCTTTTCCTTAGCATGAGGGTAAATCGTTTTATGCCAAAAATCAATTAATTTTATTATGATACGTAGTTTTGAGGTTGATTTCAATTTAAGGATTTAACTTTCAAGCGGTGGAGGGAGAACAACCTTAAACTTGGTAAACAATAACAACGTTAATGACCTTTTAGTTCATTGCATCTTTCAGGAAAATTTATGAATGTACTTCGCGTTCTGCTCTTAAATATAAAAACGTTATTGTACTTCCAAAGTACTCATGATACAACTGCAAGTATGCACTAGATTTTTGCAAAAACGGCAGAACAACCATAAAAAGGGAAACGCAAAAGGTGAATGGGTCTGTTGTGAAAACAGCTGCATCATAAAACGAATATGTAATTTAACTAATGGTTGGGGAGTCACCTACCATAATTTGCTAATTTTTTTTTTGGTTTTTGCTATTTTTTTTTTTTTGCTGCTCTGTTGAGTTTAACAAATAAGGAAAACAAGAAACGTTATTAAGGAAATTTATGAGGTGAACGTTTTTTTTCGTGTTTTCGTTTTAAACTGTTTTAATAGTGATTTTCTTTCAAATGGCTAAATGGCCTGTTGAAATAATTTATTGTTAAATGAGCAAAAAAGTTTAAATTAAAAGAAATTATAATATATAGAAGACAGTTATTACTATTCATACTCCAGCCACATCCTATTCTCATTGTCACAGAATTTTTGCTGTAATGGGTCTTGGCGAACTTCGTTATATAAAACTAAGGAATACCTGATACATTTGTGCACATATGTGCATACATACATACATTTATTATACTTCACTTACTAAGCAAGAAAAAATGATTTGGTTGAACATGAACCACCCTAATGCTATAAATTTCAATATTTATGGATGCAGATTATGAATACTATATTTTATAGTAAAATATAAGGACTTAAGTCTTGTGCAAAATCGAAGTCATCTGCAACAGAAAGAATTGTGACTGTAACGGAATAGGCAATAATAGAGGAATGTTTAGAAGGTGTTGCAGTTAAGGAACATGACGTAGTAGTACGTTTAAAAAGGTGATAGTTAAGTGTTTTTGAGTATTATATTTAAATCCTTGGCTTTTCTAGCAACTATAGGAGCTTTTGACCTTTGCATCCTGAATTTCAAAACAAACATTAAAAGCGTTAGTGGAGCGTCAAACTTTACGGTGCGTAATGTGATCAACGCTTGTTATACCTTAAAAGTGAAAACTTCAAGGAAATATCAAACACAAACAGTTACCCTTGGAGAGACCAAACAGTCACACTTTTTGGATACATCGACTTTATAATCCAGCCACTGAAAGTGACTCAAAATTAACAACGTGGATCGCCCTGTATTATATGTATACATATGTATGTATAAGGTGTTTATTATTAGGCAATTTTTTTTTCCAAATTTTAGAACCAGTATTATTTATTTACTTTAGAATTTTAGCCAACTTTATTAACCATTTCTGAAATTAATTCCTCACTCTGATGTCAATAAATGTTTCATAGAGTGGCCAACACCATTGAATGCAGCCTATTCATTTCACCATTGAATATATGAATATACATATATACATATATGGATGTACATAGATGCATATGCATACATACTTAGCCAGACGATTTCTTTTGTGGCAACTATTAAATAATGCACTTTAAGTATTGCTATTTCAATACTATTTCGTATTTCTGGAGGAAATTAATTTTTTTTTAATTAAAAAATAACTCAAGCGCATACATTCTTACACATGTATGCTCATCCATGTATAAATACATATGTATGTGTGGATGTATATGTTTGCATACAAGCGTGTGCATGCTTAGTAAGTCTATAACGAGTTATTTTCTTCTTATTCATTAATGTTGTGTATGATGTACTTGAAACGGGGTTACGTTCATTATGTGTGCAACATAACAAGAAACAATAATAAAATGATGCAGCCTAACATTTCAGAAGTTCATAACCTAAAGTTTTTCTTACTGCTTTCTCCATGCTGGAATATGCCATAAAAGCCGGAAGTGTTTAAACAAAAAGCGAACAGAATATCGGTAGCATGGAGTTGCTTGCGTATAATTATCATTATATAACCACGAGTGTGTGTGTGTGTGTGTGTGTGTGTATGTATGTGTATGTGTAATTGCATGTTAGGAAAGGTGCATAAAGTCTGCACATCAACAGGAAAAGCAAAAAAAAAGAAAAAGCACACTGTGTATGCTAAATGTCTGGAAAAAAAACTCTGTTGGCGAAATCTTCAAAATCCTTTCTGGCTAATACACATATTTTAAACGCTAAAACCTCATTTACATTATGCAATTGTTGTCCTTTTTTAAGCTGACAGAGGAACTCTTTTCACATTTGGAAAAAATTTAAAAACTGTATTGGCAAAAGGCAAATTTGTGTTTGGTAGCCGTATACCATATTTATGAATGTGAGTATTTCTTCAAAAAAATTACTTCGTACAACCCTCGTACATCCTCGCAAATACGATAAGCAACATATTTTTTAAATTTTAATGTTAACTATTTAGAATATTTTGCGGAGAGATCCTGTTATCCTTAATTGTATTAAAATGCGGTAAAAGTAAATAATCATCTGTCGTGTTTTACTTTTCTCCTTTCCCATTGCATGTGTGTATCCATTTACGTATGTATATATATGTGTGTGTGCGCAGTGCAATATTGATCCTCCTCTGCAAAATTAATTTATTGTTATAGGTAAAGTATGCCACAGCTCAATAACTTTGAACAATATTTTTTTCCAAACATGAATCCATGACTACAGAATATTGTTGCTATTTTGTCTGCAGGGCGTAGTATAGAAAATCTTTATAATAAGTTAAGGGGGAAAATTCATACAAACATACATACACACATTCATATGTATGGGCATAATTATTACGTGCATACTTATGTACATATGCCTTTGGAAGTTATAATGCGGGTGAACTATAAAATTGCAGCACGCTAAATGCACATAAATTACTTTTGGGCAATGAAGTTGTAAAAAATATGTAAGAATTTCGAACTGCTTGAAGAGGAGGTGAAAAGAGAAACTGGCATGATATGTAGTTGGGCAGCTCATTTTCTTTTCAAAGAAAAACTTCAATAAATTTAAATTTATTATTATGTTTAGATGTATATGTGGATTTATTCAAAAAAAAAAAAAAAAAAAAAAAAAATACATACAAATGTAAAAAATAATTCAAATCATGCTGGCTGTAAAACGTAAAACCCTTTAACGCTTCCCCTCTGGGCCAACGAAACGATGTATGTATGCAAGTATGCATGTGTACGTGTATGTATGTTAAGTGATTTAGAATGTAAAAACAATTCAAAACTGTCTATATGTCCGTCTGTCTGTATGTATGTTAAGTTTTAAGTGACATTTCATTAAGTAATTGAAGTTCTTTCTCAAAAAAAAGATATATACATATATATATATATGTGTGCACATACATACATATGTGTGGATATACTTTACGTGCCTGAAGTCTGATGCATTGTGCACGTATGTGTATAGAAATGCATACATGGTATGTTCACTCATGATTCATTAAGAACGTGACTTATTTCTCGTTGAATGACTTGGAATAAAAATGTTCTTTAAAGTCGTAGAGTCGATTACAATTGCATTTGTCGTTCAATTATTTTGTAATTGTAATAAAAAAGATCTTTATGTTATAACTTTGAAGCCTTATAGTATTGCATGAAAGCAGAGCCAGATAATATTATTTGTCATATTTAATAAATTAATTCTGCAGCGCTCATTAAAATTGTTAGAACTACTTATTTTTATTTAGGAAAAAAAAATTCCAAAGAATAACTTTTTACTTGTAAAAATTTATTATTATTTTTTTTTTTTTTTTTTTGATAGAAAATGATTGAGCGAAGCAAATCAATCAATGAAAATTTTTATGGAAATTCTGTTTTGGGAAGGAAGATAATAATAGGTAAAGACACGACTGAACTTTTTAACACGGTGTCGGTTAAATGATCGATTTTTAGCTTCAGAGTTTTAATACAGTTGCATTTTTCACTAGTAGACATGAAAATTTGGTTGTCTAAATGCAGCGTTAACGAAATCAAGCCAAGCAAAATGACACCCACTATTAATATAGTGTAAATGTGTTGGTAAAAATGCAAGAAATTATTTTATTATGAGTTGCTCTGACCAGTTGGCTCTTCTATGTAAAAGATTCCACAGAACTTTGCTGCTATAAATATATTTCGCAGCAGTTACACGATCAATTTTTTCCTTTACAACTGTTGCACATGCGTTTTGTCAAAAGTCTCTTGAAGTGAAAGCTGTGCCATAGGCTGCATGCAATTTGATAACGATTTCATTTTCAAGTTGTCAAGAAAAGAACTTCAAAAAGTGATGCTCTGAAAGTCCTGTTTTCAAACTATAAAATAATAGCAAGAACTAACAAGAAACCAAAAAAATATCCTTTTATGATCCGCGACCGATTTAATTATATATTTACTAACTTTGCTTAAAAAACAACATATTTTTTACAATTTATTTGAAATAATAATAATATAATATTTTGTGATAAAAAAAAATTTAAAAAAAAATGCAATTAACTGTTTGTAAAATGAATTTCAAGTAAGTTCATAAAAATTTAAAAAAAATGTCTGAGTGTATAAAAAATTTAAAGACAAAATTTTTGATCGTGTAAATGCCTTGTATCAAGCAAGGCGAATTAATGTTAAATGAACTTCAAATTGCTGTTCTGCTCTAAAAATTTGCTTAGATTTTGGTAATTAGAAACAGGCGAAGAAGAAATAAGAAAAATTATTGAAATTAAAACTGGCTAAAGAAATGAATTTTGTTAGATCGCTATAAATATGATTAGCAAAAGATACATATTCAGAATGTGAAACTCAGATAGTTTGACAGTTTTGAAGAGTATTTTTTTTTTGTGATAAATGACTTCTGAGATATATCTAGTGCATTCTGCTCCATTCTTTTTAGTTTATACGGATTTCTTTGTGTCATATATGATAATGAAGCAATTTTATCAGAAAAAAAAATATTTATTTCAATCACCATTGTAACCAACAAAAAAAATTTTTTTTAAATTTCTCTTTACATATAAAAATAAAAATCATAGATATTCATAATATTTATTATATAAAATATTATTTTAAAACATTATTTTGCAAATATTTATTATTATAAATGTTAGTTTTCAGTAAAGCAGCAACGATTGTCACAAAGCGTTATAAATATATTCTTTCTTAAGGGAATTTCAAGAAAAACGAGGTATTAAGGCAAAACTATTGAAAATAATACATTATATATCGTTTGATCTCAATTGGTTTTTTGCAATAGTATATTGCATTTCTACATTTTAATCGCTTAAAAATTCTATTGAAAAAATAATGCGACTTGGGACCTTTCTATATGATACTTAGGATATGGATTTAGATATGCAATAAATTTCTACAGTTCCCCTTGGTCATTATGCCTATTTTCCGTCATTATAAATATCTGTTACAAAAAGATAAGACTTCCAAGCGATTTTAATTCTTACCAGGAGCAATCGGAAAAGGCGGAACTAAATGGAAACATAAAGAATCAAGAACTGAGCAGGTTAAGAATTTTGAAGTACGAGTAAGTACGTGCAGAAAACATGTATTTTCGTCTATATTCATACATTTGTATATTTTGCAGGAAAACATTATAGATATAAAAGCAAGTTATTGCATATTCTTGCATGTCAGGTAAATATTAAAAATGTAACAAAACATGCGACAAACAATAATCAAAGAATGAAAATACAAAAAATTAAGAAATGCGTGCAAAATTACAGGAAATTAGTAAAGAACTGCCAGACGGGAACACGCTGTAGCAAACAGACAACGATGTTTCGTAGTTGTTGTCTGGCAAACAACACAAGCAGGATACAAAAACCCCCAAAGGAAAAATTTGTTCAAGCAGCAAAAAAAAAAAAAAAATATTGTAAAAACCGGCAAAATTGTATAGACAATTATATTAACGTTATAATGATTTCTGACGATGGTGGAGACAAAGTTGGTGATTGGTTGTTTTGCAGCTGTGAAGAAAAAACTAAAAGTGTGTTGGTACTTCCTCCTCCTGAGGTGGAAATGACTTATTTTCTCATAGTTATGTAGCAAAAAATAAGGGTTTCAAAATTTAAATTTGAGAATAGAAATGGCGTGCTTCGTGAATGAAAATTCTTGTTCAGTGGTTAGCCGAACTTTTCATATACATACATATGCGTGTATGTGCATATGCATGGAGGTGTGTATGGATGACATAGCCATTTACCTGTTGTATTGTGAGAGAGAAATCGTTCCACTGACTGATCTTCAACGAATTTTTCATATAAATGCATGGCAGTTTATCACCTTTTTTTTGAGACAAAAATTTTAATTAAAAATGAAAATTAAAAGAAAAAAAACACATAAAAAAATATTTGTGATTTTATCATGATGGTTTCCACGATTCAAACAAACAAACATAAAAACCATCCCTTCGGGTAATAAATTGTTATCTGTTAGCAAATGTTACCGAAATGTTGAAGAGTTTGTAAATGTATTTTAACTTGATTATTGAAAACTCATTTAATGCGTTCTTGTTAAAGTAAGCAAGTTGAAAGGTTAACACTATTATTTTATTACGGTTGCTCTTTGCGTTTGTATTTGTTAGAATTTACGATATCAATTGCCATTTCAGTCTTGAGACTGCCAGCGAATGCAATTATCATTACCTTTTTCAAGGGGCAGTCTACACTTAAGCCTTGTGGATTTATGGATTACTATTATCTTCTACAGCGGAAAACTATCAGGTATACTGGCATAAGTATGACCTCTACTTTAAGCCATCGATTGTATCAGAATTAGGAGAAAAGAATAGTGATAAACAAGATATGGCAGTTTTTTTGCTAGGAAATACTGCTGCAGATGGACAGAGTAGGAGGATGGTGTAGGTACTCAGATGTATATTGTAAATTGCTTAAGGGTAAATGTGCTAAAACTTTCCAACAACAACTAGCACGTAAGATGCTAAAGTACATAAGAAATTGAGAATTTTTTATTGTATTTATTACTGTCGGAGGTAGTTGAAGAACTTACTAGTTCTGCCAACGACACAAACAAAATTTATCAATATACCGGCTATGCAAGAGTTGTTTAAAACTTTCCGCCACCATGTTAGCCAGTTTTTGTTGGTTTCACTTCATTTTCATTTATTCTTGTATATCCTTCATAAATTTACTTTGCATAAAAATTTATTTAGTTTCTGTAAACATGATGAATCGCTATCTCGCACACTCGTGCGATTCATTCAAATCATTTGGTGTTGAGCTATGCGATTTAAAAGTGCCGTATAGGCCACACTGTTATACAAAAATTATGCAATTAAATTATTTCTCTCAGCCAGTTAAGAGAAACTATAATTTTTGAAAATTTCCATAAAGCTGTAAATCACGCAGCTAAAAATAGTTAATATTTTTCCAGCACAGATGCCAGACTTAAAAAAATATCAACGCTTTTTTAATAATATTTAATTTAAAAGATCTTAAGCTTGCAAATAGAGAAGAAATCTCATAAATTTTTCTGCAAGAAAATCTTTGTTTTAAAGCGATATTTTGCTATTTTGTAGCGCACTTTTGAAAGCATTGAAAGCGACTCTCTTATATGGGTTGTTCTTATATCGCATATGAACTGCAATATTTATGAGTTTCAAGTTCTATCCAAGCCGATTAAAACTGTTTTCTTGTACTTTGAAAATATACACAATTTATTATTTATTTATTTCTCCGAAAAAAATGCTCACAATTTTTTTGGAGGGCCAAATGCCAAAGAATTTTTTTTTTTTTTTTATTAAAATTCCCCATATAAATTGGGCTTCATTGAAGGCATTAATATTTTTGTATTTTTAATGCATACCAATTTAATTAAAACAATATGTTACTACCACTAGTGCTTTCTCGATAAAGAGAATTGTGCTGACGCTTGAAAGCTTTAAAGTCCACACCCAATTGCGGTTAGAAAAGCCTTTAAGAACATCTGTCTTATTTTCATTAAAATACAACTAACAATGATAATGTATCTACTTTACATGCATACACACTTATATATCTAGTTAAAAATTTTAAACACGTTTAAGTTGTTTGCTAAAAACAACACCCCATTTTATAGTCTTTTTTTTTTTTTTTTTTTTTTTTGTTTGAAACCAAGACAGCGAAAAAAAAAGAAATTATTTTTTAATGCATGGAAGCATTTATGATTTTAATCACTAAAATGTGACTAACAAGAGAAACTTGCTTGCAACCACAGCTAGTAAATTTCGTAATTATGCGTATTGAAATTAAAAACAAGAGATAATAACAATAATGGTTAATGTATGGTAGTTGTATTAAAATTTGTTACGTTAACATTTTGCCGAATTCTACATGAACTTTTCCCTGTGTTACGCTTCGTTTATTGTTAATGTATAACTGTATGTAAAGTGGGTTTAATTCGTGAATACTATCAGATTCTCACGTGGGAAAAGCTTTAAGTTACTATTTTATGATTTTAGAACTTAGTGAACAATGTTGGACGTTATTTCAATACGTGGCGGGCAAGTCAAGTTATCGGGGTTCCACCGTATTATTCCGAGAAATTTATATTCATACGTATGTAAGTAAATTTGCTTGCTAACTCACACATTTTTTACATTTCTAATTGTGAATATGGGGATTACACGTTCTGTAGGGTGCAAGCAAGTTTATCGTCAAATTTCTTCTCGTTTTGATAAACTGAAGTAATCGGATCTCATTTTTAATTCAGATGATTTATATGACAAAAGCTTAAGTAAGTGTAATGCTCTTTTCAGTTACTTTCCTACGGGCATAATGCACAGCCTACTAAGCCGGAGCTCGCCAGTTCGATTCCTGCCTATACCCTGGCTGTTTTCCCGCGGACAAGCTAAGAGCTTTGCAGGATAAGTTGGGTAAAAAAAAAAATGTTAATGTTGCATTTAAATTGTTAAAATGAAATTGTTTTACAGGAATTGCTGCCATCTGGAGGAACATCATTTTACCATCGAAGTCGGTTTGAAAGGAAAAATTTGCCCAAATCTAGCGTTCAACTAAAGCCAATCGCAAACTGTCGAACTTATGAATAAGGAAAAATAATAACCATAAATTTGAAGAGCGGATTAAAATAGTAAAGCATTATATCAGCCGATAAGTTACTTGATATCGAACCCAATAACAATTTTAAATGTCATGAGTCACTACTTGAAGCGTTTTGTTGAAACGTACAGCTACGAATGATAGACACTTCCACATACGTATGCCACTGCCTTTGGTTTACTACACCGTCATACTTCACACTCTTTATATTGATTTTTCTAAACATATTTTTATTTGAAAACATGTACGTACACACACAGTCACACACATGATTTGTTATTTACTTATTTTATTTTAAAAGTCAAACTCAAATAGATATTTAATAAAAATGATAAAAAACGACACAAATAACACCGATAGTAATATGAGTTCGCATCTAAAACCAAAACAATTTTCATTATTCATACTGCATACTACAGATATTAAGATTAGTAAGCCAGACTCAATTTTACCAACACATGCTAATTTTTGTTCTGTACATTCCGTTACTTCAGTTTAAGCGTTGACTTGTTACATTATACCAGCGAATGCGGTATTAAATTCAATTTCAGTTATTAGTCGAAAGTACAGGGCAAATTACGGTAGTCGATATTGACTGCAATTTCCATTTGAAATGAATCGAAATTTTGTTCGATATCGCACAAATACCGCATTTCAAATTTAAAAATATAATTTTTTACGACTGAAATTATTTTGAATTAACTTTTTAAATTTACATTACAAAAATATTTCCGATTTAATAGTGATAAGCTACATAAAGGATTAATAATAAGACAGGACATTGTAGTGTCCTGCTCGTTTTGTTTTAAAGTGCTTTTAAATATTTTCAATAAAAGTTTACTTTCTAAGTTACATTTAGCCATCTAGAATTATATCATAAAGTTTAATTGCTTTATATGATTTGCCAATTTTTAGCTAAAAGGAAAATTTAGTCACACTCATTTTTAGCAATTAAATAAAATTCTAAAAAAAAAGATTTTCAAAAAAAAAAAATAATTTTTTTTTCTCTGTATTTAAATTTTAACATTGTGATCTTAAAGCTTTACTCGAGCAAAAGTCTTGTAAAGCAAAATGTTTATTTCTGCTCAGTAACTCGCTAAATTTACACTCAATGATTTCTTAAGAAATTTACTTTCTTCCGTTTGTAAAGAAAAACAACAATAAGAAGGCTTTTAAATTAAGCAAGCCTGGTTAAATTTGTCTGACTGCTAGAAAATGAAAATCAAAGTCATATCCATTCATACATACACACATACATACGAACATAGTAGTATATGTATACATATATGTATATGTATTTGCATACACAAATTAGACATAAAACAAAACCAACAAAGGTAAACAACAAAAAAGTAATGTCACAGGATATATGTAAAGGATAATAATAATATAAATAACAACAAGAAACACCTTATTTTGCATAAAACGTGCAATCGTGCTGGAAAAATATACGAAGGAAGCATAATGGCATAAAATAACAAGACCCTTCCAAGCCCTGGTGATTGTGAAAGTCAGCTGAAAACGCAAGAATTTATTTTGACAATTAAAAATCTTATACATGTCCGCATATCGTTACCTTAATATAAAAATGTCTAGCATCTTAAGTGCACTACAATGATAATGCAATGAGGTAAGATTTAATTTTGCAATATAGACATTTCGCATCGCCAAGAAATTTTAAAAATTTTAATATTGAAAATAAAAAATTTAAAGGTTCTTCCCTTCCCACTTAGGGCGTGTTCATATCAGCCGGCAAGACAACGGCAACGACATCAGTGGGTGCGCCAACGCATGTAATCATATGGGTATGCTTTCACACTTGCGGACATGGCGTTGGCGTGTCGTTGCCGGCCACGTCGTGCCGGTGAGCATGTAGACACCGTGCTAGTTTCGACTCGGTTTTGTGTTGGCTGATGTGAAAACGCCTATTGAAACTTAACAGCGACGCAAGTCCTGCAAGTTCGTGGTTTAGTACTTTGTGATATTCATGGCTTATTTTTACATTTTTAGCTATAAATGTATGAAATAATTTTTTCACTATATATACATATATATTCTCCGATTTTGGTGATTTTCATACTGCATAATATTGAAAATAATGTGAGGTGATGGCTTTTTAAATTTTTCATTTAAAACCATATTTTTTTTCAATTACGGCGAAAAAATGCCAAAATTTATCGAATACTGACAGACAGTGTGGGACAGAAGGACAACTTTCAATCAACTTGTCCTTCTCATATAAATTGTATTTAGCCGAATTATAACAATTTTATAATTAATGAGGTATTGGACGATCATTTGCCGAAATGTGAGCAACTTTATTTTGACAAAATGCGATTTAGGGTCTTCCTTGATGCAGCCAGCGATATGTATTCATGTTGCAAACCACACATAAGAATGTCAAATCCAATTAAGAAACAAGTAATGATTATATGTACATATGTATGTATGCATGTATGGATGGTTGAAAATATCTAATCACATGTACATGTGTTTGTATGTATGTAAGTATGCTTGCCTCTAGATGTGTACCATGGAATTTTTACAAGTTCTGGCATTGCAATAAATAAAGGACTGAAATTTTCACTTTTTTCGAACTTTGAAAATTATTTGTACTCACGCCTTATGCTTGCATAACCGCTAATGTGTAGAAGAGCGCGCTTTGGAATTGGTTTTTTGGTTATAAAAGTGATGCAAGTTTCCGTAAACACAATCTATGTACGTACATATGTATGCATGTATGAATGGAAGGTTGTAGGGAGGAGGCTCTTCCCTGATGCATGAGAGTACTGCCTTTTATACTCGTTTCCATGTGCACTTCTGCTGATATTCTTTTATATTAATGATTTTGCCGTTTGTTTTCCTTGTTGTGCTCGATGCAGTTGTCGTTTTTATATATTATAGCATATCGAGCATATAACAAGCTCTTGAGACATGTGAATGCGCCCACTTTTGGTGTTATAAACTTGGCGTTTCTTTTTTTCTTCATACTTTCCTTACAATTTGCATGTTAATGTGCATATGTTGTATGCATTGTTTGTGTCAACATTTTTTTAATAAAAATAAATTTAATACGCTTCTTACTCTCATAAGAAATCAAACTCATGAATAATGTTGAAGAATTTTTCTCAATTTGTAATTAATTAAATTAAATTAGCATAACAAGTTAAATTAATCAGCAAAAACGCTGATGGAATTGTACGCAACTATCAAAATGTTATTTCATTAAAAATGTCAAAATGTCTGTGCTTTCGAGAAGCGTAAGCACATACATATATGTATATATACACATGCATCCATACATACATACATACATCCATATGTATGAAGTTATGTATCTATAAAATTGTGTGATTAATTTTGAAAGAATAAGTGAAAATATTTATTAACACAAAATCTTCAGGCCTGTTGTAGTTCAACAAAGTTATTCTATTCTGTGCGTGTGTGTGTGTGTGGGTTAAAATTAATTAGAAGCTTAATTAGACCTTCAAGCGAACAGCTTTGAGAAATAATTTCAAATTTTATTCGTTGTCAATAAAAATAGTTTTCTAGTGACTATATATGGAAAACATAATGGATTTATATCGAATAAAATTTGTATGTTACTAAATCTTTACAGGCTTACCTGTGATATCTCTTTTTTTTATAATTCTCAATTAAGGTTTGTATCGGATTTATTTTTCAAAACTCTTTGCTTGTAGGTCAAAATGCTTCTATAAGGCCTTGTTTCACTATCCCACATAGTCGAATGACTCATTCACACGATTGTGATATCAAGTCATAGCCTTATACTCTATAAAATCAAATAAAAATGGCGTATATGGTAGTACACCATATTATCCATGTATTGCGAAAACATATGTTTCATGTTGGTTAGAAAAGGGTTGATTACAATACTATTTTTAACAGTGGCGGACTAAGGTTAAAGCGGGCCCTAGGCAACCTTGTAATTTCGGTCCTTTTTTTCAGTTATGACATATACATACTTTGCGTTTGGTAGTTTGGTTTTAAAGAACACAATTTTAAAAAATAATATACAATTACGGGCCCTAGGCACGTGCCTATAATGCCTAGCGCTTAGTCTGTCCCTGATTTATAAACTATAAATTTTTTTTTGCCGTGCATCACAAAAGAATAATTCTTTGTTCATCCGCTTGAAATGAAATCAAACCTGATCAGGCGGAATCTATCATTTTATGAAGGTTTTCATAAACTTTTGTCAAGTAGTATTGGACTATAAAAAAATTAATACAGAGTTAGGTTACACTATAATACTTTTTCCTAATACATGCCCAATTTGACATGTGTTAATACTGTGTGAGATAGTGAAACAAGGCCTTTAATCTCATTTTGTTATTTTCGGCGAATACAAAACTTTCTCTACATTCAGGGCAAAAGTAATTTGAATGCCCTTCAGTTCGATCTTTTGTTGTAATGTTTCAGTTGCACTGAAATCCCAAAAATTACATTTATCTTAAAAATAATATAAAATGGAATGCTGTGGGCTTAGCTGGCTCCTATGCCCATTTCACAGCATGCTAAATGTAGATGTTCAGGAAGCCTTTAACCAAATAAATGGATTAAAAATAGTTCATAAAAGGTACCAAGTTTCGTTTAAATTTTTCTCATGTCGAATAAATCTTGTATAGATGTAACTAAAATTACTTGTAATGAGTAGAAATCGTATAAGTATAAGTAGTTCAAAATTTTCCAAAAATTTTGTTTTAAAATATCTAAAAACTTTTCATGATTTTCATTTTCTTGAAGTTAAAAATGTTTTCTTTAGGAAATGGTGTACACCTAATTAGTTTTTGATTTCGATATACGTACACACTGGTAATCGACAAATAATTATCTGGATTGAAATCCATTTTTCCTCAGTTGAGGATACAAATTCACTGGTTTTATTTAGTTTGTGGCGTTTTCAATTTAAATAAACGTTTGTATGCTCTTAAATTAAGACGGGCGGGAGTCGGGTAATTAGAATGTCTGATTTTAAAGTGAATGTTGTTTGACAGTTCGAATCTTAGTTCAAAATATTTAAAAATAATATTTTTTTTTTTTTAAAAAATGATTTGAATTAAAAAATTAATTAAACATAATGAACAACAATTTACGAAAAAATTACTTAATTTGATAAAAATATTTTACTGACCTTTTGAGAATTACTTGCTTAAATTGAGTTTATATCTTTTGCCAGCAGTGAGATAATTCTGTACTGGTTTCTTGTACAAAATGGCTTTTTCATCATACCACGGCCATTTTGAAATTAAATTTAGTACTTTTGTTTCGTTTTTCCCCCTCTTTGGCCAATTTATATTTACTATATAGTAATACCGTCTATAACGCTTTAGATTCGTTCCACGTTATAGGAAAACGCGTTATACGAGAATACTCCTATAACGCCTTATGTGAACATGATTCACGTTTAACTTTTCTCGTTAAAGGGTACGCGAAATTATTTCTGAACTACTAACTATCAAACTACCAATCATTCTAAATTTCACATTACAGAAATACGTTGGGGAATCCCCGTATAATGTGGGACTGAAATCGCGTAGTATGAAAACGTGTTATAAGAGTTTGGCTAAAAAGGGGGATACTGTATTTATATTTTATATATACTTGTATATATATGTACTAAGCTGGGCAGCTAAGTTTTTTTTTATTAATCACATTTTGTTAAATTTTAGTTCCATATTTTTTGAGAAACTTCCCTGATAACGAATTTCGTTTGCTTTCCGTAATATTCGACTTATTTCGTAATGGATACATACAGTTAGTTCGAGCAATGACCAATAATCTTATAAAATATAAATCAATTTAAATAATTTTCAATTTCGTACAATTTTTTTTTTTTTTTTTTTTGATAAATTTGGCAAGTGTTTTAAGCTTTAGGAAGTAATAGAATCACGATTTCAATTCTATCCTACAAATTTACCTCCTGAAACAGAAACATTATTTATTATGTATGAATAAAAACCAAACTCTTATTTTGGTTTTTATTTTTCAAAACGATGAAACTCAAATGTCGAAAAAGTGTCAGCAAATTTTAATAAAGCTTAAAAGGAACGACATGCAGCTAAAGGCCACTGTTATAACATTTATTGCCATAAATGGCGGTAAGTTTATTTTAAAAGATTATCATAATTCGTTACAATTTACAAAGCAATTTAAAGCAAAGCATAGTCTACTGTATAAATTTAGGCACGCTACAGAAGCAACCAATCAGAGGATTATTAGAAACTTACCCTCTGCCATAAATCTGGCTAGAAAAAGAAAACAGAAATTAACCCTCGAAAATTGTGCTCTTTTCCGATAAGGGCGAATATGTATTAAAAACGCAATTAAGCTTAGAAGAGTGATATGTAGTTTAGACGTGTAAGAAATATTAATCCTCCTCAAATGCTCGAATATAACTTTACAAATCTTTTATTAGAATTTATATTCAAAATTCGTGTTTGTAGTTATGGGCATATGCACGTCTATGGATATGCATGCATACATATCTCTATGTACGAGTATGTACATACATATGTATGCATAGACGTACTTACGTACTTATGTATATTGATAAATTTTTAGACCTAAACAAACAATGCTTAAGCCTTAAAATAAATAATCAAAGAAATAAATAAATCATGCATTTATTATGATTGACTGACTATACAACATTGGTTTTCTATGTCTGACCGTCGGTCGAACCTTTGCTTTGTCTAATAGAAAACTAGTTTTATTTTTTTTTTACTGTGATTAAGGGCCAAAAAAAAAGAGAAAAAAAATTATTAAAATTTCTATGTAAAAAATATTTTTTACAAAATTTTTCTGATTTTGCATTACTGTACATTTCATTATTATATATTATTAATATACAATAATATATTTACATATGTAATATATTTAAAAAATTAGGAATGCATTCATTTACAACTTATTACGCTAAAAATGGTATTCAAGAGAAACATTAGGGATATTTATACATACATATACAAGATGCTTGTATCGAACAGCTGATCATTTTTTTTTACTAATCAACAAGCTCAATCTCATTTACATTCCGAAATATTAGACTAATATCCAATTGGTATAAAGAAGTATACCTAAATAAAATGAGGGTAATCAACATGTTTAAAAATCAAAAACACAATTTTAATAGAAGTGATCAAGTTGTATTGACCAGAGTTAAATTGGGCCATACTATGATAACACACAGCAACTTCTTTGAGCCTAAAAAATATGCACAATTTGCAATAAATCAAATATTTCAGTTAAACATTTAATTCTAAATGCGAACATTTCAAAATTCAAATGGAGAAAATTTTCAGGAATCTAGACATAACTAATATCTTACAAGATACGACATTAGAAAATTCACTTTTATTATAGGAGTTCCTTAAAGAGTACAAACTTTATATAAATAAATTAAATTACTTTTACCATTTATGTTCAATTGTACGAGCTTAAGCTTATAATTAACTTATTCGCCTTATTTATATTATATAAATAAATAAATAAATTTACTAATTTAAAAAAGAGAGCGATCATACTAAAACCGAAATAATGCCATTAGCGATACGGAAAGCAGAAAAAAATCAGCTGTTCGATTTTTTTTTTCTTTGCTTACAATACTAATCAGAAAGGGGCTCACAAATTGCGCTTAAAATCCTAGTTTATCTAAACGAGGTTCAATTTAATCACGGAGCATGAAAACCCATATTGTTTTCCGTACTCAAACATAGGCCCGCTGTTTTTTTTTTTTTTTTTTTTTTTTTTGTAAATATGAAAAATGTGAAAAAGATTAAAAAGGAAAAACTCGAATAATAAAGTGCATACTTATGCATTTAAGTATCTCCAAATATATGTACCTACACACACACCTATGCATGTATCTATGCGCATGCACACGTCCATAAATATATCTAGGGCTAAATAAATAACCACAAATGCATAAAAAAAATACACGTGTATATCTAAAAACAAAAATGTACATTTTTTAAGTGTTCGTAATAATCAGTCAAGAACCAAATTGAACCGAATGAGGAAAAACTGTACCAGAGTTTACTCAACTTTCTGTGCAACTTTTCAGGGTTCCCTACGTACATATGTGATTGTACACGATAATTTGTTTTATTCTATTGTATTAACATTAAAAAAATACACCGACAACAATTTAATATAATAATTCTCTTTACAGACCATCAGTAAGTAGTACGTACTGTTTTTGTTGGCAGTGTAACATTTTTATTTTAGTTTTATTTCTGTCTTAATTTTGTAGTTTTCTTTTTGTATGATTTTTATCATTTCTTTAGTACCTGTTTCTTAACTTGGTTTTTTTTTTGTTTTTTTTTTTTTTGTAATGCCATTTTTTATTTACCAATGCCTTGTCTATCGTAAAATCGGCCGTTACTTTTATGCAAGTGTATAATCAAGTTGTTTTTTGAGCTACTTTTCCTTTGGCCCTTTTGAGTGCCAACTTTTAGTACCAGATACGTATCTACATGTATGTAAGGATACGTATACATGTACGTATATATATCTATGAAGTTATGTGTGTAGATATATTTTCCAAATCAATAATTAATGTGGTCCTTTAAAAATGCTTTAAATAATTTTGAATTTCAGTATACACATGCACATATATTATATTCCAATATACACTATATTCATATATAATGTATATACTTATATATACATATGTACATTATATACATACATTATATTCATTATATATCTACATATATGATGAATGCAACTTTATTAAAAAAGAAATAATAATATTACTGAGTTGTAATAGATATATATGTATGTATTTCCACCCAGCATTAACCGTAACCCCTCCAGTCACAAACTATTTACATATCAATATTGTCGAATAAGCGTCAAAATATAATTTGTTCAGTTTTGCTTACTATAGTTTATTTTGTATGAAATTGCATTTAAATCCATTGCATTCAAAGCCAATAAGCGATTTCCGAATTATTCATGGAACAAGCAATACAATTTTTTCTAGTATTTCTAACGTATTTTACATAGTAAGTTCTAACTAGAAATTTCAAAATAATAATTTTAAATAAGAATTATATATATTATATTTTCTGCTGCTGTTTTGGGCTCCCATATAAAATTTGGTTTGACGGCTGAGGATGTCAAACTGTTTTGACATTTCCATTAATAAAATTTGCATGTCCACCACTAATCGCTAAATGCCATAATAGTTCTTTCAAAGCTTAGAAATATTCTATTAAAAAATAAAACTACATAGTTCATAGAGAATTTGGTTCATTTTATGATCAGAATAATGGCTAAGACACTAAGCAAAATTGCAGTGAAGACAATCTAAAAAAAATTTCCTTCTCACAATATTTCTGTAGGCAGCTAAAGCTATAACAACATCTTGCTTTGTTAACCTTCATATTAACTTCAAAAATGCAATAAAAGGCTAAGATCTTGGGTTCGATCCCTATATCCGACAGTCATATAAAACTAAAAAATTGTATTATTTTTTTTTCTTTACTCACTGGTCGTCTAACACATACCAGCAAACAATGTAAGTATGTGGCTGATAATATATGCCTGAGCCCTTACCAGCTACTTTTGCCTTCTTCTTTACACCATTTCATCGTCGAAATATAAACAGCACCCACTTCGACGCCAGAGACGCTGCACAACGACTCTTTCGCTTGTATCACTACCCCTTTCTCCTAATTCCTTTAATGCATTGCATGAAGCTACCTAATCCTCTGAGTTGCTGCTCTTAGGAAATAATAATAGAAAAATTCATTTAAAAATTTCTATTTGAAAACCCTTTAAATTTCTCTCAGTGCATGCCTGCCCAATTAATAATTCGCTCCTTTATAAGCCTTGCTGTTTGTTTTGATATTTTGTTGGTGTTTCCTAATGCTGTTATTTATTACTATTATTATTAAAATTTCTTATTTTCCAGTTGACTTGGCTTAAGTGTCATACATACATACATACATATGTATGTACGTAATGCATGTGTGCACATGCAAACACTTTTTATATTTGAACACTTTTGCTTAAGATTCCGTAAAATTTATTCAAATTTTATTAATGTTTGAAATTGATTCTAAAGAATTTTTAGAAAACCCCTCTTCCTCACGAGCCAAACGAACGCAAAGCAAAGCAGTTGCATATTGTTCAGACTGTTGTTTATGGGTTATTGAGTTTTGAAAGTTTGAAATTGCTTGTGAAAATAAGCAATTTATTAAAAATATTGCAAAATAGCTGCAAGCCTTACCACCCCATGAGAATAGATTTAGCGTCGGAAACGCAAAACAGCTACTGTGAAATATAATAGAATAAATAGCAACAGAATAAGTATGTACACACTAATAATAAAATATGAAAATATAAGTATGTATATGGATGAATTGGTTGGCTAGTCGATTTCCACTTTATATGACAATCAATTTTCGCAGTAAAAAGCCAATTATTTTATGGTAAAAAATAGTAAGAAAATTGCATTATAAGAATTGTGTCTCAACGTTCAGAAAATAAGAATTGTAAATAAATTATTTTGATATTAAATAATAGCTGTTCAACACGTCAAAGATATAAAAATGTCACATGGACGATATTATTTGTCAGAAGTTCCTCTTCTTGGGTAAGTCCTAGAAATTTTTCCCCCAAATTGGATTAAAAAATTTTCCTACACATATAATGAAAAGTGTTTAAACTGGACAAATAATTATTAGATAGCCGATTTAAATCTGCCAAAAAGGTTTTCTAGGCGAAAATGAGTGATTTTAAGCAACAATTTCCCAAAGTTTAAGAGAACGTCTCCTATTTAGCAACGTGTCAATTTTGCCTCCTCTAAAATTGTACAGCTTTTTTCGCTTGTGAATTAACCTCTACTGCTGCACAATATTCAAAAATTAATACGGAAAATATTTCAAAAATTATTCATATTTAAAATAAAAACAGCTGCAATTTTAAAACTACAGATTTACTAACGTACATGCCCATGCATACATATTCATATATTAATTAAGTAAGTATGTATAATATACATCAATACATGCACTAATATGGATGGTCCTACATGCACATAATATCACCGCTGCAGCAAAAAACAAAAAGGGTATGGAGTTGAAAAGAAAACGTCGGGGATTGACGAGTAAAATTGTGTTTCGTAAATTACCTGGTTTATTATTAAATTGTTTTTGTTTTCAATAAAAATGAAAAGAAACAAAAGCAAATTGTTTTTGTTTACTGTTAATTACAGCTATTTGTACGATCTCTGTATCGTTATAATTGTTAATATGTAAGCATGCATACACATGTACATATATATATTTACGTACCTACATTCGGATGTATACTCGGGTATGGACTCGTGTGTAAATATAAGAACGAATTTATGCAAGTACAATTAATATGTTGATTGTTTGTCGTTCTGTGTACATATCCATACATATATACATAAGTACTTATGCACATATACATACATACATGTATTTAGATTTTGGAAAAATTGGAACCCTAAAACCTTGATACAATTTTTATAAAGGTAACATACCAAGAAACATGCATACGTACACAAATGCTTATGAACATGTATTGTAAAGTACAAACTGCATACTATGCATGGCCTTTTTTGTTTTTATTACTGAAAAAATTACATACATATACATTCATACTTATCCATATATATGGATCCATATGTATGTATGCACATTTTTTGTAGACGAAATTCGTCATAATAAAAAATTATAAAGTTTTAACTAGTTGTTTTTAGCGGAAAAAGGCCAGAGAAGAGGTTCAGTTTTTAAGGGGAGTTTTTATTTAAGTTCAAGCAATGTTTGCTAACTCTGCATGTTTGTTTATTTTTCACACAATAGTAACAGTCGTCGGTCTCATCTACAATTGCAACTGCGTCTGTCGGGCGTTTCTCAGTGTTTTGTTACCTTATTATTAGTACCTTGTAATTTATATGTACGTATGTATGTATGTACTTATGCCCGTATGCATGTGTGTATGTATGTATATATTTCCGTTGTACTTGTGGATTTTTTATTTTATTTGTTTTCGTATTGCTGTTTTGTGCCGCCATGCTAAATATGTTTTTTACGTTCAAATATATTTTCATTAAAGACCATTGTTTGTTTAGCCAGGATGACATTTTGAAGAGACGAAAAAAACGTTACATGTTACTGCTAGTGCATACGAGTACGTTAAAATTAATGTAGGTTTTATGTAGCTTAAGTAAGAAATCCTTTTTGTTACGGATTCGTTATGGGTTTCTGTTTGGATTTGTTTACATTAGTTGCAAACTGTTTGCATTTACCGTGCCCGCTTTTTCAAACAAAAAAAAAAAAAAAAAAAAAAAAAAAATTCTAAATATTTTGCTGTCGTTGTTCTTATCGTTATCCCTTTTTGTTTTTATATGTTCTATGTTTCTCATGTTATTATATATAAGTATATGTATATATATATACATGTACATAAGGATATGTTTATGCAATATCTAGGAGAGCAGTTCTTAAAGTATTCTTTGAATAGAGTTGCAATGGAAATAATCCCCTGAGTTCCATATGCAGTTCCCTGCGTGCTAGAGCAAATTACTAGAGAATCTTTAGCCCCGCTTAATATTACTTTTGAAGTTTTAATGCGATTTAAATATAAAAAAAAGACGATTGTCTACAATTCGCATAAATAAAATAAAGTATATATTAAGTAAATAAGAAGCCAATGTTTAAATATCCAGTTGTTCTAAGAAAATATTTGGATAAAAATGCATTCACCCAGTGAAATGCGCTTAGGAGCTGGCCGACACCCCTCAACAATTAATTTCAATGTATTTTCAAATACAGCACTTTTATTTCTCAAAGCAGATTAATAACGTGTTAAGCAGATTTGCATTATAGTCGTAATCATGAGATCATTGCTATTTATTTTTTCGTAAAATAAATGAAACTTATTACGACATACAGGTGTTAGGGAAAGATTTTATTTATAAATTGCAAAGCGCAACTTTTGCTTAGTAAAAAGAAAAATTATTTCACTATTAAATTAATTAATATTATTAATTTATTTACCATTAACTTTTATTATATTTATTACATTTGCATCTACGTAAAAATCTTCCGTAATCTATTTTGATTGTTTATGAATCCTTTATCAGTTATCCTTTTACAATGAAAGTTCAGGATTTGAAATCGTTGGAAATGATTTTTTTTTTCATAAAAATTCAATAAAAAGAAAAAGTATTAAAAAAAAAGTTTGGGCCCCACTGATCTAATAATTTACTACACGTAAGCATTCCTTTTTGCTTTTATTATCACTTCTCATACATTATCTTTGTTGGTTTTATATTTTATTTGATTGTAGTCCGTATGTGGATGAAAAATACCACCCGTTTCTTTGCTTGAACACATTTTCAAGATGCGGAAACAAATTGCGCGTGCTAAAGTTGTCGAATGGTTAAACGTATCGACGCCATATACACTTTGGTAGACTTGTACTTCACAAATGCGAATATGATAGGGAATATGGGTTTCCTTTTGTTATTTTTGTTTATACTACAATGCATCCTTCCTTCCTTGCGGACACCATCCAATATAAAAATTTTCATTTCTTGTTATTTTTTTAAGAATATAAAAGAAATTGCATGTAAAGTGTGAATTTTGCCATTAAAAAGGATGTAACCGTTTTTTTTATTTTCTTTTTGTCACTTACAATGGTATAATGGTCTGAGAAAACAATGTGGTATGAAAAAGCTTTTTTCCTGCTGCAACGTTGTTTTGATGTTTGATGAGTTTGCCAGCAACATTACAATCTCTACGTGTGAGTCCTACGGATACTTGAATCGTTGTTGACGTTGACTGTTGTTTTCTTTTAATATATTTGAATTTGATTCTACTGCCGAGATAATTACTAAAGCCATTCTCAGTCATTTTCCGTACATATATTTATATACACATGTTATATACATATGGATGTATGTATGTATGTATGTTTGCATATTGTCTAATTGCAAAAAATTAAGGCTATACAATTGGAGTCAGCTAATTTTATAGTTACTATAAGAGTATTGATTTTTTTAGGTGTTTAAATATGAACTCGTATTTCGTTTAAAACTTTATTTTTGTATTTATATTATAGAAAGAAGTATTAGAATTACATGTAACCTTAATCGGTTTAATTCACTTGAAGGCAAGTAAAGCATATATGTATGTATGTGTTGTATGTACAGTGATAATGCCTGGGGATTTTAAAAGAACATTCTTATGGCGTCCTTTAACTACAAGTGCTCATGCATTAATTTTGCGGAAAACTCTTAAGACGTACGTAAGAATGACAATAATATTGTTTTGCGTCACTTGGTGAAAGATGTAAAAACATTTCAACTTTGAACTTGGAAACATTCACATGCATAGTTGTGATAACGTGTGTGGAAATAAGAAGAAAAAGGTGGAGTAAGTAAAAAGGAAAGGTTCGTTAATGGAAGGATGAAGGAAAGTGCAATACTAATACCCTTTAATTGTCAATTCCAATATAATTGTTAATAAACGTTGTCTTTTAACTATCAAATAATTGGACCAACATATGAACTATTTTAGTGAAGATTATATCTATATTAAAAATTAAACTGCAAAATTAATTTCTTGTTGAATATAAAAAGGGGCACAAATTCAGCGCTTTTAAGACTATTTCTCTCTGAGCCAAATTTTCAAAAAAAAAAAAAAAAAAAAAAAAAAATCCAGCCTGTTATTTCTTGTTGCCATTACGAATACATATGGATTAGTATCTGATCGAGACAAAGACCGCAATAGCCTATTTGTATACCAAATTTATTGAAGAAAGAAAAATTACCGAAAAGCGTAACTATTAAAAGATCCAGTTTTTGCACAATGGACTGAATACTGTCATACCAAATACCAAATTTATTGAAAATGTTGAAAGTACCGGAGAGTAATTTGGTCCTCTCTTACCTCACTAGAAATGCCATATACATATATGTATGTAGATCAATGCATATTTAGAGCAAGCATATGCATTCTAACATAAATTGAGGAAAAATTGTATGAATTCGTCTTTTTTTTTTAAATAATACATATTTACACATGTATGTAAGTATGTATTTATGTATATAGATAACTTAATTGTAGTCTCTAAGAAAATATGAAAGCATTTAAGCAGGTGTATTTTCCCAATTCTGAAATTTAAAATTCATTAACTTGAAAAATTGCTTAATATCGATGAAAGAATATCTTTAGAGCTGCAGGCCGAAATGTGTGTATTTGAAAAATAATGAGTTCACAAAAATTAGCCCCATACGTACACACATAATTAACTTCTGCCATAAAAGGCAACACCTTTTGTTAACCTTCCAAATGAAGGTATCATCGTACTACCTGCCTTCTAATGCAATAAATGTGATAATAAAAGAACAAAAGAAGTAATGAAACAGTTGCAAAGGAAATAATCTGTAATAAGATTATCTCTTTATAAATAAAAAAAAAAACAGGTGTGCAACCTGTTGGACAATTTTTCAAGCCACTAGAAATAATTTTAATATGGGAAAATATTTATTTAACAAAGGTGCATTTCGAAAATCAATAATCCATTTCTAAATTATGCAAGACGTTTACATTGAATGGAAAAATGGTCATAATTTTAAATGAAGTATTATGTATTATAACCTTTGCGAACTATTGAAGCGAGCAATAAAATTAAGATTACTTCAAAATTTATACATATCTTACAATAAACTGGCAGTTCCTGTGCCAGAAGCTATATCCTTCTTTGTTTAGAGCCAGGTGCCAAAGTTAGGCTAACACTCACCTTACAAAAATCCACACTATTCTTTTTTTGCTTTATTACCAGCAAATATATAAGAAACATATTCTAAAACATAAAATAAACGGCAAGAAGTAATATAAACCCAAGTTTAGCATAAAAAATATATAAATAGGATTTTTCAGAGCCTGAAGCAGTTGTCACTAAAAAATCGCTAATATCACTAAAAAATCACGAATTTTTTTCTCTTTATTACTAGCAAAAATAAAAGAAATATATTTTAAAAAATAAAATAAAGGTCAAAAAGTAATAACCGAGCAATTTTTCCATTCAAAAGTATAAAAAATAGGCTGTTTCAAATTCTAATGCAGTAAAAGCTGCATAAAGAGGGATGGATTCCCACCACGCAATGTTGCTGATGACATGTTTATTAAATAAAACAAAATCAAAAAAGAAAACAAATTAAATCAATAAAAAAAACTAAAATACCTCATTTAACTATTGTTGGCTCTTGGCATTCTACGTAAAACATAATAAGAAATAAATAAATAATAAAAAGAAGAAGAAGAAATAACAGAAAAGTAATGGTATAAAATAAGAAATTAAAATATTTAAATTTAAAGTTAATAATACACATCATACCGCATACATACATATGTATGTAGGCACATGTATAGATATAAAGACGCTGGAAATTAAAAAAATGCCGACGCGATTAATATTGAACATTTAGCATACGAGAATTTTACATTAAATTTCATAGCCCACGAATATTACAATATATTATATTACACGTGCCCCCATATGTGTATGCAGAGTGCATGGTATAATAATAATAACTATTTGAAAATTATTTTCATACACTCCAATGCCATTATATCAACTACATTATTTATAAATTAAATTAGTGGCGATGTTTTCACTAGATTTAATTTCATGTCTCAACATACTGCCACTCCACCTATACATATGTATGTATAGATGTAAATGGACATAAGAACGTAAATTCAAATATTTACATATGCATATAAAAACAATTCCAAAAATACATATATATATTACATATCGCATATAAACGTATACAGCTATAAGAGCCGTTGTAAATATTGTACTCACCAGTTGGCAAAATGGCATTATTCTCCCGACGCCAGTTGATTGTGGGTGTTGGGTAGCCACTCGCATAGCATTCCATTTGAACCTCGCTGCCTTCACTTGCTACCAAAGATTGTGTTGAATTATCGGAAATTACGGGAGGACGTCTTACAGATAATTTAACATCGGCCGTTACTTTGTGAACTGTGGATATGACTACCTGACAAGTGTAGGTACCAGCGTCCGTCTCTTGGATGTCTTTTATTTGCAGCTTATAAGTTGATGAGTTGGGATCGTATCGCAATGAGAAGCGGGAGTCTTTTATAACCAGCGTGGAACCCGTTGATAAGAATACCGAATCGCCATCGGTTTTTGTCCATATAACTGAATATTCTTTGGCATATTGAACTGAACAGTCGAACTCTACCGTACCTCCAATATCTTTAATCTGCTCTTGCGTTATATAGGAAATTGTCGGTGTTCGTTGAGCTTGCGCGATTCTTAACTCTATCGTCGCTATCAATATAACAAAATATGTGAACAATTGTGATATATTGAATTGCGAATTAAACAAATTTTTTCTACTCGTAAACATTTTGTGCACCTTCTATGTTGTTTGTATTTATTTGTGTATGTATGTATGTTTGTTTGTGTAGAAAAATTTTATATTCGAAAAGCAGTTTTTATGCAACTTATTTTATCAATGTTATTTAGCACACCACACCCTAAACTTGGAAGATTTGTTCATTTGTGTCGATTAAGAAACGCTTAACAATTGAATTATTAACCTGGGAATTTGTTTCTTTTCGTTTTTCTTTTAAGTTCAGATGTCTCTCTGAGAGTCCCCTTCAAACTGGTTGTTCTATATATTTTATTTTCTTGTTGCTTTCCTTCTTCGAACAAATAAGATCAAATTTATCTCCAGAAATATTAACAGAATAGAATAAATGTGAAGTAGAGAAAGAAACAGTGATCAGAGATGTGGTTTAATAAACTCTCTTTTAAAATTCGTTTAATCAAGAAACTCAATTTGACTTTTTGCTATCCTTTTCTTTATTTATTTTTTAATGTTGTAAATTCTCCACTTTAAGCCAAGTTTTTAGCTCTCTTATAACTTAACACTCTCACTTTATCGACCGTTACTCGCATTCAAAACATGTGCACTCGCGTTCTAAGCAAACTTGCCGACACACACTCTCACTAAAAACTTTTTACCCGAGCAAAGAATTTAAAACGTCTTTATCCGTTGATGGTTGCTTAGTGAATGGTTGGTTTGTTTTGATGTTGCTGATGTTGCTGTCTAACAAAGCTAACGTTAAAAGTTTGCTTAAATTAAAGATGGCGCCTAATTGTGTGTGTGACTGGAAGTGTGAGAATTATTGTTGGTTAAGGTACGTAAGTATGGATGTGTACTGTGCACTTTGGTTCAGGTAACACGGTTTTAATACTGAGGTGACCAGAAAGCTTTCATGAAAATATTTTGGCGATAAGATCACGGGCTAAAGTACGTATTACAAAAATATAATAATGCAATTGGTATACAATTTGTCAGACATCAAGAGTAGCTAACTCCACTTTAGATGGTAAAGGCGAAATCATTACTTGAAAATTAAAGTAATAAATACAAACAGTAATACATTTTAAGATTGCAGTATGTTTAAAACTTAGTGATTTGCATAACAGCAAAAACTCAATTAATGTTTGCAATACCGGTTTTATTTTCATTTTTCATTCATTAGCAATATTGTGTATATATATGTATGTACATTCAAAAATTAAATAAATGTAAAATTTAAACAATTTCGGTAATATAAATTGCACTTTTTACTTGTTATGTTTGCAAAATTTTTCTTAACCTTTTTATTATTTAAACTTTTAATTAAAACATTTATGTATTTAACGGGATTTAAGGGATACATATATATTTTATTTTTTATGTGTGCATAAATAACGCTTTTCGCACAATTACATTCCATCTCCCACTCGACAAAGACAATGCATTTTACTGAGTGCTGTAAAGCGATAAAACTAAGAGGTAATATTTCTGAACCACCCAGTTATTAGTTTTAGTAAATAGAAGATTTTCAAGATGGTTATCGGCTCTACCCTGTGATATTGGTTAGCCTAAGGTATCTATGATTAGGAAAATTGTTATCAAAATCATAAAATAACAATAAATTTGGAAAACCTAATAATAGAATTTAATAAATTATTTTGTGTGAAATAAATTAAGGCAGAATATAGTTTATACCAAAATGGCTTCTGTAGAACGGTTTGATATAGAAAAAGTTTCACAAATATTTCAGGATAGTCTGCGAGAAGCTGATGACGTTTCAATGGACGAATACTTGAAGGCATATGAGGAAATAAACAAGTAGGTTTTTCTAGCTTTAAAAGATTTTTTAAGTTACTGTGTTCTAAATTCTTAACTAAACAATTCGTATTAACTATAATTAAAATTCTAATACTATAATAAGTCAAAATAGGTATAGTTTTAAAATAGTTTTGCCTGTAGCTCATACATACATATGAACGTAATATGCTCAGACTTGGAAAGTATGTACCATGGTTATATATAAAGATATCTATAGTAACTATGTGCAGCTCTAATGACATATTTAAATACATTATATTATTAATACATTTGTGCTTCAAGTAAGGAGACATGAAAAATTTTTTTGGAAATATGTAAAATTAAATCAATTTACATTGTTTATTAAATAAAAAATATATTTACATGTTCATATAAATATGTACAATAACCTATGTTAGTTTTTTTAAAGTAATTTTACTCTGATTCATATAATTAGGTAATACGTAGAGTGATAATCGTCTATCATATCACTATTTAAATATAAAAAGGTATATTTTAAGATTTTCAGTATTTCTAATATTTGTTCTTGTCTTTTAACTTCGATTTCCGATGATTAAATGTAATTGTAGCAAAATCAGATACTTTAATTTCTTAGATACCCAAATTAGAGAAAATAAATAATTATGGTTTTACTTCTTCAATCTTTTTTTTAACTGTGATTTGTTTGGCTATTCGCCTCTATTTAAAAAGAAAAAGTTTTACTATTACTGGTTTAGTTTTTTAATTTTGTTTCGTATTACTGGTAACATAAAATTTGAAATAAAATTTTAATTTAACCTAACAACATTTGTTAATTAATTAATTTTAATACTATTTGCAGATTTTTTTCTTTATTGGGGTCTGTATTCGGTTTTGTAAGCAGCGATGTCAGATCGAAAATTGACATTTTAAAATTATTTCGGATGGATATGGATCCGGAAAAATCTGAAAAATTTACCACAATCAAAACCATGATGTTGTTTGAGAAAGATTCCAATTTATTAAAAGATAGTAAATATACTTCTGGTAGCCGCACTCTTCTCCGATTACACAGAGGTCTTGGTAAGTGTGACAAAAAATGATTACGATATTTTACAGCTTCAATTGCAGCTTCAATTACCATTAGCGGAAAATGGATATGTATTTTCATCTTGTAGCACTGAATATCATATCAGTGTTTAGTTTGTCTTAAAGAACTCTGAAACTGCTTATCTGAAGAAATGATAAATTTCTGTGCTATTATTCTAACACTTTTTACGAGAGAACATTTTTAATATAACGCACATAGAGATTCTTTATTAAAAGCAATATTTCTTCTTATTTTCTTTGAAACTGAACATTTACTATTTTTTTTTTTATTTTCTTTTAGAATTTGTGTACGCATTTCTCAGTAGTTTGGCTGGTTTATGTGAAAGTGATAAAGTTCATGGTTGCTGCAAGGCAGCATATGAAAACACGCTGGCCAAATATCATCCGTGGGTGGTGCGCAAGGGTGCATTGGTTGCTATGTATACTTTGCCCACAAAAGCTGAATTATTAAAACGAGTATGTTACAACGTAGATCGGGTGTCAGATTATTTACCCGAAATGCTAAATAATACTAAATTAGTATATGATCGTACGCAGGATCTCTATACACTTTATGATCTTCATCATTTACCTTAAGTTCACGTTACTGTGCTATTTTAATAATATAAGCTGTTTCTCCTTAATATTTCTCTTTTAAAAGAATATCAATATTTATAGTTATTATTAGAAATTGTTCATCTTTTTTTAGTTTATTTTATTATTAAGGGGTGCTATTGTTATCTAATTTTTTACATTCCTTTAAATATTATTTAACACAATATGCTACAGAACTTGCCTTATTTCATAATATAAAAACTTACATAACTTGTTAAAAGTGTATGTACTAAAAGTGATAAATATATTAAACAAAGTTTATTATCCGAACTATAATTAAATTTTCCTCAATGTAGTAATCAATTATTTCGTCTTATATATAGGTAACTGCTCGCCTTGTTCAGTTTCAAGTACCGCTTAATCCAAGATAATCGATTAAATTATAAAATTATATACTTTAAATAGCAATTAGTTGTGTTAAAATGCGCAATATATTTTTTCCGTAGATTCCTGGTGCAAAAATAATTCGGTTTTAAATCTTAGCAACAAAAATTGGATAAATTTTGTTTTGAAAAGGTTTTATTTTGTCATATTGAATTGCATTCGAGGTGATTGCTGATTTATTTTTATTTATGCGCATTTTTTCAAATTGTTGTGATTTAATTAAAGTTAAAAATAGTACTCGAGTTTGCCCCAAGCTTGTGGCACCAAATGGTAATAATTTCTGTACAAACACAAAAAAACTTTTTCAAATTTACACAACAAACAAAGTTTATTCGATATAAATCTATTTTATTTTTCTTTAGCCCCACACAACAAAGAAAATAAATAACATAAATAGATTTAGAGAATGCAAGAATCTATTATTGTTGTTCTTGATACACTAATATTTTTGTTTACATATCTGATCTACCAAAAGCCGTAACGAAATCAAAAAAAGGTATGTATAGATGTGTGCCCACACCTTGATTATTTACTTCTGTGGTCAAAATCCTAATAAATGCCTTAAACATTTAATTGAACACTTAAGAGAAACTAAACACTAAGTTCAAGTGAATAAAATCAAACAAAACAGTGATAAGGAAAATTCTAATTCTAAAATCCGATTGCAAAGCGTAGACATAGAAACAGTTAGGAAAATTAAATACTTGGGATGCTATACTATTTATTAAAAAAAAACTAATTCATTACTTCGCTAGAGGCTTACAAAAATCAGCAAATACCGCAAGAATTAAAAAATTAAAATTGTCTGTAAATGTGTCGGCAATTTTTCTATTTCTCAATTACTGTGTTTATGTAATTATTTTTTTTATTTTTATCAATATTGCGCTTTTTATAATCTCGTATCGTTGTATACAAATGAGCTCATATAATTCTGCGCCTTACTATATACATATATCCGATCGTACAATAACGAGTTGTTGCCTTATTGCTTTTTATAAAAATTATTTCTCAATTTCCTTTAAAATAAATTTTTTTTAAATAATCTTGTAATGTTTTGTATTGATTCTCTTCACAGCAGATCAATTATAATAACAACATAAATGACAATTGCATGATCAATGATTAATCAAAAAAAAGAATAATAATTCTTCAATGTTGGATATAGGAAACGAAAGTACTTACAAAAAATCCAACTTTTAAATACATCTAAAAATCTCAAAACCAGTACCGAAATATTATTCTTTTTTAATAAAAGTGTCATTTTATAAAATTCTGAATACCATTGAAAATTTTTTAAAAACCTAAGTATAATTTTAAATCTGAAAACAAAAAAAAACCTAATAGTAGATATGTTTTACAATACGGTATCACTGTGATGACGTAAAATTCGAATATTTCATGGTGGCAACACAAATTTTCGAAAAGTCATTTAAGCGACGTTGTTTTTTTAGTAAATAAACACAAAACAATTAGAAAAAACCGGAAAGTTTGGTTATTAAAAAAACTACAAAAACTATTGCGTCCGTATAAAGCGAGAAGCGTCCTCACTCTGTGACCTTTATTTTGCATTATAAAATTATAATAAATCTTGTTGTAGGAGCTATAGGTGAACCACTAAATTCTTTTTAGATAAAAGGAAACTAAGAATTAAAATGAGCAAATACACAAGCAAATATCTAGAAGACAAGCTAACCGAAAGGCTTGAAGCAACATTTGTTAAAGCCATTGATGAATCAGACGGCTGTGGTGGCAAGTTTAGTGTGACAGTTGTATCCGACCAGTTTAAAGGTAAAACTTTACTGCAAAAACATAGACTGGTTAATGCAGCATTAGCGGAAGAACTTAAAGAAATACATGCCTTCTCGCAAAAATCCTACACACCAGAAGAGTGGGAAAAAGTTCAGCAGCAGCAATAGAATAAAAGCAAAACTGTGAATAACAAATAAAAAGAATGCCTGTTTGAAGTTACTTGCCTACATATATTTTTATTTTTTATGTGCTGTGTTGTATACATGCATATGGCCGCGTATGTGTGCATGTCGTAAAATGTTAACTTTAGTATAAACAATTTGCATAATGGGTTGTAGTAATAGTTAGGAAATGGGTTTTTTTTTTTTAACTCATACATATTAATATGTATATTTTTTGAATGCGTGAACATGAAAAAATTATGCTCATTTGGCAACATACATACATATGTATGTAACATATTAACCTCAATTATACATTGTATCTTCCAAATTCTCTGCTGCTAGATAAAAGAAATGCACTGGACTATGAATATGAACAACACGAAGCTATATATTCCTTCTAAAACAGTTTTTCGCATAAAAAACATATATCTAGTCAATTTCGGAAACTTTGCATTTACAAATGCATATACAATGTATATTCATATTTTATTATGCTTCATTCAAAAGTGTGAATTTTTATTATCAAAAGTTCATAATTTCATTAGATAAAAAAAAAATCCCAATAATATTTCGTATTTTGCAACAGAATCTAACTTTATTAATCAAAGTCAAGATTTATTTATTATTATAAAGTAGAATACCACTTAAAGAAAATATATCTGCCTTGTACGATACAAATTTAAAGGAAGTTCGTAATATATACATACATTATGTTGTATAGTAGTGCATCAGGAACATCAAAACTAAAGCAGACAAATTGGAAAACACTAACGAAATTCGCTGATATCGTTTCGTATATACACACGTGTCTTACAATTGGTTAATAAAATATTTTATATCTCAGTTTCGTATATCCATCTAAATTAATTATATCACACAGTTGAATATTAGCTTACAATTCTTCACATACTGTCATTAAATATTGTTTTCTATAAAAGGAACATTTTTATAAAAACTTGGTTTAAACCACTTTACAACCCACTGTGCAACAACTAGTTGTAACAATATATATTTTTTTTATTTAAAGTTGTACAAATACACAAACACAATAATAGACATCATAAAGAAAGTGAAAGTATTATTTGAAACACAAAACCTGAAGCTGAACTTAAACAAGAAAAAAAAGCTTGGGCCAGTATTAAATTAGCTTTGAACTGCAATAAACTATGAGACAAAATATATTAAGATTTTTTTCAAATTGTGTTTCGATTTTATGAATATAAAAAACAAAAGTTTAACGTAAACCAGCGTGTGCTTGAAAAAGAAAAATTAAATCATTGATAAAAGCAACAATTCTTGGCATTGTATTAAGTTTTTTTGTTTTTGGTTTGTTTTAACCATCAAATTACATAATGTTAAAATTCCAAGTTAAGTCACCAGGCAAAATAATCTTTCATGGGGAGCATGCAGTAGTTTATCAGAAACCTGCCCTGGCTGCTGTGATAGGTTTGGGCACAACTTTAAAGTTTACAGCTGCAGAAAATGGCAAACGAGTTGTGACGATACACTTAGACGCTTTAAATACGAATTTTGAAATACAAGTTGATTCGTTTAATAAGTTCCTTAAACACTGCCGTCTAAAATTCCCTGAGGTAACCTTTGAAAGTAGTGCACAGTTGTTAGAAGAAGTCCGAATCGAACTAAATAAACAGCATGAGGAATTATTGGAACATCGGTCGCCAAAAAAACAACAAACTCGAAAGGCGTTTTTGTCGATATACTATTTGTTAGCTGGCGCAATACTATCATCACCTAAACCGGAACTAGAGGTAACACAAGCATTTGTCGTTAGTATAGACACTGAGTTAAATGTAGGTGCCGGTTTGGGCAGCTCTGCTTCATATGGTGCAGCTTTGGCAGCGGCGTTTTTACTTTATGCTCACCACTTTAATTTAAATACTTATAACGAGCCCCAAAATCAAGCTTTAATTTCAAATTGGGCCTTTGAATCAGAACGTATAATGCATGGAAGCCCTTCAGGTATAGATAATACTGTTTGCACCTACGGCGGCATGTTGCGTTTTGTTAAAGGTCAATCTTTTCAAAAGCTTAAAATACAAAGGCCCTTAAATATTTTACTGGTAGATAGTAAAGTGAAAAGGTCTACTGCTGATATTGTCGCCAAGGTGCGTCACCTTTGGGAACAATTTCCAGATGTTATCAACTCCATTTGGAATGCCTGTGAAGCTTTGGTTAACAATGCTATTCCTTTGTACGAACAATTTGGTAATAGCCAAGATGACAGTGAAAAGTTTGAAAAGCTGGAACGTTTATTTCAAATTAATAATGATCTTATGAAGGCAATTGGTGTTACTCATCCTAAATTAGAACAAATATTTTCAATTGCTTTTAAGCGGGGATTTTTCAGCAAACTCACTGGAGCTGGTGCTGGCGGTTATGTAATTATTTTATTGCCTGAAAACTATGCCTGCAATGAAGTGTATTGGAAATTAAAAGAAGAATTGGAGTCTGCTGGTTTTGGTGTCTCTGCAACCACAGCTGGCGGAGATGGTTTGCGCATGGAGCAGTTGTAGCTTTTTAAAAATTGTATAAATAATTGAAATTTTCCATAAATAAGAGTACTATATCTATATATGAGCTTTTATATAACATTATATATATATCTAATTAACATTTTCCCTTGAACATTCTTTATATTCGTACATACATAAATATATATTTGTATTACTAAAAGATATTAGTTCAACATATTGCGTCAATTTAATTAGTGAAATGAAATTGTACACATAATTTTATAAATAAATAAAATTACATTAAAAGCAGCACCCGAAATTGTAACTTTAAATTTTTTCTTTTGGAAATATATTCTTTATTAAAATCTGTATATGATCGTGGTCAATACAATACTATCATGAAAATAAAATAAGAAAATGTTTAAGTAAAAACAGGGAGTCTGCCGGAAAGGAATATTACTTTGTTTATAACTTTGATTAAAGGAAAGATATTGGGTTTTATATTTATAAATGTCGGCAATTATGCATGGAATACAATATCAGATAATTGTCTGCCTCTATTATCTTCACAAATGCGAGCTCTTGAGGACATTGTTCATTTCATAATTTTTTTATTTCCAATGCAGCAGTAATGCTTGTGAATAACAACTAAAGATCCTGTTCGAAATAATTCACTATACGATATATAATGCGCTTTGTTGGGACGTTGTTCCTTCCAAAAATTTCTGACTACTTTATTATAGTCACGGTAATCGATGATTGATTTTTATAAAATGTTTTAACAATTAAAAAACGTTGCTTTACTGCATATTTTCACATAATAAAGTTTCCACGTCTCTACTTCACAAGAATTGCACCTAAACTGAAATAAATATTGCAATTTTTTCTGAAGAAAGGTAAGTTAATAATTTCACACAAAATCGAAATTAAAATAAATTAATAACAAGTACATATGTATTTGAACTCGAGCGACTTCTTACACAAGAGTTTTTAGGATTAACGACAAAAATTATTTATTTTTATTCTAATCAATAAATTTCAGAAATTAATAAAAAAATTCTTTGTAAAGCCATAACATGAACGAAGTTTTGTTTGAGTGAGCAATTGTATATTTTCTTAAGCTGTTAATCCACGTGAATCCTTGGGAATCGTCACGAAAGGCATTTTTTTATTATAACTATGTGAAATGTCTATTTTAGCGTTGTAAAATTCCTTGCAAAAACTTTTTCTATATTTTATGAACTTCCGCGCAAAAAACACCATCTGACTGAATTGTTGGTTTATAAGGTAACAGGGTGCACAAACTATACATATTTCAAATTATCTTAATGCACAGCGTTGGGTTTCTACGGTTACCAGTGTGCCTGTAGCATACTAGCAGGTGTTATCACCTGATGTTTCTGCTTTAAAAATTTTGTTGTGTCGTGTATGAATCAATTGAATTCGGGGTAGCGGTATCGTTACATATAAAAGAATCCATGGGTTTGGAATTGTTACACCTTTGTAGTTTTGTTGCCACTAATAAGTTTTAATTTTTTTTGTTGATATAAAATTGATATTTGTTTGTTATTATGTATGTTATTTATTATTAAGGATATATATACAGAGTGGGCCAAAAGTCACAATGGGGTTTAAAAAAACTAACTTTTTTGTTTATTTTTTTTTAAGATTATATAAATAACATCTGGAGAATAAATAATGGAGGGATTTACAACTGAACAAAGAACAACAATAATAGAATTTTATTACTTAAATCATTACTTATTACTTTTATTACTTATTAAATTTTTAAACCCCATTGTGACTTTTGGCCCACCCAGTATAAATATATGTCATGATTTTGGCTAAACTTAAAACAGTACGTATTAAGAGACTACGGGCATACTGGTGACGGTAGAAATCCAACGCTGTGTATTAGGCTATTTGAAATATGTATAGTTTGTGCACTCTGTTATCTTATAAACTAAAGCAATTCAATCAGATGGTGCTTTTTGTGTGAACATTCACAAAACATAGAAAAAAATTTGCAAGTAATTTTTCAACTTTAAAGTAGATATTTCAGCTAGTTATAATAAAAAAATGTCTTTCGAGACGATTCCCAAGGATTTACGTGGATTAAGAGCTTGTCTGGTGTGTTCCCTTGTGAAGGTGAGCAAATTCAGTACTAAATCACAGGAATTTTGTGATGCTTGTATTTGGAGTGTAATTGCCTCCATGTACAATATAGACTTTTAAATAAATATTTTATATAAATATACTGTTTTTATATAATTGTATTAATTTGCAGACCTTTGATCAATTTGAATGTGATGGTTGCGACAATTGCGATGACTTTCTGCGCATGAAAAATAACAAAGATAATGTTTATGACCATACCAGCAATAACTTCGATGGTGTAATTGCGTTAATGATACCGGAGGATTCATGGGTAGCCAAATGGCAGAGAATAGGCAAGTTTTTTGCTGAAAATTTTTTAAATAAAATATTCTGATTAAAATTTTGATATTTTACAGGTCGATTTACAAGGGGAATCTATGCGATATCAGTATCGGGCAATTTGCCTCAAGCAACATTAAGAGAAATGAAGAGCCGCGGTATACCTTATAAGCCAAGAGATACAAGTCAACGTTGAATAGAATTTACATACATATTTATATATTTACTCTAAAATAAATTAGGTACGTTTTTTTAAAGAGTTGCAATTTTTACAGAACGTTCCTTTATATTGAAAAACAATGTACTGGAAAAATCATAGAAACAAGATAAACGTATACAGAATAAAAAGCGTATGTGACTGTAAGGTGGTAATAATGAATAGTTTATTACGCTTTTGACTGCTTAGCTTTTCTTTAGTTAACACCACTCGATTAGATACTTATTATAACGCGAAACTTGTAAGAATACATCAAATAACACTATATAACATTTCTTTTGGTTTTTTTATATATTATTATTTTGCTAATTTGAGATAAAACAAAAATATTCGATAAAAATATCTGAATTTGAGAATTAGCCTTGCGAAAAATTTTTTTATCTCTTAAAATACCTAATCCCCGCTTATGAAGCAATACACAATATAGCTGTGCTAGAACAATGAAATAAGCTAACCTTACATATAGAGAGAGACCTTTACTTACCACGCAAATCCGCATGTATGCATGGGTATATTTAATGCTTTCGGTTGTGTATTTCAAATATAACCTTAAAATAACAATTTATAAAATTAATGAGAATAACCCAAAATGTTTATTGTACCTGGATGATCCTCAAAGATGATATCCAAACGTACACATGGCTATATGTACATATGTGCGCTAGATAATGTATTTAATTTAAAATGCATGCACTCGCTAATTCAAAATTAGTTGCCCTCAATGATATTTCGGATTTTCTTTAAGATCGCACTAATTAATAGAAAAACATTCGATTATTATATTTTGAAAATTTTTAACACTGTTTTTCTTACTTTTGAGAAAAAAAAATGTTGAAAAAACTTATCTTTGGTAGTCCATATTTGTTGTGCCATCTACTCACGCATCACATACATTATTAAGGAAAAAATATTTTCCATTCTTATTTAAGATAATAAAGAAAATACTTATTTGTAAAGGCTGGCTTTCTTTAAAATTGTGTTCTAGACTATCCAACCCTTTCGTTGTCATGTTGCAATGTGAGAGAAAAATGAACGATCAGTACTCTGAAATGAGAAAGTTCCGGTGAAAACTGCTCGGCAAGCGCAAATCTCTTATAGTAGACCAAATGTAGGGAAAAATGTAAGTTCGTTAAGCAAATAGTTCAGTTCGAATAATAATTCTCGATTTATGTTTTGCATAATAACTGAGATCGTACCTATAAATATGGGTTTTGAGTTCCCTTTATTTCAAACTATTTCGCGAGGGTCAAGCGATCTGTATAAACGCTTGTTGCAGAGACGTTTGTATTGCCCAAGATATTTGCTTTTAAAGAATTACTTCCAATACAATTTATTTCTATTTTATTTTTAATTAATAATTTATTAATAGTCTTTACAATGAATTCATTAAAAAATATTGAAACACAAACTATAAATGAAGGTAAAATTAAAAAAAATATATGCGTATTATAGTTAAAATAATGTATACAGCGCAACTCTTCCACAACCCTAAAGAAATCAAATGCTGATTGCATTAAAACAAACAAAAAAAAAAATTAAACAACAAGCAAGTGACTTAAAACCATAATCAAAGACATAAACAAAGTACAAATTACGATCTTAAAACCAGTATTTCCAGACCAAATATGAGTTCCATATCTTAAAATACATTGTTTATTTCTAAGAAAGGCTTTTTTCTATTTTTTTTTTATAGTTCACGTAAGCAAACTATTCTCATATAATATAGCATTGTGATTTTGGAAAGAGTTAAGCACGCATGCGCAAAAAAAACTTAAAAAAATATAAATAATAAACAAAAGGTTTAAGCCTTTCTAGGGAATTAAATAAGGCCATCTTTTTTACTCAGTCGTGAATTATTTTAAGCCATGTGAGGGCCGACTTAAGTTCACAGGTAGTGTTAATTTATTAACTCTAGCCGAGTTAATAAAAAAAATTTTGTGGTAAAATCGGAGCAACTTTTGACTTTCCTTTCTATAACTTTACAAGACACAAGTTGCTCTTTTGTGTTATTAACAGCATCTGTGACAAACTCGCCATGATTAAACATTGTTTAAAAAACAGCTAAGTAAACATATTTAATCAAAATTCGGGAGTAATATATATAAAAAAGACGGCATTATACTACGTTGAAGAATATCGCATTTTTATGCAAGCTGGCAAATGCGTTTAAAATGTTTGAAAAACCTTTAAAGGATTGTACCTTGATAACACTCATTCGTCTGTAGCTTTCTACAAAAGCAACATAAAGTACAATTGTTAATGGGTTTCATAATATTAGTTACGCCACGCGTACAGTTTAAAAGTACTATGAGCAACATGTGATTGAAGCGGATACTGCGAAGTAGCTTTATGTTTATAACATTACATTTAAACAGTGATGGACAATGATACAAAATTATTTAGGGGAAATTCGAATAAATTGAATTACTTGGTTATAAGACATAATTCGAGAGTTACAAAAATTTGCAATGAATGGTCAATATATTGAATGAATTTTATATTTTTTCTTTAACTATTTAAAAACACCTAATTATAGATTTAATTAAAAGTAAGAAGCATGCATGTGAATTTTAAAAATATAAGACTATGTCAAATACGTCTTTGCTTAAAATACAATTGGCCACATCCTTATTTCATTTTCTAACAGCTATTCCTATTGTTTGCTACTTATAATTGAATCCATTAACGTACTATATAGCTCAGGGTGCATAGAAATTTTTTGAAATTTCGAGGCCTGATATTTTGAGTATACTGCCTTGAGCTTAGCATTAGGCGCATTACGAGCTATAGAAGCTATTGTTTTAGCAATTGGCCTCAAATGTTCAGGAGAATAATTTGAATAAAATTTCATTGTTGAATTCCAATGCTTATTGTTCAATCCACTATTACTATTTTTATTTTCTCCCAATATATTAAGGGTTAAGAAGAGAGAAGCGGCAGCAATCTAAAAATTAAAAGAAAAAAAGAAAGGTGGATAAAAGTTGTATCGCTATGCTGTACGGTAAACTCACCTCAGATGGTTTATAATGGGTCATGGTATACTCAATCATTGAGAGTTCCAAAAAGTATTTCGACATTGTATGATGCCTATCTTCAACAGCTGCGGCCTTTGAAAAGCGTCGTAAAAAGTGAATAGGTAAAGGCCTGGAAAGATTGCAGTCTAAAGCTTTTAATATTCGGAGTTCCATTTTGCGGATCTCTTCGCCGGTATAAGTGTCGTCAGTTATATAAATAAAATCCGCTATAGCCGGTGGGAAAAGCTCTTCATACTTTGCTGCAATAAATAAAGCAGTCACTCCCACCAACTGCAATTGCGAGCGTGTTGTATTTTTGACAGTTTGTAAGTAACGATCAATAATAGCAACGGCCATTTGAAATGTTTCTGCTGTCAAATGAAACTGTGTATGCACTTCATTTATCCAATCAATTAGCACAGAACGCATTTTAGGAAGAACTTCAAGCTGACCCTTCAAATGATTTTCTATCACTGGTTGATCAGTTTCCAATAAAAACAGATAATCGTATATTTCGTTAACATATTCCGAAACCAATACCAAGTTTTCTTTATCATCCACATCAATATTTTTAATTTTATCATCGGTCTTCTCGATTATTATTCCTTTTTTAATTGCTATTGACCCGCTGGTGAATTGCGTCTTCAGCAATGCTGGTTTGCTTTTGACAATCGCACTAGATTTTTGTGTAATGGCTGTATGAATTTTATTCAAAGATTTACCCGTCAAATTACTCTCTTCTCGTCGTAAAGTATTTCCTTTCTCTAAAATTTTTTCGCTAGCTTCACCTTTTACTAAAATATTAAGTTTTATTCGAATAATAGTTCGCATTACAAAAAATTGTCGGTCTTACTTTTTACTTGTTGCACTTTGTTCTCGATCACTTTTGTGGTCAACATCTTAACTTTGCTTTGCCCAACAAGCAAATTGGATGAAGCATGCCTTTGCAAACCCACCCCAGCCTTATTGGTACTACTGATGCCTAACCGTACAGAATTCGAACGTGTCACTGCCTTTCGCTGTACATTCACAGGTGCAGCTTTTTCAGCATCTCCATTACTCACATTTGTTTTTGCTGCAGTTACAATATTTGTAGATGTGCCATTGCGAACTTTTGTTTGTCGCAGTGCATTTTCAATTTTACTGTCCTTCAATCTAGAGCGAATAATAAATTTTGAAGGGGGAAAATATAACATGCATTTTTGAAAAACTTCTTTTTAAGACTTTACGTCTCATTTTCGAACATACTGAATTATGATTGCAGTATATTAGAAGCATTTAGCAATGAGATCAAGCCATTATCATTAAAAAAAAAGTTACATGAAGGACCGATTATTTTTTATAACTATTGTTACCTCAATTCGATTTTTTGTATTGTGGAAATAGCACACGAACTAGAAAAAAAATTATTTGGTTTTTTTAGGTTAAACTACTTTGTGATTGACTCGAAAAATTTAAATATTCCCCTGTTCCGCACAAGCAATTTGGAAAACCTACGAAATATCATCATGCTCTACAGCTTGTCTAAGCTCCGAATGTTTCCTTCAAGAAAGTGCTTTTATGAAATGTGTAAATTAAACTGTAAAATTTTTCGGTGAAAAGCTAAATTTCGTTATTTTGATTTAAAATGGTGTCCTTCTTTGGCGTCCGTACTGCTTCAGTGTCTGTTCCATGCTGTTAATATACCATTTCAAAATTTTTTTCAAATATATTAATATTTTGGAATAATTCCTTATTTCCGTTACCACTTTTAAAATTAACAGCTAGTTTTAGCCAATGACTATATTTTAAAGTCATTGTGTAATATATTCATCTTCGAATACATTTTTGTTTTTTTTTTTTTAAATCATTTGCTTCGTTTTAACTTATAGCAATAATAGCAAACTTATCAACCAGTAAACAGTAATACCAGTACAACGGACAAGCTTATAAAGAAAATTTGTAAAACCCATAAATGCCAGTGACTGTAAACACAGGCATATACATGTTTATTTAATATCATGTTAGCCTTATTTATACATTGACCAACTCTTAATATAACTTGAAAATGAGTAATTTTAATAAATAATAAAAAACTTTTCTATGCCCATTTTAAGTCCTTCACATTATTTAATTAAAAACGTTCATACGATTATGTGGTGTTGAATAGGAAACATAGCTGATACTTTGAAGTTCTTTAGAACACGAGTAATTAATAATACTACAAATCCTAAGCGGAGGTAGGGACGCATAATTCTCTACATTGAAAGCCTATCTGCTTTCATAACTCATTTTAATTGCAGTAAAAGAAAAACGGAAAACTGTTACATGCAACATTGGATTATTGCGCAATATAAAAATAATATTCCCGCTCGCACTTCTTCTACTTCTACCCATTAACTTTGTTAATATTAGAAACTATATCTTTGGTTCTATAGACCAAAATCAACTCCACTGTAGAGCAGCTTTATCCCTAGAATATACACTGAAAATCGAGGAATTTATAAAACAGACTTTATTTTTTACTTTTATATGCAAACAATTTAATTTAATTTTTTTTTATTTGTATGTAAATTTTTACAGTTTATTCCTTTTTTTTTATTAAGGGCTGTTATTGTGATTACCTACTGCTTAAATTTTTTATAAATAATAACGGTCATTATAAATACTACATTAGAGACCTATGGGGACTAGATTATGACGGCTACTCAACTCATACAAAATTGGAACATTTATTAGATGACTTTCATTCTTGAGAAAATTGTTATTATAGCCCAAAGCCAACATTTTGGAATTTACGGCTAATAGCTAAATGGTTTAAATCTGACTTGTTAAAAACATTCAGAAAGTTACTGGAATAGCTTTATTCCTTAACATGAATTTGAATTCATGAGGCAACACAAGCCACTTTGGTTTGCACACATTCAAGTACTTGAATTTTTTTTTTTTTTTTTTTTTTGAAAGTATTTAATTCAACCCCCTACTTATAGACGACGAAAAAATAAGTTGAGTAGAATTACGTTGCAAAAATAATTCGGTTTTTCAATGTGAATTTTCACTAAAACGGCCAGAATGTGCGGATTTGTAGTTGTAGGACAGAAAAATGTTTTTCCATAAATGGTGCTTCACCGGCTGGCAAATATTTTGAAGTTCGGATTGCAAAGACTGCTGAGTTAAAATCATTCTGCAGGTTCTTACATATGTATGTATGTATGTATTTGCACATGTATGCCCGTGAAAATTTTATTTGCATGCGTAACACGGACGAATTGATTCCTGCATTTTGGCTTGAAACCAAGCACACCTAAAATATTTTATTCGAATCATTTAAATAACTTTTATTCATTTTTGACAGAAATGCCGAATGATAATTTGTTTTGCCTATAATCCCAAAAGAAAACAAATGAATTTTTTTCTATTAATATCCGTTAAATACAACGAAGATAAATCTTAGTTCTCTCCCAAAAAACAAAAATGACTGGCAATGCTGAATAAAGAGAATAGATGAAATCGATGTGGAATGTCATATTGAAACAACCCTGCTCGAAAACATCGATTTGTTTCTTCTATAGTTGATAGAAAAAATAGAGATCTATAGGAAAAACTTACTCCTTTAAGGTGGCAGTTCGAACAATGCCACGATTTTTTAAATCACCTAAAGCAGCTCTTTTTGGAAAATCAGTAGTGGCGGCAGTTGATTTTTTAACTTGCATCATAGCAGCAGTAGGTTCATTCTGAAAAGAAAGATTTCAAGTCATAATTTATGAACGTACACAAATTAATTGCGAGCCATTTCCAAACTTTAGTATATGGAAAAGTACCGCAAGAAATGTATTGGGTCTAATTAAACGGCATTTTTCCCATTCTCGAATTTTCATAAACTGGACCACAACAGAGAATTACCTCGTCTACTCGTTTTGCGACTGTTGTTCCCACCATTTTTCTGTAATTATAGTTGATTTTATCTTTGGGTGAGGTTTCTCGTAGATATTTTATTGTGACGGAAATTTTTTCTTGATTCGTTTTCTAAACTAATATATACATATAATCTGACAATCAGACACACAAACACTTTTTTTCAATAATTTTCTAAATTGCACAATATAATTTTCCAACGCAATTCAATATTTCTTTACAATCGAAAGAAAAAGAAACTAAGCGTACTAATGAACCTTGCGGCCACTTCTGTTTGCTTTCAAATTAAATGCTGTTTGAATACTCGCGCACTGCATTCGTTAAGTTTCGTTGCTTTTGTTTAGAACAGTGATGCCAGGTGCATCAGAGTTTACCCAATCAAATCCCATTCATATTCCTATTGGCAGCATTTGAGGTTTTTAAATTCAATACTAAATTACAATACTTCTATGCAAAAAATTGACGGCACAGAAAATTGTAGTATCTAAGAAACAGTATCTACAGCAATTTATGTTTAAGTTGGGGGTAAAAAGTATATTGTCAACAGAAATGATCAAAATATCTCTGTATTACAAGGTTTTCATTTATTAGCTCGGACCTTATTTATTTATTATTAAAAGTCTGGTAACATTTGTTGAAAATGTAGAGCAAAACTCAACGAAAATATTGCTGAATTTGCTTTTACTCTTTTGGTATGGCGCCTATTAAAATATCATGTTGTTCGGTCTAAAGAAAATTTCATAGATGTACATACATATATATTCATTCATCTATATTGCATGCCTACTTGCATGTTATACTTCGAAAACATGACAGACATACATACGTATGTACAAACACATGTATTTTTAATGTAATCAAAAAGTGGAAAATATGAAATTTCATTACATTAGTTGGCTAAATCAAATTAAATTTTAATTATATTTAAATAACTTGCACACATCCATATAAAAAACATACAAACATTAAACAATTAGCATCCTTACAGCTTATGTAAGTATATGCATTGACACATATGTAAATATGTATGTATGTACGTATGCCGAACTTAGTTTGAATAGTGCAATAATAAAGCTTGTTAATACCACACATGCATACATACATATGCACATAAGTACATATGTGTATACCCGTTTCGTTCTTCGCTTTCAAGATAAATTTATTATATGTGTGTGGCAATATACATACACATCCACAGATATCCGTTTAAACAACTTTTCGTACTGCTTTTGAAACCTAAAATTTAAAATTATTCAGTAGAAACTAAACTATTATGGGGATCAGGAAGATGCCAGATGAAGACGAAATTCACGAAAATAAGTGCAAGGTTACCAATGCATCCATATGTATATGTGCATGTGTGCATTAGTGCCCAGCGCAGGCACAGGAATAATGTCTTACAATTTATAGTGAATTTTCAAGCATATTTTTCAAATATGATGTAAATATTATACTTCCATACATATATGTGTGCATATGTGTATATATATAGATATATTATCCATCAGGATTTTATACTCAAATAGTCCATTTTATTAAATTTCATGTATGTATATGTATGTATGTATATATGCATAAAAATTCGTATGTATAATAAAATATTCACGTTTTCTTGTTTTAAATTTCACTCTCCCTATGCGGTGTATCCACCCTTACGAAAAATTTTTATTGCAATTTTTTTTGCATGACTTAACATGCACCATGATCTCATGTGCGTGTTTAGTTCGCATACTTCACACACTTTTAAAATCAAGCTGTAGCTAATACGTACAAATCAATTTGTAAATCCCATGCCTTTTTATAAATAATGAGTTTTTATAACTTATTTGGAAAATCTTTCGGATTATGACTAAATGCACACCATTTCTTTTTCAACTTTCGGGTCGACGAAAAAATCTGAAAAATATTTCCTTTCCAATATTTAAAAAAAATACATATATACATACATCCATATATGTATGTATGTAAATCCATGGAGATGCACGAGTGCAGGCATACATAAGCAAAACCTAGTACTGTGAAACATATTGCGTCTGAACTCATTTTCAATTTGCCAACGATGATTACGATTTGCGATGACTTATATCGTTAAGGGAATCCATTTTGACTATAAAGCACAATTCAAGTAGTGCCACGTCCTGCAGCGAAATCTTTGAAAACCATGCAATGTTTTGCTCTATTTTTAAATGTTCAATGAAGTATTCGCTTTATTTCAAAGATTGGAAAAATATGTATGCTTGAAAGTACTCTGCAGGTTAATCTGTGCTCTGCTGTAGTGATATATGTATATGTAAATATATTTTAGAGCTATGTAGGTACCACTTTATTATATACATTCAAATATATGCATACTGTTTAATTAGGCTCACTATATTATAGATTTCACGAGAATTGCAGCACAAGACGATTTGGTGTATGAATTTCTGTATGGATATACGAGTACTAACCGACATCATCTTCCTTGGCAATGGATAATTTATTATCAATATTATCATGTCACAAAACTCCGCAACAGTTTGATGAATTTTTAGAAAAAAACCTTGTTGATGTGGTGTTTTGTCTTATTGAAAATATAATTAATAAAATTTTTCTTCTCCAATATTTTATTTATTACTCCTCCGTTTGTATGTGTGTGCACATGCACATGTGTGTATAAGCATGTTTGCATTTTGTAGAATCGCTTTTGGCATCTAAAGATCAACAAAAAAAAAAAATCTATTATAATAGAATCTTAACTTTTTGATTATCTTTAAAAATTTATAGTTTCCGCCAAAAATGAATACACATAAATCTATTAGCATCATTATTTGATGCAAAAACCAGTAACTTCTTTGTCGTTATTTGCTTCATTAACAAAATCTTGAAAATGACTTCATATACAAGCAGTTAGCAGAAAGGAAATACATACTAAGAAATAAAATGGAAAAAAGTAGTCTTTAATCTAATAGATAGCGATTCGTACTTACATACATGGATACATACCAGGTGTGTATTTTTGTTTAGGCCGGATCATAATACATGAAGGCATGTGTACCCTACACCTCTGATGAAATAGTTAAGCCTTGAAATGGCCTTTTTAGAAATATATTTACATAAAAGAATATATATATATATATATATTTTATATTCTTTTAATACGTTTATTTTATATACGCATTATAATTGTGTCCAAAGAAAACACGTCATTGCTTGAAGCAATGTTTGATGCCAACAATTACACGTGTTCGGCGCATGTGTAACAACTGCACAGAATCTTTCTTTAATATGTTTTTAATTTTTCATACGCAAGAGAGTACGGAAATAATATAAAAAAAGAAATAAAATAAAAAGCCGCGACAGGCCACTTAAACGTTCCAAGCAAAGAACTAACATCGATGCAGGTCCCTAATAGCGGTATTTAATCGGCCAAGAGTCACAAATACCAAAGTGGCTGTCTAAAACATTTGGACCTCCTATATCTGCCTAGTTCTTTACATCTGCCCCCTTTTTTTGTTCTATTTGTGGACGCCATTGGCTGAGAGTTGTTGTTATAAAAAATCATAATTTGGGCTACCCTGTCTTTTCGTATAACCATCGTCAGCGAAACCTAAAGTGATTCTATCCTATTTCAAAAAATCGTATCAAACAAAATATAATGGAACAAATATAATGCAAACAAATAGTTCATTCAGATACTGGAGAATTATCTTATTACATCTGCAAATCGTATGACTTGTGAAAAAAAGAACAGTCACACGTATGCATTTTAAGTTCCATATTCAACAAATCATTCAACTCTATAGGTTGCTTAACAGTGGGCTTCATGGGCTTCTAAACATACATCGAACTCCTCCTCCTACGAAATGTTTGTTACTTGTCATATGAGAAACTAAACAGGCGAAGTATGAAAAAGCTCTTCAAAATATCTCATCCACATCAGCAAAATGAAAAAAAAAAACTATTCTTTAAAGAGATCTACTCAACTCAACTGTGATGATCAGTGTCAAGATTTGACATACAACTTGTGGTCAAATACTGTATTGTATATTTCTGTACGATTATATGTATGCATATATAAGAATATGTATGTAATCTATGTATACCCAGTGAAGATTTTTGCCAACGCGTTATTTAATATGTAAAAATTTGACAACATGTTTGGGAATTTTCCTATCACCTGTTTTGGCAAATTGTCTTATTAGCTGTTTTAGTAAATCTTCCTATTTGGGAATTTTTCAATCAGCTGTTTTGGTAATTTTCCCTATCAGCTGTTTTAGTAAATTTTCCTATTTGGGAATTTTGCTATCCACTGTTTTGGTAAATTTCTCTATCAGCTGTTTTAGTAAATTTTCCTATTAGCTGTTTTAGTACATTTTCCTATCAGCTGTTTTAGTAAATTATAGAAAACTACCAAAATACCACTTGGAATGGAAATTTAGTCAGGATTGTTTGTACTTACTTTAATAATGGGTTGCTATCAATCTTTTATTATTATCTCATTTGGTAATATCTCTCGACAATCCCTCCTTGTTTGTTATTATTTTGACAAGGCTTCACAGTTTCATATCTTTCCATCAGATATCTCGTATTTGACAAATCAAGCGATTCCATAGGTTACGTAATAGTGGGCTTCATGGACATGCAGACATACATGAGTATCACAGTTTGATATCTAAAGTTAAAAAAATGTTATACAAAATTCCTTTTGAATGTGAAAATCATCAACTTTGAGCATTCACCAGCCATTTGTAGCAATTTTCTAAGAGGCATGCGACATTTGAGTCCGATCAATATTTAAGCCTTTCGGGATTTTTATACAACATTTGTTATAAGCTTGCACAAACAACATTGTTCAAGCTTTCTCCGCAAAAATTCAAAAAGAATTTTCTTCAACACAATGAAACTTTTAGGGGTTTCTTTAGAAAATCCCAGACCAATTTCGGTTGAAAATGTTTGCTGTGCTGTCTGAGCGTGGGCGCAATTTAAATTGCTGCGATTTTATTTTGGTTTACTTTTTCAAATTTGCATTAGTTGTAATGAGTTGTACAGGAAAATCACTTGACCAGAACAGTGTTCATTTTAGAATAGAATAAACAATAGACTCTAAAAGTGCATTTAGAATAGAAAAATATTAAAAAAAAAAGCCAAGTACTTGCGTTTTTGCTTTGCTTAAGGAAACATTTCAGAATCTATTTTTGTGCTACAAATTTCAGCTGTTCTGCCGCATTGTAGTGCTCATATTTTAATAAACGTTCTTTAGTTTTTAATAAATTACTTAAAATTTGAAAACCTTGTATATTTATATTTTTCTTTCTTTTTGTTATTAAATATAATTTAAATAAAACTATAAATACTGTGATCTCTGAATATCGTACTATGAACCAGGATGTATTGTGTGTGCAGGAATGTGCCTTTCACCAGTATTAGCAATTTTTTAATTTTATTGGTTCATTTTAGTTTAAATACCACTAACGGCGGCTTTCCGCCTCTCATGAGAAGCATTAGAGCTATGAAATTTTACTATTGCCCATCATTTTACTATTGCTCATCTTTCCGCTTAAGCTTATACTGCCTTAAAACTATTAAATAAATTTTATTGGGAGGAATCTTTAGAAATCTAATTAACAAGTTAAAACTTTACTTTAACATTAAAACCACAAACAGCGATTTTGCTTTCAAAATGCAAATTTCATTAAATCTATTTCTAAACCGTTCTACACTTTCAATCCTGATAGATAAAATATTACCATATACCTATCCTAGACCAACAAGCATAGCTCATTGACTTACAAGAATTTTGGGCTATTCAAGAAAAGGTCACGATCTAGACGAGCAGAGTACTCTCTTCAAAGGTGCACATCACCAAGGTACAGAGATGAGCCACTTATCCCTTGGGGGAATATATGTATATGCACAGTGCAACCTCGCTTAAGATAACCGGCATAAATTTCGAGCAATTGCAAACATTGAGCGTTTATGAGAAACGAGTTAAAAATTTATGCAAAAACAAAAAAATTTCATTTATTTAGGAAATCAAATATTAATTTTTTAAGAAAATTAATTTAATAAAAAAAAATTATTAAAAAATTTTATTAAAAGTATATGTACATTCTGTTTTTAAGTAGCTTTCAAAGTTAATAGTATCTGTCACATTTATATTTTCATTACATTTATATGAAATTTGACTTTTACTTTGCTACTAATCTAATTTCTTTAAATTTTCTTGTGCATTGAATCGTTTTTATACATTTCAATATTCTTAACTTTCCACATATCAGATGGAAATAGAGGTCATCGTTTAAAATATAGAACAGTGTGCAACCTCATAATATTCGAAAATATTTTTTACTGCATCATTATAAAGGTGTGCTACCTTATAATCACAAAAATCCGAAATACATGATCATATAAGGTATTTAGTATACGCAAATAGCAAATTTTTAAATCGAATTCAAGGAAATAAATTTTCAAATTATTTAAAATGGATCTGATGTGTGAACTGTCTGAACTATAAAGTGAAAAATTCGATAGCGTCAAAGCATTAAATAGTTTGCTTCTAACTTTGTATAAAGTGCTTTAGGTTAGTTTGCTTTTCAGTTGACGATACGTATGATATGCATATGTGGGATATAGAAGTGCATATTTATGGAGACAATGAATAATATCTTATCTTATACGCGTGCTCCTACTGCTTTGCTTTCAGCTGTGTTCTTTGTGTCATCACAAATGATATTTAATATTCACATTTACGTCGCTTTTTCTACGTTAATGGTAGAAGATCGGTTTTTAAAATGCTTTCAAGGTTAATCATATACTCGTATATCATATATGTAAATATTTGAATTCTACTTATATGAACTTTGACCTTGCACTCTACTCCTTATTCTTTACTTTTACTTAATTTTTTCTGTTGGCCAATAGAACAAACTCTATTACTTTAATTTTGAAAATAAATTAAAGGGTTTTCAATCCAGATATCATTTTAAGCTTTATATCTATTGTAAGTTCTATTTTTATACTTCGTTATATTAAAAAGAAATTGGAATTTTAGAAACATTTGGAACAAGTTTTAAACATTGAATGCATCATCTACACAGTTGAGTCCAAAATGAAGGTCTCCTTGTGATATCGCTATCGTTTGAGAAGGAGAAAATAGCAACGGCGAGGAAATTAGGAAGTAAGAGAGTGGGAGAGTGAGCATGAACAACATCGACTGAGCCCAAACATGGTTGTGCCTCAACTGGATTAACTTTAGTATATAAACCACTCGCTAATCCATCAAAAAATCTTCTGCCTAGTGAAACGAAATTAAAAATAATAAAAGTCTTTATGCTCTATATATCGTCCAAAATTGTCCTCAAGAATTATTTCCAACTGAACTTACAAACCTACAGAAGAGTATAATTTAAAAAAAATTATTTAAATTGTATTCGAATTTAGTAACTTACTTAGCAATGTCCTGGAACCTTGTTGGCATTGTTGGAATGTTGAAGTGACGAAGGCATAGTCTAACCAGCAAACACTTAACATCTGAGCACATAGTTGGTCTCATGAAGGACACACTAAGCTTGCCCTTAGTTCCAAAAGATTTTCTTTAGTGATTTCAATGCGAGTATACGAATTGAATAAAGATTGAAATAACTGAAATGAGAGTTAGGGCTTTTTTGCATGATACCAACGACATACAACCTGACGCACCCCTACTCTGCAGTAGTGTTTCATCAGTGGAGTGAAATTAAAACTGCAACCACGCCTTGCTGTACTGTTGCCTCTGTTTGCTTGTCTACCACTTCCTCTCCTTCACAATTGTGGGAGAGGAAAAATGTGCTGGGCTTGGAAAATGAAAATAGCAAAATTGGAACGTGTATTTTGTGGATGAATCGGTTCACTATAAACTAGTTCTTTCATGTTCTATTAGTGCTGGTCACATGACTTGTTCATACACGGCAAATTAGTTGTCAAAGAAATTCAACATTTAAGATGCGTTTCCCATACATATATTATATATTTATTTCTATTGCTATTACTCTATGGTTCTCTAGGCGAAAAAATTATTTTATTGCCAGCCTCAGTACTTGTTCCGCAGTCAAATTCGCTGTAAAGCTTTTATGTCATAAGAGATAAGATAAGAACGTATTATTTATTTTTAATATTTCTGGCAAAATTAAAATTTATTTCAATGCAGTATGGATCATATTCTTGGAGAGGGGTATATAAGATTCGGTATTTTTTTTTTTGGAGCAGAAAAATCTTAATTGAATTATAAACTGAAAAAGATAGTACAATAGTCAAATTTCCCTGCTGTTGTGTTAAAAAAGGGGAAGTTGGCGAGGGGGGGGGGGGGAGAAAGGGGCACGGCCTAAATCCTGATCAACATTTCATGCATAAAACTGGGGAATTCTTTAACCTAAACAATTTCAATTACAATCTTCTCCATTGAAATGTGTAATACTTAGGTGGTTGCACATTTTGGTTGTACTCGTTGGTTGTACTTGTTGGTTATACTTGTTGGTTGTACTTGTTCGTTGTACTTGTTGGTTGTACTTGTTGGTTGTACTTGTTGGTTATGGTAAAATTTAAATAAATTAGAATTTCTTTTCTATACCGCTGTTTCAGTTCTACGCTGTTTTGTAATACCTGAAAAGTCATCTAATCTGTTTGAATCATATAGCCATTATCTTCTTCCCTGTTTATTTTATTTTATTGCAATATTGGGAATCAACTAAAAATAGTCGTGTGCATATGTTGCCGCATAAGAAAACTATGTTTACCTTCTTTGAAGGCATTTAATCAGTTGACTTTTGAAATCAATTTACAGAACAACCACTTTACCGCCACTGCAACAAATACATGCACACTCACACTCATACATACCCGTAAATATTTCTCTGTATTAAATGTTAATTGGAAAACGTTCAAATTTCAGACAAAAATATGCAACTTTTGCTGACACATTTGATGAATTTATTCAAATTAAATTGTGCCCCAAATAAAAGTGCAGAAATATTTCAACGACTACACGCCCCTAAACTCGACTAGCATGCGCCAATAAAATAAAAAATGCATTTAATTGTACAACACGTGATGCACTCATATGCTTGTGCATTGTTAGGGCGTCCATTTTTTAAATTCAAGTTTTCACTTTACCCGAAAACGTTTAAGCGGAATTGATTCTTTTAAATAGTTTATACAGGGAAACAAAGTTTCGACTTTGTTTTTATTATTCTACTAATTTCTAATCTTAAGTTTTAGTTGAAGATTTTGAAGATATTTAATTATTATTAACTAATGTATTCAATAGGCCATGGCAGATTGGACCGAATATCACTGATTTTATACATGTGAATATATTATATGAAAAGCCTTATAATAAAAATATATACTTTTGCTCCTTGCACTTAACTGTTTCAGGTGAAGTTCCTTTAGGCAGTTGGTTATGCAGATGACATTACTTATGTTGGCATTAATTGGTAGGGACAAGGGGATTGGGTTGCTTTTAAAAGTAGTTTTTCGCCGTCTTTGAAATTTGGTGCATGGTACAAAAATATGTTTTTATTTATTTGGATTCGTTTGTGTCCGAAACGAAGCCTTGCAAATATAGTTATACTCTCACAAAGTTATTTATGGAGATTTTACTTCAATTAAAATTTATTTTTCCTTTTGTTTTTACAAAATTTCTGTAAAACCCCTCAGAAAAGTCTTAAAAGTACGATTTTATGGAGCAGACAGTTATTTCATATAACTGTGCTTTGAATTATTATTTAAAAAGGAAATATATGTATAACATATGTAGATACTAAATAATCTTTAATTATATATGAAAATTCGGAAAATATTTTCGATATTAATTAACCATAATAACTAGCTGGCCAGCCAGCCAGCCAGCCAAGTACCAAAGCATTTAGTTTACAATTCACAAGTTAAAATCATAGCGTGCAATGGCAACATCTTCAACATTTTACCAACTCTGCTGCAACTGCGAATTTTTCATGTGTAATATCAGCTGATTAAAATGCTACCCCGCCATCTGTAGATGAGAAATTAGAAATTTATGTTCTTTTTGTACAGAAGTGTTGTATTCCCCTTTTAGTCGAGCGAATATAACTTTTTATTTACACGAAGGTTAAAATAATGAAAATTTACATCGCTTCCTAACGCCTGCTTTAAAGCCGGGCTCTAATTATGGCGCTTATATGTTCAACAATGTTAATTTATCGAATATAATTTATCGGCTATTTTATTTATGTGGCAGTATTGTTTATTTGAGCGAATTTTATTCCATTTACATTTGCTATTTAACGTTCAAACTTGAACAAGGTGCACCCTAATATTCCTCTGACATGTGTCAAAATTGCCGTCTTAAGTTACCGATTAAACATTTTGCTGTTTAAGCACAATTTCAAATAACACGAAGTGCTAGTAAAATGATCTAATAAAACATAATACCAGAATATCACTTAACGAAAATGTAAATGTTGATAAAAACTATTTTGAGAAAATCGCTTAAATCTACAAGACCATGACAAATACTTGTGTTGCCTTGCGACATAATGAGTATTTGGATGTCTTCAACACCTGCATTATTGGTTTATTAACGACAGAGATCAATTCAATTAATTGCCAATATTTTATGACGAGTATTTCTTGGATTATTTTTGAAGAGCTAGTGTTGCAATAAGATGCTTTGGAATATTTATTAACAGTTGTAGCAGATCTAAAATGAAACAGAAGGAAAAGATAACAAATTTCTAATTTTACATTTGCAAGTGACAGTGTTGTATTTTTAATCAGCTGTTATAAAGCATGAAAAACTCGCAGTTCCATTAGAGTCGTCAAAATGTTGGAAAGTAAATTAAAGCCATTGCCAGCTTTGAAAAAAATATGTGTTTACATATATGATTTACATTGTGATCAGGCATGCATCGGGTGTCTCAAATAAATAATTGGTCTCGCGAAAATATTACATTATTAATAGAGTTAATAGAGTTGGTTACACTATTTTTGCCAATTAGCTTTTTTTATTTTCAGTAGAGCAAGTAGACTATAAATATTACGGAAATTAAATAGATTTAAACGTTTTACGAGTGCAAAATGTTGAATTCACAGTGAATTCTGATGCGAATAATCAAAAACTTCTGATTCTCCATTTGTTAGCCACGACGTTGCCAGCTTATCGCCAATATTTTTTTCCGCATCAACTATAGCAGAAACGCATATTTAGTTTAAGCTTTATGTAGTCCTGCTTTACATAACTTTTTCTCTTGGACTGAATTTGGGTCAATAATTTCACGTCCAAATATGTTATTTTGAACACTTCCAAAAGCATAGAATTGCCAGTTTTTATATGGAGGAAACACCGATTTCCCATCCAGCTTGGAACAGCTGATGATCTATTTTAAAAATAATATTCAATTATTTTAGTTTTTGGTTTATTAATAGAGTTTTCAATTTCTAAAATAATCGAGACCCATAACACATAGTCATATAAAAATACTGGGCCATATGCCATTTTGAACAACACTTGGCTGTTCGCGTCGTTTTCCCTTTTTCACATTTCACTTGGCAAAATGTTAAGCTCAGTGAAATTTTTTGCAATGAAAGGAATAAAATACATTGAGGAATCTGAAAATGTGCAGTATTGCCGAGTCGATCGAAATATATGAGAGTCCAGACCCCGCGTATGATGTTTCAAATATGTTTGTTGTTACAAGTATTATGAGAATATATTGGGGAAAATTAAATTGCTTTAGGGAAAAAGCTTTCTAGAACATAAAAGATGTAATTTTATGGCGTACACAAATGAAAAAAGCTAGGAGAACTTTTGCCTGAATGGCTATAATAAAATACCTTTTAGATGGAATAACAATTAAATAGAAAAACAAAATTATACCATTATAAATCTAATGCAGTTAACAGCTGTTTGCTTTGCAATGGCTGTAAGTTTTGAAATTATGAGCACTATTTTCCCAGCATGCACCACTGTCCCTCCAGACAAGATATACAAAGTTTTAATTTGATGATGTAAAGCGAGAGAGCGCAACAACTAAAAAGTTTTATCTGTTTTTCCGCACCACTCAGTCGTAGTACTTTAAAAGTGTGGCATTAAAAAGCTTCCAGTTAAGGAAAAGTTAATGAAGAACTTATAACGGAAGACTTTCCAACAGCTTTTCAAAATGATACAAGCAAATTCGTTTCATTAAGTATCGCTGTTTACAAGAACATTTTACGATTTTTTTCTTTTCAATTCGCTGTTCTTTTTGTGGTTGTTGTACGAACTTCAGCAAACTTTTCATCAAACGAAAATGAACGATCTCTTAACATTAAATAAACAAAAGACAAAAAAAAAATAGATAAAAACAAAAACAAACAACCCACGACGATCGAGCTTATTTACATACGTATACTTACGTTACAATTCACGATCGTACTACACTCGTTGTTATTGTAAAAACAATGTGAACAAAATACAACGTCAGTCATTTACACAAGAATAATTTTCATGCAGAGTTTTCATTTATGCGATCATTCGCGTTTAAACCAGCGCTCTGTGTAACAGCTGAACGCGGCAAGAGTTCGTTCTAAAATTAAAATAAAGGAAAATTAAAATGTAATTAAATAGTGATTTAAAGTTAAATATTAAATAATAATAATAATTTAATTAAAGTTAATCTGTACTCGTAATGAAATATACTCATATTAAGCATGTCATGGCTTCAAATATTCTTAAAAATTAATACAAAAATAGTAGCAGTTTTAAAGAAAACGAATTAAATAATTTAAAAAATTACATAAAAAGACCACGTAGAATTAATTTAAACTACAATTGAATTGCTTTAGTGTTGAACATGATTTGTATGTTTTATTTAAATAAAAGTTGGATAACCGAAAAAATTACAGAAAATTCCTGAACTCTTAACTATAAAACGACATAATGGATTTTAAAGGAGGACCACACTCCTTTTATGTGCCTATAAAAATATAACAGACACACTACACAGTTGCAAGTAAGAAGCAGCTGATATTGTATATTGATTTAAATTAATTATTGTTTGAAAATACTGTATCTGCTGCTCTGTTAAATATTAGTTTTAGTTTTTTTTATCGTTAATTCAATTGCAATATAATTTGCTGATATACAAAAGACCTTTAACGAAGCAATAATCGTGGTTAAAACAAGTGCCTGCAGAGGTCCTGTTATCTCCCATTAATTATATATTTTTCAAGCTGACGCTATTTGTTATTGGTCATTTATTTCGAGCGATGGGTTCTTCTTTTATTTAATGTTTTATTCCAAATTTTCCCTAAACTTGGATGAACTTCATTAGATAATTTAAAATTTTTTTTTTTATTAAAATTTATAAAAATAAGAAGAATGTAATATGAGAAAATAAGCAAGCACAGTAGCATTCCTAAATTCATGTTATGTTATTTAAATAATAATTCATTAGAAGGCTGGTGCTAATAATGGAATTAATACAATTTCATATAAAGCGGTTTTATTAAACACAATCGAGACGAACGACGATTTTTCCGAAAGACACATTGCAGAGTATGAAAAAGCGCTTCAGCTGAAATTTGCAGCCCATAACATCGACGTTCAACGATTTGAGTAGATATTTCAATATAAGAAACCATTGTGTTCGCAATACAGATTTTATATAAAAATATAAAATGTATGTATGTTATTGCGGCAACTTAAAATTGAAAAGGAGATTTTAAACGAAATGTCCCATATTGCAGTACATAATTTTTATTTGGATTGGTCAGATACATGTTTCCTATATTGTCAATGCCAACTAGCAATAAAACTTAAATGTGGCTGGCTGCGCAATATGATTACTGAGTAGGGTAAAAATTGGTTTGGCCATATTCTTAATTTATCATTTTAATACCTTCTTCTATGGCAGTAACCAGTGTACCGTGCATTTTTATTGCATCTATTTTGAGCAACTTTGCATTGCAGTATAGTTTAAAAAATTTATTGTTTTTGAATGTCAGCTGTTTTAGTAACAGAGTTGCACATGCATTGTGTACTTGGCATACATAATGTCATACACTATGTCATATTATTCATTATATAGAATCTGATATGATTGCATATGATTAATCAAAACCAATTGTTTCTTTGCTGCTTGAAGGAAATGCAACTCTGATCGCACGAAAATTGTCATTTTATGAAAATGGTAATTTTATGAAAATTTTCATAAAGTCTTACAAAAAGTATGACTTGCCATAAAATTAGTCGGACAGATGCTTTACATATTTCCATCATAGATGCCATATTTCACAAATCGTACGACTGTGTTGAATTGTGAACTACATTAGGAATGCAAATGTGTATATATATTTCGTGCTTCGAATTTAATAAAAAAAAAATAAAGAAATTTTAAATTCCCTCTACAGAATAATTTTTATATTAATTATATTTATTTGTTTGTCTTTTGGGAAAAAGGTCCAAACATGGACTCGGAATTAGTTGTAGAAACGTAAAGCAGTGGGGAGCACTTGTAATAAATTCCTTTAGTACAAATATAGCATAAGTAAGAAAAATTTAGAATCGAAGAAGCAGACATTACTGTTCAGGGGTTGAAGAAAAAAATTTTTTTTAATGGAGAGGCAAAATCATAAATCTTAGTTGGATTTCTAAATTTTTCACTGTTTGTCAATCCTTCTAGCATTTGTTCTATTTCTGTTAATGGAGTTCTAAACAACTTCTGAAACAAAAATTTCTACTAAAATTTCATGTGACAGAAAGTTTTTTCAGATCTTTAAGAAATTTAATATTTTTTCACGAGAGCAGAAAAATCTTATTCAACTATTTAAGGAGGAGTTCAACCACAAACCCCATTACAAGAAAATTTTATATATTTTATTAAATTTTATTTACTTTTTTTTTAAAAATAGATTTACGTTAATTTTTCAAATACACAAACACTTTTTTCATACGTTACGCTTGAAATAAAACACTATTCAGTTCTTTCACTATTTAGTTTTTATTTAATTTTTTTTTTTTGCTCAAAGTTTGCTTTAGTTTTCTAAACTTAATTTTTTTTTTTGCTTTGAACAGTTTCATATAGGGTGGCACAAAATAAGTCATTCCATTTGGTTTCTAAGTAAATTTTTGACTAAAAGGAAGTAAGAAGTCGAATTGTTTTAGTAATTTCTATCAATACTCGTATGTGACTTTGAAATTTGTTTTTTGAAGAGGAAAATATGATATTCTCCACTTGTCTTTCGTCTATAACATTTCAGTCTATAAGATTTTCACTGATAACTATTTGCATTCCGGTCGACTATACTGCTTACGGTATGCGATTGTATAGTGCTTATTAACATGAACTCTCTCTTTCAAGTCCACCCAATGTAAAGAGACTTGCGTGGATAAACCGGGCGGTCTTATCTAGTAAAGCGAGGGCCTACAAGTTGTTCGCTAAGTCGTTAAAGCGGTACAGAAATTCAAACTGTGAAAAAAATCTCCGCATATGCTGATTAATTTCACTCCACACTGTAAGCTTTTTTAACACAGTGGCATAATTTTAAATGCTTAGACAGAGACTTGGTAATACAATAGTATGTTCAGAATTACCTCGGCATGATTAAAATAATTGGAGAGTTCCAGACATTGCAGTGGACCAAACTTCAGCTTTGGAAAACTTCTTCCAACTCTTCAAAGTAGGAAGTGAAAAAGTCACACTGTTGTTGCGAAATCATTCCGTTTAAACTGCTTTCCTTCGATAATTCGGTTAATTTCAATTAACATTTCAAGATTTCATTCATTTTACATTTAATACCAGTTGTAGTAGTATGTACTCCTTCTCCAAGAAGGTCATGTAAAATGGTTAATAATACCTGAGTTTCACCAATAATTGCACGACATTATAATGAGGCTAAACAAATGCTATTAAAATTGTTTATCTGATTTGTTTATCAATAGAAAAAAGTACTTTTTTATATATTTTTAGAAAAACTACAGTTTGTCAATGAGGAATTTGCAGTTCGTATTCAAATTCTACAACATGTTGCAAAATGTACAAAAAAAAACTTACAAAATTTACAAAAACAAATTTATTTTTCTTGTAAATTAAACAAAAAAATTTAACTTTGTTTTTATAATAAAAAAATGTTTTTTTAATTTGAAAATGTTTTATTATTTTTTTACATAATTGCACTATGAATGAAACACACACAAACCTGACACAGTATGACGAGTTTGTTGGTATCTAATCTATCGGAAGATAACTAAATTTATTGAACGCTTTAATAAATAGACAAACCGTGTGAAACTTTGTAAAGTAGATTTTAATAACAGTATCCAATAATAGAGGCTTAGAATTTTAATAAATAATAATTAAACACAACTTGCCTAATGTTTTCTTAACCACTAAATGACAAGTTTGTCATTATTATATTGATTAAAAGCCGCAAGAGGGAATTACTATCTTGCTCAGCCCTTAAAGAAAGTCTCTGTCAATATTTATATACATACATAGTTTTAGTAACATAAGTGTCAACAATAGTGTTGAGCAAGAAAATGTTATCTTTCTTATAACCGATAACAAATTGTTCAAATGGCATATTAAATTTAACATTTTATTTATAAAGTAAAAATTAAGGCAAAATTAGTTTGTCCATTTCTTTCTGTTGCAAATCAGCTGCTTGTTTCTCTTCAGTTGAAAACTTTTTTTGTCTAGCTGGATTTTACTGCTCCACAGTGCTCTATTCTAGGCAAGTCTATGCCAAATCAATGGAACTTATCGTTGTAGGTATGATAATTTTTATTAACATCTTTTCTCTTCGAGTAAAATAATTTTTAGGAAAAGGTTCTGTAAACAATTTCAAAGTTTTTTTTTCCAATTTATTTATTAAACAGCTGATTACTTCACAGGGCAAGGAAAAAAGTACAAATTACTTGTAAGTTAAATAAGGAATCAGAGCAAAGTGAAAACTAAATTTACAAATTATCAGGGCAGGAGGGATTAAAAGGCTTATGAATACATTGCTTAGTATAAACCTTATCCCAAGTCCGTAATTGAAAATAGATGTGCGAGCTCTGCTCTATTTTAAACTTGCCGTGTGCAGACGAAACTCAAATTTGCTGCAAAATCTATACAAATCTGGGATTATAAAAAAATTTTAAATAAAAGCTAAGCGCAAAGTAAAATAAGTATAATTATAATTCGACCTAATTCTTATAGCGTTCGGCTAAGGGGCCACAGTAAAATCTATTATAAATGCCTTTTAAATAAATAATGTCTCTTATCAAAAAGATTTTCATAAAATTCGCAGTAAAGCGAACTCACTACATGGTTAAAAGCAAAGCGAAAAACAAAACTTGGACAAAAATCGATACGGCAACGTTTATACAATTAAATTTAAAATAATTTTAATTCAATTTTAATTAAATAATTTAATTTGATATGAATTTTAAATATAATCACGATATGGTTTGAGCTGGTTAAGTATTTCTGTTAAAATCATATAATCGGCCTGACGGAGAGGCATGAGATCTTAACACGATTCAAATTATATAATTATGTATTCCCTTAAGGACAATGCCATTCCGTCGAAGGGGCATTCTGGCATTTTTTGAAGTGAAGATTACCTAATTTCTCTAATGCAGCAGAAATCGCCATTTCTATCGGCGCATAGCGTACATAAACGTTTATTTTAATTCAAGCCGTTGAAATAGTTATTACAGCATCTGATGCTCCACTCGTAGTTAATAAAAGTAATCGTATCTATATAATATTTATGAAATTAAATTTGTTAATTACTTTAATCAGTTGCGGAAAAGTTGGATAAAATTTTAATCCAAACTCGTGCAGCTGAGAATTTCCGGAAAAATATTACACGAGGGATACATTATTCGAGCCGCTCCAAAGGAAATCAATAAAAGTAATAAATTCTCTTTTTGTGGAAGTTAAAGAATAATTTTATATAGTGATTTAATTACTTGATATCAGATTATGATATTTAATCCCTTTGGATTAGTTTCTTTGCCTGCATATAAATTGACTTCTCTACATCGGTAAAGCAGACGGCGAAATGCGTGAAATTTTTGAAAAATGGTGTCCCAGATTTTGCTTTCGCCGAAATCACATATAATTAATGTATTTATAATTATTTTTCTTTATTTTACCATGATTTAAATTCACAGCTTTAAGAACCCATAGCTTAAATGAAATATGAAAACTAGAACCGAATACGAGATGCGTTTAACAATAATCAAAGAAGAAAAGCTAAGTTCTTAACAAATTATTTTATTTTCGTATAGAAAAATCTTATTCGAAATAATTGTAGTATGGTTTCTGGAAATTCTCATCTGATACAATATTTCCAACGGAGTTCTGAATTCTTTCACTTATTGGGGCCACACTAATGCACATTAATTGATACCGTACAAGCAATAATCTGTGTTATACATGCTATATGCATGTTCATGCTAATCGCTCATAAAATGTAACAAGAGATTTTTAAAACTATTGCCTATGCGGTATATATGTACATACTGACATGTATTCGTATGTAGTCGTATCTATTTACGTATCTGTCAATTGTGTAGTGACAGAAATTGATTAAGTGTAAAAAAAATGTTGGAGAGGAAATTATTAATTAAGCAATTTTTTCTACAAAAGCCAGAAATGAGAGAACTCACATACGAGTATGTGGCACATGAAAATGGCGAGAACAGTAAAAAGTCTTAAAAGAAAGCGCAAGCAACAGCTTTGACTTAGAAGAACTTTAGTGGTATGTATGATGAGTTTCCGGTTTACATACCATGTGTGCTATTTTTTTTGCCACATCTTTTACAAGGCTTTAATCATCTTCAAGGATTTTTCCATGTAAGAAAAATTTTTTCCACAGCAAATAATACAAAATATTTTTTATTTCAATTGTTTCATTCCTTTTTCTATTCTTCATTTCGTCTCTAAGTAAGCGAATTATTACTTTAGTGCTTCCGTAGGCGAATGTATAATGCACAACCTACTAAAAACAGGTCGCTGGTTCGACTCCTGCCTAGACCCTGGGTATTGTACTGCGGTCAAGCCCAAAGTTTTGCAAGTTAAATTAGATAAAAAAAATTGTCTTTCGGTTTTCATGAATATACTGAGTTGAGAAAAATCAAGAGCAAAATATTTTAATCACGTGCAATTTTCATAATAATATATTCATATGAATGTATTGCAGTTTTGTGGTTGCAACAAAAATCAACTGCTATTGGGAACGATCTCAATGCTAATAGGTTTCTAGGATAGTCTTAAAACCATTTCGTATCTGTAATTTATTTATTTCAAATAGTGGTTTTCCGAAACTCCACAAAAAACAACATTCTTAATGAATACAAGGTGGTTTCTTAAATTTATTTTAAATTACACTTTTACATTATAAAATTACTTATGAAAAATATTTTTTATTTATAAAAATATGTTTTAAAATTGCAACATCGATAAATGAAGAAAAGGATGTTTTAAGATTAAGGAGGGGGAGAACAACTAACTAGCAGCCTAGCCAATACATTTTTTGCTAGATATGTAGTTAATAGTGTTTTCACCTGGTTTTAACTTAAAACCTACAAACAGCTGATTTTGTGTTCACATACAATTTTGATAAAATCAGGTTTTATAATACGGTTTGTCAAATAAATTTGTTAATGATAAAATAAATTTTTTGTAGAAATAGGTGTGTTTGTTGTAATTATTCTTCCCACATTTATTTGACAAACTGTACGACAGCTGTTATTGTTTATATGTGTTAAAAATGTGTTCTAAAATTGAAATGATTTCACATTTTGTGAATGAATATTTGTAAATGTGAATGAATTATCAGCTGTTGTCAATCTTTCTAACCTGGTAGCACTGAATATGTACTGTATAAAACAAGGTTGTATTTCATAAAATCTATATTAAACCAATTCAAAAAAGGTTTTAAAATGGTTTTATGACAATTATTTTGTATGGTAAAACCAGGTTTTAAGAATTGGCTTTAAAGTTAAAACCAAATTTTGTTTTATAACCAGGTTTTATCCTCAGTGTGAAAACACTATAAGCATCAATATTAGCATACGAAAAATGAAAAAAAATTTTACAAAATTATTTTAAAATTCATTTTCTGAACTAAAGATTAATTAATAGGATTCAAGTTAAATCTTCAATTGTTTTCAGATAATTGTGATGATGGATTGCGATAAAACATATTTTTTTCAATTTCAGTTTTTTTATATATTGTTTTAAAAATATTAAATACTAGTTTTGAAACGATGAAAGCGAGTAAGTGTTAATGGAAAGTTTATACAGAAATCGTTCAATCATACCACATCAATTTGATTTCATTAAAATTGTTATGCTCAACTTCTAGCGCAAAGTAATGTTTGCAATTGTGCCATGTACATATTCAATATCTATTGTTCTGATTCCATTCAATAATTTTACAGTAGTTGGCAAAGGAAATAAAAAAAAATTATATGATTTGCTAGAGAACACAATTTTCAATTACTTTTATATTAATTTAGTGACATAATAAATCGAAAGACTTAAGCAACAAACATGATTCTTGTGAAGCAGCAACAACAATAACCAACTAACTGCGTTTAAAACAGGAACCACAACAACAAAAGCTGCAACATCGACTGACTTTCAACAGTTACAATTTAATCAAATAATATTAAAACTATACAGTACAACTAAAATTTCATACAAAAACGATGATTTTTAAGTAAAAGAGAAAAATAAGAAAAATATTTTAAAAGCAACCACCACACCACAACAGAAGACAACACAACACAACACACGTACAAACTAAACTAAAATAAAAGCTCAAATAAATAAACTAAATATAACAATTAATTAGTGCATAAACCTACAAATAATTAACTGCCGTTAAATTTTGCTACAACATGCAATTATTATTTTAAAACAGCCTGCGCAAGCGCAAGCGCAAAAACAGCAACATATTTAGAAACGGAGAAAAAAAAAAAGAAGAAAAATTTTTCCACCTATTTTTACATTCACTTTTTAATCGTATAAAGAAACAATGTAACGAAAATTTGGAAAGAAGTATAAAAAATGTTTAAATATTTTAAACATTGCAACCACATTGCAAACACACTTATTTTGTAAAAATGATGGGCCAATAAAATGTATTGCAGTGTGAGCGCTTCATCAATAATGGCCTAAATTTATATGAAAGTAAAGCAATCAAAAATATGTTTTTTACATGAAAATTAAAGAAAAGACACACATTGAAAATATCTTTCCAATAGATATTATTATATATTCTTTTTTTAATTAACGAAAAGAACGAACTGATGACATGATGTTTTCAGTTAGTGCTTTACTTTGTATTTTAATCACAATATTATATTACAATTGTGTTAATTTGTGTGTGGCAGTCAGAGCAGACATTAACGCTGACACTACGACGGCCACAAGATCAGCAATTGCAAACTTCAACAGAACTAAAATAAGTAAAACAACAGCTAATGCTTATGGCCCCACGCAAGCTGGTGCTCGACGTTCTACACAACGTGATTTTGCTAGCCAAAGTGCGCCCGATAGTAAAAGTTTCAGTAGCAGCAGCGGCAGCGGCAGCGGCAACAGCCGTCACATCCGCAACAATGAAGATGGTCAGTTTGTTGACGTAACACGGAAGCATAAACTCTTTTATAATGGCATTGTGGTACGTACGATTTTTTCATACATTTTTCATTTTATTTTAATATTTATTTTACTTATTTTTTTATTTCACTTGTCTGAGTTTGAGGTTGATTTTTTGCCATTTTTATGAAATGATTCCTTTGAGATGTGTATACAGTATACTCCTTTTTAAGCGGACAACAAAGAAATTTACAAGTTTTTCCCCTTATCAAAGTAGTAAATCATTTTCTTTCTTTTTATTAGTGTAATTCATTGTGTAAATAATTTCCTTTAAAAACAAAAATAAAAATATATTAGACGTAATAATAGAATGCCATGCCATTCAAATGGATCAGCTGTTAAATATTCTTTTAAAGGGCTTTCCCAATCTTGAAAAAAAAGTGGTAAAGTTTTCTGGAATAGCTTTAGCATGGTTTTATAGCTTTTCTTTATAACTTTAACATGGTTTTCATTTGCAATGGCGAGGGGAAGCAGGCGCATTATTTAAACATTACACAATAATGACAAGTACGTTCTTTAAGCATTTTTTTTTTTTGTAAAATAATGTGAGCAGCCTGAACTTTATTAATCTTATTTTTTTTCTTTTGCTAACTTGCGTATTCTAACTTTTGTATATTGCGTAGCACCTACGGCACCAACAGCTGTAAGAGTGTGGGCACAAGCCGTACAGGGTAGTAGGTCTGTAAGATGACGCTTTAAAAATAATTTTTTATATTGCGTAGCACCTACGGCATCAACAGATGTAAGAGTGTGGGCACAAGCCGTACAGGGTAGTAGGTCTGTAAGATGACGCTTTAAAAATAATTTTTTATATTGCGTAGCACCTACGGCACCAACAGATGTAAGAGTGTGGGTGTAAGCGGGACAGGGTGGCAGCTCTGCAAGATGACGGTTTAAAAGGTAAAAGGTTTTTGTTTTTGATATGAAAAAAGTAGTAACTTTCGTAAACTACTGATTTGTGCCATCGAGGGCTTATAATAGATCCTAAAGAATCTTGTTTTGGAACTTAGAAAATTATGCGCCCGCAAAGAGAGCATACACTGTATTTAGTTTTCCATAATTAATATAAGTTTCATTTCAAATGCGTTTTCATGTTGTGGATGCAGAATTTCCTTTTAAGATAATTAAATTGAGAAATTTAATAAAGCTGAATTTTAAATGTTATAAAATGTTATATTTCTTTTAGCACCCAAAACATTTCTTGCTTAATGTGGCCAACTATTTTCATATCATTTATCTACTAATGCAGTAATAATTTCCAGCTCTCGATTTTATAAACTAAAATGAATGTGTGAAATTTTTACTTTTAAAATAATTTAAATAAATAAATTTTATAGCTGTTTACACAATACCGTCGAGTGATTTGAGTGAAAAATTTATATGAGAATCACTTAAAAAACTTAGCAGTTTCCAGAAAAATTTCCAGCTGAGCTTCTTCGCCACAACGGTTTAACTGTTCAACTACGATTTCATTGAAAGATTATTATGGAAATCTCTGCAAAGAAAACGCTTACTTAATAAGCTTGGCTGTATTGTACAGCTCACATACAAATACTGAATTTTTTACTCTAAAATAAATAGTTGCTTAATAGGATTCACTTTTGAAAAGTGTCGGCTTGTGAGAAAATTATAAAAGTAATTAAATAAATAATTTGTAATATAATTTTTGTATAATCAGAAATTATATTTTTTATACAAGAATTCGGTGGAGTGTATGACTGAGCAGCTTTTTCCGAACCCTGTTATCAGATAACCAATTTTTATAAAATCAAATGAAAGCTTTTCTAAAGGAAAAACATGACACCTCTTTCACTTTTCAGAGAGTGAGAAATTTTCTCACTTTACCAATACATCTGCAAGCTTAAAGGGATACCTCCTAGTATCTTCCCAAAGGTGTATATTATTAATGAAATAAATTCATCACAATATCGTACATATCGTTACGAATCTTCTTAAGAGAGAAAAAAACGTTACGTAACGAGGATGTAAAGTCGATTATACACTATTTTACGTGAAACGAACTACAGAAGTAAAATTTTACATTCCAAGTTGATACTTGACTACAAACAGCTGATGTATTTGTTATTGATTTTACGTTTATATCAGCGTTGCCAGTTTTAGCCGACTTTTCCCCAAGTAGCACATCTTTTTATGATTAAGGATTAAAATTTTTTGAAAATCTCTGAGTATTACAAATCGTATTATAATCGTATTATTATAATGAATCGTATTATTAGCCTTTAGTTCAAAACTTATCGAAAAAGTGAAATTATATATGGAAAAAAAATTAAATTTGAATTTGTTTTTTCTTTTGCATATATTTCTTAAATCAAATATCCGAGATAATCTTACAAGCTTTGGTTTTTTTAAAAAATTTTAAAATTTTAAATTTTTGATTTGTTTTTTGAGTGTCTAAAATTTATTTACATAAATATTAAAAAAAAAGCTTTACAATATTGAGCGTATCATTAGCTGAACTAGTTCGCCAACTAACTTAAGCCGTCATATAAAAAAAAAATTCCAATAATTTTTCTCAAGTGTTTTAGCATCTCATTTGTGGATAGCAGCTCTGAATCCACACATCCTCCTACCTTTCTTCCCAACCAATGTTTCATTAGCAAAATAAAAATTAGCAATTCTCAGCTTTACTGCGCCTATTTCGATTCCGATGGCGCTTTCTCTCTCATTTTGTATTTTTCATAGTTTCGTCACAATGCATTGCTTGAGTAGGGGATTTCCCTGAGTGCGGGCCTTAAAACATCATAATTCTTTTACATCAATAGAAAAATCTATGCAAATTTTTCATTGGGAATAGTATGGTTTTTCATGTAATAAATTTTCATGTAGATTTCGTGTTGTTGGGGATAAGAAAGTTGAAATTTGGGTGTAATGTTCTAAAAAGATGGCATCACTGCTTTGAATAGTAGCTGCCCAAGTCCGTAAGCTAACTGAATAAAGACGAACGGGGTAAAAATTCAAAACTATTGGAAGATATTGGGAATATCTACATTATGTTTTATTAAAAATTATGATTTGAAAAATGGATCTTGCTTTGGCGGCTTCTTGTAATTCTCGATAGAAGTTTCCGTTAAGAACTTTAATCCCTTAAATATACTAACCAAATTCTAGTGAATTCAATTTTTTTTTTAAAAAAAAGAAAAAGGAATTTTAAAATATTCCAGCAAGATTTGGAATTTATCAAATAATTTTATTGCAGATAAATGAGGCAAAGACAGATACATTATTTACTGAAATCTAAATTTGAAAAACATTTGTCACTCATAAAATGGAAAATTATCTAGTTTTGAGTACTAGATAAAAAAGTTTCGCAGGAAAAAAATAAAAAAAAAACCAACAAAAAAAATTATTGAAAACTGTATCTCACTTTTAATATCGTGACCAATTTACGAGGTGTGTTTCAATTGCTTTATTTTTTTATTTCATTTTTCCTCCTGCACTATTTGAAAAAGTCGCTTTAAACATGTTTATTTAATTCTCATGACATTAAATAAACGCCAGTGTAATTTTTTCTCAATCATTAAAATCTCTGACTTTATCTTTAATAACAAAATCGTAGAAAAGCCGAATAGATGTTTCTGAAAACTGAATGCACCGGCATTTGTTGTTGAATTTATGGCACGTGAGTCAAAGTGACATGCCTTGCATTTGTTTGGGATTGTAAGTAGCAGCATGTAGACAGATGAATAGACGAGATTGCAGGCAGCTATTAAAAGGTGTTAAAAATTGCATTTGCATTAAATTCCTATACAAGCAAGCTTGTAGCCGTAACTGCAATCATATCGAGTGTGCAAAATTATTATTACAAATTCGCCTGACATTTTGAAACACGATGTAAATGACTTACAAGCTTGTGTGTATGTGTGTGCGAATGCTTTTCCTTTGATTGATTTGCTGAGTGTGTAGTCTCGTTACAACGTCACCTAAGCGGGTATTAGAGGCGACATAAGCGACATAACAGAGCATTAAATACTTGAGAGGCAATAAAGTAATTGATTACGGCATTAAATTACAGAATTAATTGTGTGGTATTAATTATGTGGTTGCAAAAGTGTTTGATTACGCACAACTACAAGTAAATATTTCATTGAGTAATTCTGGAATGCTATTTGATTGCATCCCACATTGGCTCCTGGTATTAAAAAAAGGCGCTGGTAATGCTTATATTTATTTACATATTCAGAGGAACTAATTCAACTGAAAGCAGCCGTGATGTCCAGTATCCTGAACAGTTTGTTTTTAGTGATTTTTCAGCCGGTCCATAATAATCAACAGGATTTTACTTAAATTGCCAGACCCTTTTTATTTATTATTATTCACTATAGAAAATTTTTATGTCTGTAGTTCCCCAAATTCATCAGAAAATTATGACTTTTACAGAGCGATATAGCATCATATACATAGATAAAATTGTGTCCAAACTTGGCTCTACAGCACTGACAAAATGCATAGAAAAGAGCAGCACACAGTGACTACACATATTCTCTGCCAACGTTCATCTATTTTAAAATCAGTTGAAACAATTCTTGTATGGAATTCCAGTAAGGTGATGTACCTCTGAAAAAATATGTCTTTCCCCATTCCATCTGAGGAACGGAGTAGTAAATTATTTGCCAAAAGAAAAAAAAAAACATGGCAACTAGAAAGCAACTTATTTTTATCTACTTATTTTTATCAAGTGCACCCTACAGTCTGCAATAAGAACCGTATCTTTTATTAAAAATGATTTTGTTGGGCTTTTAATTTTTATCAACGAGAAAGTTTAAAAATTTATAACTCAATAATAATCAATTTGAAATTAATTATCAAGTGCACGCTACGGTCTGCAATAAGAACAGTATCTTTTATTAAAAATGATCTTGTTGAGCTTTTAATTTTTAAAACGAGAAAGCTTAAAAATGTGTAAATAACTAATTTGAAGTTAATTATCAAGTGCACCCTACAGTCTGCATCTTTTATTTAAAATTATCCTGTTCAGTTTTTAATTTTTTTTTTTATTATTAAAATATTTTATTGCGTAGAGACTTTTCACATAAGATTTCATTTGTAATGAGTTCAAGTTGATCTTTAATTAACGCCTGTGGCAAACTATAATTACTAGAATGAGATTGCAAATAAATTGGTGATCGCTAAACCAAGTCATGCGCAGCCAAGTCATACGCTGACGCAATTCCTCTCAACCTTACGAACCATGCAGACCAACTGCAGGGTATCTTTGGAGGGTATCTTTGGGTATTCTTGTTTTATAATCAATACAATTTACATTGTCATGTTATAACATGAAAAATTTAATGAATTTTAATCAAATCTTCATTAGAAATAATAGAGCGTTATTCCCCACTAAATATTTAACAATAAAATTGTAGAAAAAAGCCAAGTGAAAAGTAAATGCAAACATGGCTGCAAGCTTTTAGTAGCTTCAGCTATAAAAAATGAACTGCTATCAGTATCGTATATTGAAATTGATAATGATTACAAACTAATTTGAGAACCAATTGAACTGCAATCAATTCAAATGTAATTGTCTGTTTCGATTTTTTCCCGCTTGCATAATTATTGTAATCAACAATAATAAAAAGTTTAATTGAAAAATAAACAAAACTTTACATAAGTCGTAAGTCGTATGCACGTTTTTTTTACAAGAGGTGTTCGGGTGTTACGCTTACAAGTAATAATTAATTATTTGCTTGAATGAGTCAATATATAAAGAAGTGTGTCGGTCATAAATACAAGTGAATATAATATAAAATATTGATGAATTGGTGGGAAAGCTTGATGTGTTCAGATAACTATGCCGCTTGGACCAGAAAATGTGCCAACTATAAATGCTTAAGATCGTGGATGCCATTCCCAGCTACGGCAGCCATAAAAAATATTCTGATACTTCGGAAGATTTAAGTGATTCTATGCTGCTTCTTTCCCTACAACTCGCATAAGTGCCTTTCGGATTCAACTCGAAATATATATTTGCCCTTTGCACGGGCTGTGTTTAGCTGTAAGACTGTACCTTGTACGGACTGCGTTTGACGTAGGCTGGAAACACGAGACAACTTGGAATAAAAACACTGATATCGTATTCTGTAATTTCATCGTCTGCGCCACTGTTCGTAATGAGAATTCCTGTTCATGTTTTCCGTATAGATGTCAGTCTTCCTAATCTCTCCAAGTAAGAGGTTCAGTTGCAGAGCGGTTTCAAGTACCATTTTACTTGCGCAATGCTGCCCAGTTTCAAGAAGATTTTAAAATCAATATATAAATTATATTACATTATAAATTATATTATATTATATTATTATAATAATATAATATATCTATTATATGCGTTGGTGTGGCCAAAGCATATTGTGACAATTATGGGATAAAACAACAAATAAACAGGTTAGTTTAAGTCTAATGGTCGCCGTGGAGATCCGGTATGGGTCCTGTCGTTCGATTTCATTAATTCAACACTAAACACTACTCGCTTTTTGTAGGAGCTAGATTTTTGCGTCAGGTATTCTCCAACTTTTGGCATACATTTCGGTTAGATGCGATATTTTGTACCACTAAATTATTATTTTTTGGAACCAGAAATATTCTGTAAACAATTTTCATGGAACGAGTACAAAATTATTTCTCTATTATTTCATTTGTTTCATTTTTCATACTCCTGTTAAAAAACTTATGAGTGATCATGATTGCGCCTTTTTGAGCACCATTTACATCTGGTCTCGGAATATTTTAGATTAAATAATAATCCAGTTTATGTTTTTATTTTTTTATATAGAAAATAATCAAGGGAGGTGTAGTTTCAGTTATTGTAATTGTGGCAAATGCCTTAAAATGATGAGTATTTACTATTGATGTACATATTTTATATGAATCCATTCATATTATCTATGAACTAACCTATACTATGTGTGCCAATTAAGTTTGCCTTTATTTATGTCTTCTACGAAGACGTGTAATTAAGTTTGTCTTTATTTAGTTTATTAGATTAATTTACAAATGTAAAGGTTTACTGCTATTATTTAGCATCGATTGTTTAGTTTTTCAGTATCAATAAATAAGCTGGAGATACGAACGAGTATGAAATAAGTTTGTCTTTATTTATGTCTTCTACGAAGACGTGTAACCTCGTCCGTATTGCTTAACAAACTAAAACATGACTTAACCTACTTAAGCCTAAGTTCACCAGAGATGAGAAAAAAAGAAAAGAACCAAAATCTAAAAGTCCACTTAAATTAATTAAATTGAAATGTATAAATGCATTAAGTTTTAAATACCAATTAACTTGAGCGAATAGTAATTAATTGTAACATTTTTATTGTAAAATCTTGACCCAGTATTAATTAATGCTGAAAAGCAGAAAAACCATGACAAGCATGCAGACGGACAGTAATCGTATGATATACATTTTTTTTCCTTCAAGTAATTGGCCAAGAAATTTTGCTGATCTAAAATAGTTTGCATGTCAATGAGTCAGTAATATAAAAGCAAATAAATATGTGAGTATGTATGTATATATGTATGTATGTAAAGACGTTTGATTATTTATGAGTATTTGTTTACATTTTTTGACATAAATTAAGTACTGTAATCCCTTAAAAAAAGTTAAGGCAGTTAAAAAAAGTATTCGAGAATTTTACCTTTGCATAAAAGGTAAATGTATGTATGTATATGTGATTGTACCTGCTCGCCTCTGTGTGTAGAAATGATAACACATCTACACTCATACGAGTATGGAATTAATTTGAGACATTAGAATAATTCATTTGATTTGCCTAGACATTTAAGCGACAACGGCAAGAACTTTCGGCCAAGATGTGTTCACATTTTCTGTTTATTCACAAAAACAAAAAAACAAAAAAACAAAACACAAAAAAAAACAAAACAAAAAAGAAAAAACAAAACAAAAATGGTGACAAATTGTAGAAACTTGTGCTGACGGAACAGTTTGAATATTGTGGAATAATATTTTGTGACACCCTATACTGCGAAGCCTAAGTGCCTTTAGATTTCTTTAGAATTCGTCATATCCTTCAGATGTTGTTCTATTTGATATACATTATCTCGTTTAGAAATAATGGAAAGATGGAAATCTTTTTTCTTTTTTATTTATTTTTTTGCAATTAAATAAAAGATTTTTTTTGTTGAACAAAATAATATTTAAATAGCAGCATCATGATAAATATTTCTATGGCGGAATTTTTTTTGTATATTTCATTTAATCTTCTAATTTGAGTTACCTAAAAATTAAATTACAAAAAGTTGTCATTACGAGAAGAATTATTCGAATACTTTTTTCCATTTTCGTTATATTGAATGATGCAATTATTTATGCAACGGCAGTGTAAAGTAATAAAGATGCAGTCACATTTGGCAAATATTTGGTGGTTTAAGGGCAACTATTAACTAATATTATATGAAGTTTTGTTTTCGTATTAAGTTGTATTAAAATCATCTGCATAAAATTCCATTTAAGAAATAAATAATTTTAAATATTTTTAAAGAATATTTGCAAAATGCAACTCTAATCGCATGAAAATGATCATTTTATGAAAATTTTCATAAGGTTGTGCAAATCCTATGCTTTGTACAATAAATCCGCCACACAGATACATTTTTAAGCCACACTATACTATTTTTTCCGTTCACATGTTATATTTGACAGTTAGTACGATTGTGTAGGATAGTGAATCTTGGCCTTAAGTAATCAATGGCCATGCCTGCCCTGCTTCGGTATGTTTTTGTTTTGTTTTAATTTCCCCATCACAATAACTCCTTTAGGCTCCGTTTTCCACTACTCAGTGCGAAGCCTGTACGAAAGCCTATAATCATAATTGTGTCATTGCTCTCTCTCTCTCTCTCTCTCTCTTTCTAATGCACACACGTGTAAAGCAACATTTTAAATTTCAAAGAATTGTAAAACCTTTTCGTATTACCATGCTTCTTTTATAGAAAAGAAAAAAGATCAAATTACATGTTAGTTTTAAATATTTTTTCCTAAAGATGTTTGGTAATGTAGTGAGTTAATTTTTGGAATGCAGTTTTGCAGCTGTCAGTTTTAAAAAAAAGTTTTTATTATGCGCAAATATACGAGTACTTAAGAAAAAAATAAAAATAAACACAAATAATTAAATGGAAGATGAATCTGATGCACGTGTTGCCTGCCTTTGGCTTGAGTAACTCCCTGTCCACACTTGCAATTTTGTTGCAGCAAGTTTTAGTTGTTTTAGGTGAGAGGGGTGAGAAGCTTGAGGAGGAGTACAGAGTTTCGTATTCCTCTCACCTAAAACAACTAAAAATTGCTGCAACAAAATTGCAAGTGTGGACAGGGAGTAAGAGGATTTGTAATAAATTTCGATTGGATTTGGTATGTTCAGAAAGCTAACATATCATTACATGTGCCTTCATGAAAATAAATATAAAATATTATTTTTTTTTAATTTATTATTTGTTCTTTTATTTCTATAAACTTTTTATTTGCTTCTAGGGTGTTTCAATACGAGCACTTTTCTCACCAAAAATTTAATACAATGCAATTTTATATATATTATATATAATTTAGTGGGGGGCTTAAGCTATTAACGCCTTTTTTATTTGTTTGGTGCTAAAACCGGAATCATCAGTAGAGATTCAACCAAAAAGATTTAAAAAAAATTTTTGTCATGCCCATTTTATCAAAACTTAAATGAGAATTACTAAAAAATAATCGTAGCATGTTTCAAAAAAGCTTTTAAAGACTATACAACAAAGAATTGTATAAAGAAATTTTATTAAATATTAAAGAATTAGAATAAAGAATTAGAAAGAATATTAAAAGAATTTTTTTTAAAAAATTTTATTCAAGTCGAATTATATTTAAAAAATTTTATCTACTTGGGGGAAAAAAAATTTATAATAAATAATTAATACAAATTTTTTTATAAAATTTATTAATTTGCTTTTGACAGTACGACTCATGACAATCAATTTCAAAGTAGGAATTTTGACGTAAAAAATTAATATTCTACTGAATGTTAATAATTCCACTAAAGTAATTATTAAATATTAATATTCTACCGAACATTAACTTTGCGACTTACACGCGATTTAAATATAAAATAAAGACAATTTTGTCTATATACATAAATAGCAAAAGGATCCAATAAGATTTACGTATACGATAATCTTTTTATATCGCACAATGCAAGAGTTGCTATTTATTTTCAACATCCAATAAAACTGTAGGGTTTTTTTATTTCTTGTAGCGGCTTTAATGAAAAATTAAAATATTGTGCAATATTGAATATAAAAAATCTGCAGAAGGTGGTTTCAAAGCCGACCATTTGAATCTGTCGCCATGTGTACAGGAAAGTTATTCCTTGCGTAGCAGTTCATTTTTACTAAACTGCCATTTGTGGAACTGCTTTTTTTAATTGCCAACACTTTACTTCTCTCCGCACAAATGGCGAAAAATCGCAGAAGCTTGAATTTTTGCATACTCCATATGAAGAAAATAGAACCTTTAAGCCATTTTTGTTATAAGAAATCTGTGTTTAAATTTCCGCATGTCTAGCAGCATTGTCAACACCTATTTTCTTTCTGGAAAGTCGCATTTGTTTAAGGCACCATTCATTCTTTGCCATGCGTTGAACTTGGAATAATAAAAATTCTCTATTCAATTGTCAACTATTTGCGAGGGGGTTTACATTTATAAAAGATTGTAACATGTCAAGGTCCTTCTCTCTGAATACTTTTTTTTAAAATATTTCTTCGTTGTATTATAATTTTATAGGCACTTTAATTGTACTTTCATTATACTATGGCCCATAGTGCAGAAATGTGTGTACATTTTTGGCACTCACGAAATAACCTCTATAACTTTATTGTGCTGTCTTTATGCTCCATGATTATTGTTTGTTCTCTATTTTGTGCTAACAAATGTAAATATTAAAAGGTTATAAATAATAAATGTAAATCTTGGATCAGGAAGTGTAACGACAGAACCAGAATTTGTTTTGGACAGAATTACATCCGTAAAGAATTCTTACTAGGAAGTTGAATAAAAAAGCATTAAGCAAATGCAAATAATGAAATTAAATTTTTAATAAACGTAATTTTTCATTATTATTTACATGCTCATAAAATCTGCAGCTCGCCCATCCTTGACGCCAGTTACGTTTTTTCCATTTTTTCTACCAAATTAACCATTTCACGCAATTATGCATCATATAATTTTCAAATAAATTTAAAACAAAACATATGAGTTACATGTTTCGCACACGCAGTTCTCTAAAGTGATATGCGACTGCGCACGATCGTCTCAAGTTACCTGGAAATACGTATTCATTATGTAACCGCACATAATTAACGTGCAAGCACAAGCTTGCTGGTAAGTTGAAAAGTAAACGACATACGCTTGCAAGTAGGAGCACTTAAAGGGCATTGAATAATTGGAAATAAATTACCTGCTCGCATAAGTATGGGAAAACATTTTGAAGAGCAAGTGAGCTTGTGACGTGATGTAAGAGTTTAAGGGAACGCCGATCAACAAAATGAAAAAATTACAAACAACTTCGAGTTTCGCCTTTCCTCTTTGGCTAATGCTGGAGAAGATAAATTTATATAATTAGAAATGTCAAGTAATATCGCCACATTTATAACGTTTGCAGTAACGATAATACTTATCGTATAATAAATACAATGGAAGGGGCACTACGCATTCCTTCAGACGTTCGAATAATACCGGTTGCCGTATTATTCTGCTGGCGTAAGGAGTCAAAGAATTCAGTCGAGAGGAATTCTACATGTAACTTTAGAGAACTGAGATCCCAAACTATCCGAGAATGGTAAAATAGTTGATATGTGAAAGTCATTCCCAACATTGAAAGAAGGACGCAAAGGAATTTCTAGCAAGCTAACCACTTAATGACCCACTTTCTTTCATACCGTGATTATGCCCAGTGCAGGGGTAACTCACAATGTCCCAGTTTTGTATACTGTCAAGTGTCTAAAAGCATATGCTGAATATGTCTTTTTAAATTACCTCAGAGAGAACACCCAAAGAAATTCACTAGCAACTTTGGTTCTGGGAAGATTTGAATAAAATGCTTGGGTATGGGGACAACTGCAACGCTGTGAGAAACTATATAGCAACAGCGATACGGAACCGCAGAACAAAACAGTAGGGCTCAAAAGCTCTACAACTGCTATAAGTATGTATCCGCGGAACCAGTCGTAGATACATTAACGTTGATCCTTTATATGTTGATGTTGTGACTTTTTCGAGTGTATAATTGCAGAAAGCAGTACCGGAAAAGAATCTTCCCAGAAAAGGATAAACAATTTTAGTGCAAGTACCACTAGATATTGTAGGCGAAGGAGTTTTTAATCCAACCTAATTGCCACCAAAAAAAAAAAAAACAGTTTAATTAAAATGGTTTGTCATATGCAGATTATAACAATAATAAGTCCACCAAGTTATAGAATGGAAGTAAAATAAAATATGTGATGTAAAACCAAATAAAATAATTATTTTCCCTTCTCTATTGATATACTACTTCCTTTAAGACAATCCCCTTGTCGAAAAGCTGAGTTTCCAATTAACAGCTGACTGATTTTAATACATTCCCAACCTTTCTTGGGACTCTGGATGAAGGCTCATCCATTGCTCGAGTGTATGTAAAATATTTTGAAGAAAAACGCAAAATACATAAGCAGAATACAATTTATTGTCTACATTTGTAGTTGTGTAGCCTGCAGTGCTGGTTGTATTTAATTTCTTATCTGCATTAAATGGTTTCAAGAAATGATATTTTTAAGAATCTTAGGAATTAACACACTACAAAAGACTTTTTTAAAATGGTATATGTGGAAGATATACTTGTGGAAAATTATACTATCGAATCGGTTGGTCCAACATACATACAATACAATTTATTGTCTACATTTGTAGTTCTGTAGCCTGCGGTGCTGGTTGTATTTAATTCCTTAGCTGCACTAAATGGTTTCAAAAAAGGACATTTTTAAGAAGCTTAGGAATTAACACACTACAAAAGACTTTTTTAAAATGGTATATGTGGGAGATATACTTGTGGAAAATTATACTATCGAATCGGTTGGTCCAACATACATGTTCGACAACATGTTGAATGTCTTTATGTATTGAGTTGAATGAACAGATATCGCGAACCAATCTTTGACAAGCTGCTGTTGCAGCAGTAATAACTCAGGCAAATTCCTTAAAAGACTTTATAAATACAGCCGGGTAAAATTTTCATGCAGCCAACATCTCTTTGACTAATTTACGAGCGCTTTCCAATTGCACAACTTTAAAGTCGGTTGGCAGTCTTATAAGACGAGCGTAACTGCACAGGGCTTTCAAGTGCTTTTGAACGAAAGTATTAAAGTTTCTCAAGCAAATTAGCTTTTATGGACTTGAACGATTTTACTTTACTTAAGAGCTTTATTTTGACAACGCTTGTTTTATTTATAGCAAAGTTGGAATGCTGCCCAATTATATGGATCACTAATTAATTATATTTAATATTAAAAAACTGAAATATTAAAATTAGAAACTAAAATTAATATTAAAAACTAATGTATGCACACTAAATTCCCACTAAATATTCAGTTTATGTTACAACTTTGTTTGTTTTCTTTAAATTTCTTACTTATTTTTAATTTCAAGCTGATAAAATCTGCCGATGTTCTAAGAAAGCTTAACACGGTTTCTTTGTTGATATTTAAAGAGTAAATATATTTTGAAAATATTTTTATAGCGATTTAAATATGAAATAAAGTTTAATAGCATTACTCGATATCCTTTCCAGCGCTTTTCGGCTTGTGAAAGCTCGTTTTCTTCAGAGCCTTCTAATAATAGTACTCTGCTAATCCATTTTATTTTTAATATTTCATATTTAATTTTAATTTAAATATGAAATAAAGTTTAATAGCATTACTCGATATCCTTTTCAGAGCTTTTCGGCTTGTGAAAGCTCGTTTTCTTCAGAGCCTTCTAATAATAGTACTCTGCTAATCCATTTTATTTTTAATACTTTTAGAACTATCACCATCTCTTCATTAAGCCATTCTAGTCTCTAAACAATTTTTTTTTGTTCTTAAAAGTAAGAAGCAAAAAGCTTACAGGAGAGAAAATTATTATATATTGTTATATATTCTTTATCTATTTTGACTATTGCCTCGGTAAATTCTTTTCAATTTAGGTCAGTTACTACTGAGTTAGACTGTTAATGGTATACTGCTAATTGGTAATGTAGGTAGAGCTGTCCTAAAGGCGCTGGTCGTTATTAGAGAGGAGTGTACTTTAAGCCATTTAATACAATAGAATCAACAGCAAAATCATCAGCAACTACGTTGGGTTTAAGCCATGTATGAAGTCGCATGCTCAATATGACTACACCTGATATAAAATAAAACATTTTTAGCACGCTTGAATTACATAAATAATTGTATAAGTACGCATGAGCGTGAGCTTTTCTATTTATTATAGAATTGGTGGCAGATCGGCGTCACTGGAAAAGATGTACAGAATAATTAAAATTCATTCATACCAGCCATTCATACACACACACACACACACACACACACATCCACACCCACAAAATATTCGATTCCATCATATTCCGATAGTCTTAATTTAGCATCTACGAGTGAGTTTGTAAAAACTCAAAATATGTTAATTTATTTACTTTTATGGCTGTCTTGGCAATTTTAATATTTTTTAGCTTTGAGGGAAAAAGTTTATTTCAGCTTTTTAAGCTAAAACACGTTTTTCACGCTGACGTAGTTTTTTTTAATAACTATTATGCTTGTAGTTTTTTCTTTGTTGGTAGGAAAAGTGTGCTTTGAAAGTGGAGTAGTGAGTGCTGCCTTTAGATTTTTTAGTGAAGATTAAAGTGAAAGTGATGTTTGGTTTAATTGCTTGTAAATATCTTTTGTGCGTTAATCTATTGTTAAGGGTGCAAGACTTTACCTGTCTCAGTTTGTTTTTCTTTTCGCTTTTTTTTTTTTGTTTGTTGTAGAAAAAGATTAATGACAAAAATGTTAATTAATAAATTATTAAAAAGTTTTTTTTTTAGTAGCAAGTTTATCGTATGCACAACATAAAATTTGCCAACTATCCATGCTAAAATGATTTTCCAAACATAAAAAAAACGAATTAAGAAATTTTCTTCTTGTCCCTCTTCAGCTAAACATATAACCATTAAAAGAAATCTATTTGTAAGCTTTCTTGTAGGTTTATATAGTTTTCAAATTTTGCACTCCTCGTACAACAAATGGGCTACACAATTTGGCTATTCGTTTTATTTAACGATGCGTGAATAATTAATTCATAATTCTTTAAATTTATCAGAACCAACAAAAAAAAAAAGAATTATAAAATTAAACCGCCATAATGAAAATAACCATTTTCATTGTTGCTATTCTTTGTGAATCTCCTATAAAACTTTAATTTATAACAATATTTGTTGTATCGCTTAATAATAATGTGTGGAGTTTAAAGTCTCTTATCGTATGTCGATATAAATAAGTATTCAAGGGCAGGGGCAGGGGCAGGGGTGGCTGGCAGCCCATTACAAGTCTTATAATGTTTGCCGTTGTGTGCCAGCAATTTCTTTTATGATGGAAAAGCCTCATCTGACACCATTACCATTAAAAGTCGAGGCTGGTAACACTGGCAGTGGTAACAAGCTGCACTTAACCCACAGCTTGCTGCATTTGAGTTCCTTTAACACTTCATTCGATCATTACTAAGTTTCTTCAGGGAATGCCCTACACAAGTCTTTTCCATCCACTCGTTTAGTTCTTGGCTTCAATCGTCATACTATACATTATTTTTTTTCGCTTTAAATAAAAAGTTTAAGGAAATTCCCCAGAAAATATTTCCATAATTCTAAAATTGTGTATTTTTATAATATTTTTTTTACAGATTGATGAAAATAATTTGCTTGAGCATTTAGAAGAACATGAAAAAGACTTGATTTTTGGTAAAGCAAGAAAAAGTAAGTAATCTTTTAAAAGTTATATTTTATGCTAATTTTTTTTAAAAATTAGTTTAAGAAAATGAATTTAAATAAATTAAATAAAAATTAAATAAATTTTGGTTTTGTTTAAAGCCACATGAAGAGATATACGGCGCAAAATAGTCTCATAGCCCCAAAAATTATCGTTAAGAGAAAAAAAATTTATTTAATCGCAGCCAATCTGATAAAAATCGGTAAAACATTCTGATTAGAGTTTTCAGCTGGAACAATTTCATGCGATCAGAGTTGCTTTTACTTTTAATAAAAAATTATCGTTAATAGAAAAAAAATTTTATTTAATCGCCGCCAATCTGATAAAAACCGGTAAAACATTCTGATTAGAGTTTTCAGCTGAAACAATTTCATGCGATCAGAGTTGCTTTTACTTTTACCCAAAAATTATCGTTAATAGAAAAAAATTTTATTTAATAGCCGTAAATCTGATAAAAATCGGTAAAACATTTGGATTACAGTTTTCAGCTGCAACAATTTCATGCGATCAGAGTTGCTTTTACTTTTAATAAAAAATTACCGTTAATAGAAAAAAAATTTTATTTAATCGCCGCCAATCTGATAAAAATCGGTAAAACATTCTGATTAGAGTTTTCAGCTGGAACAATTTCATGCGATCAGAGTTGGTTTTACTTCAATCAGCAGAGAAATAATTTGTTTGCATTATATTTGTATGATAGTGTGGCACCTACAATGCCATTTTGATTTTTAAAATAGAAGGCTATCACTATTAGAGTTTCGTAGAAATGAATCGCACGACTTAGTAGATTAGTGAAGCATGCTCGTTAGAACACATTACTTTCATATATGAGTAAAGTAAATACTCATATATTTGACTGTGGTCGCAATTCTTTTCTCACAGCGTTACTGAAATCACCTTCATTTTCAGAAAAAGAGCTTAAAGTCACATTTAATATAATTTATATTTTATTTTTATATTCAACCGTATAGGTAACAATAATAAATTTAAAAAAATTTAAATAATTTCAGTAGTTTTTTGACAGTTTCAATAACAAGGTTAAACATAATTTTTTAATGTGTTGATCGTGAATACGAACACAAACGATCTTAATTCAAGATTGACACTCATAATAAGGTTATTATTGTGTCTAAAAGTCAGATAAGTTCAGAACAGAACTCTTCCACAGAAATTAAGATGGAGGGAAAAATTAGAAAACATGTTATTGCCCTGATTAGCCAGCTGCTGATCATGCGTCTGCGCATGTGCTCAGTTCCATTTTGCTACGATTTTATACTAAATATTTAGAAATAATACTAGCAAATGCTGTGCGGCATTTTCCTGTGCGGCTTCTTTTGTCAAAAAGCATTGTATGTAAAATGAAAAACGAATTATTATTTCGCACATAATTTCGTATTTATGAAGAAGGCGTACCAGCAAGTGACGAAACATTCGGCTTAGATAAATTTTTAATAACTGCACTTAAAGCTGGGCTTATATTAAGAAAATGAATATATTAAATTAATTAACATTTAGTTGATCTATTATTTGTGAGATTTTCTCAAATTTAGTTCCTCAAAGTTATTGTTCGTTGAGGGCATAAGAGATCGTTTGCGCTTTGCCAGCATGCCCCATGTGACCATTATGCTACTGTGTGCAAATTACAATTTTGTAACCCTGCTAGTGACAGTAGAACCTCACTAAATTAACTCGCACAATATTTAATTTTTAGACAACTACGCGATGTTTCGTACGTTGTATTCGCAACGAATATTTTATTAAATGGCTTTGAGTCTTTGCAAACATACCAATACCCCGTTAGGACCTACAGCTAAAGAATGGTGAAATAAAGCCGACCGATGCTTTTTGAAAATAAAAAAAATGTTTTAAGGAATTACTTTAATATTTTTTATTATGATAGAAGGATCTATAACAATTATGCGTGATACAAAATATAGACAAAATGCTCTCCACGTTTTCTGTGGTATTCCGCTTTGCGACATGAGACAACAGGGCTATTGATTAAAAGCCCCTCTCGTGCAAAGATGTCATTGTTTCTATGGCTGCGTGGCAAGTGGCCCCATCATGTGGGAACTGCCTATCATTCTGGTTGTTATTCTTATTTTCTGCCATAAGCAGCCCATTATCATTTCACGATAACGAATAACATTCGTCAACACTGACTCGTGGATTCTCATTTTCCCACATGCGGTAATTCTATTTGCTAAAGCATCCAGTCAAGAGAAACTGTTCATAATTAGCATCAGTCATTATGAGTGGAGCACCATTTAAATTGCTGAATTGTAGAATTCTGTTCCAATTTTTTATACGAGTATTTAATACATTAGTGAGCGGAAAAATAATTTGAATTTGGCAGCACTGATTGGCAGGAAATTAGAATGTGACAGAAAAACAAGCTTGTGATTTCCTTCACATTTCTCTTTACATTTCTCTCTCTCTCTTTTAATTCTCATTTGATTTTTTGTGTTAATGGTTGGTTACAAGTCAAAACATTAAAATAATTCTAGTCTGATATTTCTAATTAAAAAATGTGTTTGACTAGAAAAGCTAATGAAAAGTAGAAATATATATTTACTTCTTTCGAGATTCTACTGTAGTAAAAAGTTTGTAAAATTTTTTAAAATATTGTTTGATTATGCTGTCTATTAAAATTTTTTTAACCAATTTGTGGGCATATACATAATGTTCTTGTAATAGAAAAATAAAGGGTGTTCAGAATTGAGGTATCATTTTGATGTTAAATGGTGGAAAAATGGCTGCGATTACAAAAATTATCAAACATTTTTTTTAATCAATTATATCTCTTCGATAATGTTGGTTTGAATCTTTTGATCTTTTGTGGGATTATTGCTGTATAGTTTCGATTTAAAAAACACCACAAAGAAGTCAAATCTCGGCCAATTTACACTTTATCTATGGGAATTAATGCTACATTCTAACTTTTCTGTTAATACATCTATTGTATCTCTTGCTTTTATAGTACCGAACCAAAACTTTTTATGGATGGAATAGTTGCTTCAAGATAACTCTGCTTGCTGACGTACCCATTGGGCTGGAAATGGGCTTGGTTGAGGAAAATTATTTTGTTAAAAGAAATTTTATTTTATTTTTCGATAGCTCAAGATATTAATTGTCAAAGTAATGCGTGGTAAGGTGGTTTTAATTCTCGGATCAGCTGGAACTTATAGGCATTTAAATGAAGATTGCAATGTAAAATGTTGAATAAAGTGGCTCGTTGGATCTAATGGATGTTTTTTGGATCTTCTTCAACTCTTCGGCTTACAGGAGAATGGATTTAATTTCTTAGATTTCCCAACCAACAGCTTCATGGCATGATTTTTTGGATTTTTTTTCAAACAATTTTATTTTTAAATTTCCTAATGAAATTTTGAAAAAATGTTTTCGAAATGTTTTCCTTCATACCGGAAAATATTTAGAATTTAAATTAAAAATTACAAGCAGAAGAAAACAGCTGCAAATGAAAATGATACATCAATTTGAGGCACCCTTTATGATTACCACATGCCAACAATCGTTTAATTACTTGTAAGCAACTTGTTTTATTATTGAAATAAATTAAACGAAACCAAGACAAATTATCAATCAATCAATAATGTAAAGAAATTTATGAAAGACCCTGGAAATATTTTTATTTAATTAATTTTGTTTTGATGATCCCCTCAAAAATAAATTTGTTGGTCCCTTTTCATTTAATTTCGCTACTACAAATGTAAAGTTTTCAGCACCGGAGCAAAAAATTGTTTTATTAAAAACTTTTTGTTACACTATTCTACACCTTCAGAAGTCAACAAAATATTATAGTTGCGTGTTTACGGCAAACATGAAACATTTCGAATGTTTCTATATCTTAATGGCGTAATATCAGCTCCAACCAGAAGAGCCCCAGACCACATTTAAAAATCAACGAACAATAACAAACTTAAATTTTGCTTCCAATATAGGCGAACTTAATAATGAAAAGAGGGGAACCACATCAAATAATTACTTTTTCTTGTGCATTTTCTAGTGATTATATTTTCATTAACTTTTGCATTTCCTTATTTTTCATAATTGCCCTCAACAGAACGTTCAGTGAAATTGGTCCATTTACAGTTTAGAACGGCAGAAAAAGTAGCGGGGGCACAAACAGAAAATATTCTTGATAAAAACAACAGCAGTAATAAGCATGCTGACGATGTCGATGACGAAAAGGAGGTGGTGCCCCATAAACATTTGCAAAGTGGCACTCAAGCAGGCGTAGAACGTTCAAAGAGATCTAACAGTGAGGCATCTGCATCAGCAGCACTTAGTGCAGGAGTAGAAAAAACAACAATGGAAACACTATCAAAACGTCAATTTGGCGCCCCAACAATGCCAGTGGTATCGGTACAAATCAAAGGTAAAAACGATGAACAGTGGTGGTCAAAACTTTTGAATAGAAAACTTATTTTCCAATAAATCCATAGAAATTCCTTTTGAATTGGCAAAATACGTGGCACTCTTAAAAAAAAAAATTGTTGTAAAAATAAGTGGACTCATATTTAGACATGATTTTATACTGAGTTTATTACATAACAAAATCTACTTTTTTTAAACAAATCAACTGTAAAGTTTTTGATTTGCCCGCAGGAATCGAACCCGCGACAATTGCTTGCATCAGGAAAAATCGCTCGAGTTCATCTTAGTTCATCTTATTGCAAAGCTGAGATCTGAAATGATAATAGCACGCCTAATGCTAGTGAGATGCGATTATGCATGCTTATGCATGCTTATGCATGTTGTGTGATAAAATTATATACGAAATTTAAATGCTCTTGTTTTTTCTGACCTCAAACCATATAAGGAATATTATCCTACTGGGTTTTAATAGCCATTTCGATTAATTTTATTGCGGAGAATTAATAAAATAAAATTCAAGAAGTGCGTAACAAAAGTAGAGCTTAATTTAAAAAAAAAAAATCTAATGCAATTTTAAAGTTGTAAGCAGAAAATTAATAAAATGAGATTTAACAAAATGTATTGCCTAAGACTCTTTCTTACAATTTAATCATATTTATGGATTTATAAGAAATTTTATATAGAACGGTGTAGGCAATACGGTATGGCCATATAGCTGATCGCAATAGCCACTCATCAGACTTTTATTATTCTGTTTCTAAATCTTTTACGCCCCTGTAAACTTCCACATCATTATCAGTGTCATGTTCTTTTCTCCATTTTGTTCACCACTGTAATCTTGTTTGCACAACGAATTTTTCCCGACATTAAATAAGTATATAATCATTTTCTTTGTTTTTCTCTTTGATTATGTTTACATTTTCATTACAAGTACAATAAGATTTGAATGTAAATACGATTTTGTGTTTAACATTTTGACCTCTTTTCTTCTGTTGTTGGAAAACATTTTAAACTGCTTTTATCTTCATTGAGTTTTTCTCAATTTTAAATACTTTTAGAGCAAACAGTAAAATTATTCACAGTGTGGTATCCCACAAGAGGCAACGTTATGTCTGAAAACTTAATATATTTGAAAAATGCCAAGAAACTTTTTATTCTTCCATTAGCTTTTTATTTTTGTTTTTCTCATCAAAAAGAAATAACAAAAAAAATTATTACAACTTTTCAGAAAAGCTTGCAAACTTTAAGTGGATTTTGAATCCCTCAAATTTGTTATGAAACGCATTTCTCTTTAAATTTGTTGTGTTTATAAATAAATAGCTGATTGTTAAATGAGATCTGACAGAATTTAAGAAAAACTTCTGAAAAGTGTTTTCTTAAAATTCTTAAAACTTCTGAAAAGTGTTTTCTTAAAATTCTATGATAAAACTTTCCATATGAAAAAAACTGCATTTGAATTGATTAAAAATTAAGGAAAAATAGTTTTTATGGAAAGGTGTATCTCGAAAGACTGACTTATGAAAAAGTATCAGGAATTTCAAAAAAAATATATTTTTTAAAAAATATCCTTTAAAAGCACTTTTAAAAGAGGAAGAACACAGTTGAATAACAGTTCCCTTTAATAAAATCTGATCTTATAAAAATACCATCTAAAATATTAAATTTTATAGAAATTGCTCGTAGGTACCTAAGAAAAGTACCTTTCAATTTGAATAGAAGTTCTTTTTAATAAAATCTGCTCTTATAAAAATACCATCTAAAATATTAAATTTTATAGAAATTGCTCGTAGGTACCTAATAAAAGTACCTTTCAATTTGAATAGAAGTTCTTTTTAATAAAATCTAATCTTATACAAGTACCATTTTAAATATCACATTTAATAAACATTTTTCTAGGCACCAGACAAAAAGTACCTTTCAAATTAAATGGAAGTTCTTTTTAATAACATCTGCTGTTATAAAAGTACTATTTTAAATATCACATTTAATAAAAAATTTTGTACGCACCAGACAAAAAGTACCTTTCAAATTGAATAGAAGTTCTTTTTAATAACATCTGCTGTTACAAAAGTACCATTTAAAATATCACATTTTATAAAAATTTCTTGTAAGTACCCGGCAAAAAGTACCTTTCAAATTGAATAGAAGTTCTTTTTAATAACAGCTGCTGTTATAAAAGTACCATTTAAAATATCACATTTTATAAAAATATCTTGTAAGTACCCGGCAAAAAGTAACTCTCAAATTGAAAAGAAGTTCTTTTAAATAAAATCTGCTCTTATAAAAATACCATCTAAATATTAAATTTTATAAAAATTTCTTGTAAGTAGCAGACAAAAAGTACCTGTTATTAAGATCTGCTTTTTTAAATATATGATATAAAATATTAGATTTTGTAAAAACCCTTTTTTTCGCGTTTCCATATGTTACTTCTTAAAAAACGTTTCATAAAATGTAGGTGTTAAGAAGTCCTTTAAGATGTTCTCGCACCAGATGTCTAATAAAAGGGAATTTTTAGAAAAGATTTCTGATGTTAAATAGACACCTTTTTAAGAATTTACGATTTAAGAAATATCCCATACAAAAGCCTCTCATAGGAGACTGTGTATTAAAAGACAATCTTTTCAAACTGTTAGATTTACAACACTTCCCCTCAGAGAAGATTTTCCAAAAAAAATTTCTTAAAAAATACTTTTAATAAAATAGGCACATTTGAAAAAAATTGGCTTTAAAAAATGTACATTTGAGTTAAAAAAATAAAACGACCCGGCAGAAAGTGCACTTTAGAAAAAAAATATATTTTTAACCGGTTCATTTTGATAGGAAACTTTTTGGAGGGAAAGATATGAAATATTAAAAAGTACTTTTTAAAAAATCCTCTTTGGACGGGAAAATATTTAAAAAAAAACAGATTTTAGCAAATCGAACTTTTTAAAAATACAGACAAATAAAATAAAATCGTTTTTTAAAGAAAAAGCTCTGCTAGGAAATGTACTTGTAGAAGAAAATGCTCCAATGAAAGCATTGTAATCAAAAGAGAATATTAAAAATATGGAGTATAATCACTTTTTCAATTAGCGTGCTAAGTTTTAACATCTTCTTCCTACTAAAATTACTTTAAAGAATAATACAAAAACACTCGTTTAATTTGATTTGTTACTCTACGCTAATGATATTTTCTGCGAAAAAGGGGGAAGGGGTTAGATTTACACATAAACACACACATGAACATATTTAAAATTAAAATATGCTCTAGTACGCTTCAAAAATTTCAAACTGTGGAAACTAATGAGAAGAAAAGAACGTTTTCGGTCAATGCATTTCAATAATATTTGCATCTTCCATGAATGCTACCAGCCAAACGACTCACCAACGAACCATCAGCCATACGCCAATTCAACGACTAACAGCATTTACAATGAAAGCGCTCTAATGAAATGTTAATTATTTTTCATTCACACAGATAACGAACACTTGGTCAATTTGAAACTGCAGCAAACACCGAAACTAATTGACGACTCGTTTGTTTTCATACGACGCTACGCCAATTCATCGCAACTGATAGAGAATTCGCATAAATTAGTGAAGAGATTGGAGAAATGTTTTTACCACAATGAAAACTCAGCACTTGACCTTTGCGATGAGAGAAACGTGGTAAGTGGCCAAAGTGATCAAAGTGATCAAAATGATAAAACGCTGTAACATTTTCCTAAACCATTTCCACGATTTATTGTAGCGAGGAGTTTTTCATCACAACAACACCGACTTTATTATACACCCTTTGCCTGAGAGATTTGGCAATAAGTCGCATATTATTTTGGAAGCTGAAGGAAGAGCTTTCGACAGCTTATGGCAAAACTCTTCGTTATTAGACGGCAATATACAGTTCGAGCCAGCGGAAGAGGATTTTATTGATTTAAATTTTGTGCGCAATACTAACGAAGATGTGGATACAATGAGAGCTACCCGAAACATTGAGGGTACAAGAAAAGAGCAAAATTTACATCAGCACCATTCGCTACCCCTGAATTTACGTTTCAAGCCCAAACATCATCAGAGTCATCACAAGCACCATCACCAGCCACATCAACACTATTCCAAGACCTCATTCACTAGCCACCAGAAAGCTCATCATAAATATCGTGAAGAATCCCAACGTCGTTACAAGCGTCACATACAATACAACAATGATGAATATTCGACGGTACCGGATGTTTTACATATTGAAACCGCAATTTTTGTCGATATCGATTTATACAAGCACATGTCGAAAAATTTTCCAAAAGATACGAGTTCACATTTGATCCGTTTCGTATTGGCCATGATCAATGGAGTGCAGCTGCTCTATCATCATCCTTCGCTCGGCAAAAGAGTAAATTTTGTCTTAAAACGCTTGGAAATTTTGGCAAAAGATCCACCCGAGTTGAGGCGCTCTAGTGATATTGATGTGTATTTAAGCAATTTCTGTAAATGGCAAAACGATTTGAATCCATCGCTAAACACTGGATTACGATACGATCACGCTGTCATTTTGACAGGTGGGTGTTGCCATTTAAATTTTTCTCATTGTAAATTATTTCCCTGTTCCCATTACTGATTAAATCATATAATACTATTAGAGTGTAAGTTTCGGAATACAAGCTTTTCTGAAGAAATGCGATTATGATGAAATGTCGTTTTCATAACACGTTTTCAATATACGTAAGCGGTACTTGCTTCTTCCAAATAACAAGTGCGTAAACTATATGGAAACTTATGGATTTGTGGCGGAGAGAGATCATAAATTTAACGTTTTAATTCACATTTAATTCGGCTACATTTCCGAAACGGCTGAGCAAGCTTTGTTGAAATTCCATTTAAAAAAAATATAAATCATGGAAACGGAGATTGGCTGCTTTTAACAGCTGACATTCTAACTCCAGTGAAATATTACGTTTTTATTACGAAATAAGCTCGATATGATTTTTCTACCAAGAGCTGCTACATTTATGTGAAGCGTTACGTTTCCAAAAACTCATACGCAAAGCAGAAGAATGTGGCAAGCAGTAACGTAGAAGAAGTATGTGACTTTACTAATTCTATCGTAATTCCTTTAAGGAATTCAGTTTCGCATCCGTAATACCTGTAACTAAATTAGTTGGCTTATTTGATAATGTAGAGTAGAAAGGCCCTAACTGGCAAATTTTTTGATATATATTTTTTTGGATCATACAATTGGGCTTAATGGCAAAAATTTCGCCTATAGTTGCCAAAGCTTTTTGATCCTGCAACAATAACGTTTAAGTTGGCATTACAATTAGGGGAAAAATGATCGGCTCATCTGTTTTAGCATGTAGTGAAGTTCGCATAGGAATTATCAAAGTATTTGTTCTTGTAAATATAAAATTCGGTCCGTTCAAGTAATTGGAAAAATCTGCTTCGTTATTGGGACCACTTTATTGATCTTCAAATTGATTTCGAAAAGAACGTATTCATTTTATTCGCCTTATAAATCAACTAGAAAAAACAATAAAGATTTCTCTCAAAGAGCAATTGAATTAATTTTCTGTTATTGATTTGCTTTTCAAGGTCTCGATTTGTATGTTGTTGGCAGAAATGGTAAAGTAATCAGCCAAGTTGTTGGTCTCGCACCAGTAGCTGGCATGTGTATACCAACATCATCGTGTACAATCAATGAGGGCAAACACTTTGAAAGTGTTTTTGTTGTGGCCCATGAAATTGGACACAAGTAGGTCAACAGAAAATGAATAATTGACTCTGTTTGATGTAAAAATGATTTCCTTTAATAAATTTTACAGTTTGGGTATGCGTCATGATACAATGGAACAAAGTTGTGATCCTACATCGCACATAATGTCTCCCACATTGGGGAGTGGCAAAATAACGTGGTCACAGTGCTCGAGAGATTCCCTGAATAAATTTTTAGAGTAAGTACTTCTTCTACGTTACTGCAAATTGTACAAGTTTCAATTTATCTCTTGCGAAGATTAAAGCAAGCCAAGTGTTTGTTTAATGTTGGTGACTTTAAGCAAAACCTGGATCACTCTGCAGATGGCATATTGCCGGGCGAACGTTTTGATGCCAATCACCAATGTATGCTCAAATACGGCAAAGACTCAGATCGAGCCAGAAGCCAACCATTGTCGGACATTTGCCGAGATTTACATTGCCAGAGAGGTCGTTATACTTGGACGTCACATCCAGCTCTAGAGGGCACTTCATGTGGGGACAATAATGTCTGTATTAATATCCTTTTCACTAATCCTGTTTAGCTGAAATGAATTATCCTTTTTCAGTGGTGTCGCAGTGGCTTCTGTGTAATCAAACAAACTGAATACATTTCCAATTTAAAACAAACTGCAAAAATATCTAAAGCAAATTTTGATAAAACCAGCTTCCTCGAAAGCTCAAAAATGGGGCATTTATTGCATGAGTATCAGAAGGTAATTTTTAATTTTGAAATTGCTTATCTTCCTGCAATTTATTTCATACCTCTGCAATTCTTTTTTCCAGCCATCCAGCAGTTGGAGCGAATGGAGTGAACCCATTGACTGTGACTCTAGTTGCCTTTATGGCGCTTCGAAACGTTTGCGGGAAGGTAGCACCGGCCTTAAAATATACACCCGCAAATGTATCGACTATAAACGTCGTTGTATTGGTAGGGATCGTAAATACGAGACTTGTGTGGCGAAACAGTGTTATAAAGTGCCCATAATAACGATTGAGAATTTCGCTCAGCAGGTTTGCGAAAGAGCACAGAAATTCGATATGGAATTGACCGGAGAAGGGGAACAGATTGTAGGTAATATAGAGGAGTCATGTAAGATTTATTGCAAAACTAAATCAAATGGTACAAAATCGAGATCATGGACATTTCCGGATGGCACAACGTGTCGCTCAAAATTCTATAGCAGCGATGATCCATCGTATTGCATACAAGGTCGTTGTGAGAAATTTTCGTGCAATAATTCCACAGGGAATTATTACAAAATTGACGCAATATTTTGCAAGCGACAAGATGCAATAGAGCAAAATTCCATAGAGGGTGATACAACAAGAAGATCTTTGAATAATTATAGCAATCATATTCCAGCTACAAGTCTTCCAGCAAGCTCTTCAGAACGTAATGATTATTACAGGTATCGCAATAACATTAATGACAATTACTCGGAAAATAACAGAGGTGTGAATAATGATCGCAATTTCGCACCCACAACAGTCAGAAGTACCTACGAAAATGGTGAGTACAGTCCAACGACAACGAAGTACAACTGCTTTAAAGCATGAAAATTATTTCAGAGGTGGTATTACGTTTTCATCACGGTCAAATTCCCAATAGCAACACATACAAACGCAAGACAGAAACTTATTCCGTTTGGAACAAATACAATTATCACTTAAAGGATCATGTGCCAGCCGAAACATCGCAACCCAAATCAACTTCAATCATTTCATCTCGACGTACTGATACCACTGAATGGATTATTAAGTCTGGATGCCACTCTAGCTGTATGGCTAGATCGCGTGGTATTCAGGTGGTGGTAAACCGCGAAACAGGAGTTAAAAATATTCAACTGTGCACACATACGATAAAGGTAGCTCCATTAAAAGTGTCAATTTGCCATAAAAGTATTTCAGATATTGTTATTACTGATTTGCATTAGGGATTCTATAGACTTTCGCAATTTTTTTCTAAGTTTACCTGAACTTTACTGTGACCGTACAAATCATAGTGAAGTTCCATACAGATATTGCACAAATAGTTAACCGAGCAACAGTTGCAACAAAAAATTCTTCGAACTCTGAATACCGCAAATGTATTTTGTGAACATTGTTCTGTCAATGTTGTAAGATCTGACAAGCTTCGGTATATTTAGAATTTCACTTAGATAATTAGTGGCCCAATAGGACTTGTTTTGCTGCAGTTTAGGGATATTCATACATTTAATACTATATATGTCATCATTATTTTAAAGTTGGGTCTTATAATTGAAGGACTCTCTTGTATTTGCAGCCTTGTGATCGTTTACAGACAACCACTGAATTTGCCGATCATATATGTTCGCGGTATAAACTTAAAGTACGTGGTCTATCCGGCCATGGCACACAAATAGCTGCTAGCGTGGAAGATCCTGATCGAAGTTGTCGAGTGGGATGTCAAGATGAATCAATACATCATCGTTTCTATTTAGTAAATGGTAACTACGGCCACTTTCCTCTGGGTACAAAATGCTCTAACACTGAAGACCGATATTGCGTACAAGGCAAATGTCTAGAGTTCGGATACGATAAAATTCCTCTCAAGCAATCGCATATAAGTTTAGCACTTTTTCGATCGCGACGATCGCTAAGACGGACTGCAATGCGACAACAAAAACAGCAAAAACAACATTCTAGAAAGAGAAGAAGTTTCCTCTATTATGACCCCGTCAATATAACAGAGACTTTAACGCAGGAATTTATCAACAGTATTGTCAACAGTATTATAAAATTCGAAGAGAAGCAACTAAACGGTAAATGGATAACACTTGTGTTTATTTTAAACACTTTTAATATTGTTTACTTCTACAGATGATTCTCTTCTAAACGATCACATCGAATTTACAAATCCCATACACTATTCTATGGATGTTCTGAAGGAAAATTGATTTTATTTTATTTATTTATTTTTTTTTTGTTTAGATATTTATTGACATTTTTTATATTAATTTCAAGCTTGGCTACATACACACATACATATATATTAAGTACTTAATATTGATATTAACAATGTTGTCTTCTTCACTACTGAGACGTGATATTTTAGCATAAAAATAAATAATGAACAAACATAGAAATTTAAGTAACAAATAAATTAAGAAAGATTAATATTATAATGAATTTCGGAAAGCCAATCTTGGTAAGTGAAGTTTATAAATATTTTACTTTTCATAGTTTATTTGCAGATTTAAGCTCTTATACAAACTGGAATTTTTTTTAAAGTCTATACTGCATACAGAAATTCCAATAGACAAGAAGAGAGTCCGCTAACGGATACAACCACTGTACACCATTTGCAAAGAAATTATTAACAGACAGGGTTCGGTAAATCATTTATTTCTGGTGTGGCTACCATTCATAAATATTTATCTGTTTGATATTATAAATATGCTGGGTTTCAATGGAATCGATTAGTTGCATTGGATACGATCTGCGATCACATTGAAGTATAAAGTACTTTTTAACGTGCAGAAAAATTGTGAAATTCATACTTTGGTGCTTTTTCTGCCCTTAAGGAATTTCATATACATACTCGTAGTTTGGAGTCGATTAAAACATAAAGTACCTTTTAGCTAATAGCTATGGAATAAAATTGTTACTTTGGTACCTTTTTGATAAGTTGAATATATATAAAGTGTAGAGCCTTAAAATATAGAGTACTTTTAACAGTATATAAATATCAGATAAGACCAAAAATTGGTACTTTTGATCCATTTTTAACCATAAGTTTTATAGTCTTTAATGGGTTATGGACTACATTAATATATGGGTACTTTGCAGGAGTTAGGGATGGGAAATTAGATATTTTCCCTTCCTAGAACCTTCTATAGGACATGTACGCATTAAAACAGGTGTAAGTAATATAAGGTATTTGTTTTTAATAAATATGGAAACGTAGAGAAATATGAATCTGAAAATATCCGCCTATGCGAAAAAATCAAACTGATGTTCATGATCTTCCGAATATAGATAGGTCAGCATTTAGGCACCCATACACAGAATGCAATCTTATCGCAAAAAGGCGGAAAAGTTTGGCTTATTACTTTGGCCATTTACTTTGTTCATAAGCCCACTGAGAAGTCAATGCATCAAAGTAGCAATTCTTGTATATTCCAACCTTTCAACTGTATTCAATAGAGTATTGGATTTGAAAATAGGCAAAAAGAAAACAGCTGTCTCTCATGTTATGACATATCTCATGAAAGAAACTTTTGACATTTAAGAAAATTATTTTAAGTCTACATTATTAAATGAGCTTTTAGTAAAATATCAAAACGAATAGTTCCAACTAATTTCGGTTTACAAATCCTTTTTTAGAATGAACTTTAAAACACTTACCTTGTCTAACTAGAGGAATAACTTCTGCTTGCATTACGTTGACGTTAGATAATGTCGCCTTCATTATCTGTAAGAAACAAAGGTGTTTATAATTAAACTCTGCAAATCCATCTTATCCTTAAGCTAAGCCCGGCAAAGCTTTGTAATACTTATAGATAATATATATTTCAAATGCAGCTCAAACAAATAATTTCCCTGGAAAAGTGTGCCTCTGCTTATTTTAGATTATACTTGGTGGAACTTTATAACATATAAGGGAAAGCGTGTGGCTTAAAGAGAAATAATTCGAGTGAGACAACTAAAATTATTTAATTATTACAAATTGGCCAAAGTAATGCAACTGCAGCTTAAATAGTGCAACAAAGCGGCAGAATTTTATACATTCATCAGATACTTTCGAACCCTGAAGGAGTACAATAATGAAATACTCAAATTTTACAACAATTTTTACCACCCACCCACGTCAGCTTAAGTGCTAAATTCAACACCGACACAAACGCCTGTATTTACCAGCAAATAGTTGCATTGTAGTCACTAAGCCAAACACACTACTGATAGAACAAGTGTGAGGAAACATTCATATAATGCAAAAAAGTGCTCTCCTCTCTCTCTCTCTCTCTTTCTTTCTGTTGTATGAATTTGCAGGCAACTATAAATTTAGTTTCCTTATAATACGCATTAGATAGGAAAAATGAAATTCGTTGAAGAGAAAATTAGATAAAAAAGCAGTCCTTAACCGGATATGACACAGTCTTGAAAGGATACGCGAACTTAAAAGACGAGTTCAAAGGCGAATAAATTGAAACAAAAGAAATTGCAATAAACTTGAATGAAAGCTGTACTAAAAAGGTGCTAAAACTGCAAAATACTTTAAGCAAATCAGATTAGTTGTTGGGCATTTCAATAGATGCATAAATTTGCATACATTTCAAAGGACATTGACCATGTTGTTATGGCCAGGGTCACTGCAAGTAGCCAAAAGCAAACTTTAGTGCATAATATAAACAAAAAAGTGAGATAGAAAAACTAATTTAATCATTCGGCAATCGATAAATATTTTTAGTATTATTTTGTGTAAAGAAATTCAGATTTGGCCACTTATTTTGACATGTTTAATATTAATTGGAATTTTGGTATTTCTTTATAATAAAAATTTGATTAAACTAAATATTTTTAATAAATTTTATTGGCACACGCTTTTTAAAAATTTTATAAAGACCTTTTTTAAGGAAAAGAAATGAAAATATTCCAAACAACGTAAAAAAGAATTTTACAAAGTGAAAATTAAATACTGAAGAAATAGCATAGATAAACTTTGTTACGTGTATGAATAATTACTCTGTGTATGAAAAAGGATATTCCAAAGAAGTCATAAAAATGGTAATTTCCACAATGGCTTGTCACTTGCTTTGAGGGTTCTGCAATGATATTCTACGCAACACTTTTCTTTTTAAGCGAATTAAAACGCAAAACAGCGCGTTCAATAAATAATTAATCATTTCAATTAAAAAAATATTTGAAAAAACTCTCTAGGGAAAATCGTTTGAAACTTTGTTTAACTGAAATAAATTATCATTCATTATGATTACACGAAATAATTTTCTGGTAAAAATGTTTTCATTGCGATTAAATTAAACAATTTTTTATGCAAAGTAATGAATATGAAGCATATTGACTGAAAATTATTTCAATTGAAACTATCAATTAAATGTTTTGTTGATTTCGAGGGGCTTAAAATGATTTTGATTTGAATTGCATTTGTGCTGATCAGAGGAACGGCCATCTTTTTCAAAATAATTAAAAATATTTACTTTCAATAGAGTTTCTAGACCAGTTCCAGTCTTAGTAGCAAAAAAATGGATATCCAGATGATTTGAAGGCTTCCAATGTAAAGGTTTCTTATAGAAAAATGGGCCCTTTCTTATATACTTCCATGGAGGTGAATAGAAAATCCAATTTAAAATTTATACCATTCCAAAGCATTGAGAATATTTTCTGTAGCAAAGCGTTTCCATTAAAATATGGAAAATTTGCTCATAAAACTGGACTCGTATGTTGATTTCAAAACATCGAACAATTTCGCTACAGAGGCTTGTGGTCCCACCAAGAATTCAATTTCTCATTGCCTAAACTCATAATCCAGTACTTTTTTTTTAAGTATCAATTGCATTCGATTATTTGTGAACAACAAATTATCATTAAATAATTTTTCCTTTAATCAGCATATCGCATACACATCAATTTGTAGCCGGTTTGTTGTTTTATAAAAAAAAAAAACGTTAACAAGGCTACGAAAATTGATTCAATTAGCAATTTGAAATGTAATTTTATCGGAAAGCATATCGAAAATATTTCTAAATATCCTTCCCTCTCAGCCATTTCTACAAGGTTAAATTTTCCTGTTCTCACTTACTGACAATTTACAAATACTATATGTAAATTTTTTTTTTTTTTACTAATTGTCGTAACTGGCCACCAATATTTGCCACCTCATATAAAATATTGATTTTGCGCCGCAATTTGGGTCAATTATTATTTGAATTAAAGGAAAACATATGAAGGAAAAGGTATGGAATGCCCCAAAAAACGAGAAGTTCTAAAAAGCCTTGTCCTTTTTTTTTGACTCCTGCTACCGTACAGATAAAACAAAAGACGCTATTAAGGGAAATGTAATTGGGTTAGTCGAAATTGCCTAGAAGTTTGTGTAAATTAAATGATACAACATAAAAAAATAGTGAACAACTAAATAAAACGGGTGTTTTCTTAAGCTCGCCGCAACTTAAATTAATCATTTAAAGATTATTTCGGGAATTTTCTTGGCTACTGCATGTTGGTTTACCTGCATAATCAGTGACTTTATGTAACTCCAAAGAGGCAATAATCAACGGGTAGATTTCCTGAAATCATTTTATTGCAAAATATATATTTTATTTATATCGATGGTAGCGGCTGCCGTATGCTTAACCAGACCCGTAGAATTCAGCTGTGACTTTATCCTTAAAGGATGTCATGGGCATGTACATGATCAAATGCGGTGTATTTTTCTGTATGATATAGTCTTCCTGTTACTCATTCTTCTAATATCGGTACTCAAGACATGGCCTCTAAAACCCTCTAAAGCACTCATGCAGAAGTTCAAAGTTAATTGGTGTTTGTGCTCAGGAGAACATTCTTATTACCGGTTAATTTTTTGCTCCTACCAATCAGAATCCCTTCATCATATAATCATTCCACGAAAATATAATACAAATAAGAAAAATAGATGAGAAATTTTCTGTTTTATGACGGCCAGATATTGGGTACCAACTAACACTGAACTTACTAAGTCTGCCTTACTAATCTTGGCTCACCTAATATAGCCTAAAACAAAAGTATGGCATGATCTTTTCTTTAAATATCCCAATTAAACCAACCACCGATTAATGCCTTATAATGCGCTATAGCTCTTTAATACGCTCATTCTTTAGACGCGCTGGAGTTTTTGCCCATAATGGACAGATTAAGTGCGTCGTTAAAATCCATCTAGAAAGCTTTGCAGCGTTGCTTAAGCGCTAATCTTCTCCTCATTGTAATTTACCCCAATAAGCGGTTTAAAAGGAAGCGCAGTACGATGTTCCGCGTAAAGGTTTACCCTTTCACGAAGTCTATCGAGCTTCAAAAATCAACTTTCGTTAATTTGCGCTAAAGACAACACAAGATGAGCCAAGCAAAGAGTAGGTGGGAGTTTGACCAGCATTTAGTGGCTTTTTATGCCTTCCAACGAAGCGCTTTTACGAGCACATGGTAAAGAAAGGTAAAGGTGATGCAATTATTTTATTTCGATTAACTGAATTACATATTCATAAAACGAATTGCTGATGCCTTTATGGACACACACATACTTCGATTGGCAACAACATTTTGTTTTTGCTTTGCAAGGAAGAAGTTTTTGATGTGCTTTCGTCGCCACAACTGTTGGCCTGCATCATAAAACAAACATAAATTAGCAGTTGCGTGCTAATACAATTTGATGCACATATATTGAAAATAATATAAAATTGGAAAGCTCGTCACGACGCAACGCTAATGGATTACAGTCGGGGTTACTCACATCTAAATGCACCCCATTTGACACTGGCGCACAGTTGCGATCGTGTGGCAAGCGAGTTAATGTATGTCTGATCCATTTTGATAGCATGGAGAGGAATTCGACATAATTTGATCAGGTTTTTGGTGCTCAAAATGAACAATTTTCTATTCTGAAAATATTGAAATCAATCAACAGAATTTATTAACTTTAATTCCATTAAGGCTTCTCTTTGTACTTTCTTTTATTAAAATAATCGCACCAAATTTTAGCACAAAATCAAATAAATCGTTAAAATAATTTATAAAAAAATTATTTTAAAATTGTTAAAACGTTTTCCAAAGTTTTCAAATTTACCACAAAAATGAAAAAGTTTAGAAAAAATTTGATTAAAAACCTTTTTTCAATTACACATCAAAAACTTTCGTCATAATAGAGTGTCTACTACAGCCGGTTATAAATAGAATATTTAATTATTCGGTTCTATTCTATAAAACGGCATTTTTAAAATCGAATAAAAGGCTTCTGGGTAAATATGAGGGCGTACAGGGGAATGATTATTTTCCCACTAATAGCAATAAATTATAATACATAGATCGTTGCAACAATTGCCAATTTTTATTTTTATGAGCCACAATGAGCGGAAATGATGACGCCACAATTAAAGAAAAGTGAAGTATGCGATTTTAAATTATATATTATTTTATTTAACAGCGGACAATATTATAAAATTAAAGTCTTAAAAAGTCTTTCTCACATCCAAAACTTCTGGAAGTGCCTTCATTGAAATATGCAATGGCAACTCTTTATCCTACTCTTTAAAAATAACGATGCAGTTGACTTCAAAGCTACAGCAGCAGTTGCCGGCATTTGTAGACATGCAGTTTGCTGACTCTAATATGTTTATTACATTAAATGAAAAAATCGTAAAGTTTTCCAATATCGAAAAATTATCAATAATATCGACAAAATTTTTATAAAAACTTTTTCGATTAAATTTTCTATACACTAATTAAAATTTTAACAATTTTTTGTAAAAGTTGAAAGTGATTTCTAAAGAAAATGAAATGATTTTAGAAACAGAGAAAATTGTTTATTAAAGCAATTGAAGTTGCAAAGCTGGTGGCTTGTACGCAGGGAAAGATTCAGGGTCTGGGCAGGAATCGATCGTGCAATCTCTTGTGTATTAGGCTGCTCGCTATGCATTCCCGTAAGAAGGCAGACGTGAAACTGAAATAAGTTTCTTTTTTTTTTTTGGAAATTTTTATAAAAAAATAAAAATTTTGTAAAATATAAAAGAATAATAAAGTACGGAAAATAATAGAGAAAAAAAGATTTTTAAAATAATTTTTCTTTAAAATTATATAGTTCTCTTGAAAAAAAAATTTTTGTTTTTTGTAGAGAAAAAGTTCTTTTTGCCGTGTCTTTGAACCTCCGAAACACAGTTTTAGCGATGTAAATATAATAAGAAATATTCCATTAACGATACAGACATAACGATAGAAGAAAAAAGTATTATCGACACAGAAATTTGCGAAACTTTTCTCTTGCAACATTGAAGAATTTTTATAAAAAAAAAAAAAATATAAAAATATTGATTTAAAAGCACAGAGACCGAACTTTTTCACTACAAAAGTTTTATTCATTCAAAAGCTGAAAAAAGCAAAAAAAAAAAAAATATATATATTTTCTCAAAAAAAAATTCTATAATTTAAACGGAGAATTATTTTATAAACCTTTTCCGTGTTTCTAGATGAATCGTATGTGTGTCAGTCGAGCTCATTACAAATGCAACATGCTATAATGGAAAAGGACACAATTAAAATGAAAAATAGCCATGAAAAACACGGAACGGCTTATCAGTAGGAAAAATGAGAGAATGCTCAGCGACACTCCCACAACACATGCACAAAGAGACAACAGTTCAATGAGATTTTCCAATCACATTTATACGCAATTCCATTCCTTTTTGTGTATTTTTCCTTAGTTTTTTTTCTTGTGCAAGCCAAAACCTTCTGTTGGCCAAATCGAAATATACTGAATGACCACAACCGACAGTGAGTGTGTCACGAGTGTTTATATTTTTTTTCTCTCGTTTGTTAATGAATGAATATTTACTATTTTAGTTTTCATTCTAAACGGAAGTGAATGCAAATCACATTTCGCTTTAGACATTCAACGCCTTCAGTTCGTGGCAACCACAAACAAAAACTAAAAATAAGGCTTGACTGAATACTGGCCATCAGCTGCAGGATATTAATAAAAATGTGCAAAAAAAGAAAACCATTTACTCTTAAATAAGTTATAAATGTAATTTATTTTATGCGATTATTATCTCCTTAAGTTGTATCAATCTCTTTTGCCTCCTGGTTGCAAAAGTGTCTGTCTGCCTGTGTGTTTGCAGGTCCTGTCAAACATAATTGCAGGGATTATGTGTCACAACCGGTCATTTTTATTCCACTAAAACCATGAATGCTTAATCAGTTAAAAAATCGACTAAAAAGTAAACAATAACAATTTATAAATAATTTAAATTATAATGTGCTTTGCAAAACAGCGGCTACTTTTTTTTTTATTTAAAGGAAGTGATGATAAATTATACTCAGGCACGATTTGTGGCCTGAGTAGTGAATTTCGTTAAAAACGTAAATACTTTATCCAATTTAGTGGAAAGTTTTTAATGCGAATGATAAGGACAATTACAGTTTAGTTGGGATTTTCCTGTGAATCATGCTAATTTCGCCAGCAATTTGACTATTATAATTGATTGGTTAACAAATCAAAAACAAAAACAAGTTTAAAAAATTAAAATAAAGAGAATAAAATACAGACAATAACCACATCATGCCACCAAAACGTAGACGCAGATTTCAGGGATTATATTACCATTCGTCGCCGCCCAAAGGTAAGTCTCTCAAGCACATTATATTAATAATTTTCCAAAACAAATCGGTTCGGTTCGGTAAACGCAATTCGAGTGAACTTTTTATTTCGAAACCGCATTCACATTGTTTTACTCGTTCTTTAATCGAATAAATCTGGCGGAAGCACATTTTTTAATAATTTTCCAAAACAGATCGGTTCGGTTCGGTAAACGCAATTCGAGTGAACTTTTTATTTCGAAACCGCATTCAAATTGTTTTATTTGTTCTTTAATCGAATAAATCTGGCGGAAGCACATTTTTTAATGATTTTGCAAAACAAATCGGTTCGGTTCGGTAAACGCAATTCAAATGAACTTTTTATTTCGAAACCGCATTCACATTGTTTTACTCGTTCTTTAATCGAATAAAGCGAAGCACATTTTTTAATAATTTTATAAAACAAATCGGTTCGGTTCCGTAAACGGAATTCGAGTGAACTTTTTATTTCGAAACCGCATTCACATTGTTTTACTCGTTCTTTAATCGAATAAATCTGGCGGAAGCACATTTTTTAATAATTTTCCAAAACAAATCGGTTCGGTTCGGTAAACGCAATTCGAGTGAACTTTTTATTTCGAAACCGCATTCAAATTGTTTTATTTGTTCTTTAATCGAATAAATCTGGCGGAAGCACATTTTTTAATAATTTTCCAAAACAAATCGGTTCGGTTCGGTAAACGCATTTCAAATGAACTTTTTATTTCGAAACCGCCTTCACATTGCTTTACTCGTTCTTTAATCGAATAAAGCGAAGCACATTTTTTAATAATTTTCCAAAACAAATCGGTTCGGTTCCGTAAACGGAATTCGAGTGAACTTTTTATTTCGAAACCGCATTCACATTGTTTTACTCGTTCTTTAATCGAATAAATCTGGCGGAAGCACATTTTTTAATAATTTTCCAAAACAAATCGGTTCGGTTCCGTAAACGGAATTCGAGTGAACTTTTGCTTTACTCGTTCTTTAATCGAATAACACTTAAATTAAAAAAAATTATTAAAATTTAAAATTTTAGAAAATATTTAAAAATTTTAAAAAATTTAAAAAAAAAAATTTTAAATTTAACAATTCTAATAAAAATCATTAAACTAAAGTATAAAAAAAAAATAATTTAAAAAACTTATTCTGCTATTCCAAATATGAAGAAACATGATTCGAATAAAAAAAAAACTTTTGGGATGAATTTTTTGAGTCATCCAGCAGTGGCCACTTGAGTGGATACTTCCGTATCCGGAATTTAACCTTTTTGTATTAAAAGAGTGATTATAAATGATTGTTTACTTGCGCGCTGAAATTTAATGAAATGCTTCGAAATTTCAAACGCCCTCATATTTACCCAGAAGCCTTTTATTCGATTTTCAAAATGCCGTTTTATAGAATAAAACCGAATAATCAAATCACCATTCACGTGCACATACACACGAACAAAGTTTTATATGGAAATCAGTTGCTAAGATTTTAGAATAATTATTTCTTTTGTGTTTAAAACAGGTTCAGAGTTAATATATTAACATCTACTCGATATAAATTTTGAGAGTAAAAAGTAATTTTTAAATTAAAGTGTATTATTACAAGGGGATTCCCCAACTTTATTTATTAGCATCTATTTTGTCTGTTGGGTGGTAAAGCTGGTCTAGATGCTTGCATTTATGTATAATAAAATAAATTCATATCGAATAAAATGTTGTTGTTGGTCGGGTTTAGATTTGAAACACTTTTTCAAGGCTTGCTATGATTGCTGTTTTGTAATTCTCAATTGATTGTTGAGAATGTGGGCATATAATAACATGGTATACCTTTTTGACTGAGTAACGAGTGAACTACTAGCAACGAGTTTGGCTTTAGTAGCAATGAAATAAAATCTTCAAGTGGACCCGAAACATTTCACGTAACCTTTTGTAATTTGAATAACAACGAAGAATACGGTTATTAGCATTCAGAATTTAAGGAATAACAAATAATTACTTCCAAAGAAACTTATAAAGTTATTTAAGTACTTAATGTTGTGAAAATGTTTTTATTAAATTGCCTTAATTAATAAATGTGAGTTTCGGACACAAATACACTAAAAACTCCACACATACTTTCTTTTAATCGTTAACTTAATTTCTAGTGTTTCGACTATTTTATGTTCTATAAACATGCAACAAAAAAAAAAGAAATAAAATAAAAATAAAAAATTATACAATTTTTCTACGTGTTGATTTAATATATATTTCCCTTATTTCCTTGGAATTGTTTACCAAGCCAATGACACTTGCTGTCCTAAACTGAAATATAGCAGCTGCTTTTTAAGGATATTATTATTTGATGAATTTAAAAATGTTACGCTTTCACTCATTTTAAATACAACTTAATTGTCCTTGAAAAGAGTTTCCTCTGGAAGATTTATTGGATTTATTATTGATTTATTTATTTATTTAGATACCATCTTTCTTTTTATAGATTAAATACAACTTAATTGTCCTTGAAAAGAGTTTCCTCTAGAAGATTTATTGGCAACAGATACCATCTTTCTTTTTATAGGACTGGCGCTCTAATATTTAATTTTAAAGCAATAAACTTTTATAAGTAAGAAATAAAAGTTTCACTAATTTCTTACCAGAAATATACGTTAATAACAAGTGTTTCCGGATGTTTGGTTGGAATGGGGTATATATGTTGAAAGTTCTAAGGACAACATTTAAACGATTTCACACGGTTGGTGTCATTATAATTTTGTCTTAACATGTCTAATAGAATTTATATAAAGTTTTTTAATTGGTCGACTTGCCATGCATTAATAGAAAGAATAAAACATTTTGGAAAGTAGACAGGACAATTAAACTTCATGATGAATTTCGTAGGCAGCAGTGGAAGGACATGCCTACATCTTCTGTATCTTCAGTATACTTAAGCCAAGGAAGGCAACTTTATCGTTAATTAGATATCTATCAAATTACTTTTTTTTACGCGGTAAATACTTCAGTTGGGAAATTGTGTAAAAACGATCGTGAAAAAATGCTATCTATCAAATTACACCCAACTCTTTTTTTACGTGGTAAATACTTCAGTTACGAAATCGTGTAAAAACTATTATGAAAAAATGTTCTAAATATTTCCCTAAAAACATCAATGCAAAAGAATTAGTTATAAAATTTATATTATATAACTATTTATAAAGAAAAATAATTCATTTTCAATAAAAAAAAATAAAATTAGTGGGCAGGGAATATTCCATTCATATTAAAATTTAAACTGAAATAAAGAACAAAAATCAATTTTTCAATCTCATTGTCATTTCTCATGGGATTGATTTTCTCTTCTGAATATTTTGCCGTAGAAAGATAAAGTTGTAAACAAAAAAAAGTTAAATGGAAAATTTCACAAACTAACTAAAACAAACACTTTCATGCAAGCATTGACTTTTAGAAATTATTTATTACGTTCTACGAACAGAAGTGTGCTTCACTTCAAGTCCTAGGAGTTTATAGAAAAAGCGAACATTTATAGGATTGCCGCGTAAAGTAAGCAGTTCTGGAATACATTAAATTACTGTAAAGTAAATATCCTAGAAGACGTTTTCAAAATTAAAAATGAAAATAGTTTTTTAGGGATTTGTATTACAACAAAAAATAAACATAATGTAAAAGTGTACTTATTTTAATATCGCGTATAGAATGAGTTGGGTGTACAATTTCCGCGTCTGTAAATTATGACAAATAGGATTAATAAAAAAAATTATTTTATTGGATTTGTAGAAAATAAAAAAATTTCCTACTGCGACCTGCCAAAAACTTGTATATAAAATCAGGAGCAACGATCAGTCCTGTACGCCAAGCTGAGTAGTGTACATGATGATGGGGATATTCACATCACTTTTCCGAGAACTTTCCTCAGTAGCATATTAATTTCACTACTACGCGGAATTTCGTGGGCATCTCACCTAAATTGGTATTAAATTCAAGTATGTTGTTCCAAAATATTTGATAATAAATTTAAAAATTTATAAGAAATATAATATTTATAAAACATTAAAAAATATTCTTGCCCTGCTCAAATACATATATGGCCAATTCTTTACTCTGCTTCGTTGGGGAAATTGCAATGTTCATGCAATACGAACAAAATACTATAAAATTTATAAAATAAATTCAATATGATATTAAAATGAAAAAAAGTAAAAGAGAAAAAACAGGAAAGTAATTTATTTACTGCATGTATGCAAACTAACAGTGCCAATAGAGGGAGGGGAAGAGAATTATATTAAAGTCGGCTACATCTAACGTTATGCCCACATTCCTTTAGAAAAGTTCTCTTTTAAAAAATTTTTTTTGGATTTTTATTTTAATATATATTCTACCAATATTTCCCTAAAAATTTCCTTAGAAATTTGCCAACATGATCAGGAATATATTACTGATGGCTGTAGGATAATTTAAAAATTAAGTAAATTCATTTAATAATAAATAACAATAATATTTCTCTTCTTATAGATTATTAAAAATAAAAATTTCCTAATTTACAATTTTGTTTTGATTTAAAAAAATTTAATACTTTTTATTATTTGCATTTATTGCTTTGAAATTTTACAAATTATTTTATTATTTTAAAGCAGCTGATGTCCTGTAAGGAGGATAAAAGAGGAAAATATTAAAAAAAAATTGTGATTTTCCTTTCTTTCACAAAAAAGTTCTATTTTTTATAATTATTATTAAAATTAGATTATATTGAAATTTAAAGGGAGGCCTAAGACATTATAGAACGAATTAACATTTACACAAGGAAGCCATCTCATCCTAGTTGTGTCTGTAGTGGCTTTTGCAAGATAAAGAAAAATCCATTGAGGCGGGAACAATCAAAATCATATGATGTGTTTTAAAGTCTATAACGGAAGTTAAAAAGCCAGTTTGTTTTTGTTTTTTATATATCTATATGGCAAGAGACACATGTGGCTCCTGTGGCCCCTGTGCCCCCTTGATTAATAGACAGTACATATAAATGCATTCAAACAGAACGCTTAAGGAAAGTTGATGTTCCTTTCAGTTTAACTTTCCCGTTCCAGAACAATTGCAATACGTTATTTTTTTATAGACACACGATGGGGCCGGTGTTGTTCCATACGCTAGTAAGCAATTAAATTGTTAAATACTGATTTGGATGACGAGGGCGTGTGATTGGCTGGAATCTCAATGACTGTGGCGTATAATTAATATTGAATCGTTGCAGAACAATCATACGCCAAGAGTGACTTTTACACAATTTTCTTTAGTGAATAATAGAGAAGTTTCATGTTAGCCAGATTATTATGTGGATCACTTTTGCAGGAATGGAAACGAGGTAGCACTTGTTACTTTTGATAGGGGTACCTTTGTAATATACCGGCGATACGCATACAGCGTAAGCATTTGCAGACTTAGTACTTTGGCAGTGTACTTTCTATATAGGCTAGCACTTTTTTAAATATAAAAAATGTAACTTTAAGGTCCTGCAAATAAACAAACAAGGACACATATTTTGTGGGAAGAAGCAAAACAGGCAATTAGTTCTTTGAACACCTAGACTAGAAAGGTATATCTATACGTGGCAAGCCGGGCCAATTGATACTTTTTTGTAATTTACATGATGTGGGATAATTTAAGCAGAGGATTGAATTTGCTTTACCAATTACGAAATCTGTGTGCTATAAACGACTGGCAAAGGATACCATGAATATGGCATAGAAATCAATATTTATCAACATTTTTTGTTGCATTTCCTTACATTTACTGCCAATATCCACACGCTGTATAAGTTCATAATTAAAATAAAATTTTTTATGACCGCAATACACATAAGTAAAGATGATAGCAAAATATATTTAATTTTCAATATGTTTAATTTCAAATATTTTTTAATTGTACTCTTCTACAATTGAATGGAATTTCATAGAACAATAGATTTAATGCCAATTATGTTACTCGTTATATATTTTCATTCAATTATTTTACCAACTCCCATAAAAGAAAACTATTTCAGACGTACGTGAAATAATTTTCCTGTCTGATTTTTCGTTTTTCAAGTAGTTCAAGCGACAAGTTCTGTTGGTGATTTTTGAAATTTATTTTTATATAATTAAAATGTTTCTCACTTTCGCCTTCTTAATAAGTCCTTGAGTATAAAAAAAGAACACGTGCAAGTTCCCCCTTTTTAAGTCAATTTATTTGTCAATCAATAACAGTTAAAGGTTTTTCTTGAGATAGTAACGAAAGGAGACTCCATTAGATTTACTACGAAATATTTCCTTTTTAGGATTGTCTTTTAATATTTCAAATGAAAAGATGTGATGGTATGGGGTTTTAAGGAGGTTAAACTCTTTGTTTGCTTATGTGTATTCCTAGCCACGTTATTTATTAATAACTCGATAAATATGCTCTGCTTTGGAATATGCTGTTGGTCAACTAACTGCTTTAAAAGCGCTACTGGCTGCCCTTAAGACTACCATACGATCTATCAAACATGAAAGTTATCTGCAATACTGAAATAAACTTAAAGCTTATACAAAGTCCATTGTAAATTGATAAATCATGGCCTCTCGAAACATTCATTACAAGTACAGAAAACGCTTAATGAAAAGATATTGCAGCGATAATTAGTGATAATCCTTTTCGAAAATGGGCATATATTTCGGATGAATTGATATTTGTTAACTGCTAATGAAAGAAAAGTTTCGTGTCTCTGGAGAATATTCCAAACTTATCGCTGCTCGACTCTCAATTCACTTCTTTTTCAAGGAAGAAAAATTTGATTTCTCAAGGTGATTTGCAGCTTTTAAGCCATCGGTTTTGCTCAAATTTTGCTCATGCTTGACTCTTGACCATGTCCTTTTAATAAACATCTGACCAAATTTGAGAGAAAAAACATTTCTTAAGGCCTCTTCTTCATTTGAGTTATGGGCCAATAAAAGTAGGTTCTAGAGAACGATATTTTAAAGTTTATGAAGGGATGTATCGAGGTGTTATTGTAAAAGTTATCGGCACTTATAAATGATGAATTTGTCTAATGTTTTTTCAAAATATTTGAAAATATATGAATATAATTATTTTTTCAAGGACAATTTGATTTAATCATTTTATAAGATTTATATGAAGCGATATTCATCGGCAATTATAAATGATGAAGCTAAAGACAGAGTTCATAGATGAATGTGCCTATTGACTTTTCAAAATATTTGAAAATATTTGTATATAATTTTTTTTCAAGGACAATTTGATAACTAACCAAAGATAAATAATATATTTTTTTTTTATTATTCGTATGAAATATATATGTGAAGTTTTTTTTTATAAAATTAGTCAGTTAACGTTTCATGTCAAGTTTTCATTGTCAAGTAACCCACTAAATATCCTTTAAAGTCTTTTGTAAAAATGAAGTCTCACTAAGTTTTTTTTATTAATCTCTTTGCTGAAATATTTCCAAGGTAGCTGCCAAGGCTTGTAACGCTTTAGAACAAATAAAAATTTCTTTTTACCAAATAAATTGCACTCTCTAATGAATTGCTTTAAGTACTGATTGATTACAACTTGAACAGAAAAACGTAATTGCTTTGAATTAACGTAACTCCAGGATCTTGGCCCAAATATTGGATAAATATATAAACATATTGTACAATATTATTAAACACTCTCCATTTCTCGTACAATAAAGAGCAAAAATATTGTTTTTTTTTTTTAAGGAGAAATAGATCCTACGAATTATGTCGTTACAGAAATTGCTATGCGGAAGTCAACTATGAGTTTATTCGCACGTCTTTTCTTAGTTTTTGTTTTATAATTGTTGTAATTTATTATAATTATCCTCGTTGCATTGCTATTTTGCTTCTTTTTAGTTTTATAAATACCTTCTAATTATTGTAATAATTACTTTGTACCCAATAATAATTTTTAATAAATGGCCTTTTCACGGAAGTCAATATTGACTTTTGGTGCTTTCCCAGAAGCCATTTAGCGATACTACAATACGTTTACTTCGCTATTATTCGCAACTACGCAAAAGTTGCTAGTTTATGGAGTACAAGGTAACTCATAGTTGACATCTACGAGTTATGTCGTAGTTGGCAGACAACAACGTGTTAAGAACAAATTACGGGGGCGCACAATAATTTATACCAGCCAATAAAATAATTTACACTATATAAATATTAATAATATTACTCCCCACTTATTAGGCAAATACTTTAGTTACATCAATCCACAGCCAATCTGAAGTTTTAATTTTAGCTTTAGACGAAACACCAGTTAAAGGTATGGCTGTTGTCCATGTTGGAGTGTTATAGACGGCTTGTCTGTACACTTCTTTAAACACAAAGCCAAACGGACTGTTTCTGTGTCTTTAAATTGACTAATTCAATCCCTTTAAAAACATTTATTAATTAATCGTTTGATGTTTAATGTCATCAACAGCTTTTTATGGGTTTTCGGCGTTTTGCTTTTTGCTTTTTGCTTTTTGCTTTTGATTTGGTCAAGTTGGTAAATGTTAATTTTGTTATTTCTATTTATTGCCGTTTTCTTTTTATGTATTACATGCTTGACTCTTGACCATGTCCTTTTAATAAACATCTGACCAATACATTTGCATGTTCTTGCACATATAAACTCGTATATGTATTAACATGCCCTACTTAGCATACATTCACATTCGAATACTCCTTTTGTACGTGTGTTCAGCATACAACTTTTAAAGGGTTCTCTGAACTTCACTTTAATTTAGTCGTTGGCCGGCTTTCTAACTTAGTACACGCCTGTCATTTGAATCCGTTAACAAACGAAAGCAATTTAATTACACACTCCTACAGAAACTCGCATACCGAATTGTTACTAAATCAAATATGTAAAACAGATATGCGTTGTATATAATTTAATACGATTTATTGATTTTCCTTTTTTTTTTTTTAATTTCGAGTATTGAACTGTATACAATTTATGCTATTGAAAAGTTTCTAATGAGTGATTCGCCTATTTTTATTTCGCAGTTTTACCCATGAATGGTCAGCTGGCTACCAATGGTGGGCAACGTGCTCGTGGTCCTGATGGTAAGTAAAAAATTTATTAAAGACCGCAAGAAAGAATTACATATAAGAAACTTTAATTTGAGAAAATATGATTCGTTCGTGGTGAATAATTCATAAAAAGTTAATTATCAAAGCAGTGATAATGGCAAATGTTCCCCAATAGACTAACGATTATATAAATGACATAATCGGCTGGCCTATAGATCAGTAGAATACTGATCGAATGCTTTATCGAAACAGTTTCTTTGGCGATGATTCTTTTTTTGTCCTTTTTATGGCATTAAGATGTTTACATATCATGATCAGCGATTTTTTGTTTGTAAATATGAAAATGATGTGGCAGAAAAGTGGTAGCAATAAGGCCTGCCAATTATCCTGTGAGGTCATGCATTTCAAGGCCTCTTGATTATCGTTAGTGGAGTTACGTGATAAGCCAGCATACACTGATGGCTTGGAGGTTGATGTGGTTCATGTCACTAGCAACAAACAGCCCGCATTTAATATGTGGCACTCAGCGCAATTTAGTGTCCTATTTAGCTAGTTGTCACTGTAACTAATTGATCCTCTTAGACATTTTCGCTGATCTTTCGAGTGCCTACAAGACTACATTCTACGGTAAACATTTTTCAAGAATAATATTTTTAAACTAATTTGATGAATAATTCAAGCCAGCTATACAGGAAAATGTGCTTGAGAAATTGTTCGTCACTGTATGCAAGAAGGATAAGAATAAAATAATTATAGTCGTACACTTTCTTCTGTGAATGTTTATTCTCAGCGAAAAACTGGACCCCATCTTTGGTCCACTATATTGAAAACTCACTTCCAATTTTCATTCTCACGCTTTTAATCGTTAAAATTAAAGCTTTTCTAATTTAATAAAAGTTTTAATAAAATCCTATTTTAATATCAATTAAATTATTAATAGAAAAAAGTTGTTGCTAATTAAATATCGCAGCAATCATCGATTTAATTGAGTATTATTCAATTGAGTAATCGCCATCAAGCTGAAAGGGATTGTTTTCAGTTTCATAGTCTTCTGCTTTTTTATGTATACGAGTACTTTAATAACCTTAATAATTATCAACTGAAAGCTCATTAGCATTAAAAACGGCCTTATAACACTCTGTCTTCTACAACATTTACAAGACTGTGGGGTTTGATTGCGATAATTATTTAAATGATTTTTTTATGTTTTCTTAATGCGAGAACAATTAAAACTTCTTGACAAAACAAATTGATGTCACTTAAATTTGGTGGAAAAACCAACATGGAATATGTAACGTTCTCTTATGTAATGAATTTTAAAACATTTTCTGGGAATGTATTGTATGCGTGCATGAATCGTACACCTGACCCTCCGTTACCAATTTAAATTACCGCTTGATGACTCTTAGCCTCATTATTCGTATATGGAATTTAATAGACAAATTTATTTTCAATTACATAAATTGGTTAGAATTTTTGTAAATGAACGTCAATTGCTTGCAGACAGAAGAGGCAAGCAATGACAGGTGTAAAGAAGAAAAAAGTAATTTGCGAGTAAAAGTCAGTAGTGTTTTAAATGACAAAAGTAAATAAAAATTCAATATAAAATTATTTTCTTGTGACTACGATAATCATAACAATGCAAATCTTGCATTGAAATCTCTTTTAATAGCATTAGCTGAACGCGTTTAAGATCTTGGGTTCGATCCCCAACGTAAGCAGTCATATAAAAATTCTCTGGAATTTTTCACATTTTCTTTAATATCTCACTCGCTTAACAATCAAAAACTGGCAACGACGAAAAGAGGGCACTTCTGGGCACTTACAACCCCTCGGCAGTGTTGTGTAGCAGTAGTACGGCGGCAAAGTGCTCTCTCTATTTATGCCCTCTTCCACGACTCACTCTCCCAATTCCGTAAGAATCTATTGCATGCGCCTGTACTATAATTTGAGCAATGGTTTTAAGGAAACACTTTGTTTATATGAAAGAAACATGAATGATGGAGCACTGCCAGTGACACTACCCCATGGAAATTTCAAATGTTTTAGTCGTGATGAAAATTACAAGTAGAGTGGAAGAATTCGCCTTCGACTTATCGTTCAGATCTAGCTTAAAGTAAAGTTTTAATATACAACAAAAACTTATCCTCCCTTTACCTAATGGCATGTTATAATTATGAAGAGTAGTTTCGGAGTAAGAGCGTGGCTGCCCCAGTAACAACTTCTCTTACTTACAAGGAAATAATTCATTTCTTGTGCAGTGAGAGTAGGGTCCGCTTAAGCTTCTTATATCTGCTCTACGATTACCTTTCGACAGGAAACAGTTTAGTGTGCTTTCCTTAAGGGGCTCTGAGTGAGGAACAGTAGACTACTGTGCTGCGACATTTAAACCGTAGAATTTGCAGGCTTTGAGAGTGCGATGATTTGAGTTTCAAGCATTTAGTAGACCGTTCACGAGCAGGTGGATTTACATGCTACTTCTCACAAGGATTTATTGAGTGGCGAGAAATGCCCAAAGTATAAAGATTTGTACCCCATCTGTAAGGACTCACCGTCTTTATTGATTTATTTTCAAAGCTTTAAAACTTTCTTCCTTCATCACTGAGCCACGAAAATTTCCCGAATACATAGATTTGTGTATCAAAAGTAAAAGTTCAAATAACTTTTACTAGTGGGACAACTCCTCGTTTTCCTTTCACTTTTTTCCCAGCCTTATGAGTTGCACTTGAATGAAATTTAATTTCAAAGAAAACTTTCTGCGATTTGGTGATTGATTTGCATGCAGGCATGCAAGCGCGTGAAAGCGAAAACTTTAGAAACTTTACACCGAAATTAATTTTATAAAAGAAAAGCTAATAAAAGTATAAAGTCAATGCAAAAGTATTAAAAATATTAAGTAAACGTAATAATCATTTGAAATTGTTTAAGATTTTTCAGTCAAATTATCCACTATACGAATATGGATGCATGAGAAGGATATTGGCAAACTCACAAGAGTATTGTGGGCTGGGCAGGGCAACCGCTTGAGACAACAAGCCAGCACAAATGCTAAAGTGAAGAGGTTTCTCTCGGCTGTGCCTTATGTTATGGTAATTATAAATGATGCAATGTTATCTAAGTTTGGCCAAAATTAATTAAATGTCGGCTTGTTTTCAATAGAATTCCATTAAAGATGTCCATCAGGCCGTCATCGACAACAATTTGGAAAATCTTCAAACAAATCTGGAGGCACCTGTTCCGCCAGCCTTGGTGACATGTCGCGATGCAAACGGTTTAAATTTAATACACAAGGCCGCTGGCTTGGGGCATGCCACAATTCTGGAATATTTAATAGCAACTTGGCCGGATGGTGTACACGAGTCAGATATAACAGGCAAAACCCCACTGCATTGGGCTGCCAGTGCAAAAAACAATATGCGCTGTTATACACTGCTCACGCAAGCTGGTTGTGATGAAGAGGCCTTTGACTATGTAAGACAATTATTAAAATATAAAAATTGATTATTTGCTGATGGCGCTTGTAAGGAAAATTAAATTTTGTAACATTTAAATTTTTTGTTTGTCATTGAAAATGATGTTAAAGAAAATGAAAACGCCTTCATTTTATCGCCACAAACCTCATGAAATTGAACGTGCTTTTTTAACGTACGTACCGGAAGCGCCGCGTGTGTCACCGGATGTCGCCACCGACTGGGAGGCTTTAAGCGTCGAAGGCGGTGATGGCAAGGTATGCTTGTTTCCTATTTGATTTCTTTCATTCGTAATATTTACACAGCGGTGTGTGTGTTCATGTGTGTGTGTACTGTATATATTTTGGTTTGCAGAAACCTGATATTAAAATACCCGAACTGAATGGATTTGGTAGACATTCGAATGCTGAAAGCAATGAAAATACTTCAGAGGCCGAAAATACAGAAGCGTAAGTTTTTTTTAATTAATTTATAAATTTTAATTTAAAACATACACGAACTTCATTCCCAATAGCATTCCAAGCAAATATTCCAAAAAATGGTTGAAGTTATTTATAAAATTGCAATCATTTAAAAAAAAATAAATTCTTCTGCAGAGGCGTTTTCTTTCATACTTTGACGTGTTTGAAAGTCGTGTTTGAGGGCATGAGTTCTGGCATTAATTGAACTGTAAAACTCTTTGGATCAGACCCCTTGAGGAAAATATGGCGTTATATTGTCTAAAGCATTAATTCCGAGGTCCGAGGTTACAACATAAAACTTTAGTCCTGAGTTGAGAAAATCTTTCTGTAAGCTTTTGCCATGTCACGGGCAAAGCTTTATTCATCATTATAAAAGAGGTTTCCGATTAGAAGTATTTTCCTTTTGGCTTTCAAAAACGCTACTTGGTCTTCTCTATCAATATCCTTCTCTCCCGATTTTAGGAAAAATCATTTCGGGCACTAATCTAATTATGCTAAATACAATTAATGGGCGTATCTACGCTTCTCAGCACGCTGCTGGCATTAATTAAACGATCTTTAAAAATGTATTTATTACACCCTCTCCATCAAAGAGTAAGCTTGATATGGGCCTGGTAATTTCCACATTATTTATTCTGCGACCTTATAAATTATATATATGCTGAATCCATATAAGAAGGGAAGTTGATTGGGCTTTGTCCGTCCGTCCGCTTTTTTGCCTATACCTGGAATTTTTTGACATTTTTGCTGCGGTATAAATTGAACTTAAAAATATTCGAAAAATTATTCGGTATGAAGTTCACGAAAATCGGGAATAGCTAAAACTTACAAAATGAAAGTTTAATTCATTGCTGTATAGGGGGGAAAATATTCTTGGAAAAGGGTGTAAGACTGACGAAAACTATATTCTTCCCATACCCCAGTGGCTGCTTTAATCGTCTCAGTAAATAGTTTTCTCAGCATTTATTTTAATTTTTTCATTGCAAGTGGTCACGAAGACGAAGATGTTGGACAAGAACATGATGAGCCAATCACGAATGCAGATCAACACGATGAAGAAGCTGAGGAGGATGTATCAGAGAAGAATAACGACATTGATGGTTCAAAGGAATTGACTAACCATGAATATGAGAATCAAAACGAAGAGGAAGCAGAAGTCGAACAGGAACAACAAGAGGAAGACGACGAAGGAGTTGGCGAAAAATTGGAAGATCAAGAAATGCCAGAGGAAAAGCCAGAAGCTGAAGATGATGTAAGTTTATGTCTTTAACTAACACTCCTTCAATTACCCAACAAAAGAGCACCTTATTTCTACTAATTAGGGCTGTAAATACATTGGACCTGAAGCTTTGCAATCAAAAGCTTTCCATTTCATTTTTATTTATTTGACAAGGTTACGTTTAATAATATTTTTAAATTTAAATGAAAGAAATAATTGGGATTGAAAATAAGTAAGTGTCTGTACATGAGTGCTTATGTAAATAAAAAAAAAGCTTTCTTATTTACTATCTTACACTTGAGCTTGAAAATCACCTAATATTCTAAAGCTTCCACCTTCTTTATCTCTACTAAGGCCATTTTAAGTTAATCGCAGATTAAAAAGCTTAAAATTTAAATATAATTTTTAAATACTTTTCTAATAAAAAAAAAAAAAAAAAAAAACAATAAAAATCAAACAAAAGTTCTGTAAAAAGTAAGCCATTGTCGGCCTTGATAAGAACGCTTATAGAAGACAAAAACTTTCTCCATAAAATTTTAACTAAACTTTCGTAAGTATTAATTAATTATTTCTATTGTTGAAGCTGCTTTATTTGGTTTTTACTTTGAAAGTTTCCTTGACTTGTTTATATTTATTATTATCAAAAAAAAAAAAACAAAAACAAAAACAAAACGCTTGAAAAACTGGTTGTTGTTTTTATTTTACTGGCTTAAAAAAGTTTCAAATGATATAATTTTTATACCAAAATCAAAGCTTTTGAGAATTTAGAAAATATCAGTCGACAATTGTTTACTTTTGCAGAAACAACAAACTGAATTTCTTATCAAAACGACTGCGAATTTAATAAATGGCTCAGAGGATGAGGATGAAATTGTGAAGGAAAATATGGAGAATATTGAGCAGGTCAATGGAAAAGAAAAGGACAATAAAAACACGGAAGATGAAAATTTGGAGGATACACGCGAAGAAACAGTTTTACAGGTTTCGGAGGAATCACTTATAGAAGAAGATGAAAAAAACCATACAAACAATAATGACGAAGCAACGGACCAAGAAATGGGCAAGAAAGCTAAAGAAACTTTAGAAAATGTAGATGCAGTTGATGGAAATTGTGAAGCAGCTGAAAGTGAGGAAACAATTGAATTGGAAAATAATAAAGACAGCAATAATGAAAATAAGGCAGAGGCAGAAAATATACCGCAGGATGAAGAGCAGTCAAGCGATATTACAGAAATGGTTATTGAAAAAAAAACCGAGAGTCCTCCACAAGCTGGCCAGGACTGTGAAAAAGAAAGTCCTGAAAAACTATCTCAAACAGCAAGTGAAACGGATGAAACTGCTGAAGAGCAGCACGATAGCAGTAAACCAAACGTTTCTAAAGTTAATGAAGATACACTAGAAGTTGGTGAAGAAAATGTAAAAATAAATGGCGAAGAGGAGGAAGATAAAGGCGACTCTAAAACTTTAATGAAAACTTTAAGCGGTATTAAAAATGAAGTAAAAGATAATGTTTTATTCTTGACAAATCAAATCAAAAATGTTTTTACTGATAAGGATAATAAAGAAGAACAAGAACAACATGACGAAAAAGCCAATACTAAAATAGAGGAAAATATAGAATTAAAGAATTTAATAAATGCTAAGGAAATTGGAAACGAAGATGATAATAAGGAAGAAACGCATGAAACTCCCGATGGTGAACATCAAGAGGATGTTAAGGAATCTATGGAATCATCTGAAGTAAATCAAAACCAACTGCAAAGTGATAATGTTGATGAACATGAAACTAAAGGCAAAGGTGAGGAAGCCATACAAGAAAACGGTTGTACTCTTCCAGACCGGCCAATTACTGGCGATGCTCAAAAACGGAATATGAGTAATTTAAAGGAAACCCCTGAACCACTAAATCAAACAGAAGCGCTTGAAAGAATGACTCCTAGCCCAAACTCCCCCCGTTCAATAGAAGGTACTCCATCAACTATACAAACACCTCCTCTAACAACTGCTCAATCTAAGATAAAAGATTCTCCTAAGCAAACAACTGATAAGACTGAAGAAGATGAAAACAATAATAACAGCAAAGTGGTTAATGAACTGGTAACTACTGCAGAAATGGTTAATGCAACCAATTTAGCAGAGTTAGTAAGCGATGAACAGCTCAGAGAGCTTGATAGATCCTTGGAAGCATACAAAAACGCCGAAGAAGAGCACAAAGAAACGGAAGTTGTTGCTAAGCTAGAGGAAGAAAACGGAAATCTTAAAGACAATGTTAAAGAAATCGCCATTAAAGAGGCGAGTTTGATATCTAAAGAGATCGTTCCAAAAGGTGATTACGAAAAATTGGAAACCGATTCGAATGATGTTATCATTCACACTGAAAATTCTAAAGAGGAAATATCCGATAAAACATCAATCAAGAAAAGCGAGAGTAGTGACGAAGAAGACGAGGTACAATTTGGCACTCTCTAACTTATAGAACGCTCTCAAACGATTGGATTTTTGTTAAAAAATAAAAATTTCTCACACACTCACTGCACTTGGAAAGCTATTCCATTAAATGCTACAAAATTCTATTTAAAAACAAGTAGTTGTCGTTATAATTAATTGTACTTGTGCGTGTGTCATAAAAGCACTTGTAGTTTAATAATCGTTTGTTTTATTTGAAAATATTTGTATTAAAAAGAATGTTGATCTAATCATATCACAACTAAATGCTCGCGAAATTGAAATAAACACTTCAGAACTAAAATACAATAAAAATTGCTTAAACGTTTGAAACTTCTTTAAATGCCCAAACTCCCCTCATCTTTATATAAACAATGGCAAGCGATAGCGATAGACTGTGAGTGCCCCAACAGTTTTTTATTACTACACAATATTATTGTAACGTTAAAAAGTTAGTGAAATGTCACTGTCTCAGTGATTCACCATATTATCGTGTATCGTGAATAGTGTACCTCGTATGAAATAAACAAGCCTTAGGAAGGGTTCTAAAGCAATGTAGGATGTGCTAGCTGGTCTTGGTATAACGTGCCGGATTATTCATTACAGCGAAAAATTGCTTAGGTCATGCTCTTAAAAAAAATTTGTAAACCGATTTATTATTTATAAATAGAAATAAAAGCCAACAGCTGATTTGAGAAGGAGCTGGTGAAACTCCTTTCTGCCGTAGAATTTATATATCTATTCTTGCCGACAGTTTTATACAGCCATTGCATGAGGCAACTAAATGTAAAAGAATTCATTGTTCATTACATACGATTTTGGCAAAAGAGAGATTCCTTACGCAAAGCAGTCAAATGTAATGAGAAATTATGCACAAGTAAATATCTTGCACTTCTCATATAAAAATGCCGTGGCCCCTGGTAGTACAAGGTAGTACATTGCGAGCAGACTTTTACTGCCATAAGTGGAAGTAAATTCGCTCTTTAAAAAAATTTTAGTTTTGTTAAGTAAAAAATTTTTTTTCCAAGGAAATCACTCGTACTTATGCAATTCATTGCCTCACTCATTGGAGTAAAGTGAAAACGATGGTGGAAGAGAAGGAAGGTGGCGAAGAAGTGGGCATGTGTACGTTCTCTGTCGAAATAAATGCTTTTGAGCGGTTTTTAGTAGATTTTCTGTTAGAAGAAGTGTATGCGGCGAGTGGAAGTGTATGCAAGCAAGTGACACTTTCGCCTCAAAGGAATTTTTTTATACTTCCCTGAGATTGCGGTCACACCCACGTACTGAACTTGCCAGATCAGTTTTTAGTAAGTAGGAAGAAATAATATTGAAAAATAATAATGAAACGACTTGCATAGACTTATTGCATAGACTTGGGAAGTGAACATTTTTATTATTTTATTGCAACTCATTGAAATGTAGCCGGAGGTCACTAATCGCCTTCTTAAAATTGTAGTCGATTTGTATTGCAGGTTATGATTGAAACTTATTCTCAACTAGATTAGAAAATTTTCGCCATTTTGTCTTTTGATTTTGGCCAACAAGTTTTTGGCAAAAAAAAAAAAAAATAATAATATGAAATAGAAGGAAATATTTGCCATTGTTTTTTTGTATTGGTTGCTCTGCAACATGAAGTGCTTTCACTTGCGAGTAAATCAAAATTTAAATGCAACTTTACAACAACAAGTTTCATTTTCAACAGTCAAGTAAATCAAGCCATGATCAATCATTTTCGTACTCTATTAAAAATCAACTCATCTGATTTAACCTAGAAATATAATTTTGTAATAAATACTTTTTTAAATGTTAAGAATCTTTATTTTTCGTTTACGAAGCAACTGCTTGTGTGGTGTGCGTGTTAACACAACTGTCAAATACTTGCAGCAAACTTTGCCTGACTTATTTGTTGCAATTTCATACATCTTTTAAGGTAACAGCCGTTGTGAAATGGCATTTTGGCATGCAATTAGATGGTACAACAATAAAAGAAAATGTATGTACTGCAAGCCGTTTGTGCAAAAAGCAAACAAACAAACAAATAACAAAACAACAACAACAATACTGAATAAAATATTTAAATAAAAAAGCGTCAGTTGTAACTGTTAGATATGGCACTCGAACAATCTTTATCAAATTGCGTTTAAATAAGTTTGGCTCATTATAGTAACTGCGGCAGTGATATTGATACTTGCTTACCGGTGGCACATTCATTACTTTTTATTTATAAGTTTAGATAGAAGATTGATTGTCTAACTTTCATTTCCATAAACACGTGCTTGATTTCGAAAGTTTACTTTTTTTTTTTTAATTTTTTCATTATCGGAATTTATGATGCATTTCAGCAAACGGCTTCCTATAATTTGTCTTTTTTTTAAAAAAAAAAATCATCATTGAAACAATCTTTTCCATGTGCGATAAATACGATTGAAGCTCGATTATGCGTCTCTCATGACAACGGGGTTGTCACTAATATTCGAACAACTCTGGCGAAGGAAGTATATATTGGCAAACGTATTGAAAAAAGGTGTTCCTCGTTGCTTACAACGTGGCGAACACTTTATATAGCAGCATTTCAATTTTTCAGTCAACTATTTGTGAACTTTGCTTATGTAGTCATAGGAAAACTAATTTTCCGATTTTAAACGATTTATTATTAGAAGCCTTCACAATCATCATAAACACCATCAAATGATTTATTATATATATAAAGAAAGTGATAAAAATAAACTATTAAAACAGGCAATAAAATAACTGTACCGCATAATCGAGTTTCAACAGTATTGTTTCTTGCCAATATAGAATTAATTAAAATTATAGTTTCCTATTTTGTTTTTATACAATATTTTGTTAACTTTTTAAATGAAATTTAACAGGCAGAGCATCTGGGGTAACGTAAAGTGAATGTGAGTCCATCAGCGCCAATTCGAAAGTGATTTGTGAGGCCCATATGTAAAATAAGTTTAATAATTTCGAAATTATTTTGCCTAAAGTTCACACAATTTAATTTGCCAATTACATTAATGTTATCGGCAGAATGAATGTACCCGTACTTCATGCTAATGTAGTGCTAGCACGCTTTTATGCTTATAGAAAATATGTAAACTTATGTATGTAAACTTCGGCTGGTTTCACTATATATAATAAATAAGCAATCAGCTGTTCGGTACAGGGGTGCATTATGTAACGATTGCTTTCGTATATGCTTCCTAGAAAAAAGTCTAAGAATGGCTTGAATAGTTCTAAATATATTTTTCATACATCTAAATATAGTACAACACTTTCGTTATTATTTTTATGATTAAGTATTATATATAACGCTATATTGAGCCGATATTTGCTCAATTGACAGTACTTCGAATAACTCCATGTACATGTTAATATCGGAGCATGCAATGCTTTTCATAGACAAGCATTTTTAATTATGTATGTATGTGTGGATATGTGTGCATATGTGTACTTATGTTGCTATATTTATGGTGTGTGTGTGCTTGCTTTTTGTCAGACATGTTATTATTAAAAAGTTTCAAAAAGAGGTGGGAAATACCACAATATCATGTAAGAAACATGCAGCCCACCAATAGTTTGGGACGTTACAAGAAGTAAATTTTAAGTTCGGTAAGCATTTATATGGTTTTCAAATAACCCAGCCCATCAGCTGTTTCGTAGGGGTATCCAGACATTCGGCTAATTCTACGTTAATTTTTTTTTAATTGGAAACTAGAATTTTCTAGAATTTTTTTTTTTATTTGTATACAATTTGTTTTGGAACATAAATTAAGAAGACGAGATTTATTTCCAAAAGTTATTATATCCAAAAGCTCTGAAATCCCAAAAAAATTAAATTTGACTTAAATAAATGTCCGTGGAGTGTCAGCTGATTAGACGCTTTTCCTTTGCTAGAAAAATGTAATTCAAACAAAATTATTAATCAAAATTATAATAACAAAAATATTTAATACATTCCAAACACTCTACAACAAACTTCGGCTAAAAGCACAGCTTTTCCGTTTCAGTGGCAGTGCTAAAAAACTTTTGACTTTTGCAAAAGCAATATATTATCAGTAATTGAAGTATTGCAGCAAAATATCTCTTTTAATAAAAATTTCCACTTACTTATAAGTAGGGATCATTTTTATTATACAAACTTTTAATAAGCCATTCATAAATATCTACCCCAAAGCTTCGGAGCTTCTATTTTCGGATTTGGTTAATTTTGTGTTCAACACTACTGTTGCCAATTAATTTATGTTCTTAATAAAGACTCAAAAAGCTCTCTCTGCCTATTTTTGGTGCCGGAATAAAAAGCCCATTAAGTACAGCCTGAGCCAATTTTTTATAATGTTTTGTACCAGCCTGCTACATCACTCTCCAAGCAATCTAAATTCTAACATAAAATGTCTGTTAACGGAAAACTTCATCATCTTTTGTGATAAAACTTTTCTAGTTTGCAAAGCCATTTCTCAATTAAAATATAATATTTCAATTCCGTTACAGCCGTTATTAAAGCCATTGAATAAAAAATGACATGCGCCAGTTACAGCTTAATGCTTTTAAATTTCTTTTGGCTTCTGAGCTTTTTTAAAACATCTACTAAAAGCTCATGTTCATGTGAAATGTCTTTAAAATTCAGGTGCCAACAGGTGATTTTCATGTAAAGACAACTTAAACAGTTTTAATGAACACTTTTCCCCGCACAAAAAAAAGCTCGTTTAGACAGCTCAATGATTTTTATTAACGAAAAGTTATAATAAATTTACATTTGTGTTGAACATTCTGTGGCATCTAAAAGAATAAATGATTAATTTCTCTTATACAGTGAAGGATAAAATTGTTTTGATATTCCGCAATTATTAATAATTTTTTAATTGCATATAAATAAATAAATATAAGCTTATTTATGGATGAAAGCTTTGTATTTGTAATGGCTGATTTTTAAGCCCGAGAGGACTTGCATCGTCGTACTGGGAATCTACATGTACAAGCAAACGGTTCTGATGTGATGGCCGTTTGTGTGCCCTATAAAATATGCATCGCTGCTCCAGCAAACGGACTCCAGACTATATTCCGATATTAATTTACATGCAGAAATATCGCACATTTGGCACGTCAAAATCTAAAGTTTTCAACACTGCACATGTTGTACGATTTTGCTTTAGAAAATGTGGGTGCAACCATTGACTTTTTGAAATCAAACGGTGATAACAATTTACCTTACCCAGCAGTACTCTCAAAAGATTTTTTAATTTGTGTGTCGCCCAGGGGAATATGATCAAGGTACAGCCTACAAAGCCGGAAGTCGTAGGTTCAATTTGCTGCTTAAGCCCTATGGGTTTTTAGGCGCACAAGCCGAAAGCTTTGCAGGTTGAGTTGGTTAAAAATATATATATATATTTTTGCTAGTATCGCGGATGCAATTGAAAAGTTTCTTAATTTTTTTTATGTGGTCCAAAGAAATATATTTTTTAGGGGTGCTCTGGTTGCATGCGGCTTAATAAATTGAATTGTAATACGCTAATAAAAGTCAATGTGCTTTTGTTACAAAAAAGAAATATTACAGAATTGTATGATGTAATTTTTCAAATTACAGGGTGCTACATTTACCGCGTGCAAATTGCTTTTATGTTATGATGCACTCAAGGGTATTTGCTTTGCATTTGAGTAGTTTGCTAGTATTATATTGAACTATATGGACTTCAGTAGCAGTTTCAGAATCAAACAGCTTTTTTTTTGGAGCATTTGATTAAGGCAAAATATGAAAGCAGTAATATTGTACAGTAGTGGCAGATGCATGAGCTTGATAGTAGAGTTAAGCGCAAATCACAAAGAACTCAAACGTTTTGTTTTCAAAGACGCAAAAAAAAAAAAAAATTAATTATTTTCTTAGGAATATCCAGCTGAATTGGGAAATGAAGAAAATAGTGAAACAGAAGATGAAGTTGTGATTGAACATGATCCTGAACCAGAAGAGGGGCCGTCATCAGACACGTTTACTGAAGCACATGGAGGGCAAGTTCACCAGAAAAAGTGCACAAGTCAAGACGAAGACAAGTGTGACGATGCGGTAGAAGATGGTGAGGCTTCTCCTACTCCTTCCCTGGCCATTGAAGGCTTTGTGCAGGGCGTTGCCGAAGATAATACAGTTCAGTCACAAACAGCTGCTTATGTTGATGACGACAAAGTATAACTTTTTGCAAAAAAAATCATTTTGTCCCTTTTGTTTCTGTTTTTTTTTCTCCCAGCATACAAATAATGATGCAGTTACAATTTTCAATATTTTAATTTCTTATGACTTTTAATTTTGTATAATTTATGTTTTTTTTTTTATTTCATTTTTTTTTAATGATTTCAACGATTAAAATTCGCATAAAATAATAATTAAAAAGTTTCAATAATAATTAGAACACAAATTATCTCTCAATTTTCACAGTCCCAATGTTTTCTTTCTATTTAATTTTTAATTTTTAATTTTATTCATAATTTATAATTGGCACAATTTCCTACACTTCCATATCTGTTTTCAATCTCTTTTCATTGGCAATCAGAAGTTATTGTTTAGTTTCTTTCCGTTGTGTTAAACGTGCGATTTTTCTTTTTTGTTTTAAGTTAAAATTTCTTAAAATTTAATTTAAAACTATTTAAACACGATATTTTATCATCACAAACAAACAATTATTAAATGCAAACAACACAAAAAAAGGAAGTACGTCTGCAGAGAATAATCCAAGCTGGTGATATGGAACAGTTGGCGCAAATTGTTTTGAATGGCGATGGCCAAAAGCTTTTAAATGTAGAGGCCAAGGAACCGGAAATACAAGCATTTCTAAGCAATGTACCCAACTACATGGTAAAATTTGATTAGCGATCTATTATATGAAATTGAAATACATGAACAAAATTTGCTTACTTAGGAAAAAATACGATGCGTTCACGAAGCTGCCCGTCAAGGTAGCTTGTTGAATCTACAACAGGCTTTAGATCGTAGAAAGTTTGCTATTGCCAGGGATGACATCTCACCAAATGGTGCAACCCCTTTGCATGTGGCCGTTTTGTTTGGTAACAGTGGTAAGAGCGGTGTTATTCAATTTGTAAATTTCTCTTTTTTTAGAAAATACTTTATATACTTTTCAGATATTGTGCGGTATTTAGCTGCCCGGTTTCCCGAAACGACTACAATAGCTGATAATGAGGGGCGCACGGCATTACATTATGCTGCAGTTATAAATGATAATGGCCATTTTTATAATATTCTACTGCAGTTGGGCGGCAACCCTAAAATGGCTGATAATGTAAGTTGCTAAATAATTGACCAAAAGCTTTCCAGACAAAAAGCAAAAGGTGTATATATATTTCTTATTTTACTACGCAATAAAAGAAAATAATAAAAACATTAATAATTTTTGGCAACAGCATAATTATATATATTTTTGATTTATATTTATATATATATATATGATATATATATATGATATATATATATGATATATATATATGATATATATATATGATATATATATATGATATATATATATGATATATATATTGATATATATATTTAATATTGATATTTGATATATATTTTTTGCTTTGTACTAAATTTAAAAAAAAGAAGTAAATTGAGCAGGGGAAAACACTTTTGGGATGATACCGCTTTCCAAATGTCATCCAAATTATATAGCACTCGACAAAACTGACAGTTACATTTGGAACACTGATTAGCCACCTCTATTATACTACTCCCAGACAGCCCTAGGATGCATTCGCATGAAAATCTGATAGTGATTCCCTACTATCCTAAAAAATTACATCAAAATGGCATTGCTGGTTTTCTGCTATCCTGTAAAAATGATGCAATTAAATGCTGCTGATTAAAGTAAATGCAACTCTGATCGTATGAAAATGATTATTTTATGAAAATTTTTTCAAACTTTTCTTTGTCATAAAAATCTGAAATATTTAGGCCATACTATGCGTTTTTTGCAGCAGAAATGCCATGTTTGATAACTCATGCGAAAGTGTAGGATAGTGTTTTGGGAACGTTACTGCGAAGAACTTTTGCATTACGACACTATCTTGCCTATAATCACATATAAAACAGTTTCTATTAAATTCCGCGGATGGCGTATGATTAATAATCAATCATCATTGCAAATACGCATACGCTCTGTGGTACGCAATAAAAATAATCAAACCCAGACGGATTGCATTTAAAATGTATTTATCTATTCACATGACCTAAACAGTATCAAAATATTATACTGAAAATAAGAAAACTCCAAACAAACTTCGGGATTCAGCAACTTTTAAAGCTATGGGAAAGTGTTCTGTTAGCGATTCCGCAACTTCCAATTGACAATTGAGTTTGGCGTGTAATTTGTTTGGAAATCATGAGGGAAATTTGTGAAATATCAATTTTGCTTAATTAATTTTTGTTTTCATATTATTATTATTATTATTACATTTAAATTATAATATTTCATATTAATTTTAAATTAAATTATTTATATTAAATCATTTTCGTATTTAAATTTATTTAAATACAGAATCTTGCTGAATGTCTGTTTTTTTTAATATTCCAATTTTTAATTGGCATTTGCAGTCACCTTTTCTTTAATTATCTCTCTCCCACTTCTCTTTCTCTCTCTCTCTCTCTCTCTGTCCTTGTTGAAAACCAGAAAAGAAAAGCAAAATATCAGACCGCTTTTTGCTTTACTGAAAAGAAATTCATACATCGCATTTTATAACGTTTTAAAATATTTCAATTTAATTAAAGTTTTCTTCAAATAATTTTATTGATGTAATTAATGATTGAAACTCTTTCCATTTTCGTTTACTGCAAAGATGGGTCATACGGCTGAAGACTATTTAGGCAATGAGGAACTTGCTGACACCTTAAACTATAAGCAGCTATTAAAACGTTTTGGTGCCGAAGGCTTAGAAGCTGAACTTTTGAGTGATCAAGGTGAGAGCTTGAGGAAATATTTATATCATATAAAATATTAATTATAAATTGTTTTAAATTCAATTCTCTGGTTGGAATTTGAGAAGCATTTATTTTATATTTTTTATATTCCAATTGTGTTTATATGTGTGTATACTTTTGCTTTTTATAGCTTCTGTTATTGTTAATAATAAAATTATTACGTTGCGCATTTGTAGTTTTACGTCTTCTTTAATTTTTTTTTCTTTGAATTTATAATTCTATTTGCGCAACTTTTTTTATATTGCACGCAAGGAAAGCTCTCTTATGTTCTGTTCTTTTGGTCAGAAGAGAATGTGGTGGATGGGAATGTTATTTAAATAGTTTAAGGATTTGGACGTGGTTGGATACTAAAGGTAAATTTTGCAGTCCTGCCGGGTTTTTCATAGTAAATCTCTCAGCCACTTATCCACACGTTATTGCTATTGGCCACGCCTGTACGGGACTTCAATGATGGCCTGTTTAGAAACGTGTTTTGGCGAACTTAATATCCTTATACGTTCCAGCACTGGATGCCAGTGGAATTATTCCCTTAAATTTGAATTAAAGATTTAAGTAATGAAAGTTTTTAATTTTTAAAAATTGAAATGAGCTATTGTCGCCTGCAAACATTTTAAAATTTACTCAGCCGGTCTAATTTTAATTGGGAAAAGTCTATGGAAATTTTTCTTAAAGTTATTTAATCTGATTTGAGTTCAACTCCTGATTGTAACCATATACAATAATCATGTATAATAATTTCAATTGGGCAGAGTGTGTGGAAATTTTTCTAAAAATTACTTAATCTGACTTGAGTTCAACTCCTGATTGTAACCATTCAGAATAATATTTTTTTAGTTAATCATTTTTTTTTTTGTGTAACAATAGGAGGAGAATAAAGATATAACAATTGCTACAAAGGAAAATTAACATAATTAGAGATGTTCTTAAAAATAGAATAAACAGAAAATAAATTCGGTTATCCTCTTGATGAGAAGCGGTGAACACTAATACACTGATATTAGTTTTAAAAAAAATAATAAAAAAATAGAAAAGGATATTAAATGCAATGTTTCTTATTTTATATAATTTTTTTTGTAAAAATTGGTAGTTCCAATATCACTTTTGATAGTTTGATACCATCACGAACCCTTGCACGAGTAGGAAGGATCCTCTATATATCAATTAAAATATTTTGATCTTAATAAATATTTTCTTATTATATAAATATTATATTATATAATATTTATATATATATTATATATAAATATTATATATTTCTTATCAATATAAATATTTTGATCTCCAATAAAGTATTATTTTGCACTTGTATCGTCCAATTCGCATAAATAAATTTAAAAACAAATAATTTTCCTTTTTTATGACGACTGCGATTGAATTGAATTCTAAGAGAAATTTTTGTTTCCTACATTTTCCGTTAAATGGTGCAATGTGGCAACAATGGTATCTTGAATACTGATCTGCAATGCTAAAAGACATGCTAGTTTTTTTAATATAAACAAACGACTTCACAGAGCCGCATAAAAAGTCACTCACAGGCGTTAAGTCGAATGAAGGAGTCGAATAAATTTGTTACCAAATAGATATCTTAATGAATAGATTGCTGGATGGTCACCTTGGCTTGTCATACTACTCTTTGCGCATTTCGTAAATTGAGGCCGCCAGCTGTTATAAACCATATGAAGCAATGAATTTCAGTGGATATCAAGGAGATGCATTTAACGGCTTGTCTTTGCTGCAAATGCTGCAATTTTTCTTACTGACGTTGATAGTAAAGTGTTCTATACGAACTACGCGCAAATATATAACGTTCCCCCATTAAATTTACAAAATTTGCAATAGTTGTTGCTCAATCCTAACTGAAGCAAATTGCAAAGGGTTTTTCCTTCTCAGGTATCAAATCGTAGTTATCGATATCGATATTTGTCACGCAACCTAAAAACACCATTTAGGTCAAGTGTGGTTTTTATGGAATGCAAAATATCTGTATTGGAAATATAAAGCTTATACAGTCATTCGAATAATTAAAGGCTTCCGGCGCAGAAATAACTAACATTGAGTAGGGACCGATTTCCATTCAAACAGAAACTTTCTTTCCTTCTCTTATTCCTTTACAGCTGGCACTCAAAAGAAAGAAGGAAACAAGAATACTTTGAATACTTTATTCCTGCGACCCCAATAACGAAATATTGATTTTTATAGGCCACTGTGTTTGTGTAGAATTTTCTTAGATTTTAAATAAATAATCATTGCAGCACGAGCAGTTGCTTCAAGCCTTGACCTTGATGTAATTTTTTATTAGATGCCACCATGAATTGGTGCGGCTGTTGGCAGTATGAAGTGAAAGGGGGTAACAATTTGTAGGCCATATTTATAATCAGTAGCGTTCTTTCACGCAGTATGACTTCTTTTATAACTGACCAGTCGCTCGCCCAGGCAGTCATTGTTTTAAAGTGTGCTCAGCTGGTGGTATAAAAGTCTTAAAAACGTCATTCGTCATTTGCGTTTTTAATTACGTGCGTGTTATAAATTTTTTATCAAACTAAAACGTTATTTGGAAAGTTGTTGGAACGAATTAATTTCATCGTGTTTGCAATTAAAATATAGAAAGATTCTGCGTTTGCTCATTTGAAAATATAAAATGGAAAATCGCCTGTTTGTAAATCACATAATTTGTAATATTGACGACGTGTTTGGTAAGCTATTTTCAAATGTTAACCCATTAGTAGCGAATGGGCAAGGGGAAGTTGTCATATTTGTTATTAGCACTTTGGACTTAGAAAAATTAAAACTGCTTTAAGTGGCACGCTGATGTAAAATATTCTTTCCAAAGAGAAGAGTATGAGTAGACCTCAGACCGCTTTGACACATTTTTCATTTTGCTTTTGATAATAATTTATTTCGCTTAAGTTCAAGTTTAATATTTTTATTTTTATATTTGTGTGCCTTTAAATGGTTAATATTTTTTCGAATAGCTGGTCAATAGATGTGTGTTGTTGTTGTTGTTCTTATTGTTGTTGGTGTGATTGCATTATTGCTGGGGTATGTGATGATTACAGCAGTTGAAAAGTTAGAAAAAAAAGCCTTAAGCATGTATACAGAAATGTCTAACCTACTGCCTTCTCTGCACTTCTCTGCATTCCCTTTCCATTGACATGACGGCATCTAACTTGAAACGAATGCACCAGTACCGGATGATTTGCACAGTTCGAGAAGAATAATATTGAATGAGGATGTGGCACACACTTTGGATCGTTGCTTCCATGTCATACATGATCAGAGCAAAACATTGAGCGGCCAAACAGGATCGAGTTTGAGCCGGAAAAATCCAATGTCTAGCAACAGTTCCATTCAATTGGTGGTGACACGTTATTTGAGCCGTTTCCTTAAGCGGTCAGTGTATGAGAAAATTAAGAAGCGTCAAACTAGACTGGATCACAACCTATTCGATGTGATTTGGCCTGCCTTAAGGAAAACTTGCAAGGAACGCAACTTAGAAGAGGATATTAATTATGGTATTGTAGCACCGGACTTTGATGTTTATGTGGTATTTCAAGAGTTTTTAGTGCCACTGATTAAGGATATGCATTGTATGAGTGTAAGTTCTGACTTCAAGCCTCATCCTCGCGTAGCATACTTTCCCATGGAAAATGGTGGGCGACTTAATACAGCCTATTTTGTATTCGAGGATGAGTCGAATTTGATTTTGCGCACTGTACTCGAATGCTCTAGAAATTTGGATAAATATGAATTGCCGCTTAGTCTTACAATTGCTCAGATAGAACAAGCTGAACGTTTGATGATGGGGCAATTATTTAGCTCAGCGTTTATAGGAGCTATAAATGAGGCTCATCCGGGTAGTTATTACACCTTAACTGAAGTGCTGGAAGACAATTCGGAAATCTATGAAAGTCTTATTGAGTATGGTCTCATGATACCTTTGCTGGATCTTAAAAGTCCTATACAATTTGCAGAGTCTACGGCCTTAAATGGTTGCCTGTGGCCTTATGGCCGTGGGGTTTATATTAGTGCTTCCAATAACTTGGCTGTATGGCTGAATTGCCAAGAGCATTTGCGTGTTGTAAGCGCTTCAGTTGCAAAAGAAGGTGCTGATATCGGTACAGTATACACACGGCTTGGACGCGCCATTTCATTTTTAGAACATCATATACATTTTAAAGAGAGCTATTTGTTAGGCTATTTACAATCGAGACCTTCGTATTTGGGCACTGGCTTGAAAATGACCACGATTCTACGTTTACCTAATCTCATGAAAGAAATGGACAATTTAAGACACCTTTGCTCGGTACGAGGTTTACACTTGACAACCAACTTAAATTCTAAATTAAGCGTACGTTTAATCAACATGCAATCGATGGGAGCTGTGGAACATTTGCTGTTCCAAGACTACTGTACAGCTGTCACGAATATTATATCTCTGGAGAAGGACATGTCGCTGACGAATTCCAAGCATATTGCCTCTATGTTGGTTAAGATATTTCGTCGTAAGAAAAATAGCATAGTGAATCGCGACTGAGAAGAAACTATTCAAGTTTCGAGCGATGTTTTCTTGCCACGCCCTCTTCCCCTTTGCCCGCCTCTCGCTCACACAGCAGAGCTCTTAAGTCTTATGAACATGTTGTAAAAATGCAGCTTCAATGACCATCCCACACACATTTAAGGCACCAACATTTGTAAATACAATTTCCACGCCATCAATTATAAATTAAATTCAGAGTACTACAAATTCGACCTCTACACAAATTCCTAACTTGTATTATACAACAAAACTCATTTCAAAAAAAAAAAAAAAACATCAGACAGAAAACATCAAAATGTGCAATTGTACCCTGCTTGTGCTGATTGTCAAATACTGCGGCTCGTAAGTTTAATTTTCCATACTTTATTCAAATTTTCAACTGGAACTCAAATTTAACTGAATTTCGTGATTGTTTTAAAACCAAAAAAAAAAAAAAAACAAACTTTTCAATAATAAATTTGGGCAATTCAAGTTTTAATTGCCAAATTCTGTAAACGCAGTATTAATTATTACATTCCGTTTGTGTTACGAATCAGCTGTTTTGTGCTTCTTGAAATTGCGTGTCTGAAAATTTGTATGAGGTGTTTTATAATCTTTTCACACTTGTCCATATCTTAAATCTTTCATCCACTTTCCAAGATGTTAACATCTTCTCAATCAATAGAAAAATATTCCAATATCTTTATAAGATGATCTTTTCCACTCGGTTTCACTCACCATTATTTTAGTGTAATCACTACGAAAAAGAAAAAGATCTGTCAAGAAATATATTCCATCACTACGAAATACTTTAGCAAACAATTCCTTTAATTCTGAATTCTTTTTCAGCTTATTTTCTTGCTAAATGAGGTGAAAATAAATATGACTGGTAAATGGTAACTTGCTTTTTCCAACTTTTAAAATCTCCTACGCGCTCTTCCAAGATGTTGACCAGTACAGTGTTGACTTTTTTGCAAACGTTAAATCCTTTTTGAACTTGTCAACAACTTATTGGGATGCGTAGGAAAATGTTGTGCATTGACAAACCTCGTTTACATTGCAAAATTTTTCATCTGTCATTTTTATTACATTTCGCAGTCACTAAGCTAAAATGATACAAAGATTTTTAGTGAAACGAAATGAGAAAAGATCACTTTGCAAAGATGCTGAAAGATGTTGACTTTTGTCACTATACATTTCATATGGGAAGATGGTAACGTGTTGTGAATTTGATAAGAGCTGGAGGGAGTTTGCCAGTGTAAACGATAATATAGAATCACACTAAATATTAATTTTTATGATTACGTTATACTTATACTTTCGGCTTTCCCGACTGACATCTAACTTGCAACTTGGCCGTAATCAATATGTATGCGTTAAGCAACTTTTAACTTTTGACATACGTTCAGTACGTCAACGAGAGTCATTTGGGTTCGTAGTATCGAGCTAGGGGGTAGTTATTCTCGATTCTTGATTTTATTATTAAAAACAGTTTAATTAATATCCTTTAACAAAGTATTGATTATGAAAACCTTTTTCATCGCCACGTTTATGTATGTTGAAAAGGTATAAAGTATACGTATGACATATTGCACTCGTCCCGCTCTTAAAAGTATGACAGCAACAGTATGACGATTTTTATAAAACTTTAGGAATAGTTTTGTAAGGCGATCATTTTCATACGAGCGAAAAGCATTTTTTGCAAGCAGCTGAAGGAAGAACCATGTCGCGTGACTAAGGCGTGCGTCTGTGTAGAATAGTGAATACTGGCTTTAAGTGACAGCCAAAATCTAACATATTTATTTTTAAATAAATAAATTTTTTAATTCTTCTCTAAAATCTTGCAAGCATGAGCTTTATCGAAAAGCTTTTGTCCAGAATTTAAATTTTTTTGCATTTTGCTTTCGTTTCACATTATTTTATAAAACAGCTGATTCTTACCCGGAACAAACAATTAGAAAACAGGAAGAATAGCGCAGAACGGCAATTAAAAATAAAAACTATTGAGGCTTTAAATAAGTTACTTCATGTTCTTGTTTCAATAATAAAAAGAATAATTAATAAAAATAATAATTTTAAAATAGAAATGTTTTTACGAGATTCAGTGGATTATTTTGTAAATATTTGCACTTTTTATTTAAATCATTTTTGTCCTGTCTATAGTTTTTTTTTGTTGCTGGCAATTTTCTTAATAATAATTTATATAAAGTTTTTGGTGATAATTTTTTTATAACAATTAACTCGAGCCAATGCTCAGTTCCTCATAGATATAAAAGATTTATTACCTGATATTTCGCCAAACTCCGTGTAGGATCTGAAAAAAATTAATTTTCGAATTAACATAAAGAAATAAATAAAATAATGTTTATGATTGTGAGTATCCTGGAAAAGGATCAGAAGGTAGCATTCAAAGGATTTAAAAAAGATGGAGAAAATTTAAAACTAAATTTTTTTTTCACATTAAAATAAAATTACTTTCATTTTCAGAGATGGTCGTTAGTTTTGCGTAATGAAAAAAAATATATAAATAAAAATAGTTTTTTTTTTTAAAAAACCAAAATTTTATAATTTAGTTTATATTTTTGCGTATGAAACCTAAATATCACTGAATGCTCTTCTCATAATGTACCAAGAGCACAGAATTAAAACTATCGATTTGGCTCTACCTTATAATGCGTTGCCTATTCCACAACGGCTATTTTGCTACATCCTTGGTCATACATTTCTCACATACGAAAAACATTCAAAACATTGACGTAAAAGCTTGCGTTATTATATACTTAACGTGAAAATTTGGAAAGGAAAATAATAAAATTAATATGATATATAAGATTTCACTTCAGGCAGCTGGAATTGTATTTGCGAATGTGAAAAAAACAGTTCAAAATATTAACGTGACCGACACTAATGCGGGCGTTGATTCTATATGTGTGCTTGTATACGTTACGCATTTAACTCTATTACCTGAATCTTGGTGCTTTTTTCTGTATTTTCGGAGCAATTGCCTCTTCATTTTACTTTGTATCTAACCTTTCTGCTTTTGCGGTCCTATTTTGAACCTTTACACCCCTAAAATTGTGGTTTTCATAAAAAAAGTGAGGTCAATTGATTCAATAATTATGAAATATTGTCTAAATTTTTATATACCTATTTAGGAATTTTAATATAATAATCTTTGATTCAATAAACCACATTTGTTATTTGACTTATCGGCTTCTTTGTTCAAAATCTAAATGAAGATCATCTCGAGGCGATTATCATAATTACCATTATGGAATTTTGGGTTGGCTTTACAAGGATATTGCCTATATATATATTTATATATATCTAAGATATATCTTTCTCGGTCCTATATTTGCACCATATTTCGGATCGCCACAATCAGAAGATACCCCTACAATTTCCGAATTTTATTTCAGGATATCGAAATGCCAATGTGAGCTCAATATCAGAATAATTTTTTTCAAATTCACAAATGCAATTTCAATTGCATGAAGACTTTTTAAACTTAACTTGAGTTAAATATATATATAATTACGTAATTATTTACTTTCACACACATATTCAAAACTAGTAGGTGGCTTCCAAAACACTTCCAAAAGTGTTAATGCAACTCTGCGCTTCTGATAAGAATTCCCTTTTTATACTTGAATAGTGATATTTATATGCAATGAAAGTATATATTTTGTATAAAAAATAAAGTTAATTCTGTTTCTTATAGTTTGTTTGTTTATAATATTAAATAGAAAATGTAAAATATTTTAAACTGTTTAATTCATTTTGCTTAAAATGCTGTGAAAACAAGGCAGTTGGGCTCTTTAACAATGAGTTCTATGAAGTTTTCCAAAGATCCCATCTTTTTATATACATCTTCTCGTTTTAAATAAAAGACTTAAATGCAGAATGTACTTTAAACTACCATCCCTGGAAATATAAGTACAATTTTTAAATTTTCAAATCTTTTTGGAAAAGGCGTTCCATTATTTTATATATAGTATTTTATGTCGATTGTAATAAAATCGTTGAATAAACCTCCGCATGCCATAACTAATTAGGATCTCCTCAGCTTCAAGTCACCTAAGCTCTTTGCGCAGATCCCTCTACCCAAAAACTTTGACTACACCTTAACTTGAAAATAGGATGTTACAAACAGGGTATCCGCTTGGAAGGTACACTACTTTGTTTGCTTATAATTTCTTATTAAATGAAAGATAATTGATCTTATATTGATAAATGTTTCAATTAATGTCGGCACCTATGTAGGGAATACAATATCAGATAAATGCCTCCCTCTGTTAGCCTCACAAATGGGAAATCTTTGAGGACATTCTTCACTTCATTGCTTTTTTTTTTATGAGATTGATGGATTGTTTTGAAAACTTTCTTGAGCGGCAGCAATATATTCAGCCGATCTTGTAGTATACTGCGTCTATCAGCTACAGTCCCTCTTTCTTCGAGATCAGTCACTGTACGTTGGGCGTACCGTTTCTTTCAAAATTTTACGTAACTTTCTCATTGTCACAGTAATCGATGATTGATTTTCGAGTCATTTCTACTTTACGACCGCCATATATGAACTGTCAAGACCAATGGCTTCAAAACAAATTAGTATACCTTCTCGGCGGATACCCGGTACATAATTGTTTCAAATAAATTAATTTAATTCAAATGCACGTCTGAACAGGGTATTATGAGTTAATTGTTCGCGCATGCTTGACATATTTTCCATATCACTGAACGGTTTAGGAATTTTTAATTTTATCTTAAATTTCCAAATACGAGTAGTCTGTTCTAATAAAAATTTAGCACTTGTTGGCCCATCCATTTGTGATGGTTTTTAGATGTACTATAGAACGATGTCGATACGACGATTACTAAATTTAACTCAACATTTATATTTACTTTAAAAAAATACATTTTAGGTCACATTGAGAATCAAAGTATTCAAGAGAATCCACTATTCAAAACAGAACAGGGCAAATATTTAGCAGACAGTAAGTAAATTGAATTGGGATAACTAAATCCTGGAGAACACTCTTTTTATAACAAATTGAATTTCCTTTCAAACTCCATCCAGACTTAGCTGACCCCTTAATTAAAGCTTTGACGGAAGTTGCACAAAAACGCCCCAGTGATCCCCTGAAATATTTGGCCAATTACTTGCAAAACATTGCGGCATCTCGTAATGAAAATGGTAGAACTATTATACAGGCAGCTGTACATTCGAGCAGTAGTAAAACAGATTCGGCGGGCTTGGCATCTGCGCAACAGCCAACACCGCCAGACACCCAAATGCAACGACAAACGGCGCCTGTAAATGGTCATATTCAGAACCACACGACAGTTAATAATACAGATCATTCCGTACAAAAGTTCGAAGAACTTGAAAATTATGAGGAGGATGGCAGTGACTCCGATGCAGCAATGTCGAAGAAATTGGAAGAACGTGATGAACATGGCCAAAGTATATTACACTTCACTTGTGCCCGCTCCCAACGAAAATCTGCTCTGCTACGCGTCATCGTCGAATCTAAAGTAGATATAACGTATCGCGATGAATTATATCGCACAGCAAGAGATGTGGCCCTGCAGGCCAATCAGCCGGCTAATGCCAAGGAAATTGACAACTATGTTATGTCGCTGGCGATAGTGGGTGAGTTGAGGGGAAAATATTTTTTACTTAATTAATATAAAAAAGGAAAATTAAACAATTTTTAGGTGACGTTAAGCCATTTGAACACTTTGCAATTTCTGGTTACGATCATATCATTGATGTCGTAGATCAGAGCGACACGCCCATTACGCAAGCGGTGGAAGCGAGAGGCTTGCATGAATTGGCAGAATATCTGAAAACAATTAGACCATTAGAGGTATTCTGAAATTTAAATTATATCGTTACTTACTAAAAGATATAACTTTTGTCACTTGCTAAGGAACTACGTGAAGAACTGCATCAAATGATACGCGATAATAATGTGGAACGCGTCAGGGAAATTGCTGATAGCGAAAATGGCAAATGGTTAATAAAGGCGAAAAATTATTACGGTGAGTAAAATGATTAAAGAACGGAAAAATGTTTATAGTCGGAATGCTAAGAAACGGTCAACTTTTGTTTTTTTCAACTGACATCAACATCATGAAAATCGGCTGACATCTGTCAAAGGACTTAACGTATGTCAAAAGTTAAATGCTTCCCAACTAGTCGCATCAATACATTTTTGGGATTTTAAAGAACTGAACTAGTGCGTTCTTACAGTCTTACAAGCGTTCTACTGCTGTTACACGATTCCTGATAAATTGCCAAGTCTTACTGAAGACAAATGTCAACACATTTTCATCTGTCAAGCAGCAGTTATCGATATCGATATTTCTTAATGTCTTAGAAACAGATTTTGCTAGTTATTTCATTTTATATGAACCCGCTGGATTTATAAATATATTAAATTACAGTCAATGTGACAGAGCTGGAGAACTTTTATAAAAATTATTTTTTTCAGAGTTTCCATTCCTGAAAAGTTAATTTACCTGGAAAATTTATTTATAAATTAATATTATAAAATTCTTTTAATGGGGAGCAAATTACGAAAACTAAACTCGTTACAGGTCGGACTGCTCTGCATATTGCAGTTTTATACGAATCAGTGGAAATTGTAGAACATTTTGCTAATCGCTGTCCGGAAGCCCTAAGAATTGGCGACAATGTAAGTACAACATAAAACTTAAAATCGGTTTCAAACGAGTTACATACTCATTTTAACAGTTGGAACGCACCCCTCTACACTATGCCATGGGTATAAATACCATTGAGGGCATCAGTCGTATTTTGATACAGAATGGTGCCAAGCGTACATACAAGGATTTGAAGGGACGCCAACCGAGTTATTATTTCATGAATAAAGCGGATATTTTACGTTTGCAAGAGGAAGAGGACGAAAATCGTTAAAGCATATACAGCAAAATCAAGAAATTCTACATTGAAATTGAAATAAAAATATTAAGAGTGTCAAATATGAACCATATCCTTTCAAGTGCACTTAAGGACATTTAAATATTTTTTATAGTTTGTAGCAATAACTGGTTAAGTCACCTTTTCAATGTATTCAATAAATTTTAAATATAAAGAAATAGTTGACAAAATTCCAAACAATAAATCGCATTTTATGTGATTTAAAGAAGAGGCGGTAAATGAACGCTTGTATGAATTCAAAAGTTTATAAATTTTTGGCCACCGAGCTTTAAAGTTCTCACGTGACCCAAAGTCTACATAGCAGCTGCAGCTACTTCTCGTATATTATTATTTTTCTAGTTATTACGAGAACGTTTCTTTCCAACGGAATGACGAAAAAAAAATATTAAGAAAAAGTCCTTATGGTAGGACATTTAAGTCATGAAACACGCCATGCATGCTGACGCAGCCGCAGCTTAGTTTTTTTGGTTACTAAATTTGCCAATTAGACAGGAGGTTGTAGTTCCAATTCCCGCAAAGATAAGCTCTTATTATTCAATTTTATTAAATTTCTAGTGACTGCTATACTTTTGCCCTCAGTTGCATTATTTTTGGTTGAATATTAAAGTAAAAAAATTTTTGGCAACGCGCTCTTACATTGAATTATATGACACTGAAATTAATACGCCGCACCACAAATATTAATTTGTCAAATCTGATACTGAACAAGTAAAATTTGACGCATTTTATGATCCCAGATAGCCTCAAGATACGGATACTAATTGCTTTGCGTCACGTTTTGTTATCGTTAGCAGGTCCACTTGACGTCGCAAAAAAAAGAACTTAAAAAGTTTTAAAAGTAAAAAATACTTGAAAAGAAGTTTTAAAATTTTATAATAAAAAAAAAATTTTAATTATTAAAATATTTATTAAAAGAAAATATATGCGAGTAATTATTTAATGAATAAAACTGGGTCGGAAGAGGGAATTAGAAATAACTAAAGTCAAAAGAGGAGATAAATATTCTAAAAAAAAGTTATGTACAGTGACAACATGCCAAACAACAATCCAGAGAAGGGACACTCTTGCACAGCTTTCGAACATCACATTATGCATTTTCGCTTAGCTTTCCATTAAGAAATTGCTGCCTCACATTAGGAAATTTTTTTTGTCAACTCTGTTTACGGGTTTAAGTAACGGAGGCAAATTAATTGAAAACGGAGGAAGGGTTTTATATAGACAAATTGAAAAAATTAGTGTTAAAATGTCACTGTTGCAATTGAAAAACAGGGCTGTATGCAGAGAAAGTGCTAAAACTGCTCTGCAGATCGGAAACATGGTGCAAAGGATCATATTACAGTACTAAACACATCCGGCACAAGAAGTCACGATCTCAAATGTTGCTGGCTAGCACTGGAGTTTTATGGCCAGTTGCATAATTTTTGCCCGACTTAGGACCGACATCATATAGAGTTGCCATATTAAATATTTCAATATGCCAGAACTATAAGCTCATGTTGACCACTGTTGCAATGCTAACCGTGTAGCCATGTAGCAGTATTGCATTGAACATAATGATTTTCATGTATATACGGTTTTTTTTTATGACAGGTTGTAGTCGGCAGCAGTTGTGCCATGCACGAACTACGCAAAGTACTAATACGTTTTCTTAATTTGAAATTTCTAAGTGATGTTCACCCGGTGCCGTTGAGAATATAATAAAAAAGTGTTTCATTTTTAATTCAGATCCAGCCGTTTATTTTGAAGAGAGTTTACATATCTTCGAATTTAAATAGCTTAGCGATATGAAAACTGGTTACACTTTAAACCCCTTATGCTCATAATATGAACAGTAACCCTCGTAAAATGTCTGATGTGTTTTAGTTTATATGAGTATGTATTTGAATGAGGTAAACAATTATTTGCTTTCTTACGTTGATTTACTATTTTATCAAGCCTCGAATAATTATTAATTAGTCGATTATTTAATCACACATCTTAAGATAATAAAAGATTATTAATTTAAAATTTTATTTTTGAATACTTGGCATAATATTATGTATTTTGTGGCTTTCATTCCGAACCATTTGACTAAACGGGAGCCATCGCTTGTACTTTTAGCAAACTGTTGTAAAATAATTAAAGTCGTTTTACTGAGTTCAATATGACAGCGAAAACAAAGAAGGGTGTGTATTTGAATGCAACTACAGATAAAAAAATCTTGCCAGAGTGCAGCCCAAATATGTGAAGAATAAAATATAAATTATTGTTCATCTTTGTGTAGGTACCTTATTGGGCCAAAGACACTTACAGGCACTTTTGTTATTCCTGGCTGTGGTATGCAATTACTATGCTAAACTGAATACGAGCGTTGCGGTGGTCGCGATGACAAATGCCGAAACAACCAATCCAGATTTTGAGGTAAGTAATAATCGAATTAAGATCTGATTACTTTTCACTTTGCGTTATCGATTTGTGTCGTTCTAAGCTGGGGCAAATATTTGAGAAATATGAATGAATCAGCTGGTTAATAGAATCATAAATCAGCTGACGTGGCGAACACTGACTAAATAAACAGCTTGAAATATTTTATTTACAAAAAGATTTATTTCGAATAAAAGCTGCTCTTTTGAAAGAAGACAATTATCTTTATGTAATAAAAAGCTCACAAGCTTTATAGAGCTTTATAGAGAGATGGTAACTCCTCAACAAATTAATAGTTGTTGGTCGACGTGAAAAATAATAAAACTGTCTTAAAGATCGTTATGCACAACAATTGCAAGAATGGTTTATTTATTTATTTACCAAATATTATAATTATATGAATATAATTGCAATATGTATAGAAGCACTTGCTGAGGCCTTTGGCTTCTGGCTCCCCGGGGAATTGAACCCCCGACACCTGCGTAACAGGCGGGTATACTAACCATTATGCCATCGAGGGGCTCGAGGAAGGTTTATTTTTTATAAATATTTAGAAATTCGTCTCTGGCTGTAGTTCTGCTTAATGCATTCATCAACTTAAACTGGTTTAATTTGAAGATCCAATTAAAGGGATGTTGCTAAACAGCAAAAGCGTAAAAGTTAGTCACAGAAGAGTGCGGGCAACAATTAAGGCTCAAGTTCATCACAGGTTCATCGAAAGGTTAGTGGTAAAACAGTGTGTCCGTTGCCAGCAATACTTATCACAGCGTAAACTAATGCACATGTATTGTAACTACCGGAGCTGTGTATTGCAGCCCTCATGCACCCTTCAGCTTGCAGTTGTGATGCTAATGAAATTAATTGTTAAATAATTTTCATTCTCCGATAAGAAACTGGAAACTGTGTGCTGAAAATTATAATTCGTTTTCGCTAGGAAAGTAGACTTTGTACAGAAATTTAAATTTAATTTTTTAAGAAGCATTTAACTGTTGAACTATGCTTATCCCCCGGCGTATGGCCTTTTCCTAATTTAAATAAATTTAGATTCGCTAAACTTAATGTGTTATAATGAAAGTTCTTGGTCGCAAAAGGTTTAAAAAAGTTCCACAAATATTCCATTGTTATTTTTGTTTGCAGGAGTACGATTGGTCGGAGATGGAGAAGCATCTAATAATTTCCAGTTTCTTTTGGGGTTATTTCTTGACACAATTTCCGGGAGGCTACTTGTGTCGCCGTTTTGGTGCCAAAATTATTATGTTAATATCGACTCTCGGCTCTGCTGTGCTTGCGGCATTTATTCCCATTAGTGTTTATTATGGTGGTTGGCGGGCTTACTGCGCTATACGTGTGGGACAGGGTCTATTCCAAGGCTTTTTATTTCCATGCGTTTATGCGCATTTAGCTGCTTGGAGTCCACCTATTGAGCGTAACCGTTTGGGTGCTTTCGCCAGTATGGGAATAGATTTCGGCACAATTTTATCCATGTTTGTAACAGGAATGATTGCAGTATCACCAATTGGTTGGCCAGGTATATCCTACTTATCATCTGGAATGGGTTTGGCCTGGTGTATATTATGGCTGATTTTTGGCGCTAACACGCCTTACGAATCCAAATTTATATCACAAGCTGAAAGGGATTACATAGAAGATTCCATGAATGCATTGAAAGAGACGCCCATGACTTCAACATCTAAATCCAAACTAATACCGTGGCGTGCTATATGGACATCGCCACCATTTCTGGCTTCCCTAGTGGCTGCAACATGTCAGTCATGGGGCTTTTTCACTTTGCAAGCTGAAATACCCACGTACATGAATACTGTCCTCGATATGGATATGAAACGCAATGCCTTATATTCTGCTCTACCCTATGTAGCGATGCTCTGCATGTCATATGTTTTCCTCATCATGTCCGATATTCTATTGCATAATAATATATTGTCGCTAAATGCTCTGCGAAAAACCTTCATTACGCTGGCTTTTTCGTTGCCTGCTGCAGCACTTATAGCGTTAGGTTTTCTGGGCAAAGAAGAGAACACTTTGGCTATTGTCCTGATGACAATTAGTGTGGGTCTCAATGCTGGCACCACCATTGGCTGCTCCCTTAACACAATTGATTTATCCCCCAATCATTCTAGTATTCTGATGGGTATAAATAATACTTTCGTCACTTTTATACCCGTAATAACGCCCGTATTCGTTGGTCTTATTATAACAGATCAGGTTTGTATTTTAGCCAAATGTGTACATTGGCGGTCCTCATACTCCATTTCCTATTTCTTAAATTTATTCCAGGGCGACCGGAGTCAATGGCAAATTGTTTTTGCTACATCAGCTTTATTTCTTTTCATTGGAAATGTCGTGTTTATTATATTTGGCACAACAAATTTGCAACCGTGGGATGATGAAAATTTTCTTTTACAGAAGAGTCTTAAAACAGCTGGAAGTAACGAATGCAGTCCTCAAAATTCTAAGGAAATCATTTAAATCAATTGAGAATAAAGAATCTGGCAAATATGATACGAAAAAACTTGATATATTTTGTAAAGTTTTGACTATTTTGACTATAATCTAATCTTTGTCATTCTCTTTTGAGTGGTTGAGCAGGAGCTACGCAAAAAAAACTTTAAAGTGGAATAATAACAAAACTTGGGCATCAGGACCATATTTAATATTTAAGATATCTTAAAGTTAGATTGAATAGGCATTGTATTACCCATGGCCAAAGAGACAAATATCAGCCGGTAAATCGGTTTGTTTTGTACACGAAGCTTTTCTGTACAATTCTTTACATTGACGAAACACCCTGTATTATAAGATTGTATTTGTTTGCGGAATTGTGTTGTGCCCTTCACAAAAATATCGACTTTAGTCAAATTCATATTTCCGCCCCAAAACTTACTTGTCATCGTATAAAAGGGTTTGCTCAGGAACAGATTAGAAACACAAAGTTTTGCAAGTCTGGTGCGACAAGTAAAGTTTTTTAAACGGACTTGTTAATCGCAGTTATATTAATTTTTAGCTAATCCAGCCCAGTCTTGTTTTATTTATTTATTGAATTAAAAGTATATATTTCCTCCAATTGTTACTGTATTATAAGTTTTATAAATTCTCCTTTTAACTTTAATTTTATTTTATTACGGTAATTAAAAAAAATATTAAAAACATAATTAAATTGTTATCTTGTTTTGATATTTTTAAAAAAAAAATGTTAAAAATTCGTGAAAGGGTTTTCAGTTTGAAAGAGGTCTTTGGTGCATACTTTTCCTCAATAGTTTTTTATATTCACTTATAAGATTTAATTATTGCAATTCCTTTAACCGAATTCCTTTATTCGATTGTAAGGCAAGTTCACAAATGAAATGAGTTGCAGAGCAATCAGCTGATAAGCTGAAGTAATCAATTTCAATGCATTTTTAATATTTTTGGGAACTCAACGAATTTCAAGTGGTTTTGTAAACTTGCATTATTTTAATTAAAATTATGAAAGCCATTGAAATGAAATCGGTTTATAACTACAGAGATAAGTATTTTATACGCGCCAAGTAAAAGTATTTTAAGGATTTTGAAGTACCTGAGGGGTATGTCAGAGAGAGAGACAGAACCATTCTTAACAATTCTAAGAAAAATGGAAGTATTTTACATCGGAGTCTATTAGCGGCACTAACAAAAAAAAAAAAAACATTTAGGTTATTCACGATAATGTGAAAATAAGCTTTATGTATCGTCAAGACCTATTCATTCTGTTTATTTGCTTCTTTCTTTACGCAGTCAGCCGTTTGACGTTTCAAATATTTAAAAATAAAAAAACATGTATTGCAAGACTTCTAAAGGGATAAAAAAGGCCTAAGCAAAGTATGAAATACCAAATAATAGAATATATTATAAATTCAGCTGTAGAAGGTGACTTATTACATGACGTGCCGAAATGCATATACCAAAATCTATACAGGAAAGTGATTATGTTCTGTGGAGTTTCGACGCCAATTTGCACAACTTATAACTATATTTGGCAAACGGGAAGATGTGTTTTAGGGCAAATTTTAATACGCCGCTAATATTTTTTTCATATCTATGAAATTCAATAATGGCGTGACAGGTATGAAATCATGAATCTTCAGTACGCTAAACGATTCATTTACAAGAGAGTTTAATTTGATTCCATTCTATTTTAAAAATCGCATCAAAATGTATTTGCTGGTATCATATTTTCATACAAATATGATGGAAAAAAATTTTTCTTTGCTGATTTGTGTAAAAGCAACTCTAATCGCATGAAAATTGTCATTTAAATATCGTTTTATAAACATTTTTATGAACTTTTGCAAATTGCACAACTGTCACACAGATGAATTTTGAGGCCACACTATCCAAATTTTTTTTGTACACATGCCATATTTGACAGATCGTGTGATGGTGTAGAATAGTGATACTTATATTGCGGATAGAAAAAGATTGAAAATAATTACTAATTTCTGTTATATACAGGGTGGCTGATAAATTTTGCTACATTAAGAAACTCCAATATTTTTTTTTCCAGTGTATAGAATTCATTTTTCTTTTATTCATGTTAAAGCTCATTCAATTTTATTAAATATAACTTAATTAGTTTTAAAAATAATGGAATTTAAATACCTTGCCTGCTCGTTGATGCATGTGCGGCATCTTACCAAAAAGTGGTTCATTACTGCTAGGAGAGTTGAGACAGTAATAGCCGCAATAGTTCTCGAATGGATTGCCTTGGTTCATTCAAATTTTTCGTCGCAATTCTTCGATGGTAAGGTCTTCTGTGGACTGTCCATTGCTCGGCAAGATTGTTTACAATTCTCATTATGGTCCATCTGCTTGGAGGATTGCCGCCAAACGTGCCGCTAGACTCTCTTTGAACCGAAACTACGGACTCCACTGCGTGATAGCGGCGGACAATCTAAATTCTTGTTTCATTATCGCAGTTATTCATTTTTGTTAAATGTAAGTCAATCTGCACAATAAAAAAAAAGTAAACAGATTCATTAAATAGAAAAAAAGTTATTAAATTTTTTTTTGGTAGCGGCTTTCATCAGCCACCCTGTAGTTTTCTGTCCTTTTCACACCATTTTATCGAACCAAATAATTGGTAACGTATACACATCCTCTGCTAGAAAGAAACAACTGGAGTATACATCATGCTGCGAAGGGGGAATAATACAAATATTAGATATCAGAAATTTTTATTCTACTTAAAGAAAAAAAGTTGTTAAAGAATTTTCTGCTTCGTTAAGTGCCGACCTCTGTATCTTTTTCACTTTGTAAGTTCAGCGACTGCTGAAAACTTCTGCGTCAAAACGGTAATCAAAGACATGAAGTGTAATACAAGCTGAGTTGCAGTTTGTAATCGAAGCAAGAAAAGTAACTTAACGTTCAAACTAAAATCAGCTTATCGAGTATAGCGTTATCAACGTGCTTACGCTACATATGACATGCTGCCTTCGTTTAGGTGTAACATCTATCATATTCGAATAGAAGAGAAAAAATCAGCCAACCGTTTTTATCTCAATCAAAAGCAAGAAAATGTATAGCCCAAAGTCTATTTATTGAAACTTACGGGAATGAGAATCATTGTTACTTCAATGCTCTATAAAAATATTTTTGTATGAAAAAAAGGTGGTTGTATACACAAAAGCAAGTGCCAGCATGAGATCTTGTTTACACCATGAAACTTTCCTATCCCTTTCATTATCGAACTTAAAAAGTTGCGCAATAAATTTGTTATCTTTTATATGGTGGGGTCTATTGCAGCCATAATTAGCTGATATTATAGCAATAAACCCTGTATAGGTCAGTGTCGTGTAGCGGCAGGAGGGGGTTACATAAACATACCCCAGTGCACGGAATGTGTTGAATTTGTTTTGGTTTCTGGTATTTATTTCAATGATGCAGGGTGTTATTATCGTCGTTATATATTAAAGATAAGGAAATTATATATTCGGCAAATGATTAAAGTGATTGATCGTTTTTAAATATCGTTGAAATTTATTATAAGTTTAGTAAATCAAAAAAAAAACTTATCGTTGAGCGATAAAGATCCTCCCGTCAAATGCTTGTATATGCACAATAGATTCCGAATTGTGACGTAACTGGCAATTGTAGTGTTTTCTGCTTTCGATTTACGTACACATTTTCGCAGAATTTTAGCACATTATCTACGATATGATTATTAGCGATCTTTTAACGACCTTCGGACATGTTTCGCCAATAACTATTGGTAAACAAAATAGTGAAAAATACAGATACATACATAGTTTGAAAGGTGTTGTGAGGGGGAATTATGTGATTTATGAAGAATATGAATCCTACACTTTTTACATGGATTTAAAGTAATTCTATCTCGTGTAAAATTGTTGCTGTAAATGTATTTTAAATGATTTTAAACAAAATTTATGAAAAATAGTAGTTTTCCAAAAGGAAAATCACAAGCTGATTATCCTGTCGGTACTGTAACAGGTAATTATGTGCAAATTCCTTTCCATAGATTCCGCCATAAAAGTAATCGAACTTCACCGACATGGTAGTGCTTGTAGCATCGCCTGTAAGCTAAATATCAATTGTAAGGCGATTGTATGGCAATTGCGCAAAGTCGTATTGAAACTTCTGAAAAAAATTGATTTTCGGAATACGAAAATAAAGTATGAATTATTATTATAATATTATTTTTGCACTAAAAGCCATAGTCGATGCAGCAGAATAGTAAACAGATTCAAATTTATTAGAAACTTTTAGACTTTTTATTTAGCATAACTGTGGCCACCCGAAATTAAGAATACCGTGTAGAGCCAAAAATTGTGTTCTGAAAATTTTGCTTGTTTAGGCATATCGTGTGAACTCATAACATATGTAGCGAGATGATTCACTATCCTAGACAGTCGTACGATGCATTCACTCGAAAATCGAATGTGTTGCAAGTGCTATACTATTATATAAATATGGTGTAAAGAAATTTTTCGTATGATGATTGAAGTAAATGCAACTCTGATCGCATGACAATTGTAATCTCCTAGTTTTTCAACACATATCCCATTTGACAAATTTGACAAATCGTACGATTGTGTAGGATAGTAAATCATGACCTCTAATATGGTGGTAGAAGCATGTGATTTTATTTTGAAGCGTATGGGTACCAGCAATCAGCCGCTGATTCATTAGAGCGATCGCAGGGACCTGAGTTCCTGCGTAGAATTATCAAACCATACCACCTGGAATGCGCATACCAACCAGCTGATATACCGTAATTATCACATACAATTAATTTTTATTTGGAAATTCAGAGCGATTTAAATGAGGTGTTAGAAGTTGTTATTTCACCGTAACTTATCTCTTTTTTAAATTAAGATTTCCTGCCCACTTCAGAATTAAGTGAAAGTAAGGCGAATTAAGAATTATTCTACGCTCGAATATGAAAGTAATTATTTATCATTTCATTGCTTTAATTATTTTGAAATTTTTCACCTGCCAAAGTCATACTGTTTAAACATATAAAAAAATAATTATGACATTAATTTGTGTTTGCTCAGATGTTTTAAATATTTTTATATCAAGCAAACGTACGCCTGCAGGTATGCTGTAATCTTTGTTAGGCCGGAACAATGTTGCCGATTTTGCATTTTGGCCTGAATAATTACTTGCTTTGCATTATTTTCTCCATATAATGCCATTATTGCTGATCATAAATATTTTATTGATTTTATAAAGAGAGCCGAGCCATGGCGATTTGAATCAATTGGCTTTAAGATCCCAGCTGACATTTGACTTTAAGACAAACTTACATTTTTCGTATTATTATTTCGGCAAATATATACCAGCAAGAACTGAAATATTTGATAAAATTTTTAAACTTTGTGTTTTTTATAATATATATAAAGAAAAAATATGATTGTAAGGAGTTGCTGGACGTTAAGGAAATCTACAGTCTTCCCACGATACCGCGCCTTGCATTTCAGCAAGTCAAAATCTTTTCATTAGCAAATTTAGTTTTTCTTTTAATGTCTTCCTTCTGACGTCCACGATTTAATTACTAAAATTTGCGCAGAAGAATTAAAGTATTGAAATAACTATGTGGCACAGCAAATAATCGAATCTACTACCTGGTTTTTGGGGAGGGACCCTCAACAAGTAGTGAATTGGCGAAAAAAATTATGCTTCCATTCCATTTAAAAGAAAAAGTTTTATAGTTTCATTGTTAAAGGAAAACATTTAAATCTCTTAGTTAACAAAATCAGCTGTTTTTAAGCGGCATTAAAAAGCAATAAAAAGCAACTGAAAACACACAGTTGGCATCACTTCTTTATAATAACATCGATTAGTGTTAAAATAGTTACTGAGCCGTTTCGTTCACAGTTTAAATTTATTTGAAAAATAAAATTAAAAAACCTTTCTTTTTAAATACAGTGGAAGCATAAATTTTATTCGCAAGTGCAAAAAGAAGTAATAAAAGAACTTAAATAACATGTTCAGCCATAAATTTTTTTCATTTTTCTGAAAACATTTCTATTGCAATTATTTATTTAAAAAAATTTTTGGCGTTCCTCATTGCTGAACTCGGGAAGGATTTTTTGGAAATCTTTTTGGAAATTTCAAATACAGATTGCTGATGTTTTCGATAATATCAAGATATACCATTCTAACTCTGTTTTGGTTTTACTTCATTCACTTTTGTTACACAGTGTAAAAATTTTATTTTATTTTATTGTTTTTTATTTTTACTAATATTTAATTGCTTTTTTTACAACAAAAAACTTAAATTTTTGTAAAAATTTTTGGTAATAATTTTTTCCTCCATAATTGTTATTGTTTTGAAGAAGTTACGCACAGTGGTAATGAAATATTGCAAATAAAATATAATTTTTTTATATATATATATGTAAAGATAATTGTATTAAGAATGCATCATGTTAAACTTCTGCGTGGTGTTAAAAGAGAGAGAAAAACTAACGTACAGAAATGCAACGCAGATTTGGCGATTAACGATTAAGATTGCCGTACGTTTTGTAGTCAGTACGCTTTGAAATTTGTAAAAGAAAATAAACTTTAAATATGGTTTCTTTAAATTTTTATAAGAAACCGATTTTTGTTCGATATAAATTTAATATATATATATATATATATAACAAAATGTTAAACTCAAACAAATAATATAAGAATAAAATTGAAAGAGTAGCGATTAAACAAAAACTTACCCGCTCGGTGAATTCCCCTTAAACCTTCATCAGGATCAGCTGATGACAAAATTTTTCCAATCAGTACAGCTTTAAAAGCTAAATTTTTCAGATATTTTACATAAAATTTTCGCTGATTGTTGGTCTTTCCTTTTTAATATATTTTTATTTTAAATTCAACTAAATCGCTGCACTTCCAAGAACTGATTGCAAAAATAAGCAGTTCCCAAAAAAAATGGCAAACGATTTTTGAATTTAAATAAAAAAATATTTAATAATAATTTGAAGTGCACTTTTATTTCACTCTCTCCTTAAAAATTATGAATTCAATTGATGATAAAAAAAATGTTTCAAAATTGTAAAAAGACATTCATATTTCGAAAGGTGTGGGGTTTCATTGAAGCTAAAAAAAAAAAACGTATTCCGAATTTCTAATCAATGCAAAATAAATCAAAATTTCACACATGCTTCAGCTGCTACCTCCCGCTTAACAAAGTGTCAAGATTTGACTGATGTTACGCTGTCGTCCGTCACATTTCATAGGTGATGCGTACATAAATATTAAGCTGTCGAACCGCCTGGTGTGGGTGTATGGACGAATGGAACGTAGCGGTGAACTGAATGCTGAATGATGCGAATTCGAAAAAAATGTAAAGAAACAACTACTCGAAACGTCAAAAGCTATTGAAGGCAGTTTCTTTTTTTTTTGTTTCAAATGTTTCTTTTACAGTGTAGCAAGCAATGCTTGTTATGAACTGCTTTTTTTTCTCTTTTTCTTTTCTTTTCACTTTTCCCCGTTTAGTATGATTAAATGCGATTACACGCTATTGTTTTGCAAAACGAGTATTAAGGAAATGAAAAAACAGTGTGTAAAATGTAAAAGAAATTATGAAATTTCACAGAAATTTAATAAAGTAAACAATGTTGGTGACCGCAATTAAATGATTTATAATTAAAACGAGTAATTTGCAGCAACCACAGCAGGCCAATTCACTTGTTATGACACTTTGAGCTCAATCAATTAAAGTCAAGCTTCACTATACTACACAGTCGTGCGACTAATTCTTACGAAAATATAAAAGAAAATGGTGTTGCTGGTGCCACACTACCATATAAATATTGTGCAAACAAATTTTTTGTTCGGCTGCTTGAAGTAAATGCAACTCTGAATGCATAAAAATTGCCATTTTATGAAAATTTTCATAAAAAAAAAATTTGTCAGATAGATATATTTTTAAGCCACGCTGTCCTATTTGTCCAGCACATATGCAATATATGACAGATCGCACGACTGCGTAGAATAGTGAAGCAATTGCTTATCAATACTTTAAGACGTTTTTGACTGGGGATGCCACTTTATTTTAATTTGTTTCCAATTCTTGATAAATATAACGACAGTCGTTATTGTTAAAGTTATAAAATCGCAACAAAACTCATCGCCATTGATGAATGCAAACTTGAAAATATTAATTTCGCTATAAAGTAATATTAATAGCTCAGGCACTGAGATGCAACAACCAGAATAACATTTTACGCCTACAATTTCTTGCTATAGAAATAAACGATTTTAAAATAAGTTATCGTTAAAAGTAAAGCATTTTTCATTTTAAATTTATAGTATGAGTGGACCAGGGAATATATAGGACTTTCTTATAAAACATTTTATTTTTAATAGGCCTCCATTTAGATAGTTCGTGTAAATCAGACACTAACCAGTTGACAGATGGCAAGTATGCTTGAAAAATCGTCAAAATTCGTGGTGAAGCCCGCTAAATGTAAACAATTTTGCATTCAACTAGGACCACTTGTGGACATGGTGGAAAAACGTGTTTTGTTGGAACAGTCTAATAATAAGAAGAAGCAAATTGGTGTGAGTCGCTCAAGAACGACGCAAAGGTTTAGTTTGCAAGGCTTTTTAAAGCTCAGTTAACACAATAACCAACGATAATCGATAACATATCGGAACGAAATTTTTGAATTAAAGACTTATAAATCTTTTCAAAGAGTTTTCTTAAATAAATTGCGGGAATTTTTTTAACACAAGTTTGTTAAAAATGTTGCGTATCGTTTTGCCGGCAAATTGTAATTCTTGTTTAGTTTTTAAAATTTTTTATTTCTGAAATATAAAAATTCAGCTTTTTTTCTTTGCTTCAGCAAGCACGTGTATTTGAAATGTGATAAAACTGGCGTTTTATTATTAATGTGAGCTTTAAGTCGCATGCATAACAATTAATTTTATTTGTCTAACTTTAGTCTCCATTACGCGATTCGATAAATATCTTCCGAATGTTGTTCATACGATCTTAATCTTAGAAATCACTTCCTTTGCATTGATTGCTCAAAAAATCATAAAAACTAAATTAATAAATAAATAAACTATTAAATAATAAAGATTATTTATGTGACATTTATATTCCATTCTTGTAACATGTACTTGTGAACTGGGCATTTCGTTCAGTTCCGCCAGTCCGCTGTACGTCCATGTGATATTGTTTTGTATGCAAAACACACTCTTTAATGTTACAACGACAAATCCGAGTCACGCTGTCGATGAACAAATTCGTTTTGTGCCAGTAGACTTAAATGGGTTTATTGTCATGAACTTGAACAGCTTCACGCATGTTTCAAGAAAGCCTTAAAGCACATTTATGTGACTTGAAGTTTGACTCATATAAAAATTGATTTCGCTTAGAATATTCAAATCAGCTACGAGTATAAAATCAGTTTTTGCTGCAAATTCATTGCCATTATTAAATTTTTGCAAAAACCAAATATAAATGATTGTGCCGCAAGGGGGCGATCGACAGGAGTGCACTGTTTTCCAGCTCGAAATGAAATTGAAATTCGTTGAACGTCTGTCGATTAGATTGCTTTTAGGATTGAAAATAAAAGCAACGAGATTTTTTATATAAATTTTTTGTTAAATTAATTTTTATAACAGCAATTTAAATTCTTCATGCAGCAGCGGGAAATTAAAATATTATCAAACGGGATTTTTAAGATCACAACGCGAAATGTTATTAAATATTGCTGATCACTGAATTTTTTCTATCGGTTTCAAATGATGAAACTTTTTTGATATCGTTGTCTCTTGCAAAGAGAGTAATTTTTTCAAAAAGTGTTTAAAAACTAAAAAAAAATAAATTCTTGGCCTCAAATATTTACTACTTCCATTAAGCTTTTAAAGCTTCAAATACAGAGCAATCTAGTTATTCATAGTTTTCCACAAAAATATACGGATACGAAAAGTCATCTTGAGTCATCTTTGAGTTTGCAAATTTTGATCATAATTTTCGAAGCAGTACAATTACATTTGCAAGATTTAGGGGATTTTTAGAATAGTCCTAAAATAGTACCAACTTTTATGAGTTGTAGTCAGGTACTAATAAAGTACGAAAAGCAGAAGAATCGTTGCCAGTACAGGACTTGCTTTTTTATTTCTATTATAATGTTTATGTGTTGAAATCACGTGCTTGTCCTCGTGCTCGCGTCTGCCCATCTCAGAGAGCACCAATATATTTTAGTAATACTTTCTAAATCTGTATGCTTAGACGATACATACATACATATATATATATGTATATATATATATATTGCATATGGTTGCGGATTATTATCTCATGGCTTCATCTGCTGCAACATAATAAGAGTATCCCAAAAAGGAATGCAGTATATGAATTTATTACCATTTCTACAATAAAGTGTTGGCAACCCTAAAAAAAAGCCATTCAACAACTGACTGCTTAGGGTTAGTAAGGAAGGAGCGTTACGCTATAGAACGACGTGTATTCGCGACTGAACAGTATTTTTTACTGAAGAATAAAAAATGGATTATCATAAAACTTTTTTAATCGCCAATGTTGCCGCTCTTTGGGTTGTGAGAACGCACATTTGATTTTGATAATACAAATGGATTCGCAATATGTCACTATTTGGCGTGACTATTTGACTATTTCTCTGTTCAGAGAAGTAATTGGACCATACTTTTCTCAAAATGAGACTGGTGATCCTTACCGCATCTTTAATGTAAAAATTGGATGCCGAAATCCTGTGCATAATATTTGATTTTAATAAGACGATGCCACCTATGTGAAGCATTTCAATTACTTCATGAGATATTTTCAAGTCATGTACTCTCAAGGAACGGTGATCAAATTTCCATACTTCTAGATTTATTTTAAGAGGCTCTTTGATATCATAGATCGGTGCTAACCACTTATGCATTAGAAGAGGAGCTTTACCACTGCATGAAATTCGAAATTCAGACACATTTATACAAAATGGTAATGGGCAATTTCGATAAACTGCGTGTGTATGCGATGGGTGCACTTTTCCCCCTCCTTTGTCGCAAAGCAAATACTCAAACCTGATATTCTATCAATTTAATAAAAAGTTCTTAGAATATTTAGCACCACAATTAGCTGGTTGCAGCGCCGCCCATGTATTTCGCTACATAGTTCATGGCAGCTGATTGAATATTCCCGGATTTGTAATAAAACAGTCTTCTATGTTCACTAATTAAAATTTGACTCAAAAAAATTTTTATTCAGCAAATCTACATACCTTTCATAAGCCAATATTATTTGTGTAAGAATAAGACCTTTTGCGTTTAGGTTGCGTAAAATTAAAGTGCCGTAAATTATTCCTAAGAATTTGATAAAAATCTTGAAAGGCATTTTGTGTGTGAAGTGTTTGTGATCGTTTGGCTTTCGCATTTATCAATGTCAGTATTTATTTAAAGCATTTGCGTCACGTGATATTAGAAGAACTTGTGGACGCAAATACAAACTGAGGGCCTCACATTATCTTATGGATCTGAAGTGGATAATGTCAAATTTCTGCTCTCCATTAAGTTATATTTAAATATTTATATTTGTTTGTATAAACCTACGAAATATATTTGGGACGAATACTTGACATATTAAGGCGATACAATAACTAAAATCCAGGATTGTCCGAAATTATTATAAGCAAAAATTATGCATTTGCATGTAATCCCTTAGCGATCTCTATTAAAAAGGATCAAATCTTCAGGCCATTCCATTGCAATAACCGTAATGAGATTTGAGAGATTAAAGATCAAAGCAGATATCGATAACGAAAACAAAATTTTATCAGCTGATGAATTAGTTGTCAAATAGCGTAGTGTTATCAACTCAAAATTAGGAACTTCCATTAAGAATAGGCATTAGAATCTGGCTGCTAGTTATCCCATATCTAGAATTGTTAGTTAAGAAATAGACTATATAAACTGAAGTTAGTGAAATGGAACTACTGCTGCGCGCAAATTAATATTTTGGTCATATATTGGTTATCTTTACCTTTCCTTATCAATTAGGCGAAAATGGGAGACAAAATTCGACACCACTCTTAACTATTAAACTTTGGTTTTTTTAAATTTTTTAATATATCATTTGTGGCACTGAATGTGTGTCCACACAACTTTAGTACTTTTAATACCTTTTGTACTTTTTTATATCTTTTTCACAGATAAACTCAAAAGTTGAGCAAGAAGAGTTCCAAATATTGAGAAGAAATTTTCTGTCCGAATGTGTTAGTCACTAAGCCCCGACTTCTGTTGGCAATAATTCACTTCTCATTTAGTTCAGGTAAAGAAATATAAAAAGCGAAATTATTATACAAAAATTGTAAGAATGAGATTTTCTTGTTTTTTCTAGTTGGGTATTATTATATTGACTTATCGCTCACTTTTACGTTAAAGTGAAATAGCAGCAATGAAATTCCGCCTTTTATTAGACCCGAGATTTAATAATTAATAAATTCCAAATGCCTTTTTTTTAACAAAGTCATTTTATTTGTTTACCAGCAACTTGGCATCACTTAAATGTTCAATATCAGCTGTTTACAATATTGACGTTGTAGCTGTACAGTTTGTTGCCAACTATGTGTTTTATGTATAACGTCCCGATGTGCTTTTAATTATTTTTATAAATTATAATAATCATTTCTCTATACATATTTAGCTGAAAAATGTAATGCACGTGCTCATGCACATGAGCATCTACATTTAAATAAACCTTTTTTTTATTTCCAAAAGAAAATTTGCAGCAAACATTTTTAAGCAGAAACCAGACAATTATTTATAGATGCAATAAATGTGGTGATTTACAATTTATTAAGAAATAAAAGGAAAAAAATTATAATAAAAAATATAATAAAAAAAACTGATTTTCTTATAAATTAGAATGTAAATTATTGTAATTTAAAAACGTTACGAGCATCTGTTTTAATAGTAAAATATAAAGTAGCAACTCTGTTAAATCGTTAAGACATTCAATAATTAATTTTTAAGCTTTCACTTTCTTTTTGCCGTGAAGGAAAGATAATTTCTTATTAAATATTTTTACTTCCCATTTATGGAATGTTTTTTAGTGATAAACTCTACATATAAAATATAAAATGATAAAACCTTTGCAGGGGAAGGAAAATGCCTATTAAAGCTTGTTTTATTGTTATAACGCAATAATTTTAAATTTTTTTTTAATTATTTGCTGAGGGGTGGCAGAGATAATTTTTTCAGTCATTACCCCATTCGTTAGCAGTTAAGAGCAAAAATCATGTGGCAGCACTTCACATTACAATTTCATAATTTAATTACTACCCACTCACTTCGCACTAACTGCCCGCTGTTTAGTTGAAAAATTGTTTAATTATTTTTCTCTTATTAACAATTAAATTATCTGTAAAAAGTTGTAGCGAGGCAAACTGGCTTAGCTTAAATTTTAATGGCAATAATTAAATTTTGTAAAAAAAAACCAAATTTAGTGAGCGCTTTAACGTTTTTTTTATTGCCTGCTAAATAAATGATAATTTTAAGAATATTTTCTGAAATTATAGAAATTTTCAAAATGTATAATTAGAGTTCGAACAAGGGCAGATAAATAACTTTGTGTGCCTCCGTAGGCGAATGAATAAAGCAGAGCCCACCAAACCTGAGGTCGCGGGTTTGGTTCCTGAGCACAGCAAATAAAATGTTACCAAATGAAAGGTCTTGAGTGGCATCTCATGTGGAGTGAAAGCGTTCATAAATAATAAAATATTTGCTTATATATAATAATAAACAAGTTAAGCAAATTTATAAATATTGTTAATTTCCATAAACATTTCCTGGTTGTAAAGATTATTTCATACCATTTTAATTAGTCTGCTTTCTACTTTGGGGAACCCCAATTTTTTTCATATGAAATGTGGCATGGCAGCAAATATGTAATTAACACACCTTCATAAAATATAGTCAATGACTTTCAATGTTATAATTTGGTAGCGTATATTCGCAAACCCTGTTTACGGGTGACACCTGAGCTGTGACACCTAACAAGCCGACAACTGTGAAAATTTTTCACCGTTTTACTAATAATGGCAAAATTTAAATACAATAATTTAAAATAAAGAAATTATTAACCTAATTATATATAATCAGTCGCAGTATTTAAATATATAATTTGATACCAGGTAATTGCCAGATTTGAAAACCAAATTTTGAATGAAAATTCAATATCAATATCAATTTATTTGTCAAGCCATTCGCAGTATTGCTCTGATGTATGTTTATCGATAATGAAGTACTGAACTGAACTAAAGAAACTTCAACAATCAGCTGGTAAATTAGCTGTCAAATAAGGCAGTGTTGTCAACTCAAAATTATGAACCTCCATCAGGCACTTGTTAGCATGTGGCTGCTAAAATTGCTAGATGAAATATATTTCGGCAATAGTGAGAGCCTAGAAGTGAATGCAGCTATTAGCCAAAAATATCAAGCTTTTTAAACCTCGGGAAAATACCTCCGCAATTGTTAAAATAGAAAATATTAATTCGAAACTTACACAGGCACTCTAGCAAGTGCACTCAATCGACAAAATCAAAAATATCATCACAAGTGAAAATGCGACTAAAAAGAAAAGTCAAATTGAAAAACACGACCAAAAAAGTATTGAAAAAACGTAGAAATTGTGTTTTCAGTTTCTCCTAGTCCACCTTTGCTGATAAATAAATTATATATCCTGTGAAAAATATCAAATTTACAAAAAAATTTCACACTTTTTTTTTGTATATATATGTGTAAAGCCCACTGTGCAATTATACAATCACTAGAGCAATTACTTTCAAGTTTGTTCTATCTGTAATATGAGTTACACAATAAAAAGTGTTAATTGACTTTTATAATTTCGAGTATTTATTTATACGATTTCATATCTGTTACGCCATTATTTAATTTCATCGATAAGGAAACCGTCAATTTATTTCTTGACCTCCTCCACTCTATAGCCAACCCATTTACAGCAGTCGGCCCATTTCCTCGCTTAATTATTTTTATCAAAATTCCCAATCTATAGAATTCATTTAATAATAATAAATGACAATTTTTAAAAGAGACTTTGCCAAATATTTTTCTCATTTTGTTAAAATAAAATATTCAGATGCTAAAAAATGTTTTTTTTTAAATTTTTATTTGAAATTGTTTTCTTTATTTTAAATGAAAATGTTTGTAAGATTCTCCATACAAAATGTAAACCACAAAAAAGATTAACAGTCGAGTTACAGTTTTTAATAAAATTGGTTGAAAATAAATTTTTTTTATCGGGTTTACTACCGCATTTAGATGCACAAAATAAATTGACCTGGAGAATGGGCGGCTACTGATCTTCCAGTACTGGAAAACTAGTTTCATTTCTTTCACAATAAATAATAAAGAGCATAAAATTCAAGGCAAAGGATACAATGGGTTTCTCTCTCGATATGAAAAGGATAACTAGACTTTCCGAAGATAAAATCTGTGCAATGTAATAACATCGGCAAATCAACTAGGTGATAGCCAATCGCTTCATCCACAAGAACGCAACATTGCTAATTAGAGAACGTTTTTAATTGATCGAAATCTTCAAAAGTTCACCATGTATGAGAAGTAAATCCACACTTACAAACGACAAATTCTTTAACCGGTTCAGATAAATAATTCATCATGGGGTATATATTGATCAGCATATATCTTCAATATTAGGAATTTTTATATAGAAAATTAAAAAATCCACTTAAATCAGAGGAAAAACCAGACACATGAGTAAAGCTCTCCCCTCCCTGACTGCATGCGATCAATAATTTCAAAGAATTAAAAAATTGGAAAATCGGTAGTTTTTTAACCACATCGTGGCAACACTTTGCTGTGGCAAATGCATATCCATTCCTTAAAATTTGTGTACACTGTAACTACCCATGGAGAAAATATAAAATAGGAGATGAAATAACAGATAAAATTAATATTTATGTGAAAACTTTACAGTCTCCGGTTCGATTAGAAGTTTCTCATAAATCGAATGAAACGCCATTATTATTATTTTTACCACTGTGCAAAAAAAAATTATATTTATATAATTATAATCCATATTTTTATTTTTTATACATTTCAGTTTACGGAAAGTACTAAATTGTTGGCGAACTTTTAACTCTTTGCATACGTTCAATACTTTGATGTGCCAATGAAAAGGAGGATGATCCAGCGTTTCCGTGCCTCCGTAATAAGGCAATTTCATGTGATAACTTTTGAAGCAATTGCAATAAGCAAAGATTTCATGTGTAAAATTAGTTGATTTATGGTCCTTTAAAAAGGTATTGATTGTGCGTACCCTTTCCGTCATCATGTTATTTTTATTTGAGAAATTCCTAAGTATACGTATGACGTATACTTTGTGACCCGTCCCTAGTACTGATTAATTTAGCATACGTCTGAAATAACTTTGATTAAATTTGGAGCTAAGCTCTCGAGCGAAATCGTCACACACGCTAATATATCAAAAGTACTATTGTCAAAGTACTATTCATTAAATGTTCCCGAAATAAATAAAGAAAAATAAAAGCTATCTAAAGCAATATAAATATATGTATCGATGTATATTTTAATTACCAATTAGGCGAACTAGTTTTGAAATTGAAAAGTTTTTACAATCAAGAGGGGATTTCCCGCAGCAAGTGGTTGTTAGTTTGAACGTACAGATATATGTATATAAATTATATTTTAAAAAATTAGTACAAAAAAAAAATTATAGACAACAATAATTATTTCTTTTGGGAGCTACTCAAGACAGTAGTGAAATATTGAAAATAAGTAATAATAAATTATGGAAAATTAAATTTTAAACAAAAATTTTTATTAAAGATATTCTAATATTGCACAAACCGTCTTACGATAACATGTGTTGTAGAGCCAGATATTGCGATTACGTTTACGTCGCTTATAATTAGAAAAGTGTATGTTTACGTAAAGAGTTCTGCGTTTACAGATGTAACGATTTCGTACATGATTTTTGTTTGTTTGATCAAACTCTTTATCGAAATAAATTGGCCAAACTCTTAAGAATTTAAAGTTCGGAAAGTTTCCGCATTGTAGCTAAATGATTTCCATCCCTTTTTCTTCAAGACTATTACAGAATGAGACTATGCTACTTGTAGAAATAAAAGTTAATTCTGAACCAGCTATTCAGAAAGTATTAATAGGGGTGACTGCTCCCCCCTAATCATTGTGCTTCGGCTAGACTATTTCCTTCAGTAGGCTGAATGATAACGAATTCCATTAAAGAATAAAATGTCGTGAGAAATGTAATTTAAAAAATACAAAAAGTACCCCATAGCATAGTACCCAGTCTGCATCCTATCACGAGAGAAACCACAGTTCAATTCTCACAGAGGGAGCTTAGCCGAAGGCTCAGAAGCCAGTGCTGCAACTCACTTTATAAAAAATAAATAAATAAATAAATACAACCCGTTGCCAAAGCGCTGTAACCACTGTATACGAAGACGAGTCTGCGCAAAGTAATGCGAATATGCGAATTTTATAGTAAAGACGAGCGACATTGTCTGGAGCCGTCTGAAGAGAGCAAATCAAATCAAATAATAAGTCTGCCATGAAAGCACATTGGCTTGGTTTAGTTGACAGTTCTTGCGGTCGCTGTTCTCATTCTGATTGCTTTGTAGAAATCAAAGGGATAGATACCTCTTCAACAGAACTTGAATTCCTTTTAATTTGTTAACTGTCCAGATCGGTTAATTTCTTAACCATTCTCGCATGTGTGAACGAATTTTTTGTTTTACATTTTTCAATTGAGTTGTCATCATTTTTCTACCGACGCCGTAATCAAAAAGCCAATTGACAGATACACCTCAAGGTAAGCGGTTGAGTGCCTTTTATTTCTTAATCGTCTTAACTTCAAGAAGTCAACCGATTAAATGATACAAAAGTTAACATGTAAACACACAGAGTTATGAATGTGTGCATGATAACGACAAGTATCTTGATAGCACGATACTCAATACGCAACAGATAATCACTGTTGTGTTCAGATATATATATGTATATATATATATATATATATATAGTGGTAAACAGCAATAAATTAAAGAAAATTGGGTCACAATTTTTCAGTGGGCAATAATTGTATGACAATTTTTTTAAACAACAAATTAGACATGTAAGATAAAATTTGATAGAATACTGTATGTATCGGATTCAATAATACTTAAGCTTCAACGAACCTCATGTTGTCATGTGAATAGTCAAGTCTAGGAAAAATTCTAATATGAGGTGATCTTGTAACAGCAAAGAATTTCCCAGTTTGTTTCCTAATACATTTTACTTGAATTTGTAAACGGATAGGTGTATCCTGGTATTGGCAGTGGGCTTCTGCACGTTGTTATATCACTGCATAACCTCACATTTGTACACCCTTTAAACATGACCCCATACACATTATACATACATAAAAAATGAATTACTTCTTAGAGCCTGGTGATCAGTAAGCACTTATTTTTGCACATGGAAAATGCGAAGAAAAGAAAACCCTAAAGCTGATAAGCAAAAGCTTCCATTATTGACAACCGCAAACACCTTTAAAAGTAAGTTTAAAGAAGATGTGCTTCTGGTGAACAGCGTTTTAAGCAAGAAAGCGCTCGAATCGCTCCCTTAAATACAAGTGAAGACGAGATCATTTTGAAATTATGAAACCTGGAAGGGTTTTCAATAAATGTGTTCTGATGATGTTTCATTCGATATTGTGCAATTTCTTTTTTGACACTGTCAATTGAACTTGAGAATTAATTTATATTGTTAATAAGCATTCACTTTGCAATATTATTTATTTAATTGTTATTTTTTTCTTTGTTTTTATCTGTTTAATAAAATATGTTTTACTCAGTTGGCGTACAATTAACTCAATATGTTATTTAACAATATTGACAGCAACCTTCTACTTCAGACGAACGCCCGCTACACCTAAATATGAAGTGATATTCGATTTATAGTAGTGCTGATTACCTGATTTTGGACCCGTAGTGAAAGGAAAAATACTTATAATTGCACAGATTTTTATGTGAAACCAAAGGCTCTTGAAGAAAAGTTTTCTGAAGCGAAAGCTTTCTTTACCTACTCTACGAAGTAGGTAAAAAGTAAATATAAAATTCTATCATATTTTATTTTTGTTGTAAAACTACTTCAGAACAAAAGGCTCAATACCGACAATACCGGTAATAGATGTTTGTCCTTCCTGCATACTAGAATAGTAAGACAGCCGCAAACAGCTACTCACAAGGTTTCATAGTTCAAATCTCAACTAACCCAAAAAAAAAAAAAAAAAAAAGAAATAAATAAAAAAAAAGTTATTAATAATAACAATATTCAGTAAAATGGATTAGTGTAGAATTTAATTTTATTGCACAATAAATATTGAACACGCCATGCACATGAAAAGATCATTTTGTGGCGTGAATAATAACTTTGAGAATATCTTATAACTAAAAAAACTGTAAAGCTCTCGGCAAAAAATTGTAACAGCTGTTATAAGTGAGTTTATTAATAGGGTGACCATAGTAGGAAAATATTAGTCACAAATTTAAGAATTAACAAAACACATAAACAAGTAAATTTAGTATTTTAAATTTAAATATTTAATTAAATAAAACAATTCTTAATGTAAAAATTATTGTTATTTACTAAATCTTTTGGAAATTAAAAACCGACATGGTCACATCGAATGTGTTCGTCCGTACTGTATTCCTATCATGAAGCAGTTGTAGCAAGAATTGAACTTGCTACCTACATGCTGTTGGTTGAGGTTGCCATCTATTTCAGAAATAACAGCAGCAAATCAAAAAAATTGGAAGTTATGGCTTTTCAAAAAAAAGAAACATACATTTTCATGAGAGATTTTGCGAAATATTTATTTAAGGTGGCCATATAATTACATCAATCGCTTGAAATGGATTTTTTTAAAGGTCGGCTTTGGCTGTCATTTTTTCTAAGTTGTTATAAAAATCAATTAAAAAACCGTAAAATGATTTTAATTAGACGAAAGAATTTTGTTGTCATTGGACCTTATTTCCTTGAAACCGAAAATAGCATTCCGATAACTGATATCGTGACATGATGGACCATTTTTAAAGCCAATGGATTACAATGGAATTTCGGCAGGACCTCTTTCCACAAGATGTTACTTCAAGAAATGGTAATATTGACTGGCTTCTATGATTGCCTGACTTGATTTATGTTAAAGTAGAAATATTTCGAACAGGGCTTAACAGGCTAAGCTCGGAAAAGCATTTTATAAATTGGCTCGTGGGTCTTCATTTTAAGCCTGGCTACCTTCTTCTCTTTTCTGCATACAATTTTTGCTCATTTTTATTATGCTTATTTCATGAGGATCAGTTCTCTGGCTCTGTTTTTAGAAAATTAAACCCCTCTAAGTGGCACTGTAAAAGCTTTTTTTTTGGAGTATCAATTTTTCGCCTTTTCGTATCAAGCAATCTGCTGTCCTGTGTAAAATATTACTCTTTATAATATTTTTAAAACGCACAGATCTTTTAAAAGCTAAAATTACTACATTCTAATGCACACAATCCCACGATTAATTCATCACATCCCACACCGATCTTGCACTGATTTGTAAAGCTTTTCATGCCTTTCGAAAAAAAAAAAACTAAACTTTTTTTTAATTGAACTATTGTAAACCTTTACAAAGCGAACAATAGTTTTAAAAACTAATTAAAGCATTTCTCATTTGCATTCTATTTGAAAAGAAAGCAAAAGTTCAACAGCATTATCACAAAAGCACGTTTTCACGATAAAGTTACTTTTTATTACAATTCTCTGATGGTTAATCATAAAACAAGTTGAATATAAACTGTTCACATGCTTACACACTTATTCTAAGTTTAAATAGCTTTATTTATAAAAGCAGCTCAACCACTAAAAGTGTTTATATTTACACATCAGCAAGCGCTTCTACTCGTATTCCGCGCTACAGACGACACAGTACATCATCATTAGTTGCTGCTTACATTCAATAAATTCGCCCGCCAAATACAATGGCATCAAAAGTAGGGGCAAGTTCTGGAGAGGTAAAACATCATCTCATTTGCTAACAATTATTTTTCATTGCCATTTAATATTTGACTGTGGAAAAGGGTTTTAAAGGCAAAACATATAAATACTATATTTAAAATTAACAGATACTCAGATGCTCACGTGCCATAGTGAGTGCTGCGCTGAACATAATACAAATTGCAGATTTCTTAGAAAAAGCTTAAGCAGTTTCCATAATATTTGATATTAGAATTTAGGAGGTGTAACGACGACCAGGCAATAGTGGCAAATTCCCTACGGCTCGTACGAATATTTTCCATGAAATTTAATATTAGGTATATTTAGGCGTGGAGCCACCCATAATTTTTCACACTAGCGATGTTCACACTATTAAAACATGCCAGTTGGTATATTGAAAAACGTATCCAAATTATTTATTTATTTGTTTTGTAGTTGTACTTCCGCATCTATAGGCGAAACTGAAAGCCGCTGGTTCGATTATCACCAGACCCTGGATGTTTCTCTGGGGACAAATCGAAAGCTTGGCAGAAATATAATAAGAAAATATTTTACACTTGAATATTTTGTTTTAATTTGAAATCTATTACATATAACACATCATCTCTTCCAGTTTTCGCGTAGTCATAAAAGATGTGTGTGGTCTAGCATTGTCCTGTTGAACGAAGAAGCCCTTTCTCTTGATCAATTCCGGCTGTTTTTTTCCGATTGCTTGCTTCAATCTTATTAGTTGTTGGCAGCAAAATGTAGAATGAATTGTTCGACCAGACTGGAGCAGCTCATAGGTGGATTATTTCTTTCCAATCCCACCAAATAGTCCTCAAAACCCTTCGGGGCGTCAATCCTGGCCTTGCGACCATTTGTTCATCCTCACCATGATCTTTTTCGCACATTATTGTAGTGCTGGATTCACTTTTTGTCCCCTGTTATCATTCGCTTCAGAAATGGTTCGATTTCATTTCATTTTAGCAGAGAATCGCAGATGTTAATTCGGTCCGTTAAATTTTTCACAGACAATCCATGTGGTACCCAAACATCCAGCTTCTTTTTGTAGCCAGCCTTTTTGAAATGGTTCAAAACCGTTTGATGACGAATGTCAAGTTCTTAGCGATGTGATGACTGCTTATCTTTTCCATAATTTCATCGACTTTTTGAACGATAGGTGGGCCAGAGCGAAGTGCATTTTTTAAATCGAAATTTCTGGTACAGCATCGTTTCTGTAAACTTCACAAATTTCATTGGTGGCTTATGTGGCATTCTTCCCTTTTTTATATAAACATTTCAAAATATAGCGGATTTCCTCATTATTTTCACTCATTTTTTAACAGCTGTAATTTTTAATTTATTTATTTATTTATTTTTTTTTTGCCTAAATGAAGTTTAAAATCTTACCTTTCCCACACTATATAGTATAACATAATGTGATTGGCAGCACTGAAGTTATACTACTGCAACTGCTTATATGTTGACAAAATACGAAAAAACTTTTTCGACTAACTTATATATTTATTTGGCATTGTTTCGCAACAGTCCCATTGTGCATTACAAGTAGAAGCGTTTCTATATAATTTCAACCAAACACGAATAACACTTATTAGAAGCACCTGCTCGTTTTATTGCAAACTAATTTCTTTTACTTCAAAGTAATTTATATGCTCTCTTGCATTTGCACGTGTTGAATAACAAGCTTTTCATTATATATATATATATATAGATAGATGTACAACTGTTATTTTTAATTTTGATATATATGCATGTTACAAAAGAATGACGTGGTATATAAAACTAAAAAGCAGTAATCGGGAATATAGACGAATACGCACATGGTTGGAATTGTCTCATCTGCTATAGTGCTAATGAAGCCTCTACTCGGTTGACTAAAAGGACCCTTAAACTGCCATTACATGCTCTATGCTCGTAGATGTATTTCATTATCAATAATAGTTTTCTAAAATTTCATGTTTGACAGGAACCGTGTCCTACAAGTAATGCTGCTTCTTCTTTTTTTTTCTTTTTTTTTTGATTTCTTCGTAATGGGGTTCATTGAATCAATTATTTTTCGAACAAATTCAAAAAATTCTTGAATGTGTTATTTTGATTTAGACTGTAGGTAGGCTAGCTAGTAGTGAGGATAACCCATAAGCTTGCCAGCTTGTCTGAGTTTATAAATAATAAAGAGATGGAGAACTACATTTTCAGTGACTACATTTTTTCAAGAATTTGATTACAAGATCATCTTACGGAAGTATAAAATATGAACTATTCGAATATAGTATGACAGAAGAATGAATGAAAATTTTGAATACGTTTTGCAAGTGACTAAATAGGAGACTCAGTGCATGTGGTTACAACATCAGCTGTTGCCACAAAGCGTTTCCTTCTTTGTATAGGCTGATCCTTCGAAATTTGCCGCAAATCCATCTGTGAAGGATACCCGCTTCAACAATGCAATGAAACCATTCAAATCCATAATGAAACTGTTCATGATTGGCGTTCGAGACTGACTACGTACCACATGTGGCTCAAGTGCAGAGATTAACTGTAACAGATCACTCAACAACTAAGAATATTATTCTAGTAGCCCGTAGTGTTGAGGACAGATTTGGCTTCAGCGTATTTGTCAAGGTTTCCTTAAAGTCATGAGCAATATAAAAATGAATGATGACCGCTTCAAAGATGCAATAAAAATATTAGAGTTCACAATGAAAATGTGCCTTGTCATAGTTGGATACTAATTTTAACGTCCCCATGTCGCTGAACTGCAGAGGTGAGTTGAAACAGGCCAATCAAGAACTGAGACCGTAGTGTTGAGTATATTGTCCGTATTTGTCAATCATTGCTTTCAGTTAGCAACAACAATAAAATGTTCAAATTAACCCCCATCCTGGAAGAGCCTGTACAATACTATTTTCTAATTTTCCAGCTTTAAACTTGTCACATCGTTAACGCTTTAGGAAACTGTTTATTAAATTTCTAAAATTTTATTAGTTGCATGCCGTTATTACTCGTTTTTATTTAACGTCCGTCCGTTCTATTCCAAATAAAAAAAATCAAAGCAAAGCTGCTTGCAATTATAGAATAATTTAACTAAAATCCGATAGTTATTATTTAAAATGAAATGTATTAAAATTTTTTTTATAAAATATTGGTTTCGCTTGAATGCATCGGAATGTTTGGGAGAAGATGTTCCGCATGAAGGCAACACGTGAATAAATAAATATTGTAAACTTTAGTTGATCATTTCTGAATGTGTATTTGAAATGTTCAATTTCAGACTTCTTAACTCAATCAATTTATCTTAAAACTATTAAAACAACTTTTCAAAATTTGGGCAAATTGTGAAAGTTTTAAAATGATGCGAATGAGTGAATATGTGAGTGCCACTACTCACATAGGGAGTAGTGGCAGGACAATTTAATTTTAGTGTTACATTTAGAGGCAACTAGTGGTATTCAAATGATTTCTATAGTTCAAAAAATGAAAAGTGCCACGCCTACTTAATATTAATTCCAGATATCTTCGAAGCAGCCAAAACAATTTCTACCAAATGAGAGTTATGTAGTAAAAGTTTAACCAACAAAATAATTTCCCAGGCCACATCAGTGCCTTCTTAAGGTCCTTAATTCGTGTTTTATTAAACTGCTCTGGTCACCGCCCATCACGGCAGTGAAGCACACTGGCTTTGGCTACCTTTAAGTATAAATGTCTCACCTTTCAAAACTTTTCGATCCACACAAATTGGATTTTAATCATTTTATAATTAGATAAGCAAAACATTTCATTTATTTATTCAAATTTACAGTTTGCAACACGTTTGTGTTATTTTCAAAAGGGGAAGAACACAATTTTGCACAAAGTGCTCATATTGGCATACGCTTTCCTAGAAACCCATATAATTTTTTTTTTTTTTTTTTTTTTTGACGATAAGCAGCATTTTAGATTAATAGAACGTATAAAATAAAGCCTCTGGGAAAGCCAACTCAACTTGCTGATGAAACTGAAGCGTCAAGATAAAACATTGAGCAGCTTTAAACGCCATTAATAATTTTATTTCCATTAAACACTTTAAAAGTTGCTTAAAAAGGCTTTTAGCGTTTTTTTGGTTTAGTACACAACTTTACCTGTTCTCAGTACAACTGCGTAGCTTAAGTTCAATTTTACAGACTTTTTAATTACAATGCAAATACAAAATGGAATTAAAATGAATAATAATTGAAATTAAGCAGAAATCTCAACATGTGAGAGGAGCAAGACATGCTCTACACGCAAATAAAACTCTGTACTAAATTTCTTTAGTACACTAATCAAGCATTAAGCTTGTCCTAAATTAAGAGGCCTGCCCTAAATACTTCTTAGTTCATCCAAACCTGACTCTATAGCTTAGAATTTCCTTGATACGAGTATTAGAAGAATGTTGTTTTTCTCGACTAGCATGCGACTGCGACTTCCCCCCGAATAAATTACTTTTATAGCAAATTTATCAAACAGCACAAAAAAAGTACTAAAAAAAAGGTCTTGGCCGATTTGTGCCAACAGAAGATATGTAAATAAAATAAAAAAATGGTAACGCAATAAACATTTTTTTCGAGTCGTCTTTGTGCCAGCCGTAAAGCGATATTTATCAAAATCTATTAATCGGTTTTAGCAATATTGGAAAACGGATCCAAATATTCAAACTTTCATATTTCTCAAATAGCAAGCACGCACTCCACATGTGTACAACTTTTTAAAACTGTTCATTAATTTTTTCTTTAGGCGACACGCAAGGTGTTTATAAGCTCCACGTTTCGCTATTAAAGTGCTTGTAAATATTTGTTTTTATCGCCCAATCGAACTGCTTATCTAATCGTTGTGATTACGCAAAGAACAATATCTCGTATGTCGAATAAACTTTATATATATTTATTTGACTGGCCAATGCAATTAAATAATCATTTAAAAAATAAAAATTTATCTCTTCCAACTGTTTGCAAGTTGATTGAAAACGATTTAATGTAACACAAAAAAAAAACACCGAACAACGAATAAAGGCTTCAGTCGTTGCTCCTTTCGTTGCCGCAGTGGAATCAGCTGTTAACTGATATAAATTGCAAGCATTGAAAAATAAAAAAAAAAACACATACACAACCTATTATGCTTAAAAATAAGTATTTTTAGCGATTTTTTTATTGCATTTGTGCAACACTGAAACTGGACTGCAAAAGTAAAATAAATGAGAAACACAGAGTTGCATTTAAAGTTTTTTAATAGTTTTAGATATTTTTCGTACAAAAAGAGTGTCTGGAAAAACGGGTAGCAAAACCACTGTTACACATCAAGCATACATTAACCTGCCACTTAAGGCCCCGTTTTTTTTTTACATAAATTTTATATCACTTGACAACACTGACAGTTAGCCGAATTGAAAATATACGGTGGTTGCTTATCTTTTCAACACTGATTTATCAAGTCTATTACACAACATTAATTCCATAGTAAAAAAAAATATTTTTAATATTTTATTTGCTTAAGGTAATGTCTCACTATCCTACCCTGTCGTAGGATTCATTTACACGATAATCTGATAAAGATTCCTTCCTATATCAAAATGTCGTTGCTTGAGCCATGTTATCATACAAAAAGGATGGAAATAATTTTTTCTTCGCTGATTGATGTAAATGCAACTCTGATCGCATGAAAATTGTCATTTCATGAGAATTTTCATAAACTTTTGCTGGCCATAAAAATGGGACAATTTAAAGCCACTCTACTCAATTTTTTCAGCAGAGATGATATCTTGCGACATCAGACAACTCACTTCCAATAATGAGTAACGTAATGATTGCAGTAAATGCTGCGCACGTACTGATGTATTGCAATGCGCAGTTGGCTGCAATTATGCACAAATAATTATGAGCAGGTTTTCTGCACTTCAGTCTTGTTTGAAGTGGTTACGACTGTCAGGTAAATAAAAATTAAGTTCGTTAATAAAGAGCGTTGCATGTTTCTAAAATTCTATGTATACCCGCTTGTTACGCAGGTGTCAGGGGCTCAATTCCCCGGAGAGCCAGAATCCAAAGGCCTCAGTAGCCAGTGCTTCTATACATATTGCAATTATATTCATATAATTATAATATTTGGTAAAAAAAAAAAAAAATTCTAAATTTTGACACAGTCTTTTTTTAATCTAATTTATAGCCTACGATCTGGAAGAATCAAGATTTACAAAAAGTCGATGGAGCACTTTTAAATCTTTAAGTAGAACAAACGTTGCTAACATTGGCTGTCAAGTAAAAATTGTCTAGAATATAATGTTATCGCAGCAATAAAAATAAATGGCTTCGACCACACTCAACCACACACAACAACTCGAACTCGAACTCGAACTCGATCGCACAGGTCCGATCGCACTCAAACAGAAGTAAAAAAAGTAACAAGAAAGTAAATTTAAAATAAGCACGTTCATATGCTGAAGAGGAGAAATATAAATTAAATTGTAACGCTTAACAAATGTTCAGTCAAGTTGAAATTGTCGAGTAGTGCACGGCCAGCATCGTTACAAAACAACATATTGAAATTAAAATAAACAGTTACGACATTTTAAAATTAATATTAATTGAAAGTTATTGAAACCATGTTTAGTTAACGCAGAGAAAAATTACAAAAAAAACCAAAACAAAAAAAAAACTACTTAAAATTTAATTTCTTTAAAAAAAAAATTATAAATTAAATTAGAAAATTAATTATGTGGAAAATTTCTAATTAATAAATTTCCAAATAAAAAAAACGAGATACGAAAATAAATTAGTGTAAATTAATAAAACATGCATTTATGTTAAATATAAAGCTTGTCGTTAAAAGCACGAATCTTTTTAAAGTTATTACAATTGTGATTTTTTGTTTGGCAAAACAAAAAAAAAAAAAAACATTAATTGCTTTTGATTAAACAATAAAATAATAATAATAAATTTAACAAAAGCCAACTTCTGTTTCGTGCTTAAACAATAAAATAATAATAATAGTAAATTTATATATAATTGCAATCTTCATTAACTAAAAACAGTTGCAACAATTATAAAAGTAGACATTTTATTTATTTTCCATAAAAAAAAAGTTAACAACAATAGATTAAAATGAAACTAAAAAGTGTTTTCAACAAAAGTGGTTCAATGGCTCTAAATACTCTCAGCGCGAAAGATGTGACGGCAGTAGATGATACGGGCAGTAAAAAAGGTGGGTGGCCCAACTAATGGTGAACAGTGTGACTGAAAGTGTTGTACACATTCCTTCAGCGGGGATCTCTGTTAAATATTTTTCTTTAAAAGTTCTCATTGATTTAATCCTTTAAAATAATGTAAATGTAAAAGTCTGTGGTCTCGGATGTTTGTTTCACTGTCACGGGAAAATCTTTTACCGAATTTAGATGGACTTTATTAGACAGATAAAAATATTGGTTATTTTTGAGCAGTTGAAAAACGTTTGCTGTTGGAAGCAGTTGTCCTAAACAGTTGAAAGCTTGTTTGATACACAATAAAATATTACCTCCCTTTTAAAAAGTATAAAAAGGGGTAAAAAATTGTACTTTTTCCTCTAAAAAGCACCTGCTGAAGCAGTTGAAGCAGTTGATTAAAACAAAATAATATTTTACATCCCTTTTAAAGATTATAAAAAAGGGTTAAAAAATGGTACTTTCCACCCTAATGCACATTAGACAGGTAACAATGGTTTTTTTTTGCCCTTTTAGAAAATTCGATACTCACAGATGTGATCACAGTTGGCCCGCATTACGATGTAAAATGTATTGCAGAAGTATGTTTTTTAGGTGAAAAGTACCAACTTTTGGTACTTTTCAGATATTTATAATATGGATGAAAACCAGAGAGAACATACTCGCACGATACCAATCTTTTTAAAATTTCTGTAAGCAAGTGAGGAAATTTCTATCTCTACAAACTGAAAAAACCGATTTAAGGATAATTTAAAATAAATATAAAACACGTTTGATATGTATCCTAACTGGGCTTTATCATTCCGAAACGATCAAGCTTTTTTTAGTGAAACTAGAAATACAAATAGATGGATATCATGCAGTGTACTTTTTGATTTCAAAAGTTGGTACTTTTAACAATTTTTTATTTTGCTGCTTTTCCTCTCTTCTATTAGGTTTCTATAAAAATAGTTTGTGGTGAGCTCATGGCAACCTTAATAGAAATATAATTAATTAAAAACTTATTATTTTTATTAAAATACCACATAAGCATTTCGCTATATATAGTATAAGAAAAGGGGGGAAAAGTCTATCTTTTTTCCCGCCTTTATTTCTTTTTTAATCAATTTGATACTAATAGAGTTTGACAAAGTTAGTACGCACTAATGTTGAAAGTACATTTTTTAGTACTAAATTTTGGTGCTTTTTTTCTATTTGAAATATGATAAGATATAAACATAAGTAATGCCATCCAACTGCCTAAAGAAAAGCGGTCTTCATAACTTAATCTGGAAGATACATATTATTACGTATTGGATATTGATTACGTAGCTCTCACTCATTGGTCAAACATTTGACAAACTTTTACGTTTTTTTTGTTTTCATTTCAAAAGCTTTTTTGGATCACATAAAACATAAAATTTGAATGAAACAAAACCTACAACGTCGGTTAAGTAATTCGCTGGTCAATTAAAAAATTCTTATTTAATATTTTTTTCCAAGAAAATGCCAGAAAGCATTTGCAATTAATGGGATCTTAAAAATTTATCTAATTACGATTATATGACCGCAAAAAATCGCCCAATTACAGGAAAATTTTTATGTTATGAACCTTTACGGATTTAACCCTTTCTGTAAGTAGAGGAGTACATCTTTCAAGTACTTTACCTTACAATACCATTGACTCTGATTTTATATAAGGAATGGAACTCAGTCGAGAAGATACGAGTTTGAGATGATGAAAATTAGAATTTACGAGTATTTATTAAAGAAATACTTCTACAGATTCCAGCCAGTGATGCAATTGAAATGCAGACAACTTAAAAAATGAATTCAAGCGAAATTTTTAAAAAATTCTAAATCGCTGTATAATTCCATTTTATTTAACTTGCTTCAATAAGTAACTCCTTCTAAACACATTTTGTAAAAATACATATACATATTAAATCAAAATAATCAAATTTATTTAAAATCTTTTTATTGAATAGCAAGTAAAAACGGCAGAGGAGTTTTTACATCTGAGTGGCGATCTCGTTTACATCAACTTGAGAAGAATTTTTTTTTTCTCTACAGCTTTTGATTTTTAAAAAGCCCCCATAAATTTTTATAAAAATTTTCCACATCATATTTTATTTTTTTTTTTACATTTCAGTGACGTGCTGTTTGTCATTGACCGAAAAATGTCATTAAATTGTTATTTTGACATTCAATTTTAATGCGACATGTTATCGTCTCCCTCTCTCTCTCTCTCTGTGGTAGCTCGCTATTTTGAATTTGTTATGGCAATCGAGCAAAAATTTTAATAAATACAAAAATGCATTTTATACCGGTATTGCGCAAAGAAATTTGCATAGTGATAATTCCAATTAAATAATTCGTATGTAATTATTTTAAGTTTAATTTAATTCAGTTTTAATGTCTCAAAAAGTGTTAACGCATCAATTGGCTGACTGACAATTAGGTAGTCATTTAAAGCGCATCCTCGTTCATCAAAAAATTATTTTGCACAAGTCACGTCATCAAGTATTTCAAGTTTAATTTATCTTTGCTCGAGTAACATGGTACTCGGTGTTGGCTTGTATCCCCGGCGCTGGGAATGCCACATAACTGCTTGACTTAAAAACGCACCAAGAACAATTGCTTTAAATGCAATGATGGGCCGGGGGAGGAAAATATGAAATACCCCATCAAAAGATTGCTTCCAAGATTCCATATTAATTGCAAGATTTAACGCCTTGGAAGTATATGACAATATTGGGTTTAAAATCCAGAATAACTTCATTAGGAATAAGGGATGATTAATCCAAACTATTCAACACTTTGGTTATAATCACTCCCGATTATTCTGCGTCTATTCACTAACTCGGTTTGACTCAGATATCACAGGGTTCTCGCCCTTTCTTCCCTCATAAACTTCTTTTTAATCAGCGCCTGAATTTCATCATACTCAATAGTATTAAAGGAAATTACACATCTCACCTCCTACACGATAAGTGAACAAATGCGATATCGCTCTATTTCGCACAGTTGATTGGTATTCTATAACGATGCGAAAAAATTTAAAAAATTGTATTGGTTTTAATTTTTAACACTTTTTGCTCGAAGCCGACTTACACTGAAGAATAAAAACCAGAAAATGGGAAATTTTAGTGCCGTCACACGATTGGTTAAAGGGCTTTTTTTTGGATTTGATGATCCTTACTTAGGGCAGTCATAAAACAAACAATTTTCATGAATTTTTCTCAATAGGTTGCTCACCTCTTGTGCTTATTTATATACAATATATATTAGAAAGTTTAAGTGACGTAAGATACTCTCTGGTTCCTAGCAACCTATTTAGATGGCTAATAATATTTGTTTGAGTGTATACCCCTAATTTACCGCTTTGCGATTGCATTTATTATTTTATTTCGGACAGTTTAATTCCGCCTACTCCAAAGCCAGAGCCCCAAAGTAGAGTACTTGCGTGCAGATCTGCACTATTAGCAATATCTTTACCATCGGCCGTCTCTACCGGCATCAAACACTCCATGAGTAGAGGCGGTCAGTTGGTGATGTTCGAGGTATCGGAAGGGGGGATACTAGAATATGAGCTTTGAGGATTAAAAGTTTTCTTCAGAAATAAAACCCAAATTTGGAAATTTACAAGCGCTATTTTTTGGTGTAGAAAAAATTCATTTTCATTTTCATTTTCATTTTAATTTTTATTTCTTTTGCTTTATTGCAATTTGATTAATTAATTATAGTGAATAGTATTTTAGAATGTACGAGTGACAGGACCCACCTGAACACGTTTGCATCTTAAGTCTTTTGTTTTTATTAAGAATTAAAATTTGAGGAAAACAAGTGTTGCAATCATAAATTAATTTTACAAATGCTCTAATTTATTAATTGCTTTAACTTCCTGTTTATGTATAAAAATTATTTGTAGCGGAAAATGTGCAAATTATTATTTAAAATTAAATATATTTTTGCATCTGAATGAAATGAAATGCGTAAAGTGCAGTACAATAGAGGAAAAATATTTTAAAAAGAAAGAAATCAAATTATGGATTGGCGCCAAAAACGGGAGTTTATGTTTGACACAAACTGTTAGTTGATACGAGATTGAACTAGAAACGCTCTGTTGCAGCTACAAAAATTCGTTAACTAAATTGGTGTGGGATTTTTTATATGGTCACTTGCAATTGTATTAGTGCAATAACTAGTTCTTTGTACATGCACAGAATTCATTAACTAGCCAGTTTGAAGTGGCAGTACTCACATTTTGCTTAAACTTTCATACAAATTTTAATATCTACCAAACATTTAAAGTTGGACATATAATTTTTGCAATTAAAAGCAATAAAAAAAGGCATTTTAAAATTGTTACCGACTGGTTATAAAATTGAGTACGAGCAACGAGAAATATTTTTTTAACTTTCGCTAACAAATCGAGCCCAATACGTTATCAAGAGCAAATGCTACGAAATACCATCGGTTATTAAATGAAGAGCGTAAGTAATTTATATAGAAATACATCAGGTTATTAAATTAATACCCTGTTCAGACATACAGACCTTTTTTTTAAATTATATTGTGAATTCAAGAAAATCAACATTGGACCGTCCTCATGCTTTCGTCCTCGTCGGCATTGAATATATAAAAATTTTAATGTCCAAAAGATTAGATAATAGACTAATAAAAGTTAAAGTGAGAAAGTCACATGTCTGAACAGGGTACTACAGTAATAAATAACCAATAAATTATGAGCGGTATTCAAACAAGAAGTATTAGCACGGAAATGTTATCGAGTTGTTTGAAAGATATTGATGACAACCGTTAGCAAAGTAAGCAGAAATGGTGCCAATTCAGTCTCGATAGCAAATATCAACATATTCCTGCCATTTTTTTCCTTCCGTGTAAAGCGTTATTAGTAGTAACTTTTAATATTTTTTTAATCGTACATTGTTATAATTAAGCTTTCTATAGCATTATAAAACAAAAGAAAACCGCAAAAACTAATAAAGACGGTGCTTACAATGTGCATTGTAAGTCGAGCATTTTTCTCACTCTTCCCATTTAATGTTGCTTCGATAGTTTATTTGCATTGGCATTCAAATTGTTTCAAAGCATTTATTAATAAAAATGTTGTCAATCAAGCACTTTCTATCATTATTTAGCGGTTGAAAATCCTCTTGAATATAAGAAAACAAAACGCGAAAACCGCTTAATGGACGTGGTTGTAATCTTATGTCGCATCTATGTATTTACTCATAAAAGGTACTTTCTTAATAACGTACTTTTTTGTAAGAAAAAATTAATTCATGCAGAGGAACGATTAAAATTATAGAAAGATTACAAAATTTTTATAGTAGTACAGTTCAATGCTACAATGCAGTCAATTTGCGGTAGCCAGAGTCGTAGAACAAATTACTTTTTCTTATATAGTACAAATCAATACAATACAATGCAACATATGAGTTTTCCTTCTTCGTATCCGAGAGTTACTTGAAGTCTCTTTAGTGTTTTTTACCTACCTCAATATCGCATCAAATTAGTTTTGTGCTTAAAAGCTTGAACGCAAGCTGTCTGAGGATAAGGAAAGGGGCAGTTCTGAAAATCTATCTTTTATGTAATTGCTTCAGTTTTTTCGATAAATATAAGTTTTCTATAGGGTTTTCTATAGATTTCTATGTGACCAAATTTCCACATGCACTGCTGGGGGTACAGTGTTTATCGCCTCACAAGCAATATAAAGATACGATTTTAATAATTGCATCTTCAAGGCTTAATACGAAACATGTGTTTATAAAAACATGTGACGAACTCAACCACATTTATCACATGTTTAACTAGAATAACTACTTTAATTGTCCCTAAGAATTATCATTGCCGTTTAAAGAAATACATCTGCAAAACTGCAATGCTTACCCTGCTAGAAAAAGATATTATTAAATATAACAAGCCGTGTCGCTCTGAGTGAATACGGATTATTTTCTTTTTTAAGTGCTGCTTACCTTTATCGGTAGGCATATAATACATATTCCCTCAATTACTATTTCCTTTCTCTCTGAGGTAATGCATTATTGTATTGTATTAATGTATTTTTTTTATTAGGTCTTAACTATTTCCCTTAACTAATTCATTTCCCTCTAAGATATTCAGTTATTTAAATATCTCCTATTAACTATTGCATTTCTTAGGTATTAAGTACATTTTTAGGTACTAATTATTTCCCATAACTATATGCTTAAGGAGCAATTTATTTACTTGTGTGTAAATTATTACTATTTTATACAATAAAATACGAGTGAAAAACGTATTCCATGGAAGTCTAAACTTTGTTGTTGCTTTTTTCCTTTGGATCCAAAAGAAAGAGTGTTTATGAAATCAGCTAAAGTAATAATTTTCGTTCGTTATCGCTTAAATTGTCATTATACGAAATTGTTAATTTAGTGTGATTATTAGATTGCGTCACATTTATTTAGCTTTTGTGCTTATTTAAATTATTTGATATATTTATTTGTTTTTTTTTTTTTTTTTTTTTTTTTTTTTTTTAATTAAAAACAATAATAAAAATTTATTTATGGCAGAATTAATTAGACATTAATAACTGGATATATTTTTTAATCATTCTAAAATACTTTTAGACTGTCGACCAAAAAACCAATATTTACCTTTTCCAAACGAAAATAAAAATAATTTAAGTTAAGCCTTTCAACGAAGCATGCTAATATATATTTTTTTGCGCATATCAAGTTGTTTACCTAAACACAATGAATACATGAATTTCGTTTAATAGTTAGGACTTAAACAGTTCACCACCAGTAAACCAGTACTTAGTACCCAACAAATCCAAAAGAATTACTTCCTTAGAAAGTAATACCCAAGAAAGCAAAAAAGTAGTTTAAAAGAAAGAAAATATTTACTACATACGAAAAAGAGTAGTTAGTACCCAACAAAAGTACATCTAAGAAAGGAAATTAAGAGTACATAAGAGAATATTTAATATTAATTTATTTAATAAAATGATAATAATTGCTACGCAAAAAATTAATTGTTCCTAAGGCAACAGCTGAAACAATTAGTACCTAATAACAAAGTACTTAACAACTAAGAAAAATATAGAAATATGTATAACATTTAATACAAAAAATTTAATAAATTTAATTCATTTATTTAAAAATGCTTAGAACCTAAGACAACAATTACCACACAAGGAAATAATATTTAACTAGCTAAAAAAGTAAAAACATACGTATGAAAAAGAATTGTTAATACCTAATAATAACATGCAAATATGGTAAAAAATTCTATTTAAGGGAATATTCAATATTTATAAATAAAATAGTAATAATTGCTATGCAAAAATTTAATTGTGCTTAAGGGAACACCTAATTGAAACACTTAGTACCTAATAACAAAGGACTTAACACCTAAGAAAAATATGGAAATGTGTATAAAATTTAGTACAAAATATATTCAACATTTAAGGCCTAAGAATGAAAATAATTATTAATTAAGGAACCAAATGGTTAGAACCTAAGAAAATAAATACTATAAAATAAAATATAACTCATACGTATGAAAAAGAGAGGTTAATAACCAATAATAACATGCAAGAAAGCAAATTAATTGTAATTAATTCTGGAGACCAAGCAGAAAAGAAATTGGTGCCTAAGCATGTAGTTAAGGGAAATAATTAGTACCTAAAAAAATACTGAATACCTAAGAAATACAATAATAGGAGATTTTTTAAAAACTGAATATCTTAGTGAGAAAATAATTACTAATTGAGCGAATAAGTATTGTATTTCTATATAAAAAGTTAGGTAACACTTAAGAAAGAAAATAAGGACTGCCTAAGAATGCAAATCTGATTTAATTATATTTAGCTTACAAAGTACAATTTTATTATAAATTTGCTTTTAAGAAAATCTCATGAAAACCCCCAAATTATTTAAACTCAACGAAATGTAATTCTTTCAATTAGCACGATTCAGGCCTTAACTTGGAACTGTATTCCATCCCATGAAATGTTCTATTTTATCAGGAAGCCACAAAAAAAAAACAAAAAACATAGAAAAACTGCTTCCACGGCTGGCTTTTAACATACAGAAATGTCAGACTGCACTCGTTTAAAAAATTAATTACTTACATGAAGCGATTTCAACAAAAGGCTATTATCGCCAACAAAGCAAATCGTATTAAATATAAATACTTCAAATTAAAAGTCGCTTTGTAGCGTTAAATGTGAGACTCGAATGTACAAGTAAATAATAAAAAAAAAAATTAAAAAAAAACAAAATTAATAAAAAGTCGAAAATGTGGAACAGCCACCTTAAAAAACAGGTATTTTAACATGGTTTTGATGTGAGAGATTAAAAATAAATAAGACTAGAGAATTTTACTTGGCAGAAGGCAAGTAAATTAATTGAAATTACTCTACTAAAGCGCTGCTTAGTCTCTGGCTAAATGGCTGGCCTAAATATCAAAAATGCCTTAAAGGTTCTTGCTTGCAATCAACGTTTGTAACCCACCATTTAATCCAAAAAAAAATCAGCTGATTTTATAGATCAGCTGATTTCATTACTCAAAGAAATATTTTCAACCATTTTATTTAATTTTTAAAACAATAAAAATTGTTTAAACATTTTGTGGGATTTTGTTGTATACATTTTAAGCCGTTATTGTAGTTATGAGTATTTTTTGTTAAGGCATAAAGAAACCAGACTGATTTAGTCGGGTTGTTTGTGTTCTCAAACTTGAATAGCAACATTATAACTAATAATTGTTTCAGCATTTCTGCGTTTCATTTCATTTTCTTTTTTTAAATATTTTAAAGCTTCAAGCGCTAAGATTGTTGGAAGCTGCCATAAAGTTTGTAGAGAGAGATTTAAAGGAGAAGTTTTTATTTAGGCAGACTGATTATTATAGAGCTTCTGTAGCATGGCTAGGGAAGTGAACTTTAATGTACATTAAAAATTAATAATATTGTAGTTTTAATGGTCAACATTTTTAGCTAAAAGTTTGGGTGCGGATTTTATTAACAGTTACCACTTTATATGGAAAAGTCTTCTCGCAAAAATGCTCAAATAATATTGGAGAGTTACGTGTTCTTAGCTCAATGTCAGCTAGTTCCTATGCAGTAATTTCGCCTAAGCCGAATTTTGTCGTATGAAAAGCGCTTCCACAATCTGACAAGTCCAGCCATTACTTAAGCATAAAATAATTTTATTTTCCATACCGATACTCGAATTCAGAAGAGAAGTATTTAAATTTTAAAATAAAAGAAATTTGGAATATGGAAGCCACAGAATCTTGAATAGTCAAGGATTACATAACCAAACCTTATATGTGAAACACAATATCGTTGCTACCATTCCAGTATTCAGTTCCCCTGCACAATAACTTCCTGGGCGAGTACACTTTTGTTCAGCAAAAATCGTATTGCATCCAATAATATTTTTGGAATAGTAAATACATAACCATTTTAATTACTTTCTTTTAAACAAAAAATTTTATAAAAAAAAAATATGTGAAATGTTTTATAGAAATGCAATAGGGTAGCACCAAAAGGCTTCTTTAGTAATATAAATAAAATATTTTGAACTTTGAAGCCGATATTTCGTAATAAATCTATTATACACTATTATATCTTTTTGCTTTCATAAGATTAATTGGGTTTTAAAATGTTCGCAATATTTCACGTGATGAAAGCCTGCCTGCTTTAAAAATGTATGTCGACTTAAATAATTGAATTGAAGAATCAATTCCCAGCTTAAGCGAGAATAATTAAAAATATTACGTGAATTAACAACAATAATATTGTAATGAATATTAATTTTTGGTAATTCAGTGCAATTTAAAGAACAACTAAATATTAGTAGACTATTAGTAGCAGTTAATAATAATTCAGTTCAATTAATTAATTAATTACCTCAGTTATTTTAAAATGTTCATTAAAGTTTGATACAGAATTTTCTTTCAATTAAAAGTATAATCTTCGAGTTAAAAAAAAAATTAATTTAAAGTATTCATAAAGGAAAGCGGGGGTTTTCAAAATGCACGATGCTAATTATGAATAAAAGAAAAAGTTTCGCGGGAATTAATTTAAAATATATATATTTAATATAATTATGTATGTGAGAAAATTGCCCGCAACAGCTTCAGTGGCATACATTTATCCAATGGGCCACACATTTTTATTGACTCTGAGGCACAAACAAGGTTCAATGTCGTTAATGTGCCGAATTACTTTTCATTATTCTTTGAATTCCAACTGTGTCTTGATCATGGCACCCAATAAATTTCTGCTGCAAAGAGCCGTAGCTTTTTTAACTGTCCGCCAAGTGGAACTATCCTGTTGAAATCACAAATCCTCACTCTCTGTCCGTTATCGCCTCGCAAAAGCTGGGCTGGGCTTTCTTTATTTTCGGAGAAGTATGGAAGTACGGCTTGAAAAAGCCGTCAGCCCTTAAACCTCACTAAACAGGTAGCAATCACTTGCGGCTTCTTATTGACCTTCTTAACGAATCCACTGAGCTGGTACGGACTCATAATTATCATCATGACTCATGCATTATGGTTCGACAGCCCTTTACATTCTTCTAAAGCCAAAAGTCTTATTTCTCGACTTTATATTTTTAAAGTTACGCTTCGAGCTCTAAGACAAAACCAGTATTTAGTGAACCAAAGCTTTGAAAGACTTTAATAAAATGCAGAATTGGAAATTGTCGTCATATGAATCATTTTTCAAAAGGCAATTGCCTTTTAGTTTCCACACAATGAAATTCAATTAAAGTTCACAGTGGTAATAAAAATATAAATTATTTTACAAAAGTAATTTAAATGTGGAAAATCCGTGCGAACAAACATTCTTAACAAATGAACACACAAACAATGAAATTAAATTAAAAATTAAAAGCTTTGCAGCGAATAAATCAAGAAAAACTCAAATGTTTTTATCACTTTATAAAATTAAAAGTTTCTACGAACAGTTTTGTTTATAAAAGTTTACCAGCCACTGCACTGTAAACTTGTGCATGTACATTTTCCTTTTCCATCGTTATGAAAAGCTCTCCAAAACGTTTGATTCATTCTGCTGGCATTACCAACAGCAAACAATTCTTGAATACAAGAGATCTTCGCAAGCGCTCTATTGAGCAGCTGCAGTAGTTAATCAAACAATTAAAAATAAGCAGAGATTTGAAATTTGAAATAAAGAGCTTTCAATTATTGTGACTTCAGACGTCGCGATCTTAGTTTCAAGTATTTTAAAGCTTTTCCAACTGTGTTCTTGTTTTCTCTTATTCATTTTTTTAAGCTTTTAAAAGTTCCTTCAACTGTTAAATTTTGTTTTAAATTAAAGAGCTTTCCATTAATCTGGCTTAAGACGGCGCGATCTTTATTTCGAGCATTTGAAAGCTTTTCCAATTGTGTTCATTTCTCTTATTCATTTTGTTAAACTTTTTAAAGTTCCTTCAACTGTTAAATTTTGTTTTAAAGTAACGAACTTTCAATTATTGTGACTTCAGACGTCGCGATCTTAATTTCAAGTATTTTAAAGCTTTTCCAACTGTGTTCATTTCTCTTATTCATTTTGTTAAACTTTTTAAAGTTCCTTCAACTGTTAAATTTTGTTTTAAAGTAACGAACTTTCAATTATTGTGACTTCAGACGCCGCGATCTTAATTTCAAGTATTTTAAAGCTTTTCCAACTGTGTTCTTGTTTTCTCTTATTCATTTTTTTAAGCTTTTAAAAGTTCATTTGTTTTAAATGCTTTCACCATACCATCTCATTTCTAAAGCTTACCGCCACTGAAGTGACCAGAGGGTTTTACTCGAAATGTATGCAAAAGAAAACAAAAAGCACAAAATACTGATTATTTTTTTATAAATGGAAGTTTACGAGGTCGCTTCTTCATTGTTTATTGCTTTTTCTTTTCAAAGATCTATAAATTGATAGTTTAATAAAAAAAAGCAAAATTTTTCCACAGACTCAACAGTAATTGACAGGCCTTTCATACACATCTATTTTTATATTTGTGAATGATAAGGAAGAATGATAAGGCGGAATGAATTGAAGACTGCGATTTATTCTGCATATAAAAAGTTCAAAGTTTAAATGAGCAACCGCATTTTTATATTAATAAAAATCTGCTAAAAAAATATATATATATTAAAAATAATGAGCAACTAAAATAGTTGTAGCAACAAAAGCTTTTTGCTAGAGGTGTTTTTAAAGGATTTAATTTTTCCTTTGAAAAAATGTTGTTTTTTCTTTGCTTGTTTTAGCGCTTTATAAATCGCTGACAGTAGACAGTGCATGAGTTGAGCCACTGCAAGACACATGTTTCACCTGACGCTTTTCACATGAATTTTACATGTGTAAATAATACGGGCAAATACTTACAATGGCTAGGTGATGCATGTGTATTTTTCAAATACATGTGCAAAACACACAAACACACATACATCTGCAGTATTCTGTAATTTAGCATGAACCAGTTGTATGCGGTTGATGCACTTGCGTCGCAAATAAAGCTTAAATAAAAACTGAATTAATAGAGTGAAAATATTTACAAAAACAAACTTTTTAATTCAAACAAACGTCATAAAGCAGAAGTAGCAGACGATAGTTTTCCAGTTCGAACAGGAAGCTTACAGAGCTTGAATTAATTTAGACCTCAACAATACTGGAAAAAGTTGACCAAATTGTTCAAACAAATTGGATCAAATTGGATCTTGCCATTATATTGCAATGACTGTAATGAAAGTAAATGGGGTAGTCTAAAGAATTCTCTGGCCCGATATACCACGAAAAAGTTATATATATCCTTGATGCTTTCTATTTTGGAAAATGTATCGATCATGCGTTACTAACATCGAATCTGTTCAAAAACAGATTTTGTTATTTGGCTTAAGGGGTCTTGAATGGAACCCGCATGTTGTTCCTCCATATTAATCCAGACAGGGTCGCAAGAAGAACAATGCTAAGTGCCACGTTTCTGATTTCTTGCTGAACAAAATCTACCTTAATGTCGCAACTGGAACCACTCGTAATATCCAGCTGTTCCATTTAAAATATTCTCCTACTCTTTGGGCTAACAATGATCTATTTTAATAACTCTGCTTTTGGCTTGTGCGGACGAAAACGGTCTGGAATCGAACCCGCTCCCTCCGGCTTAGTAGTCTGTATATTATTCACTTTATCACTTAATTGGTTTATCTGAGAGCAACGCTTTCTTAAAAAGAAAAATTTTATATTCTTAAATCATTAAACTAATTGCTTCCCTTAATTTTGTATTACTTTAGTCTGTAGGGAAGGTTTGTTCTACGGACTTAAAAAAATAAACATTGTAACAGGGCCAGTGTTGGGCCTCTAACCAGAACTAGTTCTTTTAAAGTGCTACGAAAAAACAGCTTATGAGAGCCAGTTACGATACCGAATGTGCAAAAAAATCAGCTCTATCTTATAGGGGCATTCATAGCCTGATCGTGGCGGCCAAGTAATATCACTATGATATGAGATAACACCGTAACCAAATTTCGAAATGGCTCAGGAGAGCCATTGCTTCATTGATTGTATGGCAAGTGATTGCTTGCGTAGATCTATAACAAAAAAACCAAATCCAGTTTAATATTCCTTTGAAATACCGTGTAATGAGAAAAAGGTATTTTGGAAAAATTGTCTTTACCCTTAAAAAATAGTTTTTCAAATCAATTAAAAGTTTAATTGAGAAAAAACTTTAATCAAAAATCATTTTTTTGTCACACTTGAAGAGAAACATTAACAAGATAACAAATTCTAATACGAGATCTTCCAATAAGAAAAATTAAACACAATTCATATCTAAGAAGCTTTAGAAGATCTTGGTAACAAAGTTACATTGAATGAAGAAATCGGACATATACTTAATCCTAATCAGTATCCGTGTACTCAATTAGTTTTAAATTTGCAATAATACGAACTGTAACTGTTAGTAGTAGCGGTGTGAAAGCGTACCATTTTGGCCTATTGAAGTGGTTGAGGATTATATTTTTATACACATACTAAACTTGGCAGCACCACATATCAATTAATAAATTGTTATTATATTATATATTATATATAATATATTACATTATATTATATAATTATTATTATATTTTCAGATTTTATTTTTATATATCTCCATCGAAAAGTATAAAAAGATAAATACAGCTTTATATGGAAAAATATATATATGCGGCATCGATATAAGAAGGGGAGTTGATTGTGATTTGTCCATCCGTCCACCCGCATGCCAATCATCGATAATTTTAATGTTTTTTCTGCCCTATAAATTGAGTTTAAATTTCACTTAAATTCAAATAATTCAGAAGCGATAGGTTCAGATTTTTCTCTTTTTAATTCAGCATAAAAATGACTAAAATCCGGTAATAAATAAGAGGTATATGGTTCAAAACGTAATTTATATATCAGTAGGCAAGAAAAAAAAAAGGAATGAATATCATGTGGTGTCTTAATAATATAACTAGAAAGAGGGGTTATATTTATTATTTTAAAACCTTTTTAATTTCTTAGTAATATGGGGGAGAGTAGGTTCCTGCTGAAGTGTATATAAAATTTGTTACAGTCCAATATAACCTTCTTATTTATTTAAATACAAATATATCAGTTTTAAGAAGTTATAATATAATTGTAATTATATAATATAAATGTAATTATAATGTAATTATATATTAACGAGATGCTCAGGAATTTATTTTCTAGACTTTTTATCGCTTCTCTATAAAATTTTTATATATCGACGAGAAGCTCAAGAATTTATTTCCTAGACTTTTTATCGCTTCTCTATAAAATTTTTATATATCGACGAGAAGCTCAAGAATTTATTTCCTAAACTTTTTATCGCTTCTCTATAAAATTTTTATATATCGACAAGAAGCTCAAGAATTTATTTCCTAAACTTTTTATCGCTTCTCTATAAAATTTTTATATATCGACAAGAAGCTCAAGAATTTATTTCCTAAACTTTTTATCGGTTCTCTGTAAAATGTTTATATATCGACGAGAAGCTCAAGAATTTATTTCCTAAACTTTTTATCCCTTCTCTATAAAGTTTTTATATATCAACGAGATGCTTAAGAATTTATTTCCTAAGCTTTTTATCGCTTCTCTATAAAATTTTTATATATCGACGAGAAGCTCAAGAATTTATTTCCTAAACTTTTTATCCTTTCTCTATAAAGTTTTTATATATCAACGAGATGCTCAAGAATTTATTTCCTAAACTTTTTATCGCTTCTCTATATTATTTTCATATATCGACGAGAACCTCAAGAATTTATTTCCTAAACTTTTTATCGCTTCTCTATAAAATTTTTATATATCGACGAGAAGCTCAAGAATTTATTTCCTAAACTTTTTACCGCTTCTCTATAACATTTTTTTATATCGACGAGAAGCTCAAGAATTTATTTCCTAAACTTTTTATCGCTTCTCTATAAAATTTTTATATATCGACGAGAAGCTCAAGAATTTATTTCCTAAACTTTTTATCGCTTCTCTATAACATTTTTATATATCGACGAGAAGCTCAAGAATTTATTTCGTAAACTTTTTATAGCTTCTTAGTTTAATAAGCAGTATAGACGAATTATGTTGGACAACTGTTGTTGCTTCTTCTAGTTTTAACATTATTGTGCAACGCTTTCCGTAGATGTGGGCACGTTACGGTAATATATATAAATCTGAATTACGGCTAGTACCGATCTCGTTATTAAGCAGAAGAGCAAAATTAAATCTTTTTATTATGTCGTATCAAAATAAAATTAACTTTGCGAATCACCTTCAGCGTTGTGCTAAAAATGGAAAAATAGCCTACAGAAACCGAGTCATATCAACCTGATATTGACCTATTAAAGTTTTTTTTTTTTTTTTTTTTTTTTTTTTTTAAATTAAAATCAGTAAACTGTTATCGATAAAGCACAAATTGTTTTAACATCTTTAATCACTTTTAGTCGACGGTTGTCTACTGTCTATCATCTGCCAACTTTAAATTTGAAAGCTTTTTATTTATATAATTCAAGTGATTCAGTTATCAGTTTGAATTTGAGGGAAATGGTTCTGCAACCGTATTTTGCGAGCATTTCCAATAGTTAAGAAAATTGATAAGGAGAAACTTAAAAATTTGTTTTTGTAAATATTTTGTTATTTATTTTCTAAATTTGTTATTTCGAAAAAGTTTTTATTTGATACAGAACGTGTTTGTGTGTTAAATTATTGAAATTGTTGTAAAAATAATAAATAATAAAGCACTTTAATTATAAGATGTATTTTTTAATAAGTTTCTTCGTATTTCAACATTAACAAATTCAAAATAATCGATCAGTTACTCAAGTGATTTTGCCAAAGTCAGTCAGTCGGTCGGTGTGTGAAGGTTGTATTAACAAGCACAGAGTTGACAATTAAAAAAATTTGAAACGAAAAGTTAAAATTACAGCCAAACCTTCGGAAAGAAGTCGACCGTTGTAAAATTTTTAAATAATTTAAACAAAAAAAAGTTATAAATAATTAAGCGGTTTGAAAAGATGCCTAAAAATAGGCGTTTCGACGATGAAGGTAAATATTTGTGTGTAGGAGACGTATACGAAAAGCGGAAACAAACTACAATGCAATAAATTAAAATAAACAATAATAGAAACATCAATATTGTAACACTGGGCAACAAGAATAATTTTGGAGGCCAGTTTCAGTAAAAATAAGACTGACATTTTTTTTTTTTTTTTTGCCAAAACTGTTTAAGAAGTGTGCAGTGGAAACAAACAACATAATTCGTAAAACGAACAAAGGACCATATTATATGTCATATATTTGTAATTCTCATTTGGTATGTGGAAAAAATATTATAAACTCTTCTCTTTAGATATACATTGTAGGTCCCGCCTAGAAAAGTTCTTTTTTTGCCACAGATTTTTTTAGTGATTTCAATGTACGAGTATATTCGGTTCATAAAAAATGCGAGTAGATGATCTAGATACATATATTTTTTCGCAATGGAAAAAATTATTCTGTATGCTTGGACATCAGATTGAATCCGTTATGCATAAATGTCAACTCTGCAGGACAAATTGTGCCAAGGATGCCGAATTGACATCGGTATAAAGCCAAATGAAATTAAATATTTTAACAAATAGTTTTCAGTTGTATGGAAGATATTGAACTGGACAGATGAATGGTTGAGCAGCCAAACTTTAGACCAAGCCCCACATCTTTGATTAGATGTATAAGGACTACAGGTTATATCCATACTTTTTTTATCACATTTTTTTTAATAAAACTTTAATAGGTCAATATCAGGTTTATATGACTCATTGTTTGTAGGCTTTTTTTCCATTTTTAGCCCAACACTGAAGGATGTTCGCAAAATTAATTTCCTTTTGATGCGACATAATAAAAAGATTTTATTTTGCTCTTCTGCTTAATAACAAGATCGGCAGTACTCATTATTCAGATTTATATATATTAGCGTAAAGTGTCCACAACTACAGAAAGCGTTGCACAGTGATGTTAAAGTGAAGTACTTACATGTAAGAATTAACGAATTGCTAAAAGCAGTTTAAGTGATCAGTACATAAAAAACTTTGGTACCGCAAAGGCAGGCTAACTTTACGCTCTACTAGTGCCATCACAAATGTATAAATCAGACCGTTCGGGATGGTTGATTTAGAAACTGAATTTCTAATTTCCCACCAGAAATTTTCAAGCGGATAGTTTTTCTGCAAACTTATTAAGTTTCCGTCGTAAATGAAATTACCTGACGAATAGTTTAGCTTCCGGCTAGCAACATCTTTTTAGAACGAAAAAATAATTATTTTCTTATGATTAAAAAAATCTTTTTTGTTTTCCAAAATTATATGAAAATAATGGCAAAGTTACCAGAAAAGACCAACTCTGAGAATAATGTCTCTAACGAACAAATGTGAATACCGATGAAAGGAAAGGTGCTGCCACCTAGGAAGGCTTGGTCATCACTATAAAGCCATTAATCTCACTATTAAAAGAGATATTGCTTATGCAAAAGAGAAAAAAAAATTTCCACTTATTCATGTGCAGTAAAAAAAAAAAAAAAATTTGTAGCACGGTGTTATAAATGCATACAATAAATGCGCTGTAATTCTTGAATTTATTTACAATTCAGTTACGAAGTGTTTGAAGTATATTAATTACACGCTTAACTTATAATCAAGTAGTGTTAATTAAGCTGCACACTCACATACAATTAGGAATTTAGCACTTATTTACACCGATTCTGCTGGCAATAATTAAATAAAAAATTTAAGCACAAATTCGAATTAATGCATTAAAAAATTATAATATTCTAGGCGATTTTTACTTAACTTCTTAACACTTGCAATAGAGTTCTGTATTCTAGTTTATTTGTTTTTTTTTGCCTCTTAAATAAAAATTCCAGAACATTCAAGCAATATTTCCTAGAAAATTTCAGTAGCAAAATGCGCCAATAGTTTAACAGAAATTCTTATTCTGACGTATAGACAACTGAACTGTTAACGATAACAACATGTGTGTATACTGCAATTGTATATAATTGATCACATTTGATATGAAATATTGCGATCGCCAGTGTTACGTGATTTAACAATATAAACGTTAAAGAAACTGTTCTTGCACAGTGGGGAAAACATGGAAATTAATGCAGATAAATTTGTAAATAATTTTACTTGGATATAGAAGAAGTGTAAGCCAGTCTAAGAATGGTTCTCCGGAATCCCTAATGTTTTAAAAGACAGTTTAAGAAAAAAAAAAAGAAAGTGAGCGCATTCTTTTCACATACCTTACGCTCTCTCTCTTGGCAAAACAAATTTAATCTTTCGGCTGTCAAAACAAGGCTGACAGCTGATTAGACAGCTGTTAGTAAACACACCGAAATATTGTTAAAAATTAATAGTATAAAATCAACTTCTACTGTCAGTTTCATTTAACACCTTCTTCAGAGTTACTGAATCGCTTTCTTGTACTTTAAAAAAGAATTACAACAGAACGATCTGATTTTTCTATTAAATATATTTGTTTGTGTTTGAATTTACCAAATTTTTTATAAAAATAATTTTAAAATGCGTGTATTTCACACAAAATATAAGATACAAATTAAATTCCAGTTGAATCAAGATCCAGTTTAAAGGTGTTAATTTGTTGACACGAACCAGTTGCATTACGAAAGGGAAGAACCCGTACTATAATATATGGCAGTGCAATTAATATAGACTTTTGATTGTAGAAACAAAGTCTACAATTTTTTTCACATTTTGACCGAATTTGAAAACTTGCAAGGATCAGAAAGCATTTCTGCCAAATTTTTGCTCCCAAAGGTTTAAAAATGGCGTCTACACTGGGAAACAAAGACTGTTCATTAAAGCCATTCTTATATATTCTAAAACGTTTGAAAAAGTTTCACAGTATTACAGTGACTTCCTTCAATTTTCAAGTGCATTCCAACTAGTGTTGGCAGCATATTATTTCTTCCTCTAAATTTAAGATATTCCCACGACTAAAAGTTTGGGCCATTTTATTTTCCATAGTTTAGTTTGGAATAAGGAGGAAACCACAGATCTTGATAGGCACAAAAATAGCCATATGGAAAGGAGAAGAATTATTTGTCGGGGAAATTGTTTGGAATTGCAAAATAATATTAAAATACCAGAGAAGGACTTTCTTCTAATCAATGCTCTCGATAAAATAGTCCCCACAGTATTTCCTCTTAAGCAGAATTTTTCAAACGACGGACACGTGTATGCGTAAATGATTACGTAAATTTTCAAATTCCGTCATTATCAGTGCACACTTGAAAAATTAGTGAAATATTTTTAATGATTGCGTTGTTCTTTGCACTATAGATTGTGTACTTTCTACTGTAGACACATTTAATTACATTTTTACGATAGAGTTCCTTATCTGGCAAAATCTAGACCAAACCCAGATTTTTACGTATCATCGTACATTTACGTATCATGTTTTTGTCGGATGCAATTGCGTCCTTGATTTAAAAATATATTATCAGAATTTTTCAAAAGTCGAAAATCTTGGAATGCAGCGACAATTTGGGAGGAGTGCGACCATCTTCATATTTTATGTATTTATACCTAACCCTCGTTCTACGCGCTAAAAATTCTTACATACATTTTCTTAACAAAATTAAACATTTCTGGATTGCTCTATTTTATCTTTAGTTCTGATTTATTTTAGTTTACTGTATTTCGAAATGTTTGCCGGCTCATTATGGATTTCGCACTAAGTAGAATTGCTTACGTTGTACATTACAAAGTTATTAATTCGATTATTATACTGCCTTATTAGTCCAGAAACTATTCGATTTGGATATTTATTTTTAAATAAAATATTTTAAACTCTTTCCTGCAGAAGAGCTACTCTCTGCTGCTCTCTTTGGTAGTTTCTATTACGGCTAAAAATCTGAATTCAGAACCAACATTTCAAAAACCATTCCTTCAACTTTTCCTCATTATTTGTTTGAAATAAATAAACAAATTCACTTACCAATTAAGCCAAAATATAATAATGTATGATCCATGTGACTTTAGACTGCTCCTGAAAATAAAAGAAAAGAAAATGAGACTCGAATAAAATTCTTTCATAAGTTTCTAGGCTAACTATGATTATTATGCTCTCATTCGAAACTTCGGTACGGATTAACACTAAAAGTATTTTTTGAGTAAAATTGAGTACATGCAGATGTATTTTCTGCTGGAGAGCAAATTATTTCTTGGATGGGATAAGCAGGTTCCCAACAACTAGTTATGATTTTCAAGGTTCACAGTGGGAACAGGGTGTGAGGAAATTAATGCACTACAGTACAGTTAGCGATAACCTTATGCTTCGTGGAGTCGTATTCCACTGGCAATTTAATATTATTTTCTTTAACTGTGTGGACTTGATCACGAAATGAAAATATTTACTCATAGGGCAGGAACTTATACGGTTCAACTCATATTAACTAATAAGTGTCACTGACGCATAATTAAAATACTGAATCTGAGATAATTCTTTGGGAAAGTGCACAATTAAAATAAACAGGAGACTAATTATATAATCATGAATAGAGTTTCACTCCCAGATTACCGTGACTTTATTCATCCCTACCAATCCACTCACATGAGCATCTAATCATAAAACTAGCGCACGTTATAATACAATACATATCTCTTTCCAATTGGAGATTAAAAACTAACTGAGTTGCAAAATGCTTGAAAGCAACTCCAGGAAAAGAAATCCTTAGGCGCCAATAAGAAGTGTTATCGGTAATCAAAGAGGGTATAAAATACGATATGAAAACGAATAGAAATGATAAAAATTCACGATGGAACTGAAGCATTGGGGAGTAGACATGAAATGCCTTCTTACTCAGCAGTTGTGACTTGTTTACATCCTTAGCTTATGTCAATAACTAAAATTTCCCAAAGCCGAAGAGGGAAGGACAATATTGTTATGAGAATCCAGGGTCAGGGAGGAACCTGTGTTTGCCAGTTTTCTTTCGATATTTGGAATTGAACATCCCAAAGAGTCAAAGACTTGCTGCTTAAGACTTAAAATTCTGTTAACATAGGAAGCCCCTCCTGCCGACCATCAACACTATCTAAATGCCAATATACAACCTCTTGTTGGCAGCCAATATGTAATAAATCAAAGTAGCGTAATCTCAACAGCAGAATACAATTAAAAGTTCAAACTATGGAGATTACATTCTTCCTTTAAGGTAACAGATGTTCTAGGAGAGCAGAGAGGTTTAGGCTAATTTGCATTTTTAACTTTTTCCCTCTCGCAGTTGGATCGAGCATTATAGACTATATATTCTATATTATATTGTAAAAAATTTCAAAAATTTATAAACCATTCCAAGTTTTCTTTTGCTAAATACCCTGTTCCGACATAAATTTAATTTACTAAGCAATTTTTGACATTTTAACTTTCACGTCATTCAGTGTTGCCAAGTAGAACCTTTGTTTAGAAAACTTTACTTTATTTCTTCTCATTCGTTGCGACGTCGTTTCTCGTTCGGCCAAACAGAATTGATGGCTTTTATATAACTTATTACTGATTTCTTATGCAATATTTGTTTTTTAATTCTGCTCTGAGATTTAAACGTATAACAGTCCCGTTTTCAGATCTTTAAGTCTTACACAAATCCTGTTATTTCATAACTGAATGAGTATTGTAATAAAATATTATCCGTTTAACAATATTTGACTTGTTAATTTTGTCATGCCATAAATTAAGTGAAAAAAGTGTTCTTAATAACATTAAAATTTATCGAATACATTTGTAACTGGGCGATCATGAGTAACAATGCATGATTCACGATCACTAAGAAATAACATTAAAATAAATATTGGCCGTTAATGAAGGTTCGATGCTCAAGTCCGATACCAACTAACATAAATTGTTAATACCAAAATATGAGATGCAATAAATTTCCTTCTGATTATAAAACTATAAAAAATACCGCAAAGGTTTCAATTTCGAATACAGTCCACTCCCACTCGGACTTGAATAAATAAATTTAATAATAAATTTAATACACCGATAAATATTTTCTTTCCTTACAGGATCAGTATTTGGCATTAGACACTTGCAATGTTTTCTACTGTTCTGGGGTTTATCGGTGGCATATGCGTTAAGAGTTGATCTCTCAGTGGCCATTGTGGCCATGACCGATAAACAGGCAACCAATCCCGAATTTGATGTAAGTTTTTTTTTTATAAATTTCCTAACAACTTGAACTCTTTTACTTGAATTGATTTGTCTCTTAACAGGAATTTGATTGGGACGAGAAAACTAAATCGTTATTATTGAGTAGTTTCTTCTGGGGTTACGTGATAACTCAAATACCAGCCGGCTCTTTGGCCCGCCGATTTGGTGGCAAGCTAATGTTACTAACGGGTGTGTTTGTGTGCTCTCTTTTGACTGTGTTGACACCTATTTGCGCTAGATTGGGAGATTGGCAGTTAGTCTGCGCCTTAAGAGTAATGCAAGGTTTAAGTCAAGGTTTTCTATTTCCGTCTACGCACACTATACTATCGAAATGGGCCCCAGTAGAGGAGAGGGGTACCTTGGGCACGTATGCCTATTCGGGTTCTCAATTTGGCACAGTGGTAATGCTGGCTTCTAGTGGTGTCATGGCTTCGTCTTCTATGGGATGGCCGAGTATATTCTACATATCTGGTGGTGTGGGTTTGGTATGGTCGGCTGCGTGGTTTTTCTGGGGTGCCAGTACCCCCAGTGAATATAAAAACATTACGGCTGAAGAAAAGAAGCTAATTGAAACATCGTTGGGCTCCCACAGTGAAGAGGAGACAAATAAAACCGCCACGAAAACACCCTGGATTAAATTCTTCACATCATTACCATTTATGGTGCTCACGCTCACACATTGTACCCACAATTGGGGCTTTTGGACTCTGTTGACGGAAATACCCTCGTATATGAAAAATATTCTCAACATGGATATCAAAAGCAACGCATTGTTGTCCGCTTTACCTTACACCGCCATGTTTCTCTTGTCTTTCATGTTCTCAGGCATACAGGCATTACTTAGCAAACGCGAATGTATACCTCTATCTGTCAGCCGCAAGCTTTTCAATTCCATAGGCCATTGGATACCTATGATATCTTTGGTCTGTTTGGGATATGTGGGTGCTGATCAAACAAATCTGGCTATTGTTTTGCTCACCATTACGGTGGGTATTAATGGTGCCACCTATTTGGGTTTCCAGGTCAATCATATGGACTTATCGCCCAACTTTGCAGGTATACTCATGGGCATAACGAATTGTGCAGCTAATATAATGAGTATTATAGCACCTTTAATTGTCGGCTTCATAGTAACTAATGAGGTAAATTGTAACTGCACTTAATATAATTAAAAAATTAATTTTTCATATTTTCTTTATTGGAACTTTGCAGAAAGATCCAGATCAATGGCGTATTATTTTCTTCATTGCTGCTGGTTTCTACTTCATCGGTAATTTATGCTTCGTCCTCTTTGGCAAGACAGATGTGCAATCATGGAATGATCCAGAAACTAAGCCCCTGACATCAAGGCGCAACTCAACTTTGGTTGAGTCCCAGCATTAGTTCATAGTTTAAGTATAAATATTACAACTTATTATAGTATTTAGTTACTGATCAGGTCTTAATTAATAAACGCTTATTTTAATTTCTTTAGATCTATTCCCCGACCATTTCCATTGTTTAATAAAAAAAAACCTCTGTAAATTCAATTATTGATATTATTGTGTTTGAATTGTAAGTCTTAGTTTTTAACATACTTGTTTTACCAATTTCTTTATTTAAGTCTAGTTCTAGTTCTATTGTATAATTAAAAAAAAAATTAATATTATTCTTGAATATCACTTTTGGTTGATTAAATATTTACTGCTGTTGTAACAAAACAGATTAGCAAGAAGGTTGTAAAGGTAAGAGAAGAATTATGATAGTCGAATACGTCACATTACCCATCTCTGATAGTCATATTATTAGCCATGGTCATCCCTCAGTAGTCATCATCTCTCCCATATTAGTGTTTCAAAATGTCCTTTTATTTAGAAAATTAAAATACTGTGTGGAAACTTTCAGTGCCTTCGTTTCTTGCCACCTTCCTTATCGCCTAAATTTTTACTTGACATCTCATATACTGAGTTGCCATATTGTCAATTACTTGTGTTGTGAAAGGCCCTTTTTAGACACGCAAAGTTTACTTTCCAAAGCGTTTACGGATGAGCGGCGGAAAAATAAAGGTGATCACACATTTTCAAAGATATCAGTCTTAAGCAAAAATATATGATTCAGATAAATCTGCGGCGCATTACGGGAGACGAAAGCCGTTTTTGCAAAAAAAAAATTGTTTGGGCTTTTGTAAAACGAACCGTAGAAATAACTTTTTATTATTTCTAAAAATGGCAGCGGGTTTAAATAACCCTTTGGAAGAAAATAATCATGTACAAAACCGTATGCTGAAACGGCTCGAGGGACAAAGGAAGAATTCAAATAGAATCTAATTAATCTTAGATTGAATAAATGGGTTTTTTTTATTATAGCCTTAAGGGTTTTATCCACTATATTACTTCCGGTATGCTTCGCCTTCAGCCGAGATTAAGCATTTTCTCCGCCTGCGTATTTCGTGAAGTGGTGCGAGCTGCTAAAGTGGGCTTAAGCATTTTTACATAATTTTCTACATATTTAAATAGAGATAATACAAGAAATCAAATATTAAGGGATGGTATAACATAATGTTGAATGAACCCGCAATGGAAATAAGTATATTGAAGAGCTCAAATAGTTTGAAAGTAAACTTTATTCTAGGGAGCTTTTACAATACACTTTCAATTTTATGAAGAGTCACTACTTTTCTTCTTTCTCTTCAGTGCAGTCACTGTATTTTTTGATAAGCTGTATTTCGGCTGGCTGAGGCAAAGGATCATTCCACGGTTGGATGGTAGTTTGGCCAAAAATGATAAATAACAAATTAGCCAGCCCATAAAAACCGCCAGCTATAATAAAAACAATGCGCCATTGAGTTGCATTTGTCTGAAATTTTGCGAAAAGAAAAATCATTAAATAATTATATAAAACTTACAAATGTGATTTACCTCATCCTTAACGACAAAGCCTTTAGTTAATGGAGCTAAAATACTCATAACATTGGCCGCACAATTGGTAATTCCCATTAAAACACCAGCGAAATTAGGTGACAAATCAATATGATTAACTTGAAAGCCCAAGAATGAGGCGGCATTGAAGCCCACTGTAAAAACAATTAAAGCCACAGCCATTAAAATATGGTTGCTGTCACAAAAGCCAAGAGCCATTAAAGCCATCATTGGTATACCCTGGCCAATACTGTTGAACAACTTACGACTGCAATTCATAGACAAAAGCCGATGTTTATTAAGCAAATTAGCTATAACGGAAAAAAGGCAACTCAAGAGTAGCATTATAGCGTAGGCCAACGCCGAATAAATGGCATTACTCTTGATATCCATGCCTAAAACGTATTTCATGTATGAGGGAAGCTGTGTTAGCAGTGTCCAAAAGCCCCAGTTGTGGGCACAATGATCAAACATTAGCACCCAGCAAGGTAGCGAACGAAAAATTTTCCCCCAAGGAGTCTTCAAGCTGCTGAGATTTTCGCCTTCATTAGCTAATTTCGTTTCCAAGCAGTTATAAATCATGAACTTTTCCTCACTTGTTATGCCCTTATAATTGTCGGGGGTATTGGCACCCCAAATATACCAAACAATACACCAAATAAAACCCAGTAAGCCTGATAAATAAAAAGTTCCAGTCCAACCCAAAGGAGAGGGCATTATCCAGCCACTGTTGCCAAACATAAGAATGGCACCAAAAAATGTACCAGCATAAGCAAAAGTACACAGGCTAGCTCTTTCCCGAATAGGCGACCATTTAGATAAAACTGTATGAGTACAGGGAAAGAGTACACCTTGCGATAAGCCTTGCAGCATGCGTACAGCAAAAAGAAGCGGCCAATCACCTATTTCAATTAAGTATGGTGTGAGAACGCAAAAGAAAGAACTAACTAGGATTGCATAAAGAAAAAGATTTTTAGCTCCACATTTACGGGCCCATGACCCAGCCGGTATCTGAGTGCAAATGTAACCCCAAAAGAAACTGCTCAAAAGTAAAGATTTAACATTATCCGACCACACAAAAATCTAAAAAGAGAAAAATAAAATGCAATTAAATAAATTTATTCCACTTTATTTATTTATCGAGTTCCGTCCAGTACCAGAATTACTATCCGTCCACATGCCACAGTAATATTATTTCCAATAAATTGTTTTCTTTAATCAGATGACTTTTTATTAAACATTTTGTTCTCACACGAGCACACACACTAAGCAACAATATCTATTCTATTCATTACGAACTATAAGATTTACTGATCTAATTCTCATTTGGTTTCTCAAAAAGTTCACACAGTTCATAATTTTTACAACTTTAATTGAAAAAAAAGTGACCAGAGGCAACTTCAAAATAGATTGGAATAGCATAAAAGCAAAAATTGCATAACAAGCGAACAATTTAAAGTAATGCGATAAAAGTGTTGCCGCTCTTAAGAATTTTTTTAATTATTAAAAATTGCAGAAATCCACTCACGATTTTACCATCAAAGTTCTCTGCATGGAATTAAACTTCGACAGCTGCCACACTGCTTGTACGCCCTCGGTTAATATACAACTTTGACTCAAATACAAGGACCTCTGTGTATGTAAAATTAAATTGTGCGAAGGAGCACCTAAACAAACTTTAAATAGCGGAGAGATCCCACCGTAGATTTAGATTTAGATCTACTTGTCTATCGCTGCCGGAAATGAGCTCCTCCCACACCGTTAAAAAGAACTGATTTATTGTATTTTGGTTGGCGATATACAATTAATTATTGGTGTCATCACAATAACGTTGCCATTCACAATAAGAGCATAAAATCTATCTAAGAAGCAGTACCATAAACCGACTCTATATTTCGTCATTGTCATCAATTGAATTAAATTTACTTACTGAGAAGTAGAACAAACATTGGTCTTCACATGACAAATGAAATAACTTCCACTTTAATAACATTTAATAGAGTAGTCTGATGCAAATGGCAAATAATGAGATGCTAATTGCCTCTGAATACCATAAAATTATTCAGATTCTTTTTTCATCTCTTTTTTTTGAATTTTTTGTGGAAATATTCATAATTTGTGAAAATTCTTTTTCGTTTTGATTAATTAAAAGTAAATTATTTGCTCACTTCAGTCCACAAGGTCCGAGTGTATGTTTTTTCTTTTTCTATAGCTTTTCAAACCTGTGCAAAACGTTTTTCCTCCAATGGATCCGTCATCGCTATTATAGAAATGGATAGATTTATTCTCATGGCATAAGCCACAGCCAGTCCCCAAAATAGCATAAAACATTGCAAATGTCTAATGCCCAGCACTTTCTGAGGTTCGTTCTCTTCAGTACCCGCAGTTGGCATCATCTCCTCGACACTTAAATTTATATTTTTTCTTCCTAAAGATTGTGTACTTGTTAAAAGCGAAAAGACGTTACTGAACAACTAATCTCAACATGTAGAACGATCTCTGGAAATTTTGTTAGATTGTCAACGTGTGAATAACAAATAATTGTACTGATTTAAGCAAATACGCGTATTAAGTACAGTGAGTGATAATTAAAGTTTCCATATTTTAAATTAGAGGCCTTCGAAAACCTTTAGAGGTTTGAAAATATACTTGAGACATCAATTTGACTTTTTTTTTTGTTCATTTGCAGCCTACAATTGCAGTCACGGTATGAGTCCACTGTGGAGTAGACTACAAGCCAAGAGGTCCCTGCTTAAGACGGAGTTTCTTCTACAGGCGAGACAAAGCTTTGCAGTTTGTGTACGTTTAGATAAGTAGTGGCGAGCTAGACACGATATGGTTTGTTGCATATAATCCAAAAAAATATCACAGAAACCTTTACCTTAGCAAAAGCTAAGATTTTCCTAGAGATGCCATTATATGTCCGGGTTTTCCCGACTCCTTCACCTACAAAAAAAAATGTCATAAGAAGTAGACATTTCAACATTACCATTTTGGTTTTGGATACACATCCCCCGTAACTGCTTCGGATAAAAGCTTAGTAAAATGAATTTGGAAGAAATAAGGTCTCTGCATTTGCTCTAACAAATTTCTTAGAACTACTCGACTGAAATAATAACATCAATATATGGCGGATAGACGAACACATCATCTTAGCAGTGCCACGCTGTTTTCACCTTCTCTGTGCTTAAACAATTTCTAAATGAAGAGATCACAGTTGTGATCTCTTCGAAGTTAATTCTCTACAAGCGAACACCAGGCTCGTTCCATTTTCGGGCATTATAGAAGCATGGTATCATTTGGAAATCGTTTTGCAACATGTGCAACATGTGCCCTTTTCAAATTGCCCTATACGAATTAAATTTCCCGAACAAATATGGTTTCACTTAAACTCATTATATTTTATTTTCTAGAATCAGAACGAGAATAACAATGGCAGCGAGGATAATGGCAACTGACTTAAAAATTCTTTAATTTTATAAGTATAAAGCAATCACTTATACCAAACGTTTTCGCTCCTAACAACTTTAACATGACTGTAAAGGGCGCCACACACAGAATACGTGATACCTCTACTTTGTACTTTCTCAACCAACCCCAAGATAGTGAAGGAACAGGATATTAAATCAGCTGATTGCTTTTTGCCATTTTGTTTCGTTACGCTATTGAACTTTTATTATGGAGGCATGAAAACTTTTAAATAATATCTACTAATGTATTTTCCAATTTGCAAACAAGCTGAAAGTACTCAACGTAAGCAAATAGTTAAAAATTGACCAAGTTTCGTAGTTGTGGTTAATGGAGACGTATTGATATGAATATAAATAGTTTAACTTAGTTGTTAATTGAAAAAGTGTAAAGTATACGTATGACGTATTCTATGTGACAAGGCATTAACCGTTAAAACTAATACTCATTAGCAAACAATCACTCTGCAAAAGCTATTTTTAAATCAGCCATCAATTGATGCTTAATGAATAAGCAAAAAAGAAAATAAACAATTTTTTCTATTGAGACCTTCATTATTTGTCAAATAAATAATTAATTAGCTTTTTAATTAGCTTTTTTGTCGTCTTATTATTTACAAAAATTATTAATGTTTAAATATTTTATTTATAGAATTTAACTATTTACTGTGATAAGGGAAAGATTACTTACTTTTTAATTTTATTTAAGGAAATTAAAAAAATTTTCATTTATGATATTCAAAGGTTATGAAAGCAACCATAGCCCAGAAAAAAAAGGAATAATATCAGCTGTTAAACAGCAAAGAGTCTACAAATGCAAAGTTTTTTAAACGACTTTAAATAGTAAAAATATCAAGAAATTGTAAAATATCGATATAAAAAAATATCTTTATAAGCAAAGTTATGAGTTTTCCAATAGGCACGCTCAGTTCAACAAACAAAATTGAATTCCCACCTCTGGTAATAAGGTACGATCTCCGTGTTTATAGAAAAAGCGAACCTTAAGTAAATAAATGTTATAAAAAATATATATTTTTTTAATTAACTTTTACTTAGGCCTTCATAAGTTTTTTCAAAAATCTCTCGCATTGAAGTGAACAGACCTATTAGCTTGCTTGGTCGCTAAAAAATATTCAACTATTTTGTGGTCTAAAACAAAATAGAAAATAACTGGATTCGTGTTATTTCCTGCTACTGTTGCCACTAAAATTTATCAATTTGTATTTGACAACCTAAAAGTATGCTAGGAATTTCTACATGGCGGTTAGTGAACAAAATGTATGAAGCAACAGGGTGTTACGAAAGAAATATTAAAATGTTTACCGTAATCGAGGTTTTTGTTTTATTTATTTAAGAAGCGTACCAACACTTGGGAGATTTTTATATAAATTGCCAACGCCAGAAGTGCCAATACAGAAGTGTGCCCTGGTTCACACGGCCATTTATTTACAACCCCTCTTTTATTGGATACCACCTGGCGATTATTCAGACTGATCTGCATAGCATTTCTCCTACGTTAATATCAAAAATCGTGTGCTAGTTAGTATGCTTTTTATTATCATCTATAAACTAAAAAGCCCGATACGTAAACGCCAAAGACTAGTAGCAAATTTTAAAATATCTATAACATAAAATATTCGAGAACTGCAATTTTATTGCAACATAAAGTAATACTTTTCTGCCAAAGATACTTGAAAAGGCATATACATATGTACCTCTGGATTAAACATGTATTTACTATTTTCGTATATCGCAACTGCACGCCTGCGCTGTTGGCTGAATAAACTTGATTGTCCACATAGTTTGATGTGCTGTCAGCATTTCATTTCAAACTTAATTAGTTAAAATGAAATTTAATTTTTAATTACAGATGGCTGGCTGTCTATACAGTTGCACTTAAAAACTTTTAATGGAAATTTTTTTTTTAATAGATAAATTAGTGTAAAACTAATTACAACTTTAATATTTTTGTAAACTATAATGAAATTTGAGTGTCAAGATTATTTTTATTATTTTCTTGCAGCTGATTTCAATTGTGTGATTACCTGCTACAGTATTTCCATCTTGCGGGTCTCGTTAGTGCGTACTCTTTAACTGATTATGGACTTAACAAAATTATTGCAATTTACAATATTTATTTCGAATCTTGAAGTAATTAAAAAAAAAAAAAAATTACCGCATGTGTACGAACTTGCAGTTGTGTGTGCTAATTTATTGTATTAGTATTCGTGCCGCAATAATTTGTTGCAAAGGTGGTAAGTTTTACAATTTTACTTAATTCAGTTTATTCATGCATCACTGCATTCATTTATATTTTTCTCGAATTTTGTAGGTCTTTCTTCTATACAATATTTGTTTTGATTTTCCTTTGATGGTCTTTCAAACGGTGCAACACACGTTGGTTTCCCACACAATTTCCACGGAGATGGTGTGCGATCGCAATAACTGAGGTGCCAGTACTTCGTTTGCCTACTGTTTGCCTGAAATGCTTCCCTAAATGCCTGTATTTTAGTACAAGATTAAAGTGTGAGATATATTTCCGCGAAACGTTATTGTTGTTGTAGTTTTCACATCAACTTTAGATGCACGCATTGCCAACGCTAATCGTTCATAATATAAATGAAAATTGTTTAAATAACGTATATTCTTAATTAAATTAAATAAATATTTTGGTTTTATATAAATCATAGATATATAACCTTGCAATATTGGAAAGGTTATCTTGATCAGGTAGTATTAGATATAAAAGTAATAAAAGTGTTATATTCGGCTCTGCCGAATCTTATACACCCTACTCCATGGATATGGTCTCTCAAAGAAAAGGAACAAAAAAAAGAACATGAATTTTTAAGATCTCTTTTTATTTTCAATATTTCGTCAACATTGAGGTTAAATTCCTCAAGAAATAAAAATAATACTAAACTAAAAAATGACATAAAAATATCTAAAGTTCCAAATAAAATAAAATAATATACATATATATATATATATATATATATATATATATAATTACTTAATATATATTAATATTACTATATATATATATATGCTTATTAAATATATATATATATATATTATATTCAGAACTTATGGTAATTGTAGAGCAGCTATTCATAAATTGTGGCAGTAAAGAAGTCCAACCGCGAAGATGTCGGCGCAATGTGAAATAGATTTCAAATGTTGACACCATTTCCGGGTCCACTTTCAGTATACGTTTTTTTATACTTTCAATACGTTTTGAACTGTTTGGTTTATCCTGAAATTCGACACATATCGTACAACCTCTAATTCCGCATGGTTCATCTTCGCTTAAAAGCACAATATCACTTTTCTGCAGGTTAAATGACGCGATTTAGCTCCTTTCAGTATGTCAATTAGACGTGTGCGTAAATCATATACGATGTGGTTTAGCAAGTCTGGTGAAGTTTTTTGGTTAGTGGCCACGGTCTCTGACAAATCGTCATTTTTCTGATTTTTGTTTTCATTGAGAGTATTTGTCTGGGCATAGCGTACATTTTTAGAGGCCTCTAGTGGCGGTGTCAAAAGTGTTGTCCAATCTTTTGTTTTATTAGACGCCGTGTCTTTGAAATCTACTGGAATATTGCATGCAGGGTACAAATAATTACATGCCAGTAATTCCCTTCTGATCATGAAGTTGTTTTTTTTTTTTTTTTTTTGTTAAAACAAACGGTTTTTGTTGATATAAATGCGACTGCTTTTAAATTATTTTTTGTCTATGTTTTCTAGAAACTTCTTTTAGCTTTCAAATAACTCTTTAAGTTTTAAAAATGTATTGGCAGAAGCCACAACTAACAAGGATTTCTATTTTAATAAAAGGATATCACAATTTTAGTGTCTATTATTGAAATTTTTAAAGATACTTGAATTTGTGGGTATTACAATTTTTTTTTTGTTTTGTTTGTCGATGATCACAACAATTTTACTTAAAGTTATATACAAATATTTATATATGGATATGTACGTATGTATGTAGGTATATAAATTGTTTTATCACATGCAAATGGCTTCTAATTCGTATTTTTATCAAATATTTGCTTCCAAAAAAGAACTCCTCCGGTCACTGTATTAACTTTGCGATTATCTACGTACGTAAAATTTCTAAAGCAGATGGTTGGATTTTATATCGTAGCACTTCCGTTTGAACCTACTGACTCCAAAAATCATATTCATCTCAGCAATGTATCGAAGCAAATATATATATATATATATATATATATATAATAAAATATAATAATACTATATTAAAGTTCCGACAGCGGTAAATGTAAGAAACAATTTTCTATCATTGAGAATGAACAGCAAGTCTGTCTGTGAGCAAAGTTGTGTACCTATTACGGTGTTATTCTGAGTTTGATACCCAAAGGGGTTTTTAATTTTTTTTTTTTTCTACTATAAATTTATGAAATAATATTTTGACTATATTTATTTTATTTATCAGGCGATTTTGCTGATAGGAAAAATTATAAGAAAACTGAAGTAGATGGATTTTAAGATTTTTGACTTTATAAGAAAATTTAAGCTCGATTTGTTCCGCCACAAAAATTCAGAGGGTAGACAGAGGGACAAAGCTCAATCAACTCCTCTTCTTATAAATAACAAAAAAAAAATATATATATATATACTTTATGCGGTCCCAAATCAATATTATATAAATTTCATTCCTTGTATCAAACTTATTAATACCTTTATAAGCTTTTTGTGGAAGAGTATACAAATATAGAATAGCTTAGAAGACTTATGATTAAATTATTTAGTAAGAGAAAATATAGGACCGACAAATGGCATAAATCGAATTTAATTTATGAAACGCTGTGTAGGGGGAATGATATTGAGGTTTCTCATTGCGAAAAAATAAGAATAATTCGAAAGCTAGAATAACTGGTCATAAGACCGATTAAAACTATAGATATATAAATTCATACAAGTGCCACAATTGCTGGTTCCATCATTTCAAAACATATTTTCTTTAATGATTTAAGTAAAAGCAACTCTAATCGCAAGAAATTTTTCATATATATGAAAATTTTCATAAACTTCGGCTTCTTATAAAATTCGAATTTTTTTATGCTACTTTTCTGTACTACTTTTTCAACAGAGATGCCATATTTGACAAATCGTACGACTGCAGCTAGTGCATTTATCCATATTATAATTATAATCATATAATTGTAATATTAAGTAAATATATAAATATATATATGTATATCAATATGTAAAGAAAATGTACCTGTGTCATCACTTGTGCCACTATTTTCTTTAATATAACTATATATTTTGTCAAATATGTGTTGTCAAAAAAACACAGTTATACGGAGTACAGCAATTAAAGTAGAGAATTGAAAGCCGGCATCAATTTAAAAACAATGCGAGTTAAAATTATTAAAAATAAATAAAAAATGCTAAATATGCTTATTAAATCCAAAAAATTCTAACTTGAAAAAAAAAATTTAATAAAAAAGAAAACATTTTTCCTTTTTAGGAAAGCATTTTTTTAATAAATATTTTACATAAATATTTTCTTAGTATGGTATATTTTTATAATAAATAAATAAATAATAAATAATAAATAAATGTATTGTTAAATAGGCCAAATAAAACTAATTCATTTTTAGAAAAGCAATTTTCTTTGGAAGTAATTCTTTACTACATATATATAAATAAAAAAAATTAAAAAACTTAACAAAGAGTTCAATACTAAACGATAATTAAATAAATATTAATAAAAATTATATTATTTTAAAAGACAATTTTTTGTGCACTTATTATACGTTCCCTCAAGCGAAGAGATTCTACTGGTAATTTCAGAAAATTAATTAAATTTTTTTTAAATAAAAAAGCTTTACTACATATATATAAATAAAAAAAAAATTAAAAAACCTAACAAAGAGTTCAATACTAAACGATAATTAAATAAATATTAATAAAAATTATATTATTTTAAAAGACAATTTTTTTTTGCACTTATTTTACGTTCCCTCAAGCGAAGAGATTCTACTGGTAATTTCAGAAAATTAATTATTATACCCTTCTCCAAAAAGGATGGAAGGGTATAAATAAGTTTGATATAGGGGATGCAATTTCAATAAATATTGATTTCCGACCATATAAAGTATATATATTCTGGATCGTTATAAGAAGGGGAGTATTTCGTCTGTCCGTCTGTCTGTCTGTCTGTCTGTCTGTCTGTCCTCATTTCCTTCCGGTAATTTTGTTGCGCTCAAAATTGACCTTAAATTTTGTCTAAAATCAAAAATTTTTTTACCTATCTGTTCTAATTTCTTTCAAAAGTACCACTTATAAAAAAAAGCAAAATCGGCCGATAAATAAAAAAAATATAGCCAAAAAATAATTTCATATATTTATATGAAGAAAATGCAAAAAATCCACGCTGAGTAACAAACCAAGAGCATGTGTATTGACAGGCACGTCTACGTTCGCAGCCAAACTTGCTGTTAAAATTTCACTATAAAGTTGGGTAGATAAACGACTATTTTTTCTTAATTTTACCCTTTTTGAACGACATATGTGCTATATTTTTTTTTTTTTTTGAGTATATTTGTAAAGCAACGCAGCCACTGGGGATCCGTGGCGGGATGCTTATGTATATGAATAGAAAATTTTTGTTTTTGTTTTTGTTTTTTGTTTTTGTTGTAGCAAACGCAAATTCATTTGGTGGTGGTTTTGTTTGTGTATACTTTTATGTGTTTGCAATACGATTGTATAGTATTCTAGCATATGAAGTGTTTTTTTGCCATCATAGTTTTCTTAAGCATTTTTGTACATGCATGCACACAGTGTTGCAAAAATTTCTCCAACTATATATAGCTATTGTGTTTCGATTGCCTGCGATATGGAGCCATGAGAGCCTCCGTGGAGCTGTTATCAATGGAGATCTTGAATTTGGTGGGTGGCGTCGCAAAGAATTCCTAGCGCTGCAGAGAGCAGCAGAAAGAGAAAGAAAGGTAATCTTAGAAAGTAGTAATCGGTGAACACCTCCTCACGAAGTAATACTATGACGATATGGGTACGTTTTTAAGTTCTTCTTTATGTTGCTTATTTTTTGAGAGAACATATCCATGGAGAAGGGTATAGAAGATTCGGCACAGTCGAATATAGCACTTTTACTTGTTTTATTATACCCTTCTCCAAAAAGGATGGAAGGGTATAAATAAGTTTGATATAGGGGATGCAATTTCAATAAATATTGATTTCCGACCATATAAAGTATATATATTCTGGATCGTTATAAGAAGGGGAGTATTTCGTCTGTCCGTCTGTCTGTCTGTCTGTCTGTCTGTCTGTCCTCATTTCCTTCCGGTAATTTTGTTGCGCTCAAAATTGACCTTAAATTTTGTCTAAAATCAAAAATTTTTTTACCTATCTGTTCTAATTTCTTTCAAAAGTACCACTTATAAAAAAAAGCAAAATCGGCCGATAAATAAAAAAAATATAGCCAAAAAATAATTTCATATATTTATATGAAGAAAATGCAAAAAATCCACGCTGAGTAACAAACCAAGAGCATGTGTATTGACAGGCACGTCTACGTTCGCAGCCAAACTTGCTGTTAAAATTTCACTATAAAGTTGGGTAGATAAACGACTATTTTTTCTTAATTTTACCCTTTTTGAACGACATATGTGCTATATTTTTTTTTTTTTTTGAGTATATTTGTAAAGCAACGCAGCCACTGGGGATCCGTGGCGGGATGCTTATGTATATGAATAGAAAATTTTTGTTTTTGTTTTTGTTTTTTGTTTTTGTTGTAGCAAACGCAAATTCATTTGGTGGTGGTTTTGTTTGTGTATACTTTTATGTGTTTGCAATACGATTGTATAGTATTCTAGCATATGAAGTGTTTTTTTGCCATCATAGTTTTCTTAAGCATTTTTGTACATGCATGCACACAGTGTTGCAAAAATTTCTCCAACTATATATAGCTATTGTGTTTCGATTGCCTGCGATATGGAGCCATGAGAGCCTCCGTGGAGCTGTTATCAATGGAGATCTTGAATTTGGTGGGTGGCGTCGCAAAGAATTCCTAGCGCTGCAGAGAGCAGCAGAAAGAGAAAGAAAGGTAATCTTAGAAAGTAGTAATCGGTGAACACCTCCTCACGAAGTAATACTATGACGATATGGGTACGTTTTTAAGTTCTTCTTTATGTTGCTTATTTTTTGAGAGAACATATCCATGGAGAAGGGTATAGAAGATTCGGCACAGTCGAATATAGCACTTTTACTTGTTTTAAATAAAAAAGCTTTACTACATATATATAAATAAAAAAAAAATTAAAAAACCTAACAAAGAGTTCAATACTAAACGATAGTTAAATAAATATTAATAAAAATTATATTATTTTAAAAGACAATTTTTTGTGCACTTATTATACGTTCCCTCAAGCGAAGAGATTCCACTCGCAATTTCAGAAAATTAATAAAAATTTTTTTTTAAATAAAAAAGCTCAATAATTTTCATAAAGATAAATATTCAGAAGAAAATAAACATATGAGTAATATGTCTTCCCAAGTTAGTAGAGGAGAGGGATCTCTGCGACAATATCCACCAAGAACGCTTTTAAAACCGGACTTGCTTTAAAACTGTTTCTTATTTTTATTACAATAAACTACGAAACTGGTTTTGTACCAAAAAGGCTTAATTATATAAATATAATATTTTTATATAAAGTAATTTTACATTTTATTACATAAACTCATTCTCATAAGTCATTCCTCTAATCACTTGTTTAGCTTGTGAAGAGAGCATATAAATAAATAATCCCGCATCAAAGCCAATCCAAGTCTATCAAATTGATATGATCTTTAAGCATTCACACCATTGACACGATTTACTACGATTTGACTTGATTTACTTTGTGAATACTCCCATAAACACAATCGAATTGGTACTGAAATCGGAAAACAATTTTCACCCGCTGTTTTCTTCCATTCAAATAACAGCGCATTCTATTCTCTTCTTAATGATAACTTTTCAAATTAAAATATTCCAAATTAAAACCCACTGCGCAATGATATTATTTTACAATGCAACGCAAATGGTATAATAAAAAAAAAAAAAAAAAAAACAAAAAAAAAACGTTTATTTTGATCAAATAAATCAATTAGTGACCGTATCTTAAAATAAAAAAAAAAAATTAATTTTAAAAACAAAACTGAAAAAGTGTTAATGATTGTTTTCAGATTAAACCGATTATAGAACTGTTCTATAGCCAAAGAAATAGATAATTTTCATTTTCTCTGTTTAATGTTTAATTTAACGGTTACGAGCGTAGACAAAATGAATTAACGACAGAACAGCATTGAATTGCATACGAATTGTGGCGGCACAGTGGGGAAGAAAGAAGAATAATTCTGACTTAAGAGAGACACCGCCATACCTGTTGGTATGATCACTTGGCTATTTCATAATAAACATTTACGATACATATAATTAACACCATTTCGTGTTTTATGTCTAAATTTAGTTTCTAAGAAAATATTTATGTAAAATATGTATTAAAAAAAAATGCTTTTCTAAAAAGGAAAATTTTTTTCTTTTTTATTATATTTTTTCTTTTTCAAATTAGAATATTTTGGATTTAATAAGCACATTTAGCACTTTTTATTTATTTTTAATAATTTTAACTCGCATTGTTTTTAAATTGATGCCGGCTTTCAATTCGTAGCGATTTTATTCAGAAGGCGCAAGAACATGAGCCAATAATGTTTTAACAACTAAACTAAATTTATGATGTAATGTAATTTTTTAAAATGAAGTTTTAAACACTTTTTACCATTTAAATTAAAAAAAAAAAATTAACTTACAGCAAAATCGTTTATTGCAATTTTATCGCTACTAAATGCGCTTAGAAAATAATAAAAACAAAATTTCGACGAAAGTGACAAGATTTTGTCTCTGATAATGTAAAATCGACAACTTTAACCCGCTATCAGTGAATCAAAATTTCTACAATTTTTTATTAAAAAAAAATTATTAATTTATAAAAAAATTTATATTTTGCCAACTTCTAACAAACACATTTTTAAAAAATCAGAAAAAAAGCCCACCAAAGATAATATAAATAAGAAATACTCGTATTTCGGGAAAAGGCCACCTTTTACCAGCATGAAACTTTTTCCACGTTTTCCATTATTTGGAATATTAAATTTAATATTTGTTCATTTCGTTTTTAATAATTGCCTAAAGAAGAGACTCAAAGCAGTGACGAAATATTTTCAAAATTAAAGTTACATTTTAAAAAAAAGTGTTTTATAAGAAAAGTATTTTATAAAAAAAAGCGGCCTTTCCGCTTAATAAGAATTTAAAATAAATTGGCGACTCACCTCAATTGAAACTAGTCAGGTGCATTACACCGGTTGTTTTTTTTAAAACGATTCTTTACACTGAGAACTTTCTATATTTTCATTTCGAAAGCCATTAAGGAATAATTTCACACAAAAAATCAATTTTCGATTTTTCCAATTTTCTACATTTCGCATTTTTTGCAATTTTCCATTTTCTACACAAAGAACTTTCTATATTTTCATTTCGATAGCCATTAAGAAATAATTTCACACAAAATTTTGTAGAAACAAATATATTTTTAAATTTTCCAATTTTCCGACTTTTCCGCAGAGGTTTTCTGAAAATTTCTTCCGTAAATACTATCTATATTTCTTTACTGTGCAAATAAAATAAATTGAAAAAGAATAGTTTTGCCTTGGCAATTTAATGGTTTACTTTTTCCTTTTTAGTCAATCAGCTATTTTGTTTTGCTTGAAAATAGCTCTGTAGTTGCCAGATTCACAAAATTTCTGTAAATTCTGTAAATGATACAAAAGCATAAAATGTGAGCAAATGGCAACAATAACTAGTTTATATCGGTGGCAACATTAACTTGTTTTCTGCGTATTCATTTTCATTTATCAAACCAAATCAGCTTTTTGGCTGTCATTTCGAAATAGAAAATCACGGCGAAAAATTAGAGTAAAATCAAAGTAATCAAGTTGTGTGTTGTGCCCACAGACGATAAAACCTCTTCATACAACTTCATTTTGCAAAAAATTTACAGCTGGAAACAACAAATAATAAACACGCATCCCATGAAGCAAAAAAAATTAGGCTTAAATTTTGTGAAGCAATAAAACAATTGAAAGCTCTTTAAGTAAATTAAATATTTATTGACATTCAAACTTTTTTTAATCTAAAAGGCTTTTAAAAAATAAAAAAAAAATGAAAATAAAATAAAACTTCAAATGAAAAACTTTTAAAAATAAAACTTCAATGAACTGTTTTTAATTGCATATAATTTACTAATATTGGCTATCATTAAATAATTCATCGTAGAACTGTGCTCTAGTTTCATTTCAGCTGCGTCTTCCATTTTTAATTAGTATTAGAAGTGAACCAAATTAACCGACGACATGTCTTTCTCTCGCAAAATTACAATGAGAATGATGTACGAAGTCGCATGACTAACCTACAAACTATGCAACGCGTTGGCACAACTTGCCAAAAAATCAAAAAATTTTGATTTTTCATACAACCGAAACACAACTTCATACAACAGGCCCACATACATTACAATCTTGATTACAACCTGCTTAAGTTGTACCAACGGTTGTATCGTGTATGGGTTGCATTAGAACAGGCCTGAATCTTTTAAATTCTAGTGAATTGCTGTAAAATTACGGCATGAAGAGAACTCCAGTTTTACTAGATTTCTTACTGGTAATGATATAAGCAAGACCTCCTAATGCCATTAGAACCATTACGACCATTCAAAGGCGACGTAGTTCTTGTATAGGTGGCAATACGTACTCGTAATCATATATTCACGTATATAATACGTGGGCAATATTTGGTTTTTGAATTTCCTTTTCAGAATAACAGTTTTTTAATTTTAATTATATGTAAATACTTAAGAAGAGATGACATTATTTTAATATCTAAAATCGAATAAGAAATTTAGTTTGCTTGGCTTGTCGGTTATTCCCTTAAAAAGCAACCCCCTACGTCTTCACAATTCTTTTTTCATCATTCATTCTTCCTGCGCTATTATTCCTATCTTAGAAACAGCAAGCGGCAATGCAAGTGCGTAGCGCAGGTGCATGCCACCTGAGTGAATAACGCATGACAAATAACTAATGGAAACGTATTTGATTTGGAAATACTGGAACACACACTCGTCGTCACTAGCCATTTATTCATCAAAAGTCAACTTAACTCACACATATACATACATACATGACTTACACGAGTACATGACTGCTTACGTTCATTCTAAAGACGTTAGTTATTTTCAAGGTATTCTTCTTTATTCCATTTCCTTCGCTTTATGTAGTCAAATACATTATTTATTTACAAGTACGAGTATGTACACACATCTGTATGTACACACATCTGTATGTATAGAGATAAAAAAAAATTGCTGGTACAAATTAATACAAATATATAATATTACCCACGTACGATTAATGGCATTAACACATGCATATACGGTTACCAGTACGTACTGCGTTCTACACCAGCCGTATGCCCCCTGTGAAATATGTGTAATGGATTATATTTGAATTTGATAATATAAATTATCAAATATATAATATAAATTATAATCGCAGAACTGATAGTCGCACTTTAACTTAAGTCGAAGTGTTAACAGAAAATGAATCGGGGAAATGAAATTTGTTTTCTTAATTGTTTGTGAATTTTTGAAGTGGCCAACTTATAAGCACTGACCGATTAACATTAGCCGGCCAATAAAATAGATCTGAACAATAGCATCCTCTTTCACCGGCCTTTTGCCGCTTTTACACTATAAAGGCCACCAACCACAAGTTAACACTGTCGAGTTTCACACCAGAGTTACTACATCACTCCATTAACCACCCGTTTTCAACACCTTTCTCCTGGGTTGGGTCACTTAGCACAGAATATATAGCATTTTCAAACTTTCCAAAAAAACATGTACAAGAACGAGGAAACTTCCTTATCTATTTGTGACAGACTTAGTATCACCTTCCTATCAAGCCATCGCAAATGAAAATGTGATTGGAAATGTATTAGAGGATTTTTCTTATTTAGAAGGGTCATATTTCGGTATGACAGTGTTTAACAGATGTTGCTCCCATATGAAAGTATGAATTGAATGCTCTTGGGTGACTCGTATCGAGTTAGACAGCTCAAAAACTGATTGATTGACTCAAAATTCTCGACTATATATTTTGAAGTAAAAATTAATATTCTACTTAATATAATTTAATTATTAAAAGTAAATATTCTACTTAATATTAATTTTGAAATTTTTTTATAAATCCCATAAAACAAATAATGTTTATATCGCTAGCAAAAAGAGAAAAGTAAGTAAAAAATGTTCCATTACACAATAGGCAATAATGAAGGGAATATCAATTTTAATTTGTTTTTTTGTTAATTATATGGCTTTGCATTTCAGCTAACGATATTATTTCATAATGAGTATGATATATAGGTTTCAATTCGATGTTAACCAGACAACTGTAAAAGCAATTTCATGTGGTTCCAGTACACAGATTCATCTGACAAAGGTAATGTCTATAAATTCCATAAATCCAATAATATTTATATCGTTAGCAAAAAGAGAAAAGGAAGTAAAAAATGTTCAATAATGAAGGGAATATAAATTTTAATTTGTTTTTTTGTTAATTATATGGCGTTGCATTTCAGCTAACGCTATTATTTCATAATGAGTATGATATATAGGTTTCAATTCGATGTTAACCAGACAACTGTAAAAGCAATTTCATGTGGTTCCAGTACACAAATTGGTCTGATAAAGCTAATGCAAGCATATGTCAGCACTTACCTAAGTGTGCGTGTTCATGCCCGTGTGTGTGTGGAAATAATAACATTAATTCTTGTACTTGCATGTACTTGAAGAAACTGAAATCTCTAGAATAGTTTATGCCCACTTAAGAAAACTTTTGGCCGCCACTATTGTACTTTATGGGTTTTGTAAAATCATTCTTACGTAAGTCGGCTCGTACTCCACTGTGTTACTACCGCAACAACTATAAATTAAAATCGCAGCTCTCAATAAAAAGTAAAGCAAAGAAAAAAGTTTTGTGTGGGTGAGAGAGTCTTTATAAAAATCGTACAAACGATACGAAATATGCGAACTTGAAAGAGATAGTCTTCGGCAGCACCTTTTTTGTTGTATTTTTTTTTTGTTTTTTTTTTCTTTTTTTGTTTTTTTTGCATAAACACAAGTTTTTTATTTCACAAACTTGTTCGACCAGTTGCTACAGGTATGCGATTAGAGGAAGGTAAAATCCATTTGCAGTAAAGCATGTTGGTTACACAAAAAAAAAAAAAAAAAAATTTAAAAAAAAAATTCTTTTAATTTATAACATAAAATTAGTTACATTTTTGTACATGTTCAATTAGCGGCCGAAGCAATTTTATTAATATACGAGCAAGAATTCCAGTGAATAGCAAAACGCTGAGCATGCCCAGAGGCCGACTAATTACAGTATTTCATTATTCTCCATAGAAGTGTTTGTTCATAATGAACCAAATCTCACAAGAAGTGGGCGTTTGTAGATTCAAGTACTGGGGCGATTTTTCCGTTAGACGAAAATAAGACTATTAATAAATTAATTAATTATACCATATACAAGTAACTCTTGAAAAGCCATCAATTTATTTAGTTGGCCGACATTAAATTATTGTGGATCACGCTGAATTGAGCTTAATAAATCAACTTTAAGCACATTTTCTTTTAAAGAATTTATGGAAACTGGCAGAGAACTTTTGGTGGATTATTAATCTGTACAGCTTGGCTGCAAAGAAATTACTATTAGAGCCAAGATCATGTTCTTTTTGTCCATTATCCTTGAAATTGAAATAATTTTTAACTTGAAATTTAAATCAAAATCCTTAAATATGACTAGTACGAGTATAAACAGGTCTCTCCTAACAGGCGAGTTCTTTTGCAACGTTACCAATATTTTTTACTACTTCAAATAACAATTTTATTAAATCGTAACTAAAATTTTTATGATGACATAAAAGAATGTGCGTACCCATAAAAATTTTTTTTATAAATATGAGTTTGTTGCATGTTTTTCTCTATTTTGACAGCTTTTTTAAAACTATAATTTTCTATAAATAGAGATACAAGAGTATCATAACTGTCGCTCAGCCCTGTATTGGTAAATCACGTCTGCGCACAATTTATCTATCTTTAGTTATATACAGGTGGTGCCCAAAGATGCCTTCATCATTTATTTTAAACATCCCAACAAATAAGTTCAGCCTTCGCTCAAATAGTTACAGTTGATTCGACTCGCTAAATACCTCAACAAACAAACACACATTTACGAACCGATAGACGATACTAAAGATGTTACTTAACCGGAGGTGTTTCGGAGTTTTTCTTTTCTCAGCATTTTACATTGTAATTCTGTACCAAAAATAAAAAAAATCTAAAACTTTAAAAGGGTTTCGTCGGCTTTTCTACATACATACATGCACGCCGGCGCATAACAACTTTGCTGGTTTCAACTTAATGCAACTCATATCAAGTCTGTTCTATCGCCAGTCCAGACTGAAGTTATTTCACATCAATAACACGAAAAAAAAAACATATTTTTGTTTCAATACGATTTTAGCATGAAATTCTTACATCCACTAGAGGACACTTCAACTACTTGATAAACAGTGTTGGTAAAGTGTATTGACTCCTTTCACTAGTAACCCATCGAAACCCCCATATATAATTTTTTGGATTAAGTTAATTTTTTTATTATTTAAGTATACCTATTTCTAGTCCCATGTGAACTTGTACAAAAGACCAATTAATACAGAAGGATTGCAGGGAGATCGATAACTTGAAAGCCGAAATGGTTTAATTTCAATTAATGAATTAATCAGTCAGAAAGTACTCGAGCCAAAACTTAAAAAATTTCTGAAGTTATAAAATATGTCAACGTTCTAACAGCTGAATTAAAATCAGCTGATAAACTCCTTCCATTTAGAGCGTAATGACATTCAGACACAGTTTAGGAAGTACTCGTGCCAAAACTTAAACAATTTCTGAAGTTATAAATTCAGTCAACCTTCTAACAGCTGAATTAAAATCAGCTGATAAACTCCTTCCATTTAGAGCGTAATGACATTCAGACACAGCTTAGGAAGTACTCGTACCAGGACTTAAAGAATTTCTGAAGTTATAAATTTCATTCAACCTTCTAACAGCTGAATTAAAATCAGCTGATAAACTCCTTCCATCTAGAGCGTAATGACATTCAGACACAGTTTAGGAAGTACTCGTGCCAAGACTTAAAGAATTTCTGAAGTTATAAATTCAGTCAACCTTCTAACAGCTGAATTAAAATCAGCTGATAAACTCCTTCCATCTAGAGCGTAATGACATTCAGAAACAGCTGGCAAAACCCTGCCGTCTACAGGCTGTGTCTGAGAAAAATGGCATTGAGACACAGCTTAGGAAGTACTTGTGCCAAGACTTAAAAATTTTTCCAAGGTTATAAATGCAGTCAACGTTCTAACTGCTGAATTAAAATCAGCTGGCAAAACCCTGCCGTCTAGAGCATAATGGCATGCAGACACACCTTAGTAAGGCGAGTGAATAATGCTCAGCCTAATGAACCGGAGGTCACGGGTTCGATTCCTGTTTCCCTGCGGTCAAGCCAAAAGCTTTGCAGGTAGAGTTAGTAAAAAAAAGAACTCCTTCATGCATAACTCCAGGATTTACTAAGAAGGAAGAAGTGAATAATGTTGGGAAAAATATTATCTTAATATATTTCCCAAAGTAGTAACCTTTAGGAGAAATTGTATTTTTATTCTTTAAAAATGCGTCTTTGATTCGGGAGCTTCTATTTGGAGTAATCATGGGAGTTGATTATGGCACACACATACCAATTGTGTGGCAAACTTGTGGCATGTCTATTATTCATTTGTCGACATTGTCTTTAGCCAGGCTAAAACTGCATACGAGTAGGATATCTTTCGATTGTGATGTGCCTCCATCCATACACCGTCTGTCTTGTGTTTAACTAAGAACTGAATATCTTCGAAGAAAACAATATATCTTTTATTTGCTATAGAACATATTTTAACTTATTTACAGATAATATTAATATGTATGCACGTGCACATACTCATACACACTTTAGTTAACTTATTGGCTATTGGTAAACCATGACTGGCTACTAGATGTCAGGGGTATTGATAATAGCACGTCCTGTTGAATTAAATTACGATCGAGATTTCTCATGGCAGATACGACAAGAGAAAAATTGAATGAAATTAATTTTTTTATTAATTCTACTTAAAGAATTAATAATGTGATGTTGGCCACCGCTGTATTAGTCGAATACATATTATTCGACTATTTGCTGTACTGTTTGTATCTTTCAATTAATCCATACATGCATATATTACTTTTTATTTAAGGGAAAAAATATATATATGTATGTATATGTATGTGTGTTTTTTTTAATAATGTTAGTATACGAGTGAAAATACCTTAAAGGATACGAGATATATTTCTCAAATAAAGTACTACCAATTTGGCAGATTTTCGAACGTGGCACGGGTATGGCGCCATTCCGTGTTGGATGTGTGATTGGGGGCATGTAATTATGAAAAATAACACTGAAAAATGACTTTCTACATTCTCTAGTGACATCAAGAAAACATCAATAAATCAGCTGTTTTTTTAATTTTTGACAACTGCCAATTACTGCAGTGCTGAACGCATTAACGGTCACGTATTGATTGCAACCAGGCTGATGTGAATCTACTTGAATATAGTCTAACTTAGTTGTCAGGTGGAAAAGTACAAAGTATATGAATGACGTATTCTATGTGAGTAAGCATTAACTAAGCCATCTTACTTATAAGAAACTTTTAACACTCAACAAATTTAAAGCAACAAACTGTGATCCGCAGGATATACATATATGTGCAGTGAAACATTTTTTTTAAAAAATATCGCATGTGACATTTTCTCTACGAATATTGTATGAAATCGGCTCCAAGTTTCCAATGTTTTTTAGAAATTGTCTCATTTAATCTATTGCCTTCTGCCTTAGCGGAAAGGAGAGAAATGTAGTACATTACCACGTTTTCATATAATGACAGTTCAAGACTTCTGGCAATGATATGTACACTGCGGCCAATGCAGTCTTCCCGTATGGTATCATATGGCTGCGAAGGCACATATAGCCTAATAAAGTGCATTTATGGTACATATATCCGAATCATCACATCGGAATACAAGTATAGACAAGGAAGTGTTACCTTTTGCATTACCTAAAATTCAAGCTGTACTAATTTCGGATAAAAGAAAAACTATTCTGAAATCATCTAGAGCTGTTTTATCAGACGTAGTAGCCTAGTTTCCCTTTATTGCGCAAATTTGTATGCATCAAAGAGGTCACATGTATGTATATACAAGAACATGTTAAGTTAGGCTTTCTTTAAAGTTCGATTTCTCAAAATTTGTACTGATTTGTAATATAAACTAAGCTGTTCTGAAATCCTTTAAAGTTCTTTTTTCCGAACAGCATTCCAACAGGGTTTCCCAGTTTACCAAATTTTTTTTCTCAGACAGGCAAAATAAACATATAAAAAAATGTTATGTGTCGCATTATTTAGAATCTGTTAATTGGAAACCTGACAGACAAGAATTTTAGGCTATTACACGAGTATGATGGTACCCCATCAAACCAACTTCGCAATCCAAGTATGACCCTGTAAAAGCTCCTTTGAGAAACATGAACTGCAAGCAATGCATACAAAATGCCAAGACGGCGACGATATTGTTCAAAGAATCTACTTTATACAATTTGAAATATTGCGCAATATTTATCTTAAAAAAGCAACAGTTAAATTTATGATAAATTGGAAACAGGAAGTGATCAAGATCTAAATATAGGTGAAGATGTTAATAAAGATCAATATATCTTAACCATGAGGACTTCGTTAAACACGATTTTTAGCACGAAATATAATGAAATCATTTCATTAACACTTAGACGGTATAACTTTTCGACGGGCTAACAAATAACTAGAGTTTTTATAGAAAATTGGTTTTAAAAGTACGCTTATTTTCACTTCCCTATACATACACTATGTTGACATACACGCACACATTCACATACATACACACATAAATAATGGGTATTTACATAATGTATATTTATTCTAAATGTAAATTTAGGTGTTATAATAACCTTGAATTTAGTCTATATGTTCTTAAAATACCTCTACCTTCAGACTTGTAAGTGAGGTCACAATGAAAATTCTATAGAATTTCAAAACACCCACTGGAATATATATTTTGATTCTTTAGAAAGCCAGAATTATTTTAATTTAAACAAAAAAAAAAAAAAAATAAAAAAAATAAATAAATTGTGTCTAACTACGAGTAGAACGCCTTCTCTGAAATCGTAAATTGAATACATTCGCATAAATCAATTGCCTACTGTGAATAAATGTGGAATACACCAACAACAGCATGACCCGCGATTCCATATTTGAATGACTAAGCAAATATTGAATAAAAAAAAATCCATTAAACATCGCAAACAAAAATGTATCTACTCGTTTTAGCAAACATGTACCCATGCGGAATAAAAAACTTAAGCAACAGTGGGCTTAGACGTGGCCATAATTTCATATTTGACATATTTTATATAAAGGACTTGTAAGTATTTTACATGCAAATGCAGGATGGTTTCAAGGCAGAAGTACCTTCAAACTATCAGCAAACCATTACAATCGTTACAATGGATTATAGTACAGTGGATTTTTTGAAGCACTGGTTAGCCTTCGAAGTAAAGCTTCGAATTAAATCGCTACCAACAACTTCTTGACAGATCTCAGTTTGCTGCCAAAGGGTATGCCACACTACTCTATCTTCTATTTAGTTTCTCTAACACTATTTCTTTCTCCGAACCCTGACATAAGGCAGCTTTAAAGCTAAAAGGATATACTAATGCAGAATATATTGATTTATTTTTTTTCTTGTGAATTCTTTGCTGAGGCTCGAAATCGATAGAACCTGATTTCCATGGAAACGATTATAAATTGACTTTCCTTAACCACTTTCATTATTCAGAAACGCGAGGTTGTAAAAGGAATTGCCTTCTTGAAAGGATGAATACATTAATAAATTTTATATTTTTATACCTCAAACAGCATTACGAGTAATTTCAAGGCGTGTCTACGGTGTCCAAATTTAGATATCTAAACGAGTTTTCTTTTCTCGTTTTGATTTCTGAAAAGTTACATTTTTAAAATGTTTTGCACGTCTTGTAAATATTTTATATTTCACGTGAAAAGAAAGCAAATTAGAAAACAGTATGGTGCTCTCTTTTTAACAGCTCATAAGAAAACATATATTTATTTATTTATTAATTTAGTTAATATTAGATTTATATGACTCTAATTATAATATGGCTAGCAGAACTAGCCAGATTGAGTTGCCAGATTGCTAATCCATCTACTTGAGAAACCAAACATTTTTTTTTAATATCTCATATATTTAAGCAGCCACATTGTTGTCTTTTGTTTGTTTTATACGATACAAAATATAAAAATGATTATTAAAATCTAATTTTCTGACTCCTTCGACTGAAAAGTCTTTTTTTGAACATGGTCTGGTAACGCTGTGTAAGAATAAAATCGTTCTGTTTTACAGAGCAGTTTCTGCCCTGTTGATTTGTTCAGGGCAAAAAATCCAATGTCTTTTGCCCTGCCAAAGGGCAGCATTTTTACAAAAGAATACGCAACCCTTTAAGAGGGCAACACTTTTTTGAGAAAAGAACCCAAAATTGCCCTCTTTGGGGTTAATGTAGTCTTTTTTTGTAAAGAAGAACACGCCATTATTTTCAGAAAAATAATAATGATACAAATTTGTTAAATACAATTAATTGAAATAATATGGTGTGCCAACTGCAAACTTTTTTTTTTAATAATTTTAAGCTTTAATTTTCTCTCATCTAGCCCACTGTGTCACTAGTGCTTCACGAAAAAATAGCAAGTAAATCGAACGGAATTTTAATTGGTTTGAATGACGTCAGGAAATGTTAAACGCAGACAATATTTGAGACCTAATTTGCCTTGAGACCTCTTTCTTACACTTTTCCTTTAAAAGTTAGATATATATATAAATATATATTGTAAGCGAATAACGATTCAAATATGTATATATTTTTATTTCCATGGCGGAAACTAACAATTTTAGCGATTTAGAAATACATTTAAGGTGTTTTTAAAACTTTAAAATAAATTAAATTTAAAAAAAAAAACACTGTCAGCAAAAGTTTATGAAAACTTATAAAATGACAATTTTCATGCGATCAGAGTTGCATTTACTTCAATCAGCAAGAAACCAAAATTTTTTCCATCCCATTTATATGAATGCCGCACTACATTTACAGCGCCTTTTTGACAGGATTTTTTAAAATAGGATGGAATTTGTTTATGTTTTTCACACATTTTAAAATTACACTGTCCCCAATTAAAATTTTAGGGTAACGCACAAACAAAACCAATCATTATTTCAAGAACTAAGCAAAAGTCATACTAAAAGGAAAAGTATTAAGCCAAAGAATTATTTGATGATGACACAAGAAGCTGTTGATGGTAACAGCGATAATGGGGCGAGAGAAAAATTAGATTAGTTTTATTACAGATCGTGTAGTTCTTAATTGTATGGTTTTGTATACTCGTATTGTATTACCTTCACTCGTTCATTCCTTCCTTCTGTTTGCATTTGATGGTTCTGTGTTAGACGCGATGAGAAGCCAACAAAGCATAACGATGACAACCGGACCATAATCACGATGTAGATGATGATAATGATGATTATCAGCAACAACAACAGCAGATACCATTTAAGAAGCTTGTAAATCAGTAAGGATTTATTTACATGTATGGCATTGTAGTTGCATGGAAGACGCCATAAGTAGAAGAACTAAATAAAAATGCGAATGTTTAGGAGATGGTTTAACACTCGCTGTCGCAACTTTTTTTTCCTGCGTGTGTTTTGAGTTTTCCCATTAAGGACTGACATCAATTATATTTGCATTTGACTAAAACTTTATTCATACCAAATGTCAATTGAAGATGGCGATTCTTGCGATGATTTCCGAAACACTTTCGTGTTGACCGCTCAATAAATTAGGCACGATTTCAATTTTCGCACTTTTTTTCACGAATTGAGAAATTCATTTATTTGATCTATTCACCCAACTTTTTTGATTGCCGATATTTATTTATTTATTTACCAAATATTACAATTATATAAATATATGATTGCAATATGTATAGAAGCACTGGCTACTGAGGCCTTTGGTTTCTGGCTCCCCGGGGAATTGAACCCCTGACACCTGCATAACAGGCGGGTATACTAACCATTATACCATCAAGGGGCTTTGACTGCCGATATATTTCCTGAGTACGCTCAAAAAAAAATTAGGAATTAAATATGATTAAAATTCAGTTAATTCAAGTTGAAAAACTTACTGAAAAAAATCCAGTAAATAAATTTCTCACTTGAACTCTAAAACAAAAAAAAAAATTATTTTGCAATACTTTTTATTTTTATTCTTAAATATATATTTTATTCATCAAGTTATCCTAAAATGAGGTAAATTTTCCATTATGTGATATATATTTTCTAGTTATCCATAATTTTTTATACTCGTACATTGAAAATTCCTATTTTTACCAAAAATTCTATATCAATTCCCTTAAAAATATTCTTACTTCACATAAAAAAGGGGGGTTTTTTTTAAAAGTAGGATAAGTCTACTTTAAAAAAAAATTGTTAACATTAATTTTACTGAAAGGTTACAATCAAAATTTTAATCCATCTCTATTTCGACATAAAATATACCAAAACAGTTTTAATGTAAAATTCTATCGCATAAAAATTCAGCCTAAATGCTTCAATATTGCTAATCGTAAAAGAAAACTAAGTCTAAAATTATTTTTTTTTTGTCTTATTTATTTAAAGATCTTTACGAATTATCTTTAATTTTCACATAAAGATCTAATTTAAAGCTTTTATGTCTATAAAAATATGGACTTAAATATGCTCCTCTTTTTATTTCTTCTTTATGAAAGTGGTACAAGTCCATGTGGAGCTAAATAGATAATTTATTGTTTCAAATAATTTTAGTATTTATTATTTTATAATGAAATTTAAATGATGTATAGTGGAAAAAACATCATTGGAATTGATTACACTTTGCCAATATTTTTAATTTGATTCAAACGCCAACCCTTATATATCCCAATATATGAAAATATGGACTTATACCACTTTAAAAAAAAACAAGTCATATGCTGAATGAACCAACGCCGTTAAACATGCAAAACGAAGCAAAATAAAAATTATTTGTGAATTCCCAAATAATTTTTTAAATCCATCAGGTGAAAATAAATCATTTATCAAAAGTCAAATTTTTTTGACTAAAATAAGTTATCGATGTACTTGTGAATAACATTTCGTTAATTTATTTAATAATTACTTATTTTTATGAAATCTCTTCTCAGAGTCAGGAATCATTTTCCCAGCCTTTTGTGGGAAATTGTAAACTGACTTGCCAGAGATGAACTGTAGATTATTTACTTACTTCAAGTAATTTAGCTGATTTAATTATTTAACTGTACTTTTTTTTAAGTGTAGCTAAAAAATATGACAAGCTACAATGCTATAAGGCAAATTAACTTCTAACTTGTCCGTTGAAAAACACAAAATATTATAAAAAATATATAATTATTAAATAAAAATGATTTTGCGTCAAATAAAATAAAATTAAATATTTAAAGCAGATTCTATATTATTCTTATTTTAAAATAAATGAGATATTACGTAGCCTGGAGACGATCAAACAACACGTCAGCCATTGTATGTGAGCATTCATTTATTTCAAAATAAATGAGTTATTACGTAGCCTGGAGACGATCAAACACCACGTCAGCCATTGTATGTGAGCGTGCTGTGTTTGTTATTTAGAAGGGGGCAAGCAAATAAATATTTCAATTTGCATTTGCGTACGCACCATCTAACATTTGCTTTCTCAATCAAACTTGGAGACAATCAAATAACTAGTCGTCAAATTAAAAAATTAAAGTTCAGATTTTGTGCGTGTAGCCGAAGAAGCATGACCTCGCGCACATACATTCCAGTTGATGACATTTTTTGGTTCGTTTCCCGGCTGGACTAATAATTAATTTTCTTTTTTGTTTCTTGCATTTATTTAAGGAAAATTTCGTTTTATTGAAGAAACATTTATAGATCTAAAATATGGCAAATCTATGAATTCGCCGTAAGTGTGAAAAATGAATTGAGCTTCTAGGAACATCAGTTCACACAAGTGAGCTGTTGAGTTCCACTGCTTTTATGCGATTTATTAATATTAAAATTATATGAATATATATGAATATAATTACAATATGTGTAGAAACAATGGCTGCTGGGTCCATAGTCTCTTCCCTGATATTATTTTTAACTCCCTTTAAGGCAAAAAAGTTATTTAGATATACAAAATCAGCAGCATGAAAAAGTTATCGGCTAAACTATTTGACTGAAGTCATTCGTTAGCTGTTGGCATCGCTGGTGCCTGGTGTTGGCAAATTGGTGTCTAAGTTGGTAAGACCGGTTACCAAAAACTCACACTAGCACAGCTAATAGTCAAGTGCTTCTTAGTATAAGAAAATGCTCAAGTTAAAAGAGAACAATAAATTGCTTTTAGTAGAAGCGAAGAGTTTCAAGTCTGTTTTTTTTTTTTTTTTTTTTGGTATTACAATAATACTCTTTTGCTATAACCAATTTACTTGAGAATGTGTGTGTGTGTGTGTGTGTGTAGGCACACACTCGTATATGCATACATTTGTTTTGTTAAGACTTTTGTAAGTTGTCTTGCTCGTGCCAAACATTTAGTCTGAGCCAGGTTGGTGTGTTGAGCGCAACATTAACGTTGAACTATAAGCGGGTCTTACGAAAATGAAATAATTATAAATACAAAAATTCCTAAATAAATAAAGCAACAACTAAATTAAGAAAATTAAAATAAAAAGAATCAAATTCTAATAGAAATAAGTAAAGTAAATTCGAAAGGTGCGTGTAAATGTGTATGTATTGTTTCCAAATAAGTTAATTACAAGCAGCAAAATAACTTTAGGCTTCGGAATTGAAAATTGTATTCGAAATACGGCATTCAGATTTGCTTTTGGATTTGCCAATTTTTTTTTTTTTTATTTTTTTTTTATTTGTCTAAAACCCTACTGAATATTTTTTCATCTGCTCTTCGTTTTGCCTGTTGGTTTTTAAAACAGGAAATTGTTCGGCGGTTCCTTATTGTGTTTGTGTGCGAATTTTTTTTTTTTTTTTTTTTTTTTGAAAGTACTTGTATTGTCGTATTGTTTCTTTGTGTTTGTGAGAGTTTTGCATTTATTGAGATTTCTTATCAATGTGTTTGTTACTTAAACTAACCTTGCTTAGAAGCTTGAAGCTTGATTTATAACATTAATATCTTAATTCAATATACACACTCAAATTGATAAAAAAAAAGAGCAAAAACGTAAGAAACAAAAATAAAAAATGATATCATTTTATTATAATTTGTGCAAAAAAAAAAAAAATATATTAAGTTAAAATTTTTAAAAGTACGCAAAATCTATAGCGTTTATATATAAAAAATAATTAAAAAATATATAATTGAGACATTAAAAAACTTTAGTTTGGAATTTTTAAATGTTTTAATTTAAAGTAAATGGAAAGCGCAAAAATTAAGCTCAGAGAGTTAAAGTGCAATAATAGTACAAACCAAACCAGCAACAAAAACTAATTCGGAGAAAAAAAAATAGTTATCCATTTAAAACTTTCGCAAAAGTTAACTTTTCATATTTGCAAAAGTAAAAAAAAAACAAATAGAAATAATTTATTGCAAATTTTTTTTTTCAAAAGTAAAAAAGTTGAAAATAAGTTTAAAATATGTATGCACTAAACAAGCTTCAGATCAAAAATTGTTTATAAATATTTTTAAGCAATTTATTAACTATTTCCCATATTTAATTTTTGCTTAATTTAAATTTATTATTTATTTATTTTTTTAGTTTTATCTTTATTACTTTTTGTAAGTTTTTTTTATTACAATAAATTTTAGCATTTAAGAATAATTACAGAAATATTTTAAATATTTAATAATTTTTTTAAAAATAATTTTATAAAAAATTTTATAAAAAATTGTTGATCTTAGGATTGTTCTTTAGGATATTTCAATTTTTAAAGAAAAAAGACTGAATAAATTGCAAACTATAAATAAAAAAATATATGGTTGTAAAAAAATAATTAAATTATTAATAATTATACTCGCGGCTGATGACATTTCTGTTTTGCATTACAAATATTTTATACATGACTCTTTATATGATTTTATAGTCCTCTAACTTGCCCCACTAGATATTCTTATAAGAAACTTTTTGATGACTTGAAATAGAATACGAGAGTTACTTGTATATACTTGTACATACTTCTGATATTACATCAGGTACAAAAGGGGTTTTTTGCTTGCAATCTTAAAACTACTCATATGAAAATTTGTACGCTCTTTTTCGATTTCGCAAGATCGGAGGGAGTTCTTAATTACTTGGGGTAGCGATTATGTAAGATCTCCTGTTTTAAATAAAACAAAACTATAATAATTTATACCAGCTTTGCGACATTTGGCTTTTTTTTTTTGTTAACCAATTTAACCTGTAAAGCTTTCGGCTTGTCTGCAGCAAAACAGCCAGAGTCTAGGCAGAAATCGAAAGTGTGGCCACCAGTTTAGTAGGCATACGGAGGCAAATGAAATCTGTTTGCTAAAATTCCAGAAGGAGTCGTAAGATTCCTCTTAGACACGCAAAGGTTACTTTAAGAAATGTTTAAGAATGGCGTTAAGCACAGACTTTGACGTAAGAAAGTATGACTTTCACAAGTTTTCTTTGTTCCTCTCTCGCCACATGGTGGCACAGGTGCATCTATCATAAGTTTATTTTAAATTAAAAACGATCGTTCTTATAAAGGATCATACCAAAGGAAAAAATGAATTTAAAAACCTTAAAATAAAATAGAAAAGAATTAGCAACAAGCTGGTCGGCTTTAAATGACTAAGTTCCAGGGTTCGATCCCCATCTCAGGAAAGCAGAAAAATGAATATCATGAATTTTTCTCATGTGATTTGATATCTCTTAATTGTTGCCGAAATATTTCTTTGAAAAAGGTGCTGTAGCAGCAAAATATCAATATCCTTGATAATATAGAGAGAACATACAATCTCCTGCGCCCCTTTTCTATAGTTCTATGGCTCACAGACGTAGTAAAACAATTAATAAACAGGCTAACAAGGCAACTTAATAGCCCCTACTTGGTTATTAGAGGCACTACTTTGATTTATCTATATGACTCTTCACTACCTCGCTTGTCTTAAACTTTCCCCTTTTCTTACTTCCCAAGCAATACATGCTATAGTTCGTCTGAGAACAAAAACCATCCAATTTTGTTTCAAAAGCAAATTGTATAAAAATGTTCTGTTCCGTAAAAGTGGGGTTTCCGACTTAATTTGTTAAATGGTGATTTTTGAAAAATAGTATATATTTTTAATCACTAACAGTTATTAGTTATTTTTAAAGGGAACTGTTTTCAACAAAGTTTTCTTTACCGATATCTCTTTCCAACGTATTCCTTTTCAAATAACTTTTGCTAAAGCAGTTCCTTTTCTAATTGGTACGACTTTCAAAGGCGGTTGCATTTTTTATAATAATTATATTTTTCGAGAATTACCGATTTTTACATATCCTTTTCCTTTTAGATATTCTGTTTAGGGTTTTTCATTTAAATTTTTTTTCCTTGCAAAGTGTTTCCTGTTTCAAATATTAATAAATAATGATTTTAAGGCAAGAAATTGTAGTTATTCCGCAGTAGACCGCTGATCGTTCGTTTAAAGAAATGATATGTATGTGCAATTATTTCGTGAATATTCTAGTTTGGCAATCAGGAAATATTTTGTAAACAGCTGACCCATTTTTTATTCAAGGAGATATGCTGTATCAAAAAAAAAATGATTGAATTTTATAATCGAATTGTATCAAAATAAGTACATGTGCAGTACTTTTGCCTCCCCTGTTACAAGTAAATGCTAAAAGCCAACATTTGCTAGAGGGCAATATCTTTAGCGATTACAGTTCAAAAACATTTATTTACTCTATACGAGTTATTTATTTCAATATTAATCAGTTCCTTTTAGGAAATGTTGTATGCAAGTTTGTTGCTTAAGTCTTTTGATTTAAACTCGTATAAAATGAAACAAAATTAAATAATGAAACGAATGACATCTTATTTAAAACAAATTTGATGAACTTGAATAAAAAATGCTTCTAATGAATAAACGCTATTGTAAAACAAACTAATTAAGTATTTATTGAAAAGAGCGGACATATAATAAAAATGATTAAGAGAGGAACTATTAAATAACAATTGGAACTAAAACGTTTTATAAAATTTAAAATAAGAGTGAATGAAAATTAAAAAAACAAAAACAACTTAAGACCACTCGATTCATTTTGTAAATGACGTGTGAATAATTTTAAAAACAAGTTTAGCCACAATTTAATCATTAAAAGTGTAGAAAATTGCGAAGTTTTATTTAAATCGACTTTAATTAAGTTAAACTACGTGCTTAAAACTATTTAAGGTTAAAAAAAATAACAAAAATAACAAAAATTAAAAATAAAAACAAAATAACTTGAATTGAAAGTTAAATTCTGTCTTAAAAACAATTAGTTTTTCCATAATAGAATATTTTTTATATAAAGAATTATTTACTAAAATGAAAAATTTATATAGAAAAATATCTAAAGCTGAATTAATAATTATATACAACTATAAAGTAAAAAGGAAAAAAATATATCTAATAAAAATTTAAGCCTCTGGAAAGCTTTTTAGTTTCTTTTAAGATATCTAAATTTTTCCCCCCCTTTTTGGTCTAATAGATGTGTTGTAGCTCCCTGAGAACTTACATTGATAATACAAGACATTAACCCTTCGCTGAATGGCATGGCGGATATGCAATGTTAACTTTTCGTTCATCTGGCAACCTTTCTGTTTTTTATTTTGCCATTACTTGTTTTTCAGCTCTCCCTTTGAAAAGGGAAATGCACTGAAATGTTTTCATTATAATCTGGCAGATAATTCCATATCAATAATTTTTGAAATATGACTTCAGTGTGCAGCCGATAGAAATTTTTTTCTGTGTGAATTGATGGCATATAGAGTTACTGGCTTGCCTGGCGCTATGAACAGGACCACTCCCAATGCCACAACGATCCTCCAAGATTGAATCTAAATTTTGTATATATAAATTTTACAAACAAAATTAAAGTTAGCATAGCTCGTTAGTACTAGCCATTAACCGTATCGGCAGTTGCTTACAAATAAGGATATATGAAGCGTTTAAAACGCACTAAACAGCCAATTTTAATGGAAACACTTCTACAGAATCGGTGAATTGTCGCTAAACGGCTGCTTATATAGAAATTTTATTCATTTACGTATCCATTTAACCAGAAATGGTCTTCAACACTAGGAACACACCACTGATAAAAATGTTCTTTGAATTTCACGAATAGATTTATTTTTTCTAAGTAAATTTCCACACTTTGTAGTCGTTTTTTCTTTTTTTGTATTAAACAATTCATAATTATCGACAAGTCTCTTATTATCGATATCGTTAGTTTTCTATCGTTAAGAGAAATTTTTCCTTTCTGTGTATATTGTGTTTCCAGAGAAATTAAGGATTAAGGAAGCCAAGTTTTAATACTAAAAACGAAAATGCATTGAATATAAAACAAATTAAAATAAAATATTAATTTTAAAATCGATAAATTATATTAAAGAAACATTGTAACATTTGTTTACTCAGCACTTGACATCCCTGCTGCCGCTTTGCTGTTTGATGGGACATTTGGATTTATAAAATATTTGCATCAAACTATTTATTAAGTTTTATACTGAAATCGGAGGTAAGTGCCAGCATAAAATGATAAACCGTATTAATTTCATATCTTAAGGACACAGAGAGAAAAAATACTAATGAAATATACTACAAGCTAGTGCAATAAGAACGACCTGTAAAATAAAAGACGTGGGCGGTACTACAAAAAAAGCAGTATGGCAACCACATAAAAACGGTTGATAAGAAAATAAGAATTGTGGTTTTTACAAAATATATGAACGGTTGATTATGAAATGATATCGAGTTGTTCTTAATAAATTCAGGCCAACACTTCCCTTATCGAAATAAGAATTTAAATTTCAATAATTTCCCACCACTTTTTCCCCCTCAGCACGCATAACTTAAGTTTTAGTAAAAATGTGTTAGCCGAGTTGAAACAGATCCAAAAATAAAACAGACAATCGCCAAATAGAAAACATGGGCAGCTTGTGAACACTAAAACGTGTGGTGCCAGTGCATCAATTTTTAAAAAGGAAAATGTTGACAAATTTACATAATTTATAAAATAGTTAACCGACATTACATCATACGTTATTTACAACATGTTGCAAATGAACTACATTTTTAAGTTTTTCTCGAGCAGGTATTCGCAATCATTTAAATATATTTTCTATACACGGTGATATTTTTCTTAATTTTTTTTTTTTTTTTTTTTTGAGACGTTCCTGAACGTTTTTAACTTTACGGAAACTATTTTTTATTAGAAGAACTGCATAGGGCTGGAAATAATCCATAATGCAACGTTTAACAGTTCGCCCCACCATATTTACTTATAATACTATGCGGAGCTGTGGATTACCGTATACTGTAAACCAACTTTTTCGACAAGGAAAAACAACAAATATTTTTAAAATATTTTTTTATATTCAAGACAAGTACTTTCTTACAGTATACGCTCGATATTCTTGACACTCCATTAAGCCACTCCAACAAGCCCAGCCATTGCTACAGTATAACTCTTAACAGTAAAGTTCTCTTTTCGCCACCTTTTAGCTAACATCTAATAAAACTATGATTAGGGGTATTCAGTGTTCGGTGCAAATGTGTTGCGAAAGCCATCTTTTTTTTTATCCCTACAATGAAATTTGCACATTTAGATTCGCAGTAAAATCGCATTTATGCCACTTTAAATAAAAATGGTTTTCTTTTTTCCTACTTTACTAGTTTTGCCATTGCAACTGTAGTGTTAGAACAGCTGACATTTAATAATATTTTAATAATAAGTTTTGCACTTTCTTGTAACCTGTTCTGCACTCACACAAGCCACTACAAGGTTGCACAAAAATAACACTCACTAACTTTGACAAAAACACAAAAAATTAAAAAAGCAAAGAAGTGTCAATAAAACACACGCCGAACCGTGAATATCGCCAAGATGCAGCGACGTGGAGAGCAAAAATTTTCTCAGAAAGAGAACAATTTTGTTAGAAAATTTAATAAGCCCAGAAAGCATAAAATAAAAATTTTATACATCTTTCTTGCAACTATTCAGGTTGCACTACAACTACTGCCATTTAGTCGCAAAAACCGGGCATGTACTGTATGCAAATATGCTGAATGTAGAGCACACTATAGAGCATATATGAGACTCGTCAAAACTTGTTTTAAGCTTTTACGGATCCATACATTTTTGTTTAAAATTGTTCTTACTTTCAGGGGCATACAAATTAAATGGTATATCCCTACTTCACTATCCTATACAGTCATAGGAGCCATTCAAATGAAAATCTGATGAGGTTCCATACTACGTTAAAAAATGTCATGAAAATGGAGTTTTAGGATTTTGGGATTTTCACTTTCATATAAATATGATGCAAAAAAATTTTTCCTTCGCTGCTTGGAGTAAATGCAACTCTGATTGCACGAAAATTATTATTTTGTGAAAAGTTTCATAAACTTTTACAGGCTGTACGAGTTGTCATCTGTCACACAGATATATTGTTAGGCCACACTATCGTATTGTTTAAGCCCACATGCCATATTTGCCAGTTCTTACGATTGTATAGGATAGCGAATCGTGATCTTAAATAGCAATGCGAGGTATGAAGTTTTATTCTTGCCATTTGTCAAAAATTAACACGGAATATTTTCAGTGTTACGTGTTATGGGATATAAAAATCACGACAAGTGTGGCAACCATAATTTTAAAAACTGACGTCATTAATGCTGCCACCTACTTGAGCAGTGTTGTAATTATTATTGCCAATTCAGCTCCGGCTAAATCTTTCTTTTACAACACAAATATTTCTGTAAAAAAGCATTCATTTAATTCATATAAAATCCGCCGATTTATTTGACTTCAAAAATTATGTTAACCTTGAAGAAACAGGTTGAATTCGAAATGCCAAAACAAACTTACGCAAATCGATGAAACACTCATTCCCACCAAAGAAAATAAAAATGCAACCATAATCAGCAGCAAACCAAACAAGTTTTTAAACATTTTCATCTTCACTTTTAAGTCAAATCAAGCAAATATTAATAATGCGTCTCTTGCGGACGAGGTGGCACAAGAGACGCATCATAAAAACGTTCATGAGTGGCAGGCATGTATGTCAGCTACAAATTTGGTCAAACATTCAACACTAGACAATGGAAACAGGTAGTGCGAGTAGTGATGGCTCTGGTATTTATTAAGTAAACATTTTGTAAAATTAAGCATAATAAAAAGAAAATGAATTTAATAAGGAAATGATTTTAAGCGGAAATGTTGGAATTGCGTTTTCTGCCATTTGCTTTTCAAACATTGTTTTCGGCTGGAGGTGGAGGTGACGATCAAATTCTCTTATTAGTAATTATTTTAATGCAAATGGCAAAACCTGGAAAGCCCCTGCAAAACTTTTCATAAAATAAATGCTTCGAAATTTCATTTACCACATATAAAATGTAAGCAAGTAACAGACTATAGTCCATATTGAAACCGATCTTAGGAACAGGAGCTACGGGGAAGAATATATATTGTAACAGAATACGGCATAAATTTTATTTCTCAGCCTTCTTTTATTTCTCTTTGATGCAACTTTAAAAATAAATTACTTGTTCTACGCCTACTTCCAAAGGAAGATCCATCTCTGGTCCAAATGTCAATAGAATTGTTACATGTGTGATTGATCAACAAAAAAAAAAAAAAATTTTCCCCACCAAACTTACAAGAAAGGAAAAGAATACCAATAGTAGTGGCCTTTCTTCACTTTCATAACCAACTAGCTGACTTCGGCCCGCGTTGCTGGCCTAAATTTTTAGTTTATTTTGAACCGCCTCTCGGAGAAAATCAAAATCATTTTTTTTAGTTATTTATAATAGAAAAAAATATTATGTATGACTCGATGTAGGGATACTTAAGGCCGCCACACGCCGATTAAGCATCCAACCCCTTCAGCGACACATAGCATAGGCTTATCGCGCAAATAGAGTTTAAAACATTGTGATATATATTTACTCCATTTTTTAATTTATTCTTTTCACGAAAAGATAGTAGGTTTGAGTCGGTATCAGGCTAATAACCGCCACTATACGCTGATTAAACACCCAATGCCTTCAGCGAAAGAGATCATAGGCTAATCTCTATCGGGCAAAATACAAAAACCACTAAATATTGTTCCATCTGTCGTATGAACTACACAGAAACACTCCTCACGGTCTATAAGACAAGCATATAAAATTTGGTCAAAATCGGTTCAGTAGTATTTGAGTTTATCGATCACGAACATATGCGTCATTTTTATATATATAGAGCAGAAATTATGAAAGGATAGTGAGCAACAAAAGTATTATAAACGTATATGTGTTCGACAGTTCACTCAAATCCATTAAACGGTTTTTGCCTTTTCAAATAAATTCAAACTTTTACTTTTAAAATATTATTATTATTTTATTTTTGAATTTATAGTAACGGGTTTTCTTTTATGTGCGAGGTAATGATTTGCCACTAAGCAAAATATGAGCATTTTTGGGGCAAAATCATCCACATAAACTATACGAGATGCCATTGCATATATTAAGTGACTTTATGGCTTATCTCGATGTACGCCTTTCTTACGATGTACGGCTTTCTTATGGTCCACACAAAACTTCATAGGCCACCCCAATCGCTAGACTTAAACCCATTGGAATATATTTGGGATTTAATGAAAAGGAAATTTGAAAACGAATCAGTTTCTTGCAGGGACACCCAAAAAGGGTTTCTTAATAGAATCTGGTTAGACATAACCGTGTGAGAGATTAAAAAATTGGTCCTTCCTATGCCTACTTAAATCTAATTGCTCCTGTAGCAAAATGAAATTATAAGAAAAGCAAAGCATGTGTTTGTTGGGAGTTCAATAATGCATTCACGTAATTTAAGATTTTATGGAAAAAATTTATTATTTCTAAAGTTTATTTATTGTCTAAATTATTATTAATATGCACATAATTAAAAAAGAAGTGTTCCCAAATAAGAACAACAACCGCAAATGGGTTAAAAGGTAGCTGACTTATTTTCATTTTTTTTTTTTTTGGATTTAAGATTGTTTTTTTCTTGTTTTTTTTTATAATTCCTCAACTTCTTTCTCAAGAAGACAAGCAAAGAGTTGAGACGTAATGCCCACCAGGGATGTTAAATTAAGTTCGCGATCGATTTTCCTTTCCGTTTCGAAACAATAATGCTAGCCATTATTTCATAAATTTTTAAATTTACTTTAAAATACTCATATTTTGCCTGAATATTTTTAATTAATAAAAACACAGGAAATTTTAAGCTGAGAAGCAACTTGAATCAGTTTTCATTAAAGTGTAGCTGAATATTTTTGTTTTATCTGTTCATGGCATAACAAAATTCTCATTTGTTAAATAAAAATGATACGACAAGGGAATAAACATTTCAATGGTATTAAATTGTAAGTCCTAACAAATCACTATTTATATATCCGAATCGAAATGTTACAATTAACGCTTCATCGTGAACCACAAGTGAAATACTGCCTTCCTCAAGCAGACCACTCATCAATCAAACAAATCTTAACGAATTTAACGGAAGATTATCGTTTGAAGGAGTGAAAAAGATTGATGTGAAAAAAGTGCGCCACAACTGACAATAAATAGTTTAATACTTAATTGTATAAATAAATAAGGAAAATAATTTAAACAGAAGAGAATAAGACTGGGAAGAGATGAAATTCACACATGAATTACAATACTCGTAGTAATAAAGGAAATGAATTATTGTTTTAAAGGTTCCAAAAATTTCATTTCATAATATGTGATAAATTGTAAATAAATTGGGGTAACGCCCATCAAACGTCAGACATCTGTTAAAAAAAGCAATTTTATTTCGTGCTTATGGCCGACAATTGAATATGGATTTGTGGCATGCAACCATGCCCGTAAAACTCACAGCTGATGACTAAAAAGCCGCTGCCTTCTTTTTTCTCTATTTTAATTTTTTTTTTTTTATATATTAAACTAGATCAAAAATCTTTGTAATTTTCTTAACTTTAATTAACTCGGGAACGAAACTTCTTTTTCAGAATTTCATTTTCAGGTCGAATTGTACGGCAAACAATGATTAATTATAAGTTTTTATATCACAATGGCATATTAACGGTTCTACCAACATGAAAAACAACGAAAAGAAAGATTAAAAACGTGTATTTAATTGCCGATGGAAAATTTATAATTTTAATTTAAAAACGTTACTAACATTTTCTCTAGTTCATTATTACTCGCATGAGTGTTTCACAATGTTCTTTAAGAATTTCTGCTGCTTTTAGTTTCGTATAAATTTAATTTAACGGATTTCCGTTTTTGGTCACGTTTTTTTTTTATTTTTTTGTATTTTCTTTCGTCTCTAATTACTTTTAGTTTTAAAAAGTACAGCTTTACGGGCTTCATGAAAATAATAAATACTTTTATGGTGATGTTTGTGCGTCGCCAAATGGCAGGAGTTCTCGTAGATTCTTTTTAACTTTCTAAAATATCATCATGTTACTTTCTATAAATTCTTTTTAAAATTTCGGATGAAAGACCGTCAAACGACGTATAAGAATATATATATGCAAAATAATGTTGCGAAAGTTATATTGTATTTCATTTGAGAGCAGTTATGATATGTTTTTTGCAGCAGCATAATTTTTCAATGGCAATAACTTACGTTTAAGACTTGCTTTCTGGCAACACTTTTCTCCACTTGCTAAAGGCCATGCTTCACTAACCTACTCATCCGTACGATTTATTCGCATAAAAATCTGATGTGATTCAAATCTATTTTTAAAAATCGCATTAAAATAGGCATTGCTGGTAACATACCATCATACAAATATGATGCAAGCCAATTATTTCTTTACTGATTGAAATAAATGGTATTGAAGATAACGGTTTAACGAACCCTGACACAATGCACTCATTCTCATGTGTACACATTGCCACCAAGTCTGCAAGCCATCGATTTCATTGAATTTAAAGTGGTATTGAAGATATGTGATTAACGAACCCTGACACGATGCACTCATTCTCATTTGTACATTAAATGCAACTCTGATCCCATGAAAATTGTCAGTTTATGAAAATTTTCATAAACTTTTGCCATTCGCCAGAAAATCTAATGTGATACCATACTATTTTAAAAAATCGCATGACAATGGCTAAGTAGATACCAACCTATCAGACGAATATGATATAAACAAAATTGTTCTCTGCTGATTGAATTAAATGCAACTCTGATTGCATGAAAATTGCCATTTTTGAAAAGTTTCATTAACTTTTGCCATTCATACGACTAATAATATCCTACGATGCATTCGCCCGTAATGTGATAATGTAATACCATTTTAAAAAATCGCATGACAATGACTATGTAGATACCATCCTATCAGACGAATATGATATAAACAAAATTGTTCTCTTTTTCTACTTTTTCAGGATACATGCCATATTTTACAAATCGTACGATTGTGTAGGACCGTAAATCAGGGTTTTAAATAATATTTTATTGAACAGTTGACTAATTTATACAAACGAAATTAAACAATTTTTCAACAATTCCAAACAATGCAATAGACTTAAAAGCTGATTGGTTTAAAGCAGCAGCCAATGAGAGGAGAATGTAATAATTTGTAATGGAAAAAAAAGTTAAGGATAATGAGGAGATCGAAAAAATATCATAAAATAAATCAAAATACAAAAGAAAATAGTTTACTTGTAATAGAAGGTGATAATTGCCGCGAACTGTAGAAGTGGAATCTATAACAATGAAGTTTGAAAGTCGTCTAGAAAATCATACTGCATCGAATCCATAAATTTTCATTATTGGCCAAAAATATTCCTTCCATTGTAAAGTTATCGCTATTTGTAAGAAGTCTCATTGTAAAGAAAATTTTGTGATGTTTGTTTTGACTTAAGAGGCGATAACTTAACACCCTACTCTATTATTTATTCAACAAGCAGTTTGTCTCCATTTAAGAAAAACAAAGCTGAGCTATAAATGTAAGATCTAATTAGGCGATACGAAGCGATACGGAACTACAGAACATTGCGTATACTAAGCGGAAAGTGAAGTACGCTACACTACATGACACACAAAAAGGATTGCGTCATGCAACACAGCCAGCGATACATTGCCAGATATTTGAGAAGAAAAAAATTAAGTAAACTTCGTTATGTAAAAATTAATGAATCCAAAAAAACAAAAGAAAACAAACCAAAAGCATTGGAACCGGAATTTCAAAAAATGTGGAGGAGTTTTTATTGAAAACTTGGATTTCCAGAATTTACATTACGTCACATTTATACGAGGCTTACCAGTACTCGTAATCTGAACTCTATTAACATAATATATCTATAACCATAATTGCTACTTTTTCTACCTGATTTATTTTAACATAATATATAACCATAATTGCTGCTTCTTCTATCTCACTGTTGTTCCAATTTTTCTCCTTCATCGCCTGCAGAGTAAACTATTACCATATCAATTCAATCTACATCCATCTTGGGTGACTTTTCGCTCAAATAATTTAAACATTTTGCAGCGAACAATAGTGTCGCTGCAGTTGCTTTGAGGTAGTTTAAAAATGTCGCGTAATCCGCTACCATAGGCGTCGCCTCAGTGTTTAAACAAGGCTCATAGTTTTTAAACAAATTAAATCAAGTAAAATTAAAATATAAGTAGAAAACTGATTCGTATAAAACAATAAAGAAAACTTCCTGTGAATAGAATATCTTTTCATTATATAAACTGTGTTGTTACCTCTTCTATAAACAGGCGGCAAACTCTGAAATGATTCTTTATGGAAAACGTGCCAAAAATTTTTAATGCAACAAGCAACAAGCAATGAGTCATGGAAAACCTCAACAGACAGTCAGTCTGTACAGAAAAAAGGAAAAGTTTTTATTCGAATACAAAATTATCTGAATCAAATATTTGTTTGAATCAATTAAATTTTTAATCATTTTAATTTCTTAGAAAAAAAAAATAATTCCGTTTTTTCTCCATATTCAAAAGTTTTTTTTTAACAAAAACACAAAAAAAATAAAAAAAAAAATTAAAAATAAAAAACAAATAAAAATAAAAAAAAATAAAAATAAAAAAGAAATAAAAATAAAAAAAAAAATAAAAATAAATAAAAATAAAAAATAATAAAAATAAAAAATAATAAAAATAAAAATAAAAAAAATAAAAATAAAAAAATAAAAATAAAAAACAAATAAAAATAAAAAAAATTAAAAATAAAAAAATAAAAATAAAAAACAAATAAAAATAAAAAAATATAAAAATAAAACAAATAAAAAAAAATAAAAAAAAAGAAATAAAAATAAAAAAAATAAAAATAAAAAACAAATAAAAATAAAAAAATATAAAAATAAAAAAAATAAAAAAAAAGAAATAAAAATAAAAAAAATAAAAATAAAAATAAATAAAAATAAAAAATAATAAAAATAAAAATAAAAAATAATAAAAATAAAAATAAAAAAAATAAAAATAAAAAAATAAAAAACAAATAAAAAAAAAAAATTAAAAATAAAAAAATAAAAATAAAAAACAAATAAAAATAAAAATAAAAAAAAATAAAAAACAAATAAAAATAAAAATAAAAAAAAATAAAAAACAAATAAAAATAAAAAAAATAAAAAAAAAGAAATAAAAATAAAAAAAAAATAAAAATAAAAATAAAAAACAAATATAAATAAAAAAAAATAAAAATAAAAAACAAATAAAAATAAAAAAAATTAAAAATAAATAAAAATAAAAAACAAATAAATATAAAAAAAATAAAAAAAAAGAAATAAAAATAAAAAAAATAAAAATAAAAAAATATAAAAATATATAAAAATAAAAAATAATAAAAATAAAAAAGAAAAAAAAATAAAAAAAAATAATAAAAAAAATAAAAATAAAAATAAAAATACAAATAAAAAAAATAAATATAAAAAAGAAATAAAAATAAAAAAAAAATAAAAATAAATAACAATATAAAATAAATATATAAAAAAATGCAATTAACACAAAATTGTTTAAAACTTGTTAAAGCGCAGTCGGGAAGAAATTATTTAGAAAAACTGAAGGTTAATAATTATTTAAAAACAAAATTATGCACATTTTTAAAAATTTTCTTGTAAGAAAAATAATTTTGATTTTTTCAATAAAAATATTATTTTTTTTAGTAAAAGTATTAATTAAAAGGCAGTAAAGCATTTCCGAAAAACTAATTTTACATGACACACATTTTGTCTGAAAATTTTTAAATATTTTATCTAATTTGAAATAAAAATTTTTTGAAAAAAAGATATGAATTTTTTTTTGTCTTTTGCTTATTTTGTTATAAAGCATGACGTAACTGGTAATCTTACAAGATCAATATATATATATATATATATATATACATAGACAAGTCGCTGTTCATTCTTTATTGGTTCTCCTTCAACATTTAAATTTTATAAAACTGCAATTTTTTATATTTCTTTGTTTGTAAACCGATATTAACAAATAAAAAAAATTTATTTAAGACTGCCTGTGTATATTTCGCTTTGGCTCATCTCTATGAGCACTTAATCAATCTTATTGTTTAACAAACTTATTTTTTTTAACACGTTGTTTTTATTTCGTGTATCTTCTAAATGTTTTACTGAATACTACGTACAAATATACGTACAGTTAGCTGTCATATAACGCGTTAGATACGTTCCAGAAACATGTCTTGTTATACAAGTTAGTATAGTATTGTAACAGAAAAAATGGCCAAGAGTGATACGAAAGCAATTGCATTGTACGAGGAGCTGTACTTGTGAGGGTCCAATACGACATGTCAAATATCGATATCGATGAGGAGAATGTCATCTCTGCTGACATTTCTGTTTAGTGAAGATTGACAAGCCATTATGAATCCTTTAACGTCATAATAAAGCTTTGAAATTGTGTAAATCGAAAATATAATTCTATGCGCGGAGTTAACAGATCATTTCGTCCATTTCCCATAATGACTACGTTATCAAGAAAAATTGTGGTACTCCTATATAGGGAAGTGTATTGGCGTAGCGAAGCAAGACGCAGTTTTAGAAAAATATTAAACTGTTTGTAAACGAAAGTGAAATATTGTTCGAATACTAATGGCCAGTTCCGGGAACAGTGAAAATGTGCTAAAATCTGAAGCTTCAATTGTTGTTAAGGAAAAGGCTTCTGACAGTGGAGTTCTAGTGCGTGCAGACTTTTGTGGTGGCCCTGTGAGTTTAGATGAAGTTGAAAAAGGCCTTTATTTGGGTAACTTGACGGCAGCCACAAATATGGAGACTCTGAGGTCCTTCAATATCACATGTATACAAACTTTGGATTCGGTACCATTACCCAAACATATAACAGAAGCTTTCCTTCCAAATACCAAATATATACAAATCTCTGGCATGACCAAAGAAGACATTTTACACCATTTGAACACGTGCTTGGAGTTTATAACGTTAGAACTTGGCAGAGGAGACAATATCTTAGTCCACTGTTATTTTGGTGTGAGTCGCAGTAGCTCGGCTGCTATTGCTTATATAATGAAACGCTATAATATGGAATATCAGGATGCCTGTGATTACGTTAAATCGAAGAGACGTTATGTATGTGGGCGTTGGCGAATGTGGGCTTTATAGCGCAACTGAAATTATGAAGACTTATGGGTTGCAACATCGATCCACAATGTCAGAAATATAAAATGTATCATTTGCGCTTGGCGGGCAAGTGAGAAAAGCTAAAATTTCCACCACAAAATTTCAACAACTTTAAGAAATCACATCCAGCTATAACACAAGAAAACCCTGAACCCAGTTTATCGTTCTCGGAAATGTCGCAGGGTAGTGGCTTCAAAATCTCATTTTCTTCTACATATACAAAATCTTCCATTTCCAATGAAAGTAATATTTTGCCAACACATCCTCTCATGGAAGAAATTTCGGCTCGAATACCTTACCAGTCAATATCAACGAGTGATGGTCAACAGCCACAACTTGATGCTGATAAAATGACATTCTGTCAAAGTATATTATTTGTGGAGCCCATAGCATGGATGCAACATATTACCAATAATACTCAAGGTCGTCTTAACTGCCCAAAATGTGACCAAAAATTGGGAAACTATAGTTGGACTAATGGTTGTCAATGCCCCTGTGGTGAGGAATTCTCTCCAGCATTTTATTTTGATACCATCCAAAGTGGAACTGTCTCAAACGGCCCAAAATGTCATCATACATAAAGAAGAAATCTAGAATGTTGAAATGTTTTATGTCTATTGTATTATTGCGGTTTTAATTTGCACACAGGAAAAAAATAGGTTTGTTGTGGACCTCAAGGTTATTATATCGCATATACACACGATATAATATTTAATTTTAGCATTATTTTTACTTAACAATTATATGGCAAGGATTGTCGCAACAGTAACATTGTTAGCAATGGAAAATACAGATAGTATAAACCATTTTCAGATTTCAGATATATAATATTAAATTAAACGACTTACTCTTTCCCGCTCAACAAGTGATCCCTCAAATAAGCATATAATGATATATCAGGATATGTAAAAATTTAGCTTACATGTTAGGGATGTAGTAAGCGAGTTGGATGCAACTACGAATCGTGACTCTAATAAATAAAAAATATTTTAGGACCCATGGAGATTTCCCATCCTGTTTCCTAAGCTAAAATTCTTACTTTAAACAAATACTATATATATAAAAATAATATTTTTTATTTCAGTAATTTTTACTGGGCTTGATAGATTTTTATTTACATTGTGGATAGGAACGTGGTTTGGAATTCTCAGATAGTCTAAAAAGGGCGCTGTATTGGAAAATAACAGTGTTAAAGAAGTTAACCGATAAAAAAATTCGTGCGAAATATTTTCAAATTATATATCAAAATATTTAGCATAAAATATTTGTAGCATACTATTGCAAAAGTTGTAATCAGTTTCTTTTGAGAGTATCCACTTTTTCTGCTTCCATAGAAAAATATTTCCCGATCAAAATATAAGACTTAGAAAACAAACAGAGTACTAGAATTTATAACAAGCGACAACGCATAATAGTTATAAAACTATATGTAAAAAAGTATAAAAACCATGTTATATGGCAGTTACCTGTATATAATATAAGCAGATAAACATAAATAAATTATTTTCATTTTTACTCGAATTGAAGGTCATATTTGAGTTTATTTTTTAATGCCGTAAGTTTTTGTAAAAAAATAAATATTTAAATGAATAATAATTATAAAATATTATTTGAAGACTTTGTTGTCAGATCCAAAATTAAACACACACCGAAAAAATATATAACAAAGTTAAAGAAAATACATGAAGTGCGTGAAATTTTAATATGATTTGCTTATTAATTACGGTTTTCTATTTGTAATGTGTAGCAGAAAATAATTATTTTTATAATTACATATAATTATTTTCCATTATTAAAAATAAAACTATTTAAATTATTTTTGTTTTATTATTTTAATGCAGCGAGTGAAATAAAAATCTATTAAAATCTTTCAATTTAATGTATTGCATTACATATACGAGGTGTGATCAAAAATTGCAGTTATTTCAAAATTTCATAAGTTCTGTTATGTTGGCAATATCAGCCATTTTGGATGGTCAGTTTGTTTTTGACAGATAAATAGGTTAGTCGTGTTTGGATGTACTATATGTACTATACGTTGTAATTCATTACTTTGCTGCTTGAGTTAATAAGAATTATTAAATGATTTAATGGCCGTTAGGTAAGCTCTGGCGCATGTCCAGTAAGCTTTCATATAGCAAAAAAAGAACTCAAGAAAGGCAATAAATAACAAATACATGTGTGAAGGGCCCAAAAAAGGATGCATAACCTTATTTTAGACTTTAATGGAATCAAATTGAAAACTCTTTTACTCTTTCAATATTCATGAGCCATTATTGAAAGTAATTCTGTTAACTGTCTTTTAATTATAAAACTTAATGGTTTTATTGTATATAAAAAGGTATTCTTAAGCCTGCAGCTGAAATGTTCTTCATGTACTTTCATTTTTCAGTTTAATTTATGCGGACAAAAATCAAAGTAAATTAAAGCAAAACTCTACTTGGTTTTAACCATTCACGTTTTTCATGTTTAAGTTTTTAATTTGTTCTTGTTTTTAATTTTCAATAAAAACCGACAGACCATTGTAGGACCAACTTAACAAGTATTGTTAGACATCAGTTAGACCGCTAAACTGGTTAAATTTTAATTTTATTTTTTTTTTTTGGCTGTTTTTTTTCAGTTCCGTTTATTGTTATAACGTTAAATAATATCGAGATATTTTTTAGATACTTTTCGTCGTTGTACTCGTATATGCATGTATTTGTTGCCATTTTATAGTCTTTACTAACTAAGTTTTTTCTGCAATTTATCATTTATGCAAACAATGAACATTTTTATTGGCTGCTTGTTGCTTCAGCCTACAACCAAAAGTGACCAACATTCAGTTGCCGTCTTATATTTTATGCCACAAAATGAAAATGAAAAATGCCTCGATTAAATTCGAAAGATATAACGGCTCAGACTGCAAATCGTGTCTTTCAGTTCAAAAGACAGTTTTGAAAACTACTGCCACACCTTCCCATACGTGAGTGAATGTGTGTGTGTGTGTGTGTGTGTGTGTGTGTAACAGAATTTTATAATAAAAAAAGAAAAAAATTATTTGGCGTGTGATTTTTGAAAGTTTGCAGAAATAAAAAGGGGTGGGGAGTTTCACATAAAAAAAATATGTAAATTGGCAAAGCCAAACAAGTCTATAATTAAAAAGTCTTAACTTGTAAAACACCAGCAATGAATTTTGGATCAGAATAATATCCACACCTATTGCTATATATACAAAATGGTGATCGGTTTGTGGTTTCTTTCTAAGACCCCCATATAGGATGCAACCTCTATACTCATGCATTGCATTGCGACGAAAGTAGGAGAAAAGAAAAGTCATGGAGTAGCCGGAGTGTTTACACAGCACCCCTGCAGTGTAATTCAGTAACTCTTAACGATTTGGTAAAACCTTTCCCTATCTTTAAGTCATTCATTAAACTATTCCCGACACCACACCATTCCTCGTTGTTTAATTTTCTAAACAAATCATATTATTTTTTATGAATTTTAATAATTTTGATTATTGAAAGTAAAATATCAGATTTAAATATTATTTGAATTTTTTTTTTATAAGTGCTTAATTTGTCAATACAAACAAGTCATTTCTTTATTAACCAGATGACAAATATTAAAAATTCTACCCCACGTCGTTTACTCGTATTAGCCTTAAAAATTAGAGAATCGCATCACAGTTGCCGTATTAGGCGTTGTTAAGCCACTTTTCGTTTAAAATAAACACTTCTTTTTACACAAATAAGGGGGCGTTTATTTTCTTACTTAATTAACAAAACGGCTGATTTATAAATTTACTAAAGACAACTCAACACAACCTGAGTATTAATTTCTGGAATCTGCTATTGCGGTCAGATCCGTTGTGGATGAGAGTCAACAATAGAGTAGAGTTAACAATACTTGGTTAAAAATTAGAGAATCGATGAATATATAGATATATATAATAATAGATGAACTTTGAAGGAGGGTATACATAATCTTGCGGAAAATAGGAAAATGTGTCTGCATCACAAGTAAATCTACATGAGTTGCCATTTTAATGGTTTATAATATTGTGTAAATGCCCCTTGACTTGAAAATCAAACTCGTTCAAAATCATTGGCAAAAACAAAAGACTTAAGACACAAGCGCTATTTCCTGCAACCTATAAACAGCGCCGAGTTTGCCGTATTTGCCCAAACTCATGTGAAGCCAAATGACATCAAATTAAGGATAAGGTGTTAAGGACAATCCAGGTTTTAATGTTTTATAGAACTTTCTTTGCACATTTTTTCTTCATAGAATTCCAATATGATATTCCAAGAGGAATATATAATTAATCTTTTTTATTGTCTCTTTTTATAGCTCTATACTGATGAGTTGTAGGTTTAAAATTTGAGTTACAGTCACGATTTTTGCACTAAACTAACCAAGTCTAAAGGTATTTTCCATCATCAAGGACAAATGGAATATTTTATGTCTCCGAGATGAGCTCTAACGGAAATGTAAAGGAATTTTGAACAGCTTCCAATTGCATTAGTGTGGATTTTACACTGTATAAAGAAATTTAAGCCGCTCCATAATTCTCATTCGTTTACATTTAAAAAGTATGTATATGGAATAAAGTAATTTTTATCCTAGTCGACTAATTTAGCTTAACAGCTGCTGATGTCAGGGGTCGCATAAAATAACTTTTTTAAAGCTCAATGATTCTTTTCTTTTTAATAAAATTTTTCTAGTAAAACCAAAAGCGGCTACAAAGTAATAATGATAATTGTGATTCTTTTTAATAAGAATTTAATTAAAAGCTTTTCCCTTGAAATAATTCGTTTAAAAATAATTTCTATTGTAATAATAATCTATATCTTAATAATTATTTTATAAAATCTCTACGAAGTTATTGGTTTTCGAAAACGAATTCTTAGCTTTCTTGAAGCACTCGTAAGGATGTAGTTGTAAATACGACAGTGTAGAATAAAGATGGTGTCAAAAATGGCCACGTTTAATAGAAAAACCGTTAGCCTTAAAATCTGCAAGAAACCTTTTACATTTCATATTTCAGAGTAATTAATTTTTACAATGAATTAAGAAAAATATTCTAATAAAAATTGCCGGAAGTTAGAAAAAGAAATTTGAGTTGGCGCAGTAAAAATTTTGAAATATCTCTATAAGCGTTTATTTTCATAGTTCAACTCGACAAATTGATAATTTAATTAAATTTATATGCCACTACATTTCCATTTCAATTTGCTTGTATTTTATTTTGAGCATTTATTTTGTATAATAATCAGATGCAACTTGTTTAATTTTTTTCTTTGTGCTTTTTGTAAAGCGACCTTGTATGCGTATTTACTGCTGTTGAGCACTAAAAGCGTACAATAGCCAACCTCAAACAGTTAATAAAATTTCATGCATGAGTTCAAAAAAAAAGCAACAACATTAAAAAAACACAAATGAACTATATTTAAAATAAATGCAATAAAAAATAACAATTCTTTTTGGTATTTGCCGTATAAATAGTACAAAATCGTGACACACATACATGACATTGTATGATAGTTAGGCAGACAATATTTAACGCCAAAATAAACACTAAACGATGAGTTAATTATAGAAATGCATGAAATCATGTAAATAAAATAAAACAGCAGTTAAATGGAATTAATTGCGCGGACAAGCGGCGAAGAGAATAAACACATTTTGTAAAATTTAGTCGTAAATAATCGTATTTTTTTTAGGTTTCATAAGTTTTAGTTGCTGAAAGTAAAAAACCTTCTTTTGTCTTATACAACTATTTTATATGTCTACAGACAAAAATTATATCGACAACAATGATGAGCTTTCTTCTAACAACTATTTATTAATAAGAAAAAAAAACCAAAAAAAAAAATATTGTAATAATAATAAAACACAAGTGTTTGGCCTAATTACCATAATTGAGAACACTCTCGCAGCTACCAGGCTGAACTGAACACACAAGATGTAATACAATTTCACAAATAAATTGTAAATAAAGTTAAAAGATATTTGCATAGCTTTGGCTATTCGCATAAGCCAACATTGAAGAGCTTTCATCAGCAGTGAAGAGCTATAAAAAGAGACAATAAAAAAGATTAATTGTATATGCTGCAAAAGAGCTTCATATTGGCCTCTTTCAATATCACGTTGAAATTCTATTCAAAAAAAATGTTAAAAGAAAGTTCTTTAAAGCATTAACACATGGATTAATTTAACTCACTTTAAGTGTAAATAGTTCCTGCTTTATAAGCGAATTAGTATACTTTTTTTGTAAACTTGAGAATCAAACTCGTTCAGATTCATTTGCGTAAACAAAAGACTTAAGAAACAAACTCTATTGTCCGCAACCTACAAACACTCGTACATACTACATACTCATACTCACCACTACATCCTTACGAGTGCTTAAAGAAAGCTAAGAATTCGTTTTCTAAAACTAATCACTTCGTAGAGATTTTATAAAATAATTATTACGATATAGATTATTATTACGGTAGACATTATTTTTAAACGAATTATTTGTAAACGAATTATTTTAATGGAAACTCTTTTAATTAAATTCTTATTAAAAAACTTGTTTTAAAAACTTCTATAGATTTCCAATTTTTCAAAAGGCATTTTGTACAATGCTCTATTCTAATGCAACCCATACACGATACAACCGTTGGCACAACTTGGGCAGGTTGTAACCAAGAATATAAAAATGTGTGTGGGCCTGTTGTATGAAATTGTGTCTCGGTTGTATGAAAAATCAAAATTTTTTGATTTTTTGGCAAGTTGTGCCAACGCGTTGCATAGTTTGTGGGTTAGTCATGCGACTTCGTACATCATTCTCATTGTAATTTTGCGAGAGAAAGACATGTCGTCGGTTAATTTGGTTCACTTCTAATACTAATTAAAAATGGAACACGCAGCTGAAATGAAACTAGAGCACAGTTCTACGATGAATTATTTAATGATAGCTAATATTAGTAAACTATATGCAATTAAAAACAGTTCATTGAAGTTTTATTTTTTAAAGTTTTTCATTTGAAGTTTTATTTTATTTTTATTTTTTTTATTATTTAAAAATCTTTTAGATTAAAAAAAATTTGAATGTCAATAAATATTTAATTTACTTAAAGAGCTTTCAATTGTTTTATTGCTTCACAAAATTTAAGCCTAATTTGTTTTGCTTCATGGGATGCGTGTTTATTATTTGTTGTTTCCAGCTGTAAATTGTTTGCAAAATGAAATTGTATGAAGAGGTTTTATCGTCTGTGGGCACAACACACAACTTGATTACTAAGCGAGTTGTGCCAACGGTTGTATCGTGTATGGGTTGCATAAGGACTGTATTTTTGAAGTTGCTTTTATAAAAAAGTTACAAGTAGACCAATAAGCTTTAATTCTTATATTTTTCGAGAACACATATCGAAAGCTTTACAATTATATATAATATGCTGCAATTTGCTTTATTTAAAAGATTTTTAAAATAGTTATAACTTTTTGCGTTACAGCTGCTTCCTCTCTAATAGCAGATATTTTTTTTGTAGATACTTTTCTATGTAGAGAATGAAAAACCAAATATTTTTTCACTTTTCTTTATTAGTATGTGTGTGTTGCGTTTTGTCTAAAGTAGGCTAAAGTGTAACCACGTAGTGTCTAAACCCCAAATTCCCGTCCGATAAAGTATACATAAACAGTTCAGGAATGTGATATACTCGTCGGCTAGTTCTTATTTAAAAACATATTGAAGTTGGATTAAGTATATAATTACGTAAGCTCTTACGTCAAACCAACCCATTTCTCTTTGCATACATTTTTTTTTTATTTTTTTTTTTTTTTTTAAAAAATTATAATATTTAAAAGGTACTTTTTCCAGTAAAAGAAATTTGTTTTTGAAAAGGATTTTTAACAGCTCCTTTTTTAAAGGAATTTCTTTGAGAAGCCCAACTTTTAAAGAAACTTTATTTAAAATGCAATTTTGTTTAAAAGTACTTTAACATAAAAGTACTTTTCAATTCGGCGATTACGACTATTTGCGAAAATCTTTCTTGGGAGTGCTTTTCCGAAAGAACACTTCATTGCTAATTTGAAGAAGAAGCATATCTATAAAGAGAATTAATTAAATGCTTAAAACTCTGAACGAAATATAAATTAAAAAACAACATTGTTATATAACATTGTTGTAGCAATTATTTCTTGTACACTTTTCCATGTTTATTTAGTGCTACATGTTGCATGTTGTTCAAGTGCGCTGTCTAGTCATAAGAAATTGTAGTAAAATAAATATTTATCGTTGGCAGGCTGACAAGTATAACGAATGTAAGCCAAGCTAGAAATAATGTGAATGGACCCCGGCGGTTTGAAAAGCGTATGCAATTATGCATTAGAAAATAATAGATTGCAATATAATAAAAACAAGGCAACCACTGTGTGGAAACATTTATGGCGAACCCGTAGATTCTAAATGGAAGACGAAAATGAAATTTATATGCACATTAAGAGTGAACAAATTAAATATGAGATACAACCTGGTTTGTGTATAGAAAGCCCGCATGATAACCAAAAATAAATTAAATAAATCAATCCCATTATCGGTGCGCGATAGTTATATAATTGCTATATACAATCTATTTAGCATTTAGCACTTCCAGCATACCCGTAGTATATACATAAATAATTAGATATGCTTCTACATTAAAAGGTTATCATCTTGCACTTGCAAGTAGTTGCGCAACAGCTTTTATATTTCATAAAATAATCTTAATTATTCAATACTTTTCCATCTCAAACTTGTTGAAAAACTATGCAGTTAAAAATCATCCGAGCGCATCCATATTTATGAGTTGAAGGCATAAAAATTTCTAAATTCAAGGTTATTTCTATTAGATATTGATATTTACTATTAATGAAAATAATAATAAATGAGGATAAAAAAAAAAATATTGTGTAAAAGTTATGAAAAGCTTTGCATGTTGAGGTGATAAAAAAAAATTGTGATGAAATTGAAAACATTATTAGCTTGCAAGGTAAATGCAAGCAAGCTGGTGTATTCATTTTATGAATACTTATAAAAATTACAAAAAATATTCCAGCAGTTCTGTAGTTATCTTAGCATGAAACGTATTTGTTGTTCTATAAATGAAGCATGTGAATATGATTTTGTTTTTTTGATAATTGAGGATTTGTTATATACTGCAAGTACACTCGAAAAAATTACTTCGTATACATTTTAATACACAAAAAGTCTTGAATTCTTACTAAAATGTAATGAAAATTATTTAAAGTAATTTGAAAGCATGTTTGGTAATAGTATGTTTATAAAGTGATTCATAATATTGATAAACATTATTCTTATATTATAGGAAAAGTTTCTTGAAATTGGATATTGCAATATTTATTCATTTTTTTGTTAAATTTCTACTGAACTGTTTGGAAAAAGTAGGTTTTCAAAGTGATTCATAATATTGATGAACATTATTTTTATATTATAGGAAAACTTTCTTGAAATTGGATCCTGCAATATTTATTCATTTTTTTGTTAAATTTCTACTGAACTGTTTGGAAAAAGTAGGGTTTTAAAGTTATTCATACTACTGATGTATAATATTCTTACATTATAGGAAAAATTTCTTGAATCTGATGAATCTGGCTTGCAAAATCTATGAATTTTGTTTTATTAAATTTCTACTGAACTGTTTGGAAAAAGTAGGTTTTCAAAGTGATTCATAATATTGATGAACATTATTCTTATATTACAGGAAAGGTTTCTTAAATCCGAAGAATCTGTCTTGCAAAATTTATGAATTTTTTTTTGTTAAATTTCTACTGAAGTGTTTGGAAAAATTATGTTTTTAAAGTGATTCATACTATTGATGAACAATATTCTTACATTTTAAGAAAGGTTTCTGGAATCTGCAGAATATGACTTGCAACATTTATTAACTTGTTTCGCTAAATTTCTACTAAACTATTTGGAAAAAGTATATTTTTAAAGAGATTCATAATATTGATGAACATTATTCTTACATTATAGGAAAAGTTTCTTGAATCTGCATCATTTATGAATTTTTTTGTTAAATTTCTACTGAAGTGTTTGGAAAAATTATGTTTTTAAAGTTATTCATACTACTGATGTATAATATTCTTACATTATAGGAAAAATTTCTTGAATCTGATGAATCTGGCTTGCAAAATCTATGAATTTTGTTTTATTAAATTTCTACTGAACTGTTTGGAAAAAGTAGGTTTTCAAAGTGATTCATAATATTGATGAACATTATTCTTATATTACAGGAAAGGTTTCTTAAATCCGAAGAATCTGTCTTGCAAAATTTATGAATTTTTTTTTGTTAAATTTCTACTGAAGTGTTTGGAAAAATTATGTTTTTAAAGTGATTCATACTATTGATGAACAATATTCTTACATTTTAAGAAAGGTTTCTGGAATCTGCAGAATATGACTTGCAACATTTATTAACTTGTTTCGCTAAATTTCTACTAAACTATTTGGAAAAAGTATATTTTTAAAGAGATTCATAATATTGATGAACATTATTCTTACATTATAGGAAAAGTTTCTTGAATCTGCATCATTTATGAATTTTTTTGTTAAATTTCTACTGAACTGTTTGGAAAAAGTAGGGTTTTAAAGTTATTCATACTACTGATGTATAATATTCTTACATTATAGGAAAAGTTTCTTGAATCTGATGAATCTGTCTTGCAAAATCTATGAATTTTGTTTTATTAAATTTCTACTGAACTGTTTGGAAAAAGTATATTTTTAAAGAGATTCATAATATTGATGAACATTTTTCTTATATTACAGGAAAGGTTTCTTAAATCTGAAGAATCTGTCTTGCAAAATTTATGAATTTTTTCGCTAAATTTAAATTTTATTTTTATTTATTTTATTTCAAAAAAAAAAAAATTACTTATAAGATTTTTAATGAATTAATTGCGCAAAAGAATCTGTTCAGCCACATTGTAAAATTAATATGCCACGGCAAGTATGGTCTCCCGCACAACCTGCTCCAAATGGAAAAATTGCAATGCAAAGAGTTCTCAGTATGAAAAAATTTTCTAAACATGTGAATGCGGCTTACATTTACGTTTCGCTTAGCGAAACTTTATTCGCACAAATTAATTAACAATTCACGAATAAATTAATTCAGTTTTTATGCTCAAACACAATATTTACACAGCTTGCAAAAGCATAGAACAAACGATTGTGAATTTCTTTTGAGTCGAAAGAGCTTCTTCTCGCACTGCCGTTCAAATGCAATTTGCATTAAATGAGTTGGCTGTTATACTGGCAGCTGACGTCATTATTTTGTGGCTGTCACTAATGTACGATTATATTAATTTTTTTATATATATATATATATTTTTTTTTTGCTGTTTAAAGTGTAATTCATTGCATTTTATTGTTCAAAAATTTTTAACTTATTTTGTTGTTATTGTTTTATAAATTTCAATTGCGATTTTTTCAATATTTGAAGTGAACAACATTCAATTGTGTAGCAGTAATTTAATAGAAAAAACTTTTTATGTATTTCTAATCTGAAATAAAAACATTTAGTATTAAGTTTTCTTTTAGCTAAGTAGAACGCGTGAGAGATCGGAGCCGCAGTCTGTATAAAATATTGAAAAAAAAATCGTTTGAATTTGTTTAAAATTACAGTGGAAGTGTTAAAAAAAAAACCTGAAAAAAACTGAAAATATTACAAAAATTGTTATTAAACTTGCTATTTAAAATCGTGAAATTCTTTTTGAAGTCCTACTCGTCTTGTCTGACCCCACAGATTTTTCTATTATTAACTCGCGGTGCATCACGTTATCGATAAGAATTATTGTTTCAATTGTCGCAGTATTAAATCAAAAATTCAAGGAAACGCAACATAAATCTTTTTTTTTACTTAAATGGTTTTTCTTTTAAGCTGACGATATAAATATAACAAGGGCAATGCAGCATTAATAATTATGACAAAGTCTTTTGTAGTCTGATTTTCTCTAAATTGAGAAGGTTCGCTTTGAATCATAATAAATCATCGTAAATTAGGTAACGTATTTTACACTGAAACTGATTGAAAATTATTATCATTATCGTGTAACCACAATATTGTGTCATTCGATATCAGCAGATCACATTTCACATGCCGACATACATTTTCGTGTGTATTTTTCTTCTTGTTTTCTTTTACAGGTCATGTATTTCTTTCATATTTTAAATTGGTTCTCTTATAAAGCAGAGGCGGCGCTCAGAAGGGGCGCTTTCTTTTTTTTAAAAGTTAAGGCCATGATTTGCTGCCCCACACAATCGTACGATCTATCAAATATGGCATGTGAGTTGAAAAAAGACTATGGTGTGGCCTAAAACTGTATCTGTGTGACAGATTGTTTTGACAAGTTGTCATGAAATGCTAATTTGCCATGCGATCAGAGTTGCATTTTTTTCAATTAGCAACGAAACAATTTGTTTGCCTCATATTTCTACGAGTGTGGGGGCTATTATGCCATTTTCGTGTTATTTTTTAAAATAGGAGGGGATCACTATTAAATTTTCGTTTGAATGTATCGTACGACCGTGTAGTATAGTGTAGTATAGTAGCCTTTAAATCTGTTCCAAGATTTTTTAATATTATAATGCAATAGTTTATATAATTCAATCAAAGACCACGGAAAAGAGATTTTCGTTTGAATGAATCGTACGTCTTAGTAGAATAGTGAAGCATGGCCTTTAAATCTGTTCCAAGATTTTTTAATACTTATTATGAGGCAATAGTTAATAATTTAATATAATTTAATAATAATTTAATCAATCATTACTTAAAAAAACAAATTGGAATTTTCAATATTTTCCTTAATATATATTTTTTAAATTATATTAAAAATTAACATAATATTTGCAAGAAATAATACTAAAAAATTTCAAAAATTAATTTTTTTTTCAAACATATATTTTTTGTTTATTTATTATTGGGAATGCGATTTTATTTAGGCGAATAGAAAAATCTCTGAAGAATATGCAGAAACAGAAAAACAGCGTATGGGTGGCGATAACTGATACGGCTAAAAAGATTACAAAAAGAATGAAAATGGTGAAAATGTAAGAAATCGTTTCCTATAAGCATTACAAGTACAAGGAGTGGTTAGGCCAGCAGTTAAAGCATATCCCGCTATTGATGCATTGAATTGTTTGAAAACAGCTGACGCAGTGTTGCAACAATTGCGTTTGGTATGAGCTGTCAACCGTGTAGTAATCAGCTGCTGTGTTTCTGTCACTTAAGCATTCCAACAACAATTAAAAGAAAAGGCGCACAAGGCAAATGAGAATGACCAACTGGGGATCGAACCAATGAATTTAGTCATTAGAAAGATCAGATAAAAAAATTTAAAATGAATTTTTCGCTTCCGGAAAAATTTGTATTCAGTAAATTATAGGAAATAAATGATTGTGCTTGATGCATTAAATTATATACAACTCTCATGTACGGACCGGTAGTTCAAAGTTACTTAATCCTCTATAGGATAAGTTCCGCGATAACAGTGTATTTTATTATTATATCATTTCTGCAATGGAGTGCATTCTGATGATATTCGAGAACTTTTCGACAAATGGGGAACTTTTACGAAAATGGTACGTTATTATGGCATGTTCTAATTATGAGCAAATCGTCTTGAGGTTGATATATCAAATAGTTGGACTTTGTGAAACAGGAAGAATTTGTGCTTTAGCAAAAGTTTCAATGTCTCTACTCCTTTATTGTACCCCACATATTCTCCCCATCATAACATGTTGTTGTGGTCGTGCCACATGCCATTGCATAATCTGGGGCCATCAACTAATTGCTGATCTTTGAAAAAAATCGACAAAATTTTAAATAATTTCCAGTGGCATGAGAATAACATGAAACGAGTGGCACAAAATTTCCCATTTCATTTAAGAAAAATTTTCTTTCCAATATTCTGTTTCTCTTTACTATATAATTTGACCATCAACGACCATCCATCGTTTCTGCTTTTTTTTTTTGGTTTTATAAAGTTCTAGTTACCGCAACCATATCATGAGACTGTTGTTATTAATAGAGCTGCTGGTTGTGTGCGGTTCTGTTTCCATTTCCATTTTCTCAACAAGTTCCAAGAGGTTAATAAGCTCTTTCAAGTCATACTCAAAGACACTCCATAGAAATATTTCCAATTAACAAAATCTGAGCCACGTACAAGCAAATTTTGTAAATTATTTCTATATTTTCTTTACAGGATTTTCTTTTATCTATGCCTTCGATAGAAAATTATTGTGATTTAATAAGAATATTTAATATTAAAATAGATTTTAATTTGATGTGTTTTTGTAGGGCTTTTCGCATGAGTAATCAATTTTATTTTACTTTTAACAGGTCATGGATATTTTCTTATAAAAAAAAAATAAAAAATTCCCGAAGGCACGTAATTGTGGTTACGTTAATAAGAAGTGTCATGTTCGCTTCATCAAAAAACTTTTTTAAAATATTCTTCATACTCTTTTTTTTCCATTATAAAATTTTTTATTTACACATTCGAAAAATAAATCGTGAAAAAATCCAAATGTTGGAAATTTAGAGGAATTTAATTTGGAACTCTGAAATGAGGTAACGAAAAAAATTCCTTGATTTTTTTAATAAAATATTTTAAGGCATCGGCTAACCTATACAAAATTCTGTTTACAACCAGGACATTAGTAGACTATACGCTACCCTACGGCGGCATCAAAAATTCATTGATTTACATGAGCCTTTTGCCTCAAACACGAACATTACAGTCCTTAAAAAAGTAATATATATAATATTAAAAAAAAAAATAAAAAAATAAAATAAAAAAAAAGCAAACGAAAATAAAAAAATATTTACTGTTATTTTATTTTTTTGGATTTGAAATTTCTTTTAAAAAGAAAGGGGGACTTTTTAAGGACTTGCCTCTCTAGTGCGAACATCATAAAATAAAATAAAACATTTAAAAGTATAAATAATATATACACCTTTACAAATATAAATTGGTTCTATTTCAAAACTCCCAGCTATTAGAGTAGCTACAATCTATGCTAGCCCACTGTGCCTAATTAACCCTTTAAGAATTTAAATATCCTTATTAAATCACAATAACTTTCTATGAAAGGTAAAAAGATTAAAGAAAATGCTGTAAAGAAATGTCTAGTTTTAATTTTGAGAAGAATTTAGTCATGCTCTATAAGACAGGATAGTAGGAAGCTGGAACAGTCCGAAATAATATTGCTACTCATAGAGGATCATCTGAAGATCTAGTAATTTTTACATGGCACTTAAAACGAATTTCTTAAATTTTACGAACTGTATACTTTATTATTACAGTAATTAATATGCGAGCTATGGGGATTAATATTGATCGTATACTTCTATCTGTATGATCGGTAGTTTTAACTGCTTTATTTCTTTTATTATAATTACCAGTTTTATTTAGAGCTTTTACTTTTTTATTACATTTAGAATGAGTTGTTGACTCTATGATAATAAATAACGATTAATATAACGATTTTATATGAATACTTGCATAGATCCAATAAGAATAAGGCTGAATAAGATGTAAAGCTTCCCGGTACGATAAAAAAATTTCTTATTGTTTAAAGAAAAAGAGAATTTTCTATAAGTTGAATAAAAATATGTGTTAAGTACAAGCCAGTATTTTTAAGACAGAAAGAGAAATTTTTAATCTTTTCGAAATTAATGACATCAATAAAAATTAAATTAATCGATAAAAAGAAGGGAGAGTAACTTGTAATTGAGCATTTATTTAACGAGAAAGAACCCCAAACCCTTTTCATAGTAAATTAACAAGAAGGAAATGACATTTTAAAAGATTTATTATTCGTCTTGTGACATAATTAGTGTTACTACTAACGACAGTTAGTTAAATATAATGTTTTTATTGCTCAAAGCTTATTTCTCAAAAAGCTTCTTCAAACCTTGTCTATAAGCTTTACAATTTTTCATTTTTGGCCATAAAGCATCATGAGATCTTCATTTGAACTCATACGTTTGGGTCAAAATCGTGTTGTAACCTCAACCATGCCTGAAAGAAAGAACTTCAAAGGAAGCAATAAGAAAACATATTCAAGCATTCAATTTCCAACATAAAAATTAGAGAAATTTCTTTCGCCTGTATTGTTGTAGTAGCTTAAACCAAATTAGCATATTTTTATTATTTTTTGTAAGCACGTCTTTCAAACTAAAACGATATTCTGATAAAAAAAAATAAATTAAAAAATAGAAATGATGCTGATATTTATCAGCTACCAGATGCATAAAACTGCCTACATATTCGTACAAAGGCATTAAGCTTGTAGCTTGAAATGAAGTATTATAATGTAAATTAGAATAGACATTCCAAATTTTATGTTTTGCATCTGTGGTGTTAAAAAAAAAGATATGCATTGACATAATTTAATTACAGGCAATGCCAGCTATAACGAACGTTAAGGCCCTTTACATAAAACATTGCAAATATTCTGTACACAATATAATCACAATATAATATAATGGAAGAAAGCATTTCTAACATTTGCCACATTTAAGCTTGATTCACGCGTTTTTTTGCGTATAAAAACTATTTTACGAGGAATTAAATGCAGCAAAGCTGCCACATTAAAATAAAATATATTTGTTTAGGATTTGAGAGACAGACATTCACCATAAGAAAACGTCAAAAATATACAAATGTACCATATATATAATGGCAAAACAGCCATATACTACAAAACCGTCGATATAACTGTGGTCCATTTAATCATTTTTATAAATAGAAATAGTGCTGCCAGAGTCTCTAAACAAATAAAAAATTAAATGAAATAATTTAACTTTAACAATCGATAAAATTGTTTTGAAATTCTTATATATGTTGCAATATTTTAAATAAATAATTTTATTACCAGACTAGTAAAATTTATAAGGGTGGCATCACTGAATAAATAACTAAATAAAATAATTAAACTTTAACAATCGATAAAATTGTTTTGAAATTCTTATATATGTTGCAATATTTTTAATAAATAATTTTATTACCAGACTAGTAAAATTTATAAGGGTGGCATCACTGAATAAATAATTAAATGAAAAATTTAACTTTAACAATCGATAAAATTGTTTTGAAATTCTTATATATGTTGCAATATTTTAAATAAATAATTTTATTACCAGACTAGTAACATTTATAAAGGTGGCATCACTGAAAAGTGCCTAAGTTTTTATGCAAAAACTGGGATTTCAAAATAATAAATTAGCTGGCTACATTGTAACGTCATTTAGACTAAGAAAATATTAAATGCCTACAGTTTTGGCAAGAGGAAAAAGTCGGGGGGGCCAAGTTCGGTCGATACGGTTGTTGAGGCATGATCACGGTTTTATATTTGGCCACAAACTGACATACAAGCATCGATGTGTAAGCTGGTGCGCTTTCATAGTGCAAAATCCATGATGGGTTTTTCCACAATTCCGTGCGTTTCTGACGAATTGCTTCGCACCAACGGCAGAGAACTTTAAGTTAGTATTGCTTTTTGATCGTATGACCTTGTGGCAAAAATTCATGATGCATCACACCACTGCAATCGAAGAAAACAGTGAGCAAAATCTTAACATTTGACTACACTTGAGGTGCTTTTTACGGCCTTGGCTATTCTGAAAGCTTCCATTGGTATGATTGGCATTTCGCTTCAAAGTCACAGCCATACACTCATTATTGGTCATCCGTTATGACCTTCTTGAGCAAAGCCGGCTTGTCGTTGACGACGTTCTTTTTGCTCCAAATTTACTAAAAAATTATGAAAAATCGAAAAGCACATGAAAAAACGACTAAATTTTTTATCTGCCAAAAACTGGCAATCCAAAATGGCTGATATTGCCAACGTATATAAATTTGAAAATAACGGTTATTTTTTGATCAGACCTCGTACTTGAAATTGTATATATTTTCAGTATAATTTTGTGTTATTAAATTTAGAAAAATACTGCTGCATGCGGTCCATTGCGGGGAATGTAGGTTTAGCGTCTGGAATCTATTCAACATGTGCTGTATATTCATAAACTGCCAGTTAATTATTTTACCTCATCGAATCCGAAGTCTGATTAAAAAAAAAAAAAAATTTGAAGAGAACGATAAATTCGTAAAGGCTGCAGATTTAAATGCATTGAAGGAATGGTTTTATCCAATTATCGAATATATTTTTTGTCTTAGTTAATTACAATAAAAATGAGTGACCTAAAAAAAATTTCTATTGTCTTCATCTAAGTGGAAATGCAAAGAAAAGAATAGCCATAATATGACCTACTTTACGTGTCTTATATCCAGTTAATTTTACCTCGGGCTGCTCGTAAACTACTTTATAATTAATTCCCCACTAATCAGTGAAGAAATAAAATTGAAGAAATAAATTTTTTTTTAAATAAAATGCGGTTTGACATGGACAATTAAAAAATCATTAGAGTTTATTTGAGATGATTAAAAAATAATATCGTGCTAACAAAAGTTAGCATTTTTGAAATTTGAAAGCCGTGCTTGGACAGCCACATACATTATAATTACAAATAAATAGATTCTTATATATAAATTAATTATTTTTTAACATGCATACACTTTCCGTTCATTTTTAAGCTTTTCAAATTTCTATTCTTACAGGCAATATGGACTCTACCACAATTACTCTCTTCACTTCTTTACACATACTTGTAAGTATAAAAGTTTTATAAATGTAATAAAAAGTTTTTCGATAAAAAATATCTAAACTTGAAGTCAGTTTTAAATAAAATGTTTCTGTAAATCTTAGCGATTTTGTGGTAACGATTTTGTGATACAATAATTTCTGGTTTTCAATATTTCTGTTAAAATTTACCTAAAAACAAAACAAATGAGAATTGCAAAAGGAAGAAGAATTTTGAAATAATTTAAAACAAAGTAAATCATGTAAAATTTTTTTTTTTATTTTATTAAATAATATATTGAAAATTACTTTTTGTGAAAATTATTTAAAATCACAAAAGTTTTCTGAACAAAATTAATTAAATTTTGCTTGATTTACTTTATTTTAAAGTAATTCAAAATTCTACTCCCTTTTTGTTTTGTAAATTCAATTCGATCCGTTAAATGGCTGCTATTTTTTTTAAAAACTCTTGAGTTAATTGTTGCTGGTCTAGTAGCAATCACTAGTCCCTTAACATATACCAGCAAACAATTTACATAGATGATAATATACGTATACGTATATGTATTGTTAACGCAATTAAATTTTTGTTTAATTACAGTTCATATTCCTGTTAGCAGTGAATGGTGCCCAAATACCAAATACAAGTAAGTATTTACATTACTTTTCAATTCTGTATCCTGAAATATACATGAAAAACAATATGGAGCGCCAAGTGATAATTTCGTTAATCTATTTATTAGTGATTTATTTATAAAATTTTTAAAAATTCGATATACGAAGAATATAAATCTTTTTTATTTGTCGGGGTTGGATGCAGATGTGATTGCCCATGAGCGAGGGGGAATCCAGCTTAGCCACTATTAGTAGTAGAAACGGAAACGGAAACATGTGGGGCAAAATAAACCAAAAAAACTCTCCTTGAATTCCTTTCAAGGCAAAATACTATATTAAGTGTTAACATAAAAACAATGTGACAGTGTAATGAGAATAGAATCTGGCAACATCGTCAGTGTCAGTTCAAACCTTTCCGCAGCTAAAAGTTATCTTAACTTTTATATAATATGCCTCAAAAATTGCCTTAGAAATTTTCTTTCTCCCCTTTTACTTTGATATATAATTTTTACTAAGCATTAAATATAAAACAAAATATACATATAAAACCCACTTTTTATCTGCCCTTCCCCTTTTTTATAAATTCCCATGTTCACACAATTTTATTTTAAAAGGAAGAGAATCCTGAATTATAATTTATTACAATTGCAATTTATTGCAACTTAAAAATAGTTTTCCGTTCATTTTTGTGCTCAAATAAAAAAAAGTGAAGTGAACGTGGCCTTTCCAAAAAACAAAAAGAAAAAAATTTAATTTAAATTAACTTAATTATTTAATTTCTCATTTGTTGAGGCAAACTTATTTCTTGTTTGAAATTTAAAGAGAAGCTAAAGAGTGTAAAAGTAATATGTGTGTGAAAGTGTGTGCAAGTTTTGCAACGAATGCAACGACGGTTTGTGTGGTCCCGAATAGTTAAAGTTTACTAATCTTTATAAATTAGTTGGGATTTTGTAATTCTCTATTTGTTTAGTTGGAAATATTTTAACCACATTAAGAGAGTGTTGGAAATTGGCGTTCAGAACTTTGGTAAACCAGTACGATGTTTGTGCAATTTTAGTTATTTTTTATCACTTAAAATATCTTATTGCGCCGCAAAGCATTAATATTTAATTAAGGCACGTCTCGAAATAGTTTGAACTAATAATGGCTTTTCAAGACATCTTCCCGGTTTTAAATTGAGCACATATTTTAAGTAAAATCATTAAATCAATTAAATTGGTTATTAATTTTCTCAAAATGATATTTTCTATGCCCATAATTGACTAGGTAGCTAATTTCACTATAATCATATTTATTTTTAATTCGTATTGTACAATACAATTGCCAATGTGTATGTCATAATAGAAGATGACTCAATATATTGTAAAAATCACGCTTTATGTTTATTGTACAATATTATACAATATTTAGAAATTTTAATAACGAAATATACAGGAAATGAAATATATGATACAATATTGTGCAATATTTTTCTACCGCAAAATAAAATAAAATACACAACGCAATCTCAGTTTTAGAAATTTTAATAATGTAATATATAGAGGAAATGAAATATTTGATACAATATTGTACAATATTTTTCTATCGAAAAAAAAAAATACACAAGGCAACACCAGCTTTACAAACTTTTATAATGAAATATAGAGAAAATGAAATATTTGATGCAATATCGCACAATATTTTTCTACCGTAAAAAAAAAACACAAGGCAACATCAGCTTTAGAGATTTTAATAATGAAATACAGAGAAAATGAAATATTTGATACAATATTTTTCTACCGCCAAACAGATACACAAGGCAATATTGTACAATATTTTAAAAAATTTTAAATTTTTGAAATTAAAAATAAAATTTAGAGGAAATGAAATATTTGATACAATATTGTGCAATATTTTTCTACCGCAAAAAAAATACACAAGGCAATCTCAATTTTAGAAATTTTTATAATGTAATATATAGAGGAAATGAAATATTTGATACAATATTGTACAATATTTTTCTATCGAAAAAAAAAATACACAAGGCAACATCAGCTTTACAAACTTTTATAATGAAATATAGAGAAAATGAAATATTTGATGCAATATCGCACAATATTTTTCTACCGTAAAAAAAAACACAAGGCAACACCAGCTTTAGAGATTTTAATAATGAAATACCGAGAAAATGAAATATTTGATACAATATTTTTCTACCGCCAAACAGATACACAAGGCAAATGAAATATTTGATACAATATTGTACAATATTTTAAAAAATTTTAAATTTTTGAAATTAAAAATAAAATTTAGAGGAAATGAAATATTTGATACAATATTGTGCAATATTTTTCTACCGCAAAAAAAAATACACAAGGCAATCTTAATTTTAGAAATTTTTATAATGTAATATATAGAAGAAATGAAATATATGATACAATATTGTGCAATATTTTTCTACCGCAAAATAAAATAAAATACACAACGCAATCTCAGTTTTAGAAATTTTAATAATGTAATATATAGAGGAAATGAAATATTTGATACAATATTTTTCTACCGCCAAACAGATACACAAGGCAAATGAAATATTTGATACAATATTGTACAATATTTTAAAAAATTTTAAATTTTTGAAATTAAAAATAAAATTTAGAGGAAATGAAATATTTGATACAATATTGTGCAATATTTTTCTACCGCAAAATAAAACAAAATACACAAGGCAATCTTAGCTTTAGAAATTTTGATAATGTAATATTTAGAGGAAATTAAATATTTGATACAATATTGTGCAATATTTTTCTAATGCAAAAAAAATTCACAACAGCTTAGGCAACATCAGCTTTAGAAATTTTAAAAATTTAATTTAGACAAAATGAAATATTTGATACAATATTGTACAATATTTTTCTAACGCAAAAAAAAATACACAGGGCAACATCTGTTTTAGAAATTTTTTTTATCATTTCTAGATATTATTTTTGTATATTTTAATATTTTTTTAATGAGCTGGCAGTGTGTTAAAATGCTCAGCCGATTTCTAAGAAACTTATTACTGATTATTTACTCGGCACTTGATGAGGTATAGCGATGTTAAAATATATTTTTTAAAATGAATCCATTTGAATTATTTACTGTATTTATTTCTTATTCACTTTTTATTGTAAAATAATATTGCTAGTAATGTATTAATTAATATTTTGTAATGGATCGGCTACTTAAGTATGGTTTTCTTTCGACCGAATGCTAGTGCACGCCTAAAAAATTTTACTTTTGAAATATGAAAATTTTTGCCACATTGGCATTCTTATTGTACAATACGCTATAATCCTGAAATTGATTATAGCGAAAATATTTGCTACGAAATTTCCACTTAGCGATTGTAAATGTAATTACTCCATGATGGCTAATGTGATTACAAATGATAGTCACTCGTATGGAAAGTAATTTGTCTAATAACTTTTTTTTATTGCGCAATATTTGATTGAAAGAATATTTTTAATTATATACTTAAAAAATACAAAACTTTAAATGGTTTTATAGAATCTCCAACAAAATGTCTTCAAATTTCATAAGAATCTGCTACTTTCTTATATTACATATATAAAATGACTATAAAAAAATCCTTTCATAACTTTTTAAATTATGGGATAAAAGCCTATAAATCATATTGTGGACATCTTATGCAATACCAACCAACTAGCAGTATGTGTGTAAGCATTATGGCCAAAGTGTTATAAGCAGGGCTTGGAGTTATACTTTTTAATTAATTGTTATTATTCCCCATGATGTATTGTATTACAGATGGAATCTTATGTGGATTTCGAAATATCTTAAGGTGTCGTTAGTTCGAGTCACCATGAAGCCAAAATCGAAATCGACATTTTATTTATTATGCGTATTATCTGTCAAAATATATAGGTACCGGTGAAAGCTTTTGACAACATCGACAACTACAAACTATGGATCCTTAACACTAAAAATATCGTTAAGTGTTAGAAGGCCAAAAAAAAAAACAGCTGATAGATTTGAAATTAACTCTTTATCCTATCGAAATCATTTTTTACCTTCTTGGTTTACAACTTTTAACTACAAGTAGAAGCATTTTGGAAATTATTAAGTAACGTTAAGCCATTTCCCAGGAACAGCGTTTTCAAAAGTGCTACTCCAACTTAAAGTTTGATCTTTTTAAATTTTGTTTTTAAATAAGATTTTGCAAAATTTACGAGAAAAATATTTACGTGAATTATTATTTCAATTTTTCGAAATTATCAAAATTGGTTATTCGACACTATTTGCTATATTTTTTTTTTTTTGGAATTATCTGTGCTTTTATATTGCAAAAATTGGAAGCCAAATTATTTAAGCTCCTAAAACTTATATAAAACTAAATTTCCTTGACCGATTTTTGGTTTTGAAAAAGAAAGCAGTCGCAGAACATTTAAGTGAATATTCAAAGATTTCCGAACCCTGATTATTTTTTTTTTTTACATTTCCTCAATACGAGAAAAACACATCTGAGGTGCGGCAATAAGCATTACCGAATGCGGAAGCACTCCATTTAATGTGAGTTTAAAGTAAATGGTAATAAAAAAGTATTAAAGAAATAAAAGAAACTGCAAATAATATTTGACATCATGCAACGTTAATGACATTGAAAGCAAAAACAACAATGAAAGAGGATAAAACTTAGAAGAAAGAAAACTAAAAGAGACGCAAACGAAACAAAGGCAAACGAGCGAGCATATAAAGAAAGACACGTAGCGTTATAAGCCCTCTTAAGACAATGTTAGGCAAAAAGCTAAAGAAGATAAAAAAAAAAATGTCCCCAGACGATCGTCATCGTGGAAGTAAAAATTTTAAGTTTTTTAAAAGAACAGGTCACACATTAGAAAATCAATTTGAAATACTGGTATTATGAATTTCTGTAAGATGGTCACCTTTAGCAAAGTTGTTATTTTGCGATACATATTTAACCAATTAACACCGAAAGTTTCATTAGTTGTTGTATATCTCATACCAACTGACCATCAATAAGCCAAAAAAGAGTGCTTTTCGCCCCACCCATTTTAAAATTAAGAAGAGATATTCCGGACATAAAGTGGACTGAAGGAATTTTCTCTTAAAACACTTCATTGAAAGTTATAACAATTTTTTAAGAATTAAATCCCGTAAGAATAGATCTTTAATTAAAAGGCTGTTAAAAAAGTACCAATTAAAATTGTACCTGCTAAAATTGTTAATATAAAATAAATCTAAAATAGAAATATTTTAAAGCAGTTTCAAGTGAATATCATTTTATAAATGCTAATTAAAAAAGTACTTTTCAAAATGGTACTTTTTTTAAAAAGCCGCTTAGGTTTTAAATACTTCAACAGTCTTTCTTAAATAAGAAATTCTTGTAAATAATATTTCTCTACAAAATATTTCTCTTTCTTAAGATTGTATTTTGAGAAATAATAATGCGTGGCTACAAGCTACTACGCTTGAAAGAAGAGCTTTCGCGTATCTTAGAACAAATTGGCTTTTATTGAAAATCCGTATAGATTTTGAGTAATCGAATTTGAGCGAACACGAAATGTTTTTTATATACAGAGAGTATTTTTTCCCATATTATTAGAAAAGAACAGACTATATTGAGTGCCTGTCACAACATTTTCCCAGATCACAATTCGGCAGACCGAAGCACAGTAATCGGTCACATAAATCGAGTGGCTGCAAGATATCTTTGAAAAATCTATAGTTTCCTCATGTTATAAAATGTTTTTAAAAGTTTGCTTGTGTTGCCTCTATACTTGGGGGTGAAAAGTTTCTTCTCCTCTCGGAATAGTGCTTTCATATATCACATTGTGGCCACTGCGCTGCATTTTTGAATTCGGAAATGCATTTGAAAGCTTATTGTATATAAAAGCATGAGAAACAGAAAAGCCATAAAAACATTTTTTTAATGGAAAAATGTTTTTATTATTTACTTTTTAGCAAAGTTTCTTTCTGAAGAGATACGAGTACTGTGACGAATGAACAAGTTGGAACAAAAATTTTTACCGTTTTTTTTTTTTTATACAGATAGAATAGATTGCTGTCCATAGAATGCCAACAGGAAGAAAAACACCTTCTTTAGAGTTGCAAAGCTTACAAGAAATTTTTGAAAAGAGTACTTTTATAAGTACTTTTTAAAGAGCCGTCATGCAATATAAAAATGGTTTGTGTAATTTTTTGTGGGAATTTGTTAATCCGAAAACTTTAAAGCAGAAAAATATGCTTTTGTATTTAAAACACAACTTTAAAAGTTATATTAAACAATTCTAGGAGGTACTCTTTTATTTGGTACTTTTTTAATAGCCTTTTAATAAAGGATCTATTCTTACGGGAATTCTTGTACTCTTTGTATTTATAAGGGTTTCTGTTTTTGGTTTGATGTATGCATGAATTCGGTAGTTTTGAAGGGTAAAATTTTTCCCATTTTTAGCAAAAATATGCAGGAAAAAAACGCTCGTATGACAAACTGTTTTCATAACAAGTATTACAGAAAAGCTTTCTTCGTATTGGAAAACACTTTTTTAATTTCTCCATTTACAGCGGTAGGAGGCCCTCTTGCTCGGAGGCTTACAGAATAGATGTAAAGAATCTCTGTAGATAACTTTTGCTTAAGAGAAATTGTCTGCCAATTGCACTATTTATATTAAAAAAAATTATTTTTAAAATAATTTATGAAAAATGTGTTTTAAAACAAAATGTTTATGATACTCGTACTTTTGAGAAAAGTCTATGAAACTTTAAGCCCAGATGACCTGCCTCGGATGCCTCCGTAGGCGAGTGAATAATGCTCAGCCTAATGAACTGCAAGTCGTGGGTTCGATTCCTGCCTAGACCCTGGAAGTTTTCCTGCGGACAAGCCAAAAGCTTTGCAGATAAAGTAGCTTAAAAAAAAAAAAAATGTGCATGCTGAGTACCACTTTTTGCAAAGTTCGCATGTTTAAAGCAGAGCTTACGAGTGGCTTGAGTGAGAATTTTCCTTAAGAACCACTTAAAGAATAGATCGCTTTGCCTATAGATTTTCAGATCAGCTGGCATTTCTGGCTTCTACAAACTGCTTTTATTTAACCAGAGTTTTTGTTTATTTCATTAAAGAAGATAAATCAATATTATTAATTTTGCTTTAACTTTAAAGCTTTTACAAATACCGAAGGAGTTGTTGAAGACAGTGCCAATTCTCAGTACCTATAAGCAACTTAACGGTTTTGGGCCACTTGAGTTTCTTGAACCCCCACTTTATTTTTTTTTGTTCATTCCTTTTTTTCCTTTTCTTTTAAATATGTTAAGAACCTTTTCGTGCCACAAGCGAAAAGAATGCAGCACAATAAAAAAAAATGCAGCACAGTTGGGTTTGAAATTATAAGTCAAGCAGCTCACATGTTGGCTTTTGTGAGCTGCTTGACTGGCAAACTGGCGGCTTGTTTAAGCCAATATTGTGCTTAAAATCCTACCATGTATCTATTTATTTTTTCTTCGCTCTTGTCTCATTTAAATGTATTTTTTTTTTCCTTTTTGTAACATTTCCTGGTTAGACAACATTTTTGTGGCAAAGCTTAAGGTTCTTGGAGTCTTAAAATGTTTCAGCCAGTAGATGAGTGCATACTCTCAAGTACATCTTTACAATTACACATGTGTGTTGCTTTGGAGCATGGCATGGAAGAAAAAATGGCATAAAAGTCCACAGCCAACCATAGAAGGTTATTTATTTAATGGTTAGTTTTGCTTTTAAGATCTTCATTATGATGATGTTGAATAAAATGAAAAACTCGCAGGAGAAAAACTTCAGGAGAAGCTTGTGTATATATAGATGCACGTCGTATAATTGGCATTGCATGGCAGCAATAACTGAATTCCTTGATTTGGTTGGCAGATTTTAAGTTCAACTTAGAAATTTTGCATAAAAAAAAAATTAGATACGAAATAAATCTGTGGTAAAATTCTGTATGGCTGATTAAAATAACTTGACTTTCCTTGTAAGTACCAGCTATTACTTTTAAAAACAAATTAGATATTTTTCATGTCTACAGAAGTTGTAGGGGAAATGCCATTCGACAAGGAAGTGTTATTAAGTAAAAAAGTTGTATACTTTGAAAGACAATAAAATAAGAAAAATTAATAAGAGATCTATAAAAGGAATAACTTTTTAATTATCAAAGTGGATCATGTGGGATTTTGGAGATTTTATCTACTAACAAAATGTATTAATGCGATAAATACCCTTAAGGTTTTTTAGCTGGGGAACCCGGTTTTACCTTAATTACAATTTTTATTGCACTTCTATTTGAATACAGAAATTTCTTTCCTTATACACCTCTTCCATAAATTAATTTATCTCCTTTTTTTATATATATTTTATATGTCGAAGTGTTAAAGTTTTATAAGCCTTCTATGCCAGTTCGATAAACTCTCTTTTCCTTCATTTTAATTCCTAATGTTCTTCTTTCCACTTCGTTAGCATTTTTTTTTTTACAACTGCAATTTATCTTCAACTATTTTTACTAGTATTACTATGCTCTCTTATATTGACCGTAAAATACGAAAAAAAAAATGTTATTTATGACAGTATAAATTATTTTAATTACAAGCTGGAGTGTGTTGTAAAAGAGTATCCGTAAATACTCGTATGTACGTACAAAACAACTTTTGCAAAAGTTCTTCTAAATAATTAACTTAGAGAGGAGGTGTGTAAGCTTGAAATGGCCAGATAAAGATTCGAGTTTGCCAAGTTTATTTTACGCATATTTTAAATAAGCTTTTTGCGGTTGTTCTATGCTTCAAGAAACTCCCATTCATTTTTAGAAACAAAAATCTTAAAACGAAATTCTTTTTTATTTATTCTCAGTGGCTAATTATTTTTAATGACTGCTTTTAAGTAATTATTTAAAATATTATTTTATATCAAGCAATGGTAGTATCATATTTCAAGCGTTCGCCATTTTGTCTTATAGGACGGAGTAGCAACAAGCAGAGCCCTAATGTTCTTTCACATTTCCACTAAGTCTCGATTACTTTATTTCTATATGACCTTGAAAATGTAAAAAATATAAATTTCTATATCTTGCCATGTTTTATCAAATAGTTTTTAAATTGAAGAATTTATTTATGGATCGGTATTTCCATCTAAAAGCTATAAATGGCTAGTAAAATATACTTAAAAGGGAGGTGGTAAGACTTAATAAAATTTTCAAATTCTTTTCCAATGACGTAACCAACCATTATTTAGGGATTCATTTTATTTATGAATTTTCAATGAATGTAAAGAAATTGATCATTTCTCAAGCCCCTCCATGGTGTAGTGGTTAATATAATCGCCTGTTACGCAGGTGTCAGGGGTTCAATTCCTCTGGGAGCCAGAAGCCAAAGGCCTCAGTAGCCAGTGCTACTATACATATTGCAATTATATTCATATAATTGTAATATTTGGTAAATAAATAAATAAATAATCATTTCTTGCACATATCACGAGATATATAGTTTTTTGCAAGTTTTCTAATCGAAAAATATGTTCTATTTGTACTCTAAAAATCTATTATTATAGCTTGATCTGAGAAATGATGTGAAAACTAAACTTTTTTTATTATGTTTGTAGGAGTATCGTTGACACGGTCATGATTGGTTCATAATTATTGAAATCATTGTCACATAAAGGACTGAATGAGGCAATATTGTCTATATTAAACATTGAGGGCAAATGTCCACTAGCTTCCAATTGATTGATAATCATATTTAGTTTACTTGTGCCACTGCTGAACGAGGATGCCTTCATTACAGGGGATGCTGGACTATCGTAGCTATCGCATACGTCGGATGAAGAGTTCAGCAGATTTTCGTTTTCTCTCTGTTTATTTTTAGATGGGGAATTCGCTTTAGTTATTGGATTATTTCTAGTTGAGGATGTAGTTTTACTAAGCCTATTAAGAATTCAACTTTTGCCATTAGATATTTTTTGCGGGCTATTTGATGAGTTAGAGGGTTTTTTCAGCTTTTTAAAATCTATCGTTTCTAGCAATGGCGAAGGTAGAAGTTCTGGTGATTTTTCTGGTATCACCGAAAGTGATTTCTTGTTATTTGGACCAATTGACAATTGACTATTGAATTTGCAGTGAACATCTTTCACCTTCGCTTGCAAATCCAGATTTTCTTCCATTTTTATATTCAGCTTTTGCCCAGAAGCTGCGGCCGTTCCTAAGCAAAGCGTTTCGGATATAATTACGGTATTATTTTTTTCTGCCGAACTAGTTTTATTATTTTCACAAGGATTTATTAATAGCACATCATTTCCTGCCGTATCTTTAAATGGCTGTAGTGGAGATTTTGGAACATCATATTGAAATTTATAAGTGAACTCAAGACAACTTTTTTGCTTATCAGGCAATTCTGGGCGTTTTTCTGAAGCGGTATTAGGTATAATCTGATGAATTGGAGAAGGTTCTTCATATATATAATCATTTGATGTTACATTTGCATTAGGCAGCATTTCAGTCTCTCCTTATATTAGTTTCAAAAACGTAATTTTTTTCATCACGGCCGGCGTTGGCAGCTTACGCACCAATGAATTTTTTTTTTTTTTTTTTTTTTGTGTATTTGTTTTAAATTAAACAAGTAAAAGTGCTATATTCGACTGTGCCGAATCTTCTATACCCTTCTCCATGGATATGTTCTCTCAAAAAATAAGCAACATAAAGAAGAACTTAAAAACGTACCCATATCGTCATAGTATTACTTCGTGAGGAGGTGTTCACCGATTACTACTTTCTAAGATTACCTTTCTTTCTCTTTCTGCTGCTCTCTGCAGCGCTAGGAATTCTTTGCGACGCCACCTACCAAATTCAAGATCTCCATTGATAACAGCTCCACGGAGGCTCTCATGGCTCCATATCGCAGGCAATCGAAACACAATAGCTATATATAGTTGGAGAAATTTTTGCAACACTGTGTGCATGCATGTAAATCTATGCTAATACAGTATTGTTCGAAACCTAAGCAACCATAACTTTTTATAAATTCAAATTCTCATGAAAATTTTGTTAACAGGATTTTTTAAACTAAAATAAATTTTCTTTATTTAATTATAGGTAAGGTTTATAACAAAAACAAAAACAATTAGATTTCAATTTGGAAAAGAAGAAAACAAGCATTACAAAAAAATTTCTTAAAACACAAGTTTTATCAATTTTTATCTATTTTTTATAATTTTTAAAAATATTTTTATCTACATCTCTAACATTTTTGCACTAAGGTGCCAATATTGAATTTACATACATAAATTAAATTCTTCAAAAGATCAACATTCCTTATTGCATTACATACATATGTATGTATGTATTTACATATTTCCAGCGCTTTACATACTAAAAACATAATCCAAACATAAGCATAAGCTAATTATTGTCCATTCATATATATGTACATGCATACATGCGAGTTAAAACATACATACACACATACATATATGTATACATTTATGCACTTATAAATTCGTTTTAGCAATTGTTAAATACATAATTAAAACAAAAACTCAAACAAAACCCACAACAATTTTTTTTCCTTTGCTACAGCACGTGTGTATGTGCGCATTAATATTCTTCTAATCGACATGTACAAAAATGCTTAAGAAAACTATGATGGCAAAAAAAGACTTCATATGCCAGAATACTATACAATCGTATTGCAAACACATAAAAGTATACACAAACAAAACCACCACCAAATGAATTTGCGTTTGCTACAACAAAAACAAAAAACAAAAACAAAAACAAAAATTTTCTATTCATATACATAAGCATCCCGCCACGGATCCCCAGTGGCTCCGTTGCTTTACAAATATACTCAAAAAAAAAAATATATAGCACATATGTCGTTCAAAAAGGGTAAAATTAAGAAAAAATAGTCGTTTATCTACCGAACTTTATAGTGAAATTTTAACAGCAAGTTTGGCTGCGAACGTAGACGTGCTTGTCAGTACACATGCTCTTGGTTTGTTACTCAGCGCGGATTTTTTGCATTTTCTTCATATAAATATATGAAATTATTTTTTGGCTATATTTTTTTTATTTATCGGCCGATTTTGCTTTTTTTTATAAGTGGTACTTTTGAAAGAAATTAGAACAGATAGGTAAAAAAATTTTTGATTTTAGACAAAATTTAAGGTCAATTTTGAGCGCAACAAAATTACCGGAAGGAAATGAGGACAGACAGACAGACAGACAGACGGACAGACGAAATACTCCCCTTCTTATAACGATCCAGAATATATATACTTTATATGGTCGGAAATCAATATTTATTGAAATTGCATCCCCTATATCAAACTTATTTATACCCTTCCATCCTTTTTGGAGAAGGGTATAAAAAATTTACCGACAATATATTTTTAATTTTCCTACAATATTTTTAAAGTTCTGCTATTCTGTTCTATTCTATTAATTCAGTTCTGCTAACTCTACTATTTCTAGTACACTCCAGCCACTCACCTCCAACTTCTATACTCAGATAAACTAATGAGGCTTTCTCCTTGAAACCAACTTTTATACTCAGATAAACTAATGAGACACCATATTTATCTTGTCTGCTGTCACCGAATCCTTCAGAAATCCTTTCAGAATTTGTCAGAATTAGAATTTTGTGCTTATTTTTCATGTTATAAAATTCAATGCGGGCGCCACCTCACAATTCTCAACTCGTATTTAAAAAATCAACTCGTAGTCCGTAGAACCTGAATTAATTATAACCCGAATTTAAAATTTAAAAAATCTTTCTCAAGTAAAATATGTTTTATAATAAAATCACTAAAAATATTAAATTATTAGATTTAAAAAAAAAAAATTTAAAAAAATGTTTCCACACTCTTCGAGGAAAGAATCCGATTTCTGAAGGATTCGGTGACAGCAGACAAGATAAATATGGTGTCTCATTAGTTTATCTGAGTATAAAAGTTGGTTTCAAGGAGAAAGCCTCATTAGTTTATCTGAGTATAGAAGTTGGAGGTGAGTGGCTGGAGTGTACTAGAAATAGTAGAGTTTCTGATTTAGCATTGCTTGTTAAGAATGTGGTCTGAGCAGTAAAAACAAAAATGCTCACCAATAATTATAATTGTATGCGTGATACCAGAGGAAAAATAAAAATTAGCTATCACGCACACGAAAGTGGCATCCACAATCTCAATACTCTTGAAGCAATTCCAAATAAACACAGAGATCAGAAAAACTGCAATTTGAGACATCAATTTGCATTGTAGCTTCCTTTAGAGGCAGCTGTGGCATACCTGCTGCAGTTTCAATATCAGCTGATGTTAGAAGAAGCGCATAGCGGCTGGTTGTGGAACATAATTTTATAACTACTGCAATAAAAGCCGTGTAAACGAGGTAAAGAATAGAAAAGAACTTGAAAAAGAGTTGTATGTTTTTCAGAATTCGCATTCAATTCGAGGGAAAATATTTTTAATAGAAGCAGACCGAAAATAAGAATTTTATATATATGTATATTTTTTGAAATATTTATTGCTCTCAGCGTTGATACAATGAAATGTTTGCAAATTTCGGTTCTTAGTGTACCAGCTCTATGAAAGGATGCAGAATGAACTAGATCTTTTGCTATCTACAGCTTTGGGATCAGAGTCATACCTTATATAAAATGTATTCCTCCGTTTTTTTTTTAGTTTATGAGCAGGAGCCGCAGTTGGGATTCCACTCTTTCAGCAGCATTACTAAGATTACCTCTGCCAAATTCCCTTTTATCTCTAGCAAAATTTCAGCCTCACATAATTCAATTTTTTATATTTTGTCAAATCATTTGCCTCAGAATACAAAGAACTAAATTTGTGAGAAATCTGCGGAAAAAGATTATTAAATCTGCTTTCCCACGACAGTTCCATTTATAGCTCTACTTAATACCAGTGACCCCCTTTACAACAATATCAAACAAATCACACAAATTTTTATGTTTTAGGAATTTTTCAATTAATATTTAAAAATATTTTGTTATCGCCCACTTTTGAAATAAAATAAATAACGAAAAAGGTATCTCGTTTGCAAAGCAATTACATCACCAAACACACTTGGCGTTCATAGACCTCAGAAGTCATGCAACGCACTTGCTTAAATAAGCACAGACGGACATGCATTGCTGACCAAGTGTTGAGTCATACGTTGTGTTATACACTGAAGTATTAAAAATTAATTACTTCTCTGTTTGATTTTTCATTTGAACAGAAGATCTTTATGCTGAATTGGACGAAATTGAAAGTTCATCTACAAAGACCACAATAGAGCCAACTGTGAAAATAAAATGTTTATCAGGCTCAATGCTAATAACCATCAAAGATGCTCCAGTAAATCATGAAAATAATCTATTTAGTGGCATGATATATCCAAAGGGGTTATCGAAAAATTCCACATGTCTAACAGAATACAGGTAAGAAGTCGGCTTTATGAAAATATATTAATTAAAATTGTTGTTGTTGTTATTATATTGCTGTTGCCAAATTAGAATTCTTGGAATTAAATAGAAAAAATATTACATGCGAGGTGTGATCAAAAAGTAACCGTTATTTTCAATTTTTTCTAAAAGTATTATTTATTTATTTATCCATAACTATCTTATACACTTCAAAGGAATCGCATCAGTTATAATAGGCTTCTGACAGCGTTTTTACCAATCCTCAAAAGAGTTCAGAAATACTCTTTTTGGTATGGCCAATAGCTCCCATTTCGATTTTTATTTTATCTTTTCAATCATAGCAAAACACTTTCCTTTAATAGGTGTCTTTAGTTTTGGGGAGAGCAAAAAGTCAGCAGGGAGCAAATCTGGTGAGTATGATTTCATTTTTTGCCAAAAACTGACGGACAAGCATCGACGTGTGAACTGCTGCGTTATCATGGTGCAAAATCTATGATTAGTTTTTTAACAATTCAGTGCGTTTCGGACGAATTGCTTCCCCCAGACGGCGCCTGACTTCAAGATGGTATTCCTTATTGACTGTACGACCTTGTGGTAAGAGATCACTATACAGCAACCAAAAAAAAACAGCGAATCACACTATGACTTTTTATCGAACTTGGCGTGCATTTTTCGGTATTGGCTTTTCTGGACGCTACTATTGGAATGATTGGGCTTTGGTTTCCATGTCATAGTCATACACCCCCGATTGGTCATCAATTATGACCTTTTTAAGCAAATCTTAAGAACGTTTAACAGTAAAATGTCATCAATTATGACCTTTATAAGCAAATCTTGACAACGCGTTCAACAGTAAAAAAAAATTGTGAAAAATCGAAGAGTACATGAAAACAAGGCTAATCTTTCATCTGTCAAAAACAAACTGACAGTTCAAAATGGTTGATATTGCACACATATATAACAGACATGTGCACAAACCCAACAGAAAAAAAATCCCAAAATCGAACATAAGTAACTCACGAAATTAGAAAACAACTGTCATTTTTTGATCACACCTCGTACATGTACATTTGTAAAAAATATTTATATAGAAAAAAAGAAAATATATTTTAAATAATACATGAAATAAACAAACAATCATTTATTTTCTGTGCAGAGATCATGACGGTCCTTTACGTTATAAACTACCACTACGTAGCTGCAATACCATGCCTCAGGAGACGGTAAGTGCTTAATTTTTGGAATCAGTTTTTTTCCATTATGCATGCATTTAAAAAGAAAATTGGAAAGTAATTAATGTATGTAAATATTTTACTAAAATTCAGCTTTTGTAATTTGTATATATTTTTATATAAAACCTCAAATACACATACAAACAACTTTAAGATTTATTAGGTACTTCAGGTGTTGTGAGGTCATTGAATAAAAGAATTGCAATAATTCTTATAGATTTATAAAAATTACTGGTTTCTAATTTGCTAATAGAATTTCACTGCATGAAAAACTTCTAAATATATATTTCTTGTTTTTTGACAATAAGTACAATGTGAAATTCTGTCAAAACCTTCGAAACTTACGCCCCCACGCTCAGCCTCCAGCGGCATCCAAAGTTCTACTGCGTGGGCCACTGACCGGCAACCTAACGAGCATTTCCTAACCAGGGGCAAGACAAAAATCTCCTCTATAGCGATTTAGTCGCCTCTTACCGCACGTAGGAAAGCATTGAGGTAGTATTGTAAACACGCTACCCCACGGCCAATATATGGCGTCAATTATACAAAATGGTTCAATTCTTACGCTTGATACGTTGTGTGTTGCCACAAGCTTGATTAACGAGCAACTAAAACGAAAAAAGAGAAATATCGGCCACCCAAATCTCACTCATATATGAATCCAAATCTGACCAGAGACCACATAGCTCCAATTAAATAATATTTCAAAAGCAAAACTAACTTTTTATTGTTAAATGCATTCGAATAAAATGTTTTATGCAAATCGGATTAACTGGTCACAGTGAAGCGCATAATAAAATAAATTTTTAAATTTCGCTATAAAATTTATTTAAGTAGGAGACATTTCGTTTCGATCAATTTTTCGATAATTACGGTAGCTTTCACCATGCAACTAACCAAAATTAGTAATAATTTAGATAAAAAAACTACAATTCTTAATTTTAATGTATGATGAAGATAAATTAAAAGACATGCGGTAATGTTGTTGCGACGATCTGGCGGAGACTGGTTTCACTTAGACGAATTACTACACCGACATTAATAATACGTTTTTAAAATGGACTCAGACCATAACGTGATGGTAAGAAAATGATATAAATCTTGAATTTATGTAGTGAACTGTACAGAATTATTAACGCCATCATAAGTCACTTTACGTTTGCTACCCATGCCGCAAAAATGGGCCTTCCTCACAACGAATACTCTCTTAAAGGCAATGACTCAGAGAAAGAACGCAGAACTTAGGTTTTCATCTACTAAGTAGAAGATCTGTTGAAAGCCTCTACGATTTCTCAGTTATAGAAATTACAAACCTGAAAAATTTCATTATGATTACTCTGCCCACTGTCTTACCTTGCCCAAACTCCTATTACGTTTTCACTCTAGCTCTTATGACGTTCTCTGTTCTCTTGGACCAACTTCAATTTCCTCACAACATATTTTCTTCTCAATCTAGTATTGAGAAGTATGAAGTACAATATTTATTGTTCAATGTACATACATATGTAGCCAGCACAATGGGACCAAGACATTTAATAAAATTCATTAAATAAACATTTTCAGATCTAATAATTTTTCAAAAATTAGAAACATTTAAGGAAGAAAATCGGGATTTCTATGGCATATAATTGTGTATAAAATGTTTAAAGCCAAAAATTACTTAAAAAAAATTTTAACTCTTTTTTAAATTTGCATCTTTTTTAATTTTTAAAGTAGACATTTTCAAGTGATTTTGAGGCCAAAAGACATACATAAAATAATGGATAAAAAAACAAAATGTCGAAACCTTAGTTTTATTAAAAATTCCATGAGATTTTGTTTAAACAAGATTTCACTTTTTTAAAAACATTAGGAAAATCTTTTATTTTTTTTATATTATCAGTTTTTTAAATTAAATTAATATTTACCAATATTTTTTTTTTTTTTTTTTTGCACCTCTAAACAGTTAAAGCCAACCAAACAAGAGTTAATAATTGTGTCACATATTTATGTGAATTTTGTGAAGTGAGACTAAAATTACTCCTACTCTTTGTAAAATACGAATAACAAATAATGGGGCCAATAAATATAATTTTGTGAAAAAATCAGCTTAAAACTAAAAAACAAACATTTCCAAACGAATTTTTAAACAACCTCATTTGCTTTAAAAGAGCATAAATTTTATTCTATTAAATTTCATTCCACACTATTAATGGTAAATAGTTCTAAATATACTTTTCTATACGACTTTTTTATACGATCTGTCTGACTTTAAGTGTATGCTCATAAGTTTTTGATTACAAATATTAAATTAAAAATTTTGGTTTTATAAATTTAATTAAGAATTTATTATTGAATATATAATTCTACACCTGCTTAGCATCATTAGAATATAATCAAAAAAAAAAAAAAATAAAAAAATAGTAAAGAAATTTCCAATATATGTTTTTGTTTTCGCCTTGATTAAATACAAATGTGGTCGAGATGTTTTAAGTATATTTTCTTTTCCCCCGTTTCTGTGTCTTCCGTAAATTTTATCTGAAACACAGAACTTTAATGGCTAAAAGTGTAGTCATACAGATGACTATTTTAATTTTAAACCTTTTTTTAACTCTTTAGATTTTATATTGGAATAATAATAGGGAGTTCCATTTAAAAAGAAAATTCAATTAATAATTTCCATAATAAAAACTATACAAATTAATCATTTATAAAAAAAAACAAAAACAAAAAAAAAACTTACACGATTTTAGGACAAACAATATATGAAATGAAAATCAAACGCTAATGACCAAGTTTTTGATATCAATTTTTTTTTTATACATTTTACTCATTTGAAAATAGTTCTCAATAGTTAATTTAATCTGCGCGTTAAGACTGACTTACACTGTCCTTATTGTAAGTGACGCTAATTCAATGATAAACGAAAGACTTAAGAAAAGAACTTGCCAGAGAAAAATCCATATCAAATGAAAGACTTAAGAAACAAACTTTATTTTCAAATAATCTCATAAATTTTGTTGAGAAAGTTTTTAGATAACACCTGTTGGTGACTGATATATCAGCAGCTTATAGATCGGATGAACAAAGTTTCCAATACTTTTTAAGGCCAATATCATAAAAATAACTGAAATTGTTTCGTACTGACATTGCAATAGACAATAATATTTGGTTAAAAGTTTGCTTATGGAAAATTCCCAGAATTCAAGGATTCAACGTTTTCTATATATTATGCGTAAATTTGTGTATATGTTATATTTTATATACAGTTATAGCAAACCTGTAATATTTTCCATTTTATCCGATTTGCTAGAAAAAAAACTTAAAGAAGTCAGCGATTAGAAATAGATAAATTTATAATGATTTCATATGTTTGCTACATCCCGGCATAAAATATTACAATCGACGACCAATTATTTCCATCTAAAGCGAGATGCAAGTTCACGCAATATACACCGAACAGGCCTCATAAGTTCCGCATAAAGTTTTGCTTCGCATCTGATGTTAAGAGCAAATCTATTACAAATGGTTTCAAGTATTTGGGAAAGGATGCAACAAAGTAATCGTCAGTTCCTTTCGCTGAATTTGTTCGTCCTAAACTTAATTGAATCATATACCTATTCTGTAAGAAATGTAACGACAGACTATTTTTTCACTAGCATATCACTAGCTTCAAAATTATTGCAGAAAGGTACTCTACCTTAATTGGAATTATTCGCGCAAACAAAGAAGAATTGCCAGAATTTGCGAAACAAAAAAAAAAAAAGATTTTTTTAAATCGCCGATTTTCATCGGCGATTTATTAGAACAAACAATGCCACTTTGACAATATATAAAAATAAGTCATCAGACAAAGTTCTCTTGCCGAGTACGAAGCATAATTCAGTTAGCATTGAAGGAGATAAAAAAAAAGATGCCAAAAACTAAAAAAAAATTTTATAACAATACTAAATACGGAGTCGATGTAGCGAATCAAGTATACTCTGAAGTCAGGATAACGAAAATTGCTTCTGCAAATATTGGGTGTTACGTCATTCTTTAAAAACGTCCGTTTGTGTATTTTTGAATGAAAAAGTAATTTTTTTATGTTTTCAAATGTTTTAAATAGAAGAAAAAAAATTTTCCGATTTTTGGAAAAATTTACGATTTTTTTTAATGAAAAACGTACGTTTTTATTGCTCTTGTATGTTTATTTTATGTTTTCAAATGTTAAAAATATATATTTGTTAATAATAATATCGAAAAAAAATATTTTCGATTTTTTTCGATTTTTCCATTTTTGGGTAAAAATCGTCAAATTTTGAAAACGTGCATTTGCGTATTTTTGAATGAAAAACTTGCGTTTTTATTGCTCTCGTATGTTTACTTTATGTTTTCCAATGCTAAAAATATATTTTTGCTATTAATAAAGAAAAAAAATTGTTTTCAAAATTTGGCGTATATTTCGATTTTTAGGTAAAAATCGTCAAATTTTGAAAACATGCATTTGCGTATTTTTGAATGAAAAACTTGCGTTTTTTTTTTTGCTGTCGTATGTTTATTTTATGTTTTCAAATGTTAAAAATACATTATTATTAGAATATTAATATTTTTATTCCATACCCAGTAATTTCCTTGCGCACTATAGCGGAGAACATTCAACCCAAACTTTCGAGAACTAATTTAGATTAAAGCAACTCCTAATAAAAACCAATCAGGAAGTTTTACTAAAATCAAAGTTCTAGTAGAAAGAAATGAAAGCTCTTCTCATGCAATTTAGATACGGATAGAGAAGACAAAAAAGAAGTGGCGTTTTTATCTTTTTCCAAGGAATGCTCTCTGCTCATGTAGCGTTTTGTGAAGGACTCTGGACAATGAGATTTTGATAGAGAACACAAAGAACGGTTTGGCCAGTTAGCAAGCTGTGTTAGCTGAAGAAACAGAAACTTCATTTTATGCAGGACATAATGAGCATCGGTAGTTACTATTTTTCTTCATTCAAAAAGATTAATAAAAGCGAAAGACTGGTTTCTCTTGAACAAACTTGCAGCTAAACTTTGTCATTAAAGATCTCAGCACTAACCATAAGTTTTGATAGCAATTTAGAAAATAATACGTGCAAACGATATAAACCCTTAAAAACCTTAATTATTTTGTAATTAAAATTTAACTTGAAAGTTTAAACCGAAGACTGTAAATAACTTTTCCGCCAAAAATCATCATCCTTTGAAAACGATCGTCTGTGTATTTTTGAATGAAAAACTTGCGTTTTTTTGCTCTTGTGTGTTTATATAATGTTTTCAAATGTTTAAAATATATTTTTGCTAAAAATAAAGGACAAAAAATTTTTTTGATTTTTGGAAAAATACTCAATTTTTAGATAGAGGTACCCCCTTTGCATTTTTGGGTAAAAATCGCCAAATTTTGAAAACGTCCTTTTGTCTATTTTTGAATGAAAAACTTGCGTTTTTATTGCTCTCGTATGTTTACTTTATGTTTTCAAATGCTAAAAATAAATTTTTGCTAAAAAAAAAGAAAAAAAAATTTTTCAAGATTTGGGGTATATTTCAATTTCTCATAAGGGGCGACCCTCTGCATTTTTGGGTAAAAATAGTCATTCTTTAAAAACTACCGTTTGCGTATTTTTAAATGAAAAATTTGGGTTTTTTTTTTGCTCTTGAAAGAACAATTAATTAAAATAAGTGACAGCCCTGGTGAAAACCATTTTTTTTTACAAATTAAAATTTCTTCCGCTTCAAATTCGAGTATTGAAGAGCTTAACTCAGTTCAAATTGAGAACCGTAGAACCGTAAAAACTGTATCTACTTGAATTTCTTTTTAATTTTTACAATAAATGAAAATGCTAATTAATTTTCAATAACTTTAAAAAATGTGATCAAATTTAATTCAAAAAAAAAATCTGTTTTCTTGTGTTTCGAAAAATGCAAAAACCCATCGAAAAGTTAAAAAAGTTTTGTTAAAAAATTTTTTTTTTTTGCGATTTTAATATCACAAGTGAATTGAGAGATGAGTGTGATGCAGTAAAATTTCAAAGGCTTTTTCTTAAATACTCCCATAATAAATTTTCAAGGCATTCAAATGCTCACCACAAGTAAAGTGGCACTATTGGAAAAACCATTCCCCTCCAAAAACTATAAAGCATTTTATTAAATAAATGCATTTTGTCCGTTTCATTTTGTTTTAGCTATTTTCCCCGGTTTCGAATTCAATTTAATGATGAAGTACTGTGTGTAACAATAAAGTCTTGCTTTGTTATGTCTGCAGCAAAGAAGAAAAAAAAAAAAAAAAAAAAGGTTAACAAGGCATCGAGTCCATAAATAAAGCAATTTTACAAAACAAAAGACTGAAGAACCAAACCCTGTGCCTTCCAAAAGTGTTGTGTAGATCTGCTGTTCTGTCACAATATTGATATATTTTCAAAATAATCGTAATCAACAATTTACTTTTTTGTTTTGAAGAGATGCAGCAAATAAAGACAGGATTCTTGCCACCCTTTCAAAAGAGAAGAAAGAGGTGTGTGTAGGTGTTTGTTATTTTGATTTATTTTATAAATAAAATTAGGCCTTCAGCGAGTTTAAATGTAAATGACCATTTTTGAAACTTTTCACGGTCAACTTAAAAGCACCCAAACACAACACACACACACACACACACACCACATGCATGTATCCATCCAAATAAAAAAAAGCAGGTGCATTAAATGTTTTAGCCAGAAAAACGAAATTATATTTTGAACAGCCACAAGCAGGGCACTGATTATATCATTGCAACTTTTCGTTTATTTGCTTTTTCTTAACACAAATAATTCGGTGTTACATACACGTGCACAAATGATGTCACTTTTAGTATTATTAGGTATTTTTCTTTTTTTTTATATTTTATATTTTATTTCTTTACCTTAACTTTGACTTTGAACTTTTTTTATTGTCGTGGTGAATATTCTTAACTTTATTTAATTTTTTTTTTACGTTTTCCTTGTCTCTAATGAGCACTGCAATTGTTATGAGCTTTACGTTGGCTTTTAGATAAAAATGTTATTTAAGTTATAATTAGTGTTTAATTAAGAAGAAAACAATAATAAAACAAAACTTCATATATAAGCCTGCCTCAACTCAGCGAATCACCTTTCGACAGCATATAAAAAGCTATCATGTGAACGTACTTGATACTCTGCAAGATAATTTTTGTGATCTCAGCACTGGCTGCGAAGCTCATCGTTGAAACTAAAATTACAAAAATAAAATATTTAAACACATTCAAATACACACACACACAGAGATTTTTATAGACATTCGACAATTAAAATCTTATTATATAAAACTATTGAAACAAATTTATTTATGCAGAGAAATAAAGAAAACAAAGCACAGTCAAGTTGAAGATCATCTTATTTAATGACTTTTGCAATTTGCATAGAGGAATTTTAAAAATTACAACGAGGGGCCTTTACAATTAGCAGAAGATGGCATGACATGACGTAAGGCTTGGATAATATATATATTTTTTTTTTAGAAAATATAAAAATAAAAATTAATTTATTAATCTCAAAGTGAAATCTAATCAATAGAGTAATTAGAGTAAATTGAGAGATGGAGAGGAGGGAACAGCTGGCTCAACAAAAATACCATATCGTTTTATATTGTAATATTTAAACCCTTTTTTTTTTTTTAAATGATATCTACGATTATAAAATCGTCTAATAGACCAAGAAATAGATTCCCAGCCACTCGTTTTGTGCACTTTCAGCCACTTCAGTTTTACACTACGAGGTATGTCTGGAAAATAACGCGCAAGTTCAAGTGAGAATGACATTTACGAAGCAAAAAAAAAAAATACATGTCAAGGTTATTGCACCGTATAAACTTGCTCAATTTAATTTGATGTCTGAACAGATCATTATCGTATTGATGTTCGGCTGTGTATGTGTATGCTCAGCTTTCCTTATAAATTTAAACGTGAAAGAGGATTTCCAACTGATTAAGTGAAATAATAAAAAAGCTTTTACAAGAAATTGTGGCAAAACCCGGGCTGGCCAATAAATGTTATATGGATGCCAGCGATCTGCTTTACCTATATGGAATCTGTTAAGCGTCATACTTTAAGTTTTTTCTACGTCTATGTGACGTATGATGAGTGCATTTTTATATTCAGCTGTTAAAGATTTATCGTCCGTCCACAAAATATATATTATAAGAAGCTCTCCCATCGACTAGGGATTTGGCCCTTGTCTGACGCTTGATATATAAAATATTCATAGAAATATTCATTTGCGTGAAGTTTTTTTTTTTTTTTTGTTGGTCATTGAAAGACGTTTTAAAAATCTTTAAAGCTCCTGCTTAAACTTTCAATTTCATTAAAAAAATAAAAAAAAAATAAAATTACAATAAAATAAATCAGCACAATGGAAAATTTCACTACGCAACCGCAATTCAAGTAAAAAAAAATCATAAAAAATATATTGCAATGAAAGAAGAAGAAGAAAAAAAAATTAATTAACATTTGCAAGCATGTGTTTAAGTTCTATATGCATTCCTATGCATGCGATTCTCGATAATGATGTATCGACTGATTGTTCTGGCTCTTCCAATACGATGCAATATTTCTATTAGCACATCATATAGTATGCGGCGATTCAAGTGGCAAGATGAGTAAATAAAATAGCTTTAAAGTTAACATTGAGAAAAACTGAGATATATAAAAAAGTCAGTGATTTAACCAGAATTCTGTTTTTTCTTCTTCTTTTGATTTTTAGCCGCGGTCATCCTTCAGGTGTTTCATTATTTGCTTATTAAATAAATTTATATTCAATATAGTCATGTTTAATTTATTACAACTTTTCTGTCAAATACCTACAAAGTGTTTTCAATGCTTCTTTACACAGCATATACTCACAGATAATTTTCGTGTCATTATTATTAATTTGGTTGCAGACAGCTTTAAATCTTCGTTTAAAGGGGCTAAAGAATAATCACTGAAGATATATGTGCTGTCTGTCCATTTATTTTCAACATCCTGTTTTATAGAATCATTAAATATTATTAAAAACGTTTTCAAGTCTTATTTTAGTGGTCGTTAATTTTTGTGTCTGAGTTAAACAAATTGTTAATAAAAATGTGAAGGTTTTTTTTAAAATTCATTTTAAAATACGAAACTATTATTTATACTTTAATGTTTGCTCATCACTTGAGTTCGTCTTGGCATGACTTCATTTATAATTTTACTCAACAAAGTGTTGAAAAAATAAAATACGTATGAAAATATAATAAAATACTTAATATTCATAAGTTTTTATGAATTATGAAATTAGACAAAAAGAAAATTAATAAAATTTTTCATTAAAAATACTTAAAAAAAAATAATGTTTTTTTTTATAAAAAAAGAACAGATTCATCATTTAATACAAAAACCGTTAAAAACAGGAATTCTGTAAAGAGAATTCTTCATTATGTTTTTCGATTAAACACTCTCAATGGAGGTTTGTGTTATCGAAATTCAATGGTATTACATATCCCCGCAAATTTAAAATTTGGATGCTCCCTATTCAAGTAATAAATTGTGACGGCAAAAGGAGAAAGGAAATTGGTGCAGAAGGCAGCAGGCTTATTATATATTGCAATGCGAAAGCCAATGCGAAAATAAATTGGCATTCTATGAATCTTTCGCAATCGCATTCGCATTTTATTATTTTATTCGCAGTGGCAAGGGCGCTGGTCTAAAGTAAACGTCAAAATTAAATTCACAAAAAAAAAAGAAATTTGTGATTGCGTTTACAAAATATTTTATTTAGTTTCTGCTTAGTGTGCACCATGAAAGTCAGCCCAAACCTATTAAAATTAAACTTGAAATTGCATACTTTTAGAAAACTATATTTTTAAATAATTTGTATATGCATTTACCATTTTCCATCTTGCAGTTTCTCTAATAGGCGGCCCGTTTGCGTTTAATTCTTCAACAACACATTTGCCGACTGACGTGAATTTAATGACCTTCTTTAAGTTGGCTGTGTCTCGTCATAAATTCCTCTATTATTTGAAATGGAAGGTGTTTCGTGGTCTTATTGTTATTTTCCCAGAATAGTTTTAACAATTAATATAAATAAATAAAAAAAATTACAATTTTTCACTTACATTTTTGTGCTTTGCGAATGCTTTTTCTCCATCGAATATATTTTTGCGATCTTCGTATGTATCTGACATTAGTTTTCGCAATACAGAATACCGACTTGCCACATTTTCGCATTTGAAATGCGAATAAAAAAGTTTTTTGCGAACATCGCAACACGGAATAGGAAACGTTCGCATTAGCATGTTTTCGCATCGCATTGACTTTCGCATCGTAATGCAGAATAAGCCTGCAGGTGGTCGGCATAAGCAGGCTGCTAGAGCACCACTCCAGTACTTTTGGTGTTAAAGTAGTTGTTTCTGTTAACAGCTTAACAGTGCAATCAAAAGAGCACTATTAGATGGTACATTTAATTTCAGAATTTCAAATAAGACGCCCATTTATAAATGGAGTACCTTGTTGGAGAAATTGAGACACAATTTAGAAATGTTGAATTAAGGAATTTAGGTGTATTTCATTAATTGGTTTGCTTTGCCCATACGACAGCGCCAGAAAAAGTCGGCGTGCCAGAAAGTCGTATTTTGATACTTCCAGCTGATGATACTTGCAGGTATATTAAGCGTTATCTATCAGTATGATGCCGTAGCTTTAATACTAGTCGATGTCGTTAAAGCAGTTGACACCAAATTTTTGGGTTAGCACTAAAATTTATGTTAATGCTGAGACGAAAATCGATAGCCATCAGCTGCTAGTATTGGTTTCTTTTAATTTTAATTATTACAAATTTGTAAATAAATAAATAATGTTTATTTTAATCATGAATTCCTTAACGATCTAAGTTATGTTTAAGAGCAGCTGCTTTACATTTATTAAGAAAGCTTATAGCCGACAACTTTTCTCTTATTTAGATTAATGATCTCGGCACTTTAATATTTTTCTTCTTTAAAGAGAAAGTATGGATTGTTTGGCCACCAAACAAGTTTTTGCTCTACATTAAACCACAAGGGAATAATTTACAAGTAACAATAAAATCCATATATTATATCTATATACATACAAAATCCATATACTATATATCTATATACATATAAAAGCCATATATTATATCTATATACATATAAAAGCCATATATTATATCTATATACTTATATATAAAAGCCATATATTATATCTATATACATATAAAAGCCATATATTATATCTATATACATTTAAAAGCCATATATTATATCTATATACATATAAAAGCCATATATTATATCTATATACATATAAAAGCCATATATTATATCTATATACATATAAAAGCCATATATTATAGCTATATACATATAAAAGCCATATATTATATCTATATACATATAAAACCCCTATATTATATCTATATACTTACATATAAAAGCCATATATTATATCTATATACATATAAAAGCCATATATTATATCTATATACATTTAAAAGCCATATATTATATCTATATACATATAAAAGCCATATATTATAGCTATATACATATAAAAGCCATATATTATATCTATATACATATAAAAGCCATATATTATATCTATATACTTATATATAAAAGCCATATATTATATCTATATACATATAAAAGCCATATATTATATCTATATACATTTAAAAGCCATATATTATATCTATATACATATAAAAGCCATATATTATATCTATATACATATAAAAGCCATATATTATATCTATATACATATAAAAGCCATATATTATAGCTATATACATATAAAAGCCATATATTATATCTATATACATATAAAACCCCTATATTATATCTATATACTTACATATAAAAGCCATATATTATATCTATATACATAAAAAAGCCATATATTATATCTATATACATATAAAAGCCATATATTATATCTATATATATTTAAAATCTATATATTATATCTATATACATATAAAAGCCATATATTATATCTATATACATATAAAAGCCATATATTATATCTATATATATTTAAAATCTATATATTATATCTATATACATATATATATATATATATATTATTTAAATATATTTTAATTGAAAATGTAATATATATTTGTGCCATATAATTTCAATTCAGTAGAATACCGAATTACCAGCTATTATGGGACTGGCAGTCTTCAGCTCTTGTCGCCCTCGTTACTTAATCGGAAAAAGGGGTCTGCTAATTCAACCAGTTTTTCCCCTTTTTTGTGTCATTATATTGATCTTAGCCAGTTGGCAGGATTTTATGGATTTAATTGAAATTTCATAACAAATATTAAATTTTCAACTAGTTGAAAAGTGACAGTAACGTAAAAAGCATTGCTGTCAAGAATGTAGGGTTGCATTTTATTGCTATTAAATGTTAGCACCCTATAGACAGTGTGTTGTAAATATCATGTAACTTACCAGTCTTACTTTGGAAAATAATGCTTTGTGTATTTAAAAAGTGGGTCGGGAGGCTATGCTATCAAAAATGGTATCAAAAGTTGCTGAATCGGACTTCCCGAAGTGCATATTTTAAGTTGTTGAACTTTTTAAAATAAATTGGCAAAAGTAGGGATACAGTTTCATGCAGTATACAAAACATTCAAGTTACACGAAATTATTTAATTAACACCTTAGCATGAAATGCATTTAGGAACACTTATATATTGCTGGGGTCCAATGAAGTTGCTTGAGGAATAAAGTTTATTGTCAGATGTTATACCCTTTTTCATTATTTGAGTCAAATGTAACATGGCATTCTTGGAGGGCGGTGCAAGATTTATTGAACCCTTCATACATAAATTTAAATTTAGTCAATTTATTTCATATAATACAACTTCTATTGTTTTTGATATGCATAAATCATTGTTTGACTTTTTATTTATTATGTTATTCACTGTTGACTACGTAAAATTTTTAAACAAAACTAAACTAAAGTTAATTTGTAAGACAATTTGAAATGGTCGGGCTTACATAGAGAAAAACGTTACAATACTTGCTTAGTTGTATGTCTGAACAGGGTATTACATTTATGAGCAAGAAAACTAAAACTAAAACGCAAACTAAAAGAAAGATTAGCTCCAACAAACATTGATAAATTAGCAAAAGTTAATTATTTGTATTATACTAAAGCCGAATTGGCTTTACTTCCTCATAACTAAGCAAATTACGACAGAGTACAAGTTCTAAGTTTCCGCATCAGTCAGTATACAATAGACAAACCCCAGTTAGTTTTTCAACTTATTTCCTCTTTTTTTTTTTTTTTTTTGTACAACTTGCATTATTTTGTTAGTAGAAACACTTTTCAGAACAAAAAAAAAAAAAAACGAATTGGCACAATAATAAGATGTATATATTTAATATATGAAATTAAATTAGTCGTTTTCTCTTAGAACGTCTTCTTAGAAACTCATCATAAATTGAGAACAAAACAAAAAATATATAAACATGATATGTTGACAAACTTCCACTTTATTCCTGGTTTCACCACAACGTTTCAGGTGGTCATACTTAGTTAAGCATAAAATGTTTATCATAAAGATTACATACGTACAGATACATGATAATACACACGTACTCACTCGAATATATTTAAGCAAAATTAACTTTTTTTTTCTCAAACTTGACGACCACCAACACGACAGCGATATAAATGAGATAAAAAAAATATTTTAAGATGAAGCAGAACTGATGTGATGTAAAAAGCAATAGATTTTATTCTTTATAAGATATTTTATTAAAACCCTTCTGTATAGAACAAGCAAACGTAGTAGTAGAATGGAATTTTTAAGCTTTTAATTTTAGTTGCAGCTGTCGCAAATGTTACTAAAATAAATAAAAATAAACAAAATAAAATATTAGACATTAAATAATTTAAAAAAGTGATAATTAAAAACCTAAACTTTTCATTTTTTTTTTTTTTTTTTTTTTTAATACGATATACAACATTTACCAAAGCCAGGTGCAAAGGTTGGCCTACTCTTAATGTTTGACATACTTTGAGGATTCTAAATTGATTCTTTGCTTTATTTCTGAATTGTTTTTCGACATTAAACTGATTCAACCTTTAGTAAGATAAGTACTTTGTTGCCATCTGTCAAAATATTTGATGTACATGAAAAGTTGGCCAACTTCGGTACGTCACGTTGGCGAAGCTTTTGTCAAAGATCACTCAACATTTTTACCGGAAAGCAATTTACATTAAGTAATTGTATACAGTGAATTCTCCCAATAGTGGGCACTCCCTCAGGTGAACACCTCCCTTCAATGAACAATTATAAACATACAAAACTTTAAAATCGAAATTCCACTCAAGCAAACCGGCCAGGGTTGGACACTCTCATATACCGGCATGAGCATAATTTTAAGCGTTATTTGGTTCGAAAAACTTCTATTATAAAAATAACGCTGCATTTCACCTTAGCGAAGTTAATTTAAGCAACATAGTTATAATATGGTTACCACCCAACATTACGTCATTCTGTGAACCTTTGGTTCAAGGAATTATTAGCGCCTTGAGCTATCTATCACTATCGGAGCTACCTAGTTAAAAATATTCTTTCGAATATGGAAACAACTTTAGGCTCTTCAAACAAATATGACATTCTTGAATCTTTATATTTTGTTGAAGCCGCATGGAAAAACGTTTCCGTCGAAACAATTCAAAACTGTTTTCGAAAACCTGGTTTTGATGGCGACTTTTACAATACCCTTAAGTTTGACGACGAAGATTATATAGCCTTAATAACTTGCAAATATTAGCACAAGACTGTGGGTCCATTTATACCGAAAAATATCTATGCATTGATCAGAATACAAATACCGAGAATGACCGCATAACTATTGGTATTGACAATACGGAGAGCGAAATTGAACCAGAAGAAGATTCTGATAAAGAAAACTAGGAGGAGGTACCTAATAAAGTAACAAACATTACAGAAGCTTTAAAATAAGCAAAATTCAGCAAGAAAAATTTTACAGCGCTTAATTTGACAGCTGGAGTCGTTCCTTCTATATAGCCTCCATTATCTTAACTCGGGCAGTATGCATTGCACTGGTAGGACCTACATCCTGAGCGATGATCTTAAAGTGGAATACACAAAGGTGGAATACAATAAGGCCACAAATACAGGGAAAGGACATAATACTTAGTGTGCTAAAGTGGTATATAGTAACGAAATTGCAACCTTGAAATAGGCTAAATCGACATGAAGACACCATTTTATAAAAATTTGATTCCGCCAAATAATGAAGAATAAATTTGTGATAATAATCGCCACGATAACAGTAAAGAATAGATGTGAAAGTTTTAATTTTGTTTTTTAGTTTCTGCGTGAGAATGGTTTATTGTGTAAGCAACAGAACTCAATATTGAGTTCTGTAATTAACTTTCAAACATGGAAGATTAAATTCGCTTAAGAAATTGCCGGGTTTTGGCTATTTCGTTAAGGAATATTCGTTTATTTATTATTCGCTTAAGAAATTGCTATTTCGTTTATCGCACGAGAATACAATAAATGTACATTTAACATTGCTTATTAAAAAGAGCAAGGTTAGGAACTCAATATTGAGATCTGTAATTGACTTTCAAACATGGAAGATTAAATTCGCTTAAGAAATTGCCGGGTTTTGGCTATTTCGCATTTAACATTGCGTATTAAAAAGAGCAAGGTTAGGGCAATATTAAGGCAACGAATTATGTAAATCAGATGTTTGGGTCCAGTGTTTGTTGTAGTATTGCACACGTAGCATTCCGCCTTACTAAAAAAGAAATTTCCTAGCGTGACTATAATTTGGCGCCGAAAATAAGTTACATTAGCTGTACTATAGACTGACATTAATTTAATACTTTTAAGCCTGGCAATCTGAAAATAGTTTATAATGTGAGGTTCGCTCATATTTGCGGCCACTCACTAAACCAGTCACTTTAAGCGAATATTTCATTTATAGCTTCGTGCCACTATTACAAGATTTATTAGAAAAATATATACACACAACATGCTTGAAGGAACTGCATTAAATAAGAGCACATTAGCATACTCTTATGCATTTATGTAGACTAAAGAAAAACTTTAAAAAGTTATAATTAAATGTACGTCATTTGGAAATAAAACCGTAATATTGTGTGCATGTGTCTTAAGTCTTTTGTTTCTCCTACAATGGCCCCATTGCCATTGTCTTGAGGGTTTCACCGTATTAAACTAAATACGAAAAAAGGCAACACACATTAAAGCCACGACAAAAGAAATTAACTAAATAGAATAGAATTGAATGGAATGGAATTGTAGAGTGCAGCAATGATAAGCTGCAGTAACTACAACAGCTGAAGAACGCTAACAAAAGAATAAGACAATGATAAAAAAAATATGTATATACTCCTATATAAAATAAATAAAAATAAAAAAAAAAAAATTGTACTCGTCGTATTTGGTCAGAACCAACAGACGGTTAATGTAGGAAGTTAAATGCCTCTTTTGTTTTGTTAATTTGTTTAATGCATGCAAGCATTATTTTAAATAAATACACTATAGAAAAATGATAACTTTAAGTCTATGAAACCGTTATTTATTTGCATTTAATAAATTATTTTAAGAGAAAAGAAAAACGTTACATGGCTGCATGTCACAGAAACTATAAACACATGCTTGAGCTTTACGGCAGGCAGTAAATAAATAAATGCATTTCTTAAATGCCATAATCAGATGTAAAATTTAAAATTTTAGTTTTGAATCTTTGCTTTATATATGCAAGTAAAAATAACTTTTGTTTTTATTGCAAACATATTTTTAGGATGATGGTGGCATTGAATTCTTCAACACAATAGTGTTGCAGCCCCACTTGAAACTAATCACGGATGCCGGTCGCGGTTACCATGTGCGTTGCGCTTATAAATCACGTGATGCTGCTATGAATATGAAAAAGGTCCACCGCAAAATGCTTAAGGGAAGCACCGTTGGTGGCAAATATCCGCAGAAACCACAAGCTTTTCGAAGTGCTGAAAACGACAACACAGATCGTAGAAGTCATGGTAGATCTTTGGAGAGATATCGAAAAGTTGTTGATGAGTTAGACGACGAAAATGCCTTAAATGTGGAAGACGAGTCAGAGTTGAATAATGAAAATGATTTGGATAATGAAATTCCAATGCCTGGTTGCCATATGAAGATTTACAATGAAGAGCATAAAATTGCCAATGATGTAAAAATCGGAGATCCTCTGACAATTGTCATCAATATCGATAAACAAGATGTTTTTGGTTTGCATGTAACAGATTGCATTGTACGCGATGGTTTGGGTTGGGGTGAACAGCGATTGGTGGGCGATGATGGGTAAGTGGAAACTCATTAAGAGCCTGCTGCATGACCCTAAATATCCTTCATTTTTAAGAAACTCATATAGAACCAACTGAATGTAATATCATTATATTTTCAGCCCCAACAGTCACTTATTAGCTTTAATATATTCGATATTTTTTTTTAATCATGTTTGTCAATGAATTGTTAGTAATAAAATTATATTAACGAGTTACTTAATATTTATTTAGTAATAGAATCCCAAACCATAACTGTGAGAGTATAATTTGAACACAGAAAATATGACAAAAGAAAATCATCTGTCTCGGCTTCGTTATCTGTCCACAAATCGCTTTCAAATTCCAGTGAAAAATGTCTATGTATGTCTAGCGCATGACGTATAAAGAATTCAGTTCTATGTGACTCGGCCTTTGTGTTGCCCTTCAGTGTTGCTAAGTATAATTCTCTTCACAATTGATGTTTTATTTATAGAAATTATAAAAATTGTTGTTTATTGGTTATTGTAGTGGCACGGCGGTGCCAAAAATAAATACTTTCAATATCTTTTATTTTTAAAAGAAAAAAAAAAAAAAAAAAAAAAAAAATTATATTCCTATTTAAACAGCAAATAAGTTTCCAATGTTTTTTTCAATTCATTTAACAAACTCAAGTCAAGACTAATACAACCCATACACGACACAACCGTTGGCACAACTCGGTTAGTAATCAAGTTCTGTGTTGTGCCCAAAGACGATAAAACCTCTTCGTACAATTTCATTTTGCAAACAATTTACAGCTGGAAACAAATAAAAATAATAAACACGCATACCATGAAGCAAAACAAATTAGGCTTAAATTTTGTGAAGCAATAAAACAATTGAAAGCTCTTTAAGTAAATTAAATATTTATTGACATTCAAATTTTTTTTAATCTAAAAGATTTTTAAAAAATAAAAAAAAATGAAAATAAAATAAAACTTCAAATGAAAAACTTTTAAAAATAAAACTTCAATGAACTGTTTTTAATTGCATATAATTTACTAATATTGGCTATCATTAAATAATTCATCGTAGAACTGTGCTCTAGTTTCACTTCAGCTGTGTCTTCCATTTTTTTTATTGGTATTCACTTAGTTTTCTTTGCTTTCAAAAACCAAATTTCTCTCGCAAAATTAAAATGAGAATGATGTACGAAGTCGCATGACTAAGCCACAAACGTTGCAACGCGTTGGCACAACTTGCTAAAAAATCAAAAAATTTTGATTTTTCATACAACCGAGACACAACTTCATACAACAAGCCCACACACGTTACAATCTTGATTACAACCTGCCGAAGTTGTGCCAACGGTTGAATCGTGTATGGGTTGCTTAAGAATGTTTATTCAATCAGTTGTATGTAATTATTTTTTACTTCTTTCTGACAGATGTCCTATGGATAATGAAATTATGGGCCAGTTTAATTACACTTTAGACAGACTGGCTGCCAATGTTACTTTCCCGGCCCACAAGTTCCCTTACACCACATCAGTTTATTATCAATGCAATGTTAAATTGTGTGCTTTAAGAGATCCCGAATGCCAAATGGTACGGAATAACTTGCTCTTTTCCGGAAATTATCTAATTTAATTTTAATTATATAATTAACTATTGAACAGGCTCCTATTTGTGGTGGCAAAAGGCCCAAACGACAAACTAATAACGATAGCAAAGACGAAGAAGGTTCTCCAGCAACTATTGAAGTATTTTCTGGTCTTTATGTTAACGAAAATGTCGATGTTAGCGAGGGTGATGACGATTCAATAACAAAAGAAAAGGTATGTATCCACAAGGCCAGCATGAAGAGGAAGGCAAATCTCATCCTTGTTTTTCAGACATTGGAAGATGCTCTCTGCATTTCTCAACGCGCTTTTGCCATAGCCATTGCTATAGCTGGCCTCATTTTAATGTTGGCTGTTGTTGCAGCTGTTCTGTGTATAATGGCTAGACGCAGTACTAAAACCGTTTCCAATTCTGGCAGCTCCATTTATAGTGGTCCCTACACAAACACCGCCTTCTCGCATAGCAGCTAAATTATTACTAAGTAAATAAGCCCCTTCCCTTTATTACTCAATTAAAAAATTATTTCAGCAACAAAAAAAAAAAAAAAAAAGAAAAAAAAGAAAAACTCCAAATTTCTCTTTATGAAAAAAGAACACTGAAAGTGTTTAAAAACTTGCTTCGGATAAAAAAAATTGTTGAAAAAAAATTAAATTTAAAATTCAAAATTTTAATTTTTAATTTTTTTTTTTCTTGTATTAAAAAATTTAAAGTCAAAAAATTATTATGTTAACTAGAAAATAAGTCACAAAAAGCTGCCTTTTTAAATTGATTATTTTTTTTTTTTAATTAATAAAAATATATAAAAAGGACCACTAGCGCGGTTCATGGGCTAGTTAAGTCATTTAAAGCCCCGATTCACTAAAAAATTTTTATAAAAAGATTATGAAAAGTCTTGTTTTCAGCCAACTGCTTGATATAAATTTATTTTCTAAAAAATCTCTCATAGAGTTATAATTTTTGTTTTAGGATAGTGAATCTGGGCTTTTAGTGAGCTTTACATATACAATAACTGCAAAGGCAATTATTATTTCTCTTGTGTATGACACGCTGAAATTTGTTTTGCTATTTTTGTAAAAGTTTACCAAACTATGTACTATATTCTCATGAACTGCGTAACTCTACTTGTAATTAATTAATAATATAATATAATAATTATACTATAAATTTATATTTAAAATATTTCTTTTAAGAAAGCACAGCAACTAGACGAAAAGCTTTTTTAATTTGTAGATATTACGGGGTTTTTAAAAATTTAGTAAACTATTTCAAAAACCCTCTAATATCGCAGAGATTTTATTCTTAAAAAAAAGGAAGACAAACAATAAAACAAGAATCAATCTCTGTTTATTCGCACACTCTTTCTAATAAAAGGTTTAAGGGTCGTCTGTCCAACTACATTTCCTCCAGTCCTTCTTTTATCAATTACTTTCTTACTTTGTTTAGTGTTTCTTTTTGGCGTGCATTTCCTTTGCCCCGGCAAATTTGAATAGTTTAGCTAACGCCTCAGGTGATAACTTTTAATATTAAAACGACTTAATTGTATATTTAAACTATAATTATTCTACTTTTTATGTTTTTTATTTATACTTTGTATTCACGTAGCATTTGTATAAACTACTAAAATTCAATCCTCTAATTTTGTTTTTACTTTATTATATCTTTTTTTTTTTTAATAAATTTACATCAATGTTATTTATCAGTCCTTTGGCTAAATGTTTTATGTATTTGTGAGCCTTTGGCTAATAATTCAATACTTGTCATATATAAACTAAACTGAACTATCTGTAATGAAGAGTATATACAGCAAATATTTTTAAATAAAAATACACTAATTTATTTCAAATTCTAAAAATGAGCGCATGACTACTTTTTTTGAAAGACATTTAAAGGTTTGAACGTGTCTCTCCTTCTCGAACTGAGCATACACGAAATTTTTATAGATTTCTAACCGACAAAGTAATAAAATTTATTGTCCCTAAACATGGGAATAATAAAAGAAGTATCAAGGAATCGTTGGCCTCTAGTTCTGAGAAAATTCGGATTGATTTCTAAATTATCTTCTGTATGCAGTATTTTGGAGGATACAACGTTTAAGAATTCAGCCAATTTTTTTTTTAAGATTTTTAAACCTGCAGCTTTTTGGCCGTTCAACGCAGAAGACTAGTTTTAAAGTTGTCTAAAATGTTAATCTTTAACAAACAAATTAAAACAATTTCCGAAAAAGTAATGAAATCGGTACAGCAGTTTTCAGGTTATATATTATTTCTAATTGAATTTTTATAAATGATCTGTTTTAAATATAAGTATTTATGTGGATTCTAAATTCTGATTCCACTTTAAGTGTTATTAACTTTTATTCTCAATCTTAATGGTTTTCATCAAGCAGTAGATGTATTTATTTCACTCCTTGGTATAATAAAGAAAGGAAAAGCTGTGCCTGCGTATTGTTTTCTAAATTGTTAACCACATATATGTATATATATATATATATATATGTATGTACATCAATGTACAAGCTGTGGACATAAAATAACTGTTATTAAATAATTTTTTGTAAAAGTATTTACATATTTATTCATCACCTATTATTTGGTCTGTCCCTCCAATATAACACACTTATGCCAGCGTTTCCCTCAATCCTCGGAACACTTCTGAAACGCGCTTTGTGGTACCGCCATAGCTCTTTCATAATTTTCTTCCTCAATCGTAGCAAAACGCTTTCCGGTGTCTCTAATTTTAAGAGGAAAAAGACAGCGGGTCTCAAGTCCGCTGAATACGTACTGACGCACAAGCAATGATGTGTGGCTTAGTGTGTTATCATAGGGCAAGCTCTACGATTACTTTTTTAACAAAAACGCAAACGGCGCCTGACTTCAAGGTAGTATTCCTTATTGACCGTACGATTTTGTGGCAAGATATACATGATGCACCACGCCATTGTAATCCCAGAAAACATTGAGCCAAACCTTCACATTTGGCCACAAGTGAAGTGCGTTTTTCTGTCTTTATGAGTGGGCTTTGGTTTCAATACCATAGCCATACACTCATGATACGCCACCATTCTTCGACATTCTATAGCTCCCATGCGACATTGTTTTTGCACAAAATTTATTAGAAAATAGTAAAAACACACCAAAACACACCAAAACACACCAAAACACACCAAAACACACCAAAACACAACTCACCTTTTTACCTGTCAAAAAAAAATCTGGCAATCCAAAATGTCCGATATTGCCAACATAACAGGAAAAAATCCAACATCAAATGTACGTAACTCAAAAAATTTTAAAATAACGTGAAATTTGAACACACTACATTTGCAAACAGACGCAAATGTTCAAAAAAAAGTTGAAACATGCTAGTTAGTATCAATCATGTGTCAAATTAAAAAATTAAATAAAAAAATTAAAAATGAAGATTGTGGCAATTTTTAAAAGTTGTGATAGAAATAATTATGCCAATTAGTCATTTATAAATAACTTATTACTCTTATATTCGCTTGAAAGCAGTTTTAATTGTTATCAAAATGTGTACTAAAACCAATACCACACAAAAAGAAAAATATTTTTAAATTTTTTTTATAATTAAATTTGTCGTATCAATAAATTATTTGTTATTTGTTGACGCAGAGACGCCTTGTTCTGATTTATATATTGGTTGGAATTACAAATTCTACTTATAGAAATCTAATAAAATGGCTTTGAAAGAGAAATTGTTTGCAGTAATGTTCTTAATTTAGAGACTTGCAAAAATTTGGCACGAAAGTCTAAGCGTTTCGCTTTCAGTTACTCGCCAAAAGACAGATTTTGTAAGCAATGTACAGGTAATTATCCAACATTTAAATTTTAAATTCTACGCTATGTTAAATAACATAGCAAATTTGTACTGCTTTATTTTCTGATATAAAAAACTAACTTTTATGAAATTGGCCATAGCTCAGACTGCATGGATGCGAGCTGTGTGCCTTTAAGAATTAATAGCAGTTGGAAAACAGTTACATGTGTCCGCATATTGCAGTTTATTGGTGAAATATGGACTGTCTGCAAAAATTAATAGAAAAATCTAAGTGTAACACTTTTCATTTTTAAATAAAAAATTTAATTTTAAGGAGTAATAAACCATTTTCTTGCAGATAGAAAATCACAGTTGTGAAAATATTGTCAGATATTAAAAAGCCATGTATTATGCAGACATAAATTTTTTCGTATTGGCAATGCTACGAAAATAATTAAATATGACAACTCTCTCCGTAAACTCATATTGTGCAACGTGTATAGTGGCAACTTTATTGAACTTCTGTTTAATAAAGTTGAAATTTTTGAATATCTGGCTTTATTAACCATCTGTTTAATAAAGTTGCAATTTTTGAACATCTGGCAATAACTCTCTTTTTGTTTTGCATCTCCTCGTGGATGTTTTGCACATTGTATAGTAAACATATTAATTGTTAAATTTTGTTGAAATAGTTGCGTTAATTAAAAATAATATTGTACAAAATGAGTTTGTACAATTTCAAAAAAATAATGGTGGTTCCGCCAGCCAAGGTAAATATTTTTAAAGTTGAAATAAATAACGAAAGTAGTGCCATCTCTTAAAGGCAAAATCATAACCTCAATTGCATTGTTTACAAATAATCATAATATTAATCCAATGCTTTCCAGGACTTTATCGATATTATGCTGTCGAAGACACAGCGAAAAACTCCTACAGTTGTTCACAAAGGCTACAAAATTTCTCGTATTCGTGCTTTCTATACGCGTAAAGTAAAATTTACACAACAAAATTTCCATGACCGTTTGTCGCAAATTATACAAGACTTTCCAAAATTGGATGATGTCCATCCTTTTTATGCTGATTTGATGAATGTGTTATACGACAAAGATCATTACAAGTTAGCTTTGGGTCAGCTAAATACAGCACGTCATTTAATTGATAAGTAAGTATAAAAAATTTAGCTTCAACTGCCCAAATGTGTAATATTTTTGTATTTTGTTTATAATTTAGCGTTGCAAAAGATTATGTTCGCTTGCTGAAATATGGTGACTCACTATATCGGTGCAAACAACTGAAAAAGGCCTCTTTGGGTCGTATGGCCACTATTATGAAAAGGCAAGCTTCAAATTTAACATATTTAGAGCAAGTACGTCAGCATTTATCGCGTTTACCCACTATTGATCCGTATTCGCGCACGATCATCATTTGTGGATTTCCTAATGTTGGAAAATCTTCATTTATTAACAAAATCACTAGGGCTGATGTTGAAGTTCAACCATACGCCTTCACAACTAAGTCACTCTATGTTGGACATACGGATTACAAATATTTAAGATGGCAGGTAAGTTGAATCGAAGAGCATATAACTGAATATCTGGATTAATTAAGAAAACAAAAGTTTTATACGATATACACACGTATGTGCTTGTAGGCGCAAGTAAATGACACATACATGATGGAGTAAGACCGCATTGCTTACACTTGCTTATACGTGCTTACACATATGCATTTCACATTGTTAATTGTAATAGAATTTAGTAATTAATTTTTTCACCTTTTTCATATTTCAATAATTTGTAATTGGCAGAGCATAATCTATTTTTTTTTTCTTGCGTTCCTACTTTGACTTAATTTTTCTGAGCAACAACATTTAAAACTAAATTGCTTACAGGTTAAATTGAGCAAGAATTTTATACTCTTATATTCTATGTATGTACATACTTATGTTTAACTGTTTTTAATGAATAAGAAATTCGAAAGTATTTAATATGATTAAATAATAAAGCAGAAATTTTAATTAAAGAAAATATAAAAATACTTAAAAAGATGTTTTGAACCAGAAATTATATATAAGCTACCTACATATAGACAAAATTTTCTTCTTTTTTTTTTTGGTATTTATATTAGATCAATTTTAAAAAATTAGAGTTTTTGCTTAAATTATGAAGAACGGCAATTTTTAATAAAAACCTTACTCATTTATATTGCAGGTTATTGATACACCCGGTATCTTAGATCATCCATTGGAAGAACGTAATGTCATTGAAATGCAAGCCATTACAGCACTGGCTCATCTGCGAGCTTGTGTTCTGTATTTTATGGACATTTCAGAACAGTGTGGTCATTCATTGGAGGAACAAATAAAATTATTTGAAAGTATAAAACCTCTATTTACCAATAAACCCTTAATATTAGCAATCAATAAAATTGACATTATCGGCGTAGAAGATTTGCACCCAGAAAAGCAACAACTAATAGAAAAATTACAGAATGATAAAGAAGTGCCTGTTATGTTAATGTCCACAGTAAAGGAGATCGGTGTTATGGAGGTGAAAGTTGAAGCTTGCGAACGTTTGCTCTCTTACAGAGTTGACCAGAAGATGCGCACAAAGAAAGTCGATAGTATTCTTAATCGTTTGCATGTAGCAATGCCAGCACCAAGAGATGACAAGATAAGAGCTCCTTGTATACCAGAAGAGGCACTGGCTAGATTGGAAAAGAATGCTGCCAAGGTTGAACGTAAACGTAAATTAGAGAAAGAAATTGAAGAGGAAATGGGTGATGATTATACTTTGGATTTGAAAAAAAATTATACCGAAATTTCCGAAGAAGAACGTTACGATGTTATACCTGAATTTTGGCAAGGCCACAACATTGCAGATTACATCGATCCTGATATCTTTGAAAAACTTGATGAGCTTGAAAGAGCCGAAGGTATACGTGAAGAAGGTGGTGTTTATGATTTGCCCGATATGTCAATGGATGAAACGCTAAAGGAAATACGTGAAATGGCTAAGAAAATACGTGAAAAACGCTTCTTGTTGCGCGACGAAAAACGATTGCAGCCACGCAAAAATAAACCCATCATACCAAGAAACAAACAACCTAAAGTGCGTGATCGCTCTGTTTCTAAATTGGTTGAAACTATGGAGAATCTTGGTGTCGATATGGCAGGTTCCGCCAATGCCAACTTTAGCAAAGCTGTGGTAGATTTAAGACGCGGCCAAATTGCTGTGGGATCTAAGAAAGCAATTAAGAAACCTCTTTTGGACAAAGAATCGTCAGCTATTGTTAAGAAAACTGGCCAACCATTGAAGCGAAAACCGGCGCGTGATACTTTAGGCATTAAGAATACTGTCATGAAAAAGAAAGCCCAAATTTTGGCGAAGAAAAATATTGCCAAAAAGGTGGGACGTTTGTGTCTTAAGGGTGAAGCTGATAGATTTATTGGAACTAAAATGCCTAAACATTTGTATTCTGGCAAGAGAGGCAGCGGTACAGCCGATAGACGTTAAGTCTTTTTACGGCTTTTTTCTTAAGGCGGATTTTCTTTTTTTTTTCAAATATTTTCCTAAAAGCGAGAGAAAAATCAAGTTTAATAGAACCACTATTATTTTATTTTAGTAAAATTTTTTGATATGTGGATGTATGATAATACAAATAAAGATAAAGATTTGAAAAGGAATGAAATTTATTTTCAACTCAAATTTAATTTTTGGAATTTCAGTGCAATTGACAAGTCGAAATATAAACAAATGAAATTTATAATTATATGGCGCATACTCAAGTGAAATGAAAGTAGTGTGTTGTGCGGGCGTAAACCATTTTTCAAACCTCTGTTAGGTTGTATTTTTTATTGCAACCGCTAATTATCCTTTTTAAAAATTTTGAATTTTTAAAATATTTTGCGAAAGATTAGCTTTTTTTGAATGAACAGAGGCCAAATAATAATTCCAAGATAATTTTATTAACAGTTATTAATTTTAGTAAACAATTGATAACTTGGTAACAGTTTCTATTGACAACGTTTATTGCCACAGTTAAGATTTTTATATAATTTTTCTCAAATATTTACCAATTTCATAATACATTTCTTGCTTGATTATTAGCATTGACGGTGTTAAATAATGTCTAAAGCCACTACTATCAAGGAGGCCCTAAAGCGTTGGGAGGAACGAGTACAGCAGAAAGCATCAGAGGCGAGAGTGGTAGAATTGCAATTCCAATGGCCGCCCATAGAGAAAATGGATAACACACTGAGCACGTTGGAAAACTGCGAGTCAGTAGTATCACCATAAAATATGTGATAATGGAAATCGATCTTAAAATCAAAACCTAAAGTTTCAGCAATGTTTTTTCTAATTTTATTCCTGGCTCCAAAGTAGCTAAGCAATAACTTGAAAAATCAATCGATTTCCACACAAAGCTGAAAAAATTTAATTTTTTAAACAAGAAATGCAAAACTTTATTTGCAGACGTTTAAGCTTGTCCACCAACATGATAGAGAAAATTTTCGGTTTAAATGGAATGAAAAACTTGAGAGTTCTTTCACTATCCAGAAATTATATTAAACAAATAACGGGATTAGTAAGTAAATTTAATTTCATAATAATAATTTAATAGAATTTTCCTTAAAAATTATTATCCATATGCATTTCACTCGAATTTTCATATCAAAACATGCCTTTAATCCATAATCTTTCGATTCTTCGCTTCAGTTTGCGGCGTCTTCAGGAATCAAATGATATTAGAAAATATGAAACAGGAAAAACCTTTCAGAAATACAGAGAAACACTAACAAAATATCAGAAGAAAATATCGGCTGACAATTTGTATACCGATATTTTGGAAGTTCTGAAATATATAGCTGTAACATTTCTCACATATAATGCCGGTTTGAATTTTCCTTTAATTTTTGTTAATTTCTTCAATTTTTAGTTATAGAATATTTTCTGTGTCCGAGTCCAAGGAAGATATTTCGCGGCCATATTTTATCTAATATTGAGTCATTACCAAAAAAAGAAATACTAGTAATGGAAACCACACCAACGACAAAACAAATGATACCGTCTTCTATAATTTATTTTGCTATAAAGAAATTTTTTTTTTTAAATTCTCTATTAGAATACCGTCTCCTAATTCTGATGCAATGCATTGCATGAGCGCTTGAGTTGCGGATCTGAGAAGAAAATAATAAATTCACTTATAGAATAATGGAAAAGGGAAATTAAAAAAAGGTCGAATGAAGAGACAGTTGGCAGCTGCCTTATGACACGCAAAGCTAACCAGTAATTCTAGTTCACTTTGGTTTCTATAGGGCTCTGGAGATGATAAAAAAAAAGAATTCAATCACTGCACGTGTGTGAGTAAAAATAAATTTGTCAATAACACTTTGCATTGTGAATTTACAACGTTCCTTCGCATACTTCTTGAATCATGATTGCAAAAAAATGGCCATTTGATTGGTAAATTACACTGGGAGACGTTCAAATCATTACTCGGCAAATTAAAATAGCAAACTTTGGAGTCTTATCAATGGGAATTAACAATACGTATTAAACGTTTCAATCATCATTTGGATTGTGAATTTGAAACGTTCCTTTGCATCAGGATTGCAAAAAAATGGCCATTTGATTTATCAATTACACTGGCAGACGTTCAAATTATTACTCGTCAAATTAAAATAGCAAATTTTGGAGTCTTATCAATGGGAATTAACAATACGTATTAAACGTTTCAATCATCATTTGGATTGTGAATTTGCATCAGGATTGCAAAAAAATGGCCATTTGATTTATCAATTACACTGGGAGACGTTCAAATCATTACTCGTCAAATGAAAATAGCAAATTTTGGAGTCTTATCAATGGGAATTAACAATACGTATTAAACGTTTCAATCATCATTTGGATTGTGAATTTGCATCAGGATTGCAAAAAAATGGTCATTTGATTTATCAATTACACTGGGAGACGTTCAAATCATTACTCGTCAAATGAAAATAGCAAATTTTGGAGTCTTATCAATGGGAATTAACAATACGTATTAAACGTTTCAATCATCATTTGGATTGTGAATTTGAAACGTTCCTTTGCATCAGGATTGCAAAAAAATTGCCATTTGATTTATCAATTACACTGGCAGACGTTCAAATCATTACTCGTCAAATTAAAATAGGAAATTTTCGAATTCCTACTACGTAGGACTAATGACACCTCAGCATTCGTTCCCTTCATTTTGAAATCAATTCTGATACAATTGTACAATTATTGTACAATATATCCTGTGAACACTAATAATAATTATAATAAAAAATAAAGCATTTTTTTTCTTAAGTGTAATTTTTTATAATGTTTCGGATCAACGCCGTAGGACTGCGAGCACCTAAGACAATTTAATTTAATACAATATATTTTTTTTAATTGTAAGAGTGGCTTTTTTACGCATCATTGCAGGAAGCTGTTGCGGAGACTCTGGAAGAGCTTTGGATCAGCTATAATCTCATCGAAAAGGTGAAAGGATTTTCGGTCTTGCAAAAGTTAAAGGTACTCTACATCAGCAATAACCTGATAAAAGATTGGTCGGAATTGAATCGTTTACAAGAGATGGAATCCTTAGAAGAGTTGGTGGTTGTTGGAAATCCCATAGGCGAAGGTTTAGACGAGGCCACTTGGAGGTCCGAATGCATAAAACGATTGCCGGCGATTAAAAAGTTAGATGGCGAACCGGTGGTCCTAAATCAAGAGCCGTAATTGTAAAACAAATGCCATATTATTATTTATTCAATTGTTAAATATTCCTTCTAAAGCGAATTACTAAAAACGCTGTTTAAATAATTATTGTTGTTGTAATTTGAATAAACAAACATGAAGTGTTATTAAAACCAATTAAATTTGTAATTGCTGTGGACACAATTCTATTTAATATCCAGTAGTGTGAATTTTATGCAGATTTTTGTGAAATTTCAATTATAAATGGATGGGCATACTTTTCGATGAGACCAGTTAGTATGCGCTGTGAATCGGTTCGGTGTAAAGTCATGTTTAAGTGGCAAGATTTGGAACTGCCTGAAGAAGTTTTTAACAACTCTTTAATCGGTTTTCATTTGAAATGTATGAGAGTTTTTGGCTACATCATATCGAGGCGGCAACGCAACAAAAGTTTCCATTTATTTAAAGGAGCCATATTTATTGGCTCATTTGCTTTGTTTTCTTATTTAATTGTAAGCGATACCCCATGAGCTATACATCTTTGTTTTTTTTTTATTAAAATTCTAATTTTTCCCCTTCAAAGTTTTATAAAATTTCGAAAGGTTTTGGTAGTTCGGCTTATGATGCAACAACATGTGCAACAGGCATTGCATACTTGTCCACATCGATTGCAACAGCGAATGCATTCTTTCAAAGGAAACGTAAGTGGGGTAGTTCTACTTAAGATTTCTTCCTGAAGTATCATTCTTAGGAGTCGTTCGTATGGTTAAATTTTTACATGAGGACATCACCGAACTATTCCGTTCGACCGATGCAGGAGAAGAAATGATGCTAAAAGAAACAATTCGATATATACGCAATATAACGAGGGCAATGTGGGTCCCAATCTTGATAACAGCAGTTTTGGTAAGCGTTGATTGCTTTTATCGAACTGCATTTAAACCTGAGACTATTTTCAATACTCTGCAGGTAAGCCATTGGCACAAATAGAAAATTTATTTAGTTTTGAAAAATTATTTATTATGAGTTAAAAAAAGTTATTTCATTCAGCTGACGATGTATAAATAAATTTAGCTAGAAAGAGAATGAGAAGTACGAAAATATTTCTTTTAAACAAATTTACTTGGGCCAGTACTTTTTACCAAAATGTAACTAAAATCAACTGAACTATTGGTTCCAGATATTAGCCTCATGTCGTGCTTTCATTTGTGTCAGTCTAAATGAACTAATTTAGTCCCCCTGGACTAAATTGTGAAAAGATGGATATCACATGTAGCCTTTATACATTAGAAATTTCATTAAAATTATAGATACAGGAAGTAATTTCGAAAATATATATTCAGTGTGTGATTTCTGAGGAAAACATATTTAATTTTAATTTCATTAAAATCCATTTTAAGGAACTCTGTCCAAAAAAAGTACCTTAATTAGTAAAAATATATATTATTATAGACTACAAACTGTGTATCAGTGGGATATATTTACAATTGCATAACAACGCTGTTAAATACGAAAAAGATACAAAAAGTACCAATTTTCCCAGTGATAGAGACACCTTGAGAAGTATTCTACATTTTAATAGGGGTCATATAATTTCGTGAGCTACAAACTGTGGTTTCAAATGTATATCAATTTTATCAGAGATGAAAGAAACCGCTGAAAAGTATTAATTTTTTCCTATGTGAGACCTTTAAATTGCCCTACATACCACTAGACAGCATGTATTTTTGTGCCTTAAAAACTTTTCAAATATATATCAAGTTAATCGGAAATGTAAAAAGTAGCTAAAGTACTAATTTTTCCCTACATCCTACTATAAAGCACATATTATTGTGATCTACAACATGTGCAAATGTAGTTATATCAAGTTTATCTGAAGTGAAAAAAGTAGCTAAAGTACTATACAGTGATAAGTACTATATTCAAAGTACGCATTTGCAACCATTTTAATCGTTCAAAAATCCCACCCATACCGCTATACAGCATACATATTTGCGTGAGCTACACACTATGTATGTAAATATACATAAAATTGCGCAAATATGCGAAAAAGTACCACAGATGATAATAAGGTGGCTGCAATCAATTAATTATTTGCTAAAGACAGAACCAGTCTGGTAAATTAAGTTACTTTCTTTGATTTATAAAAAATGATTGACAATTGCAGGTCCTTAATGGCACGGCGCAGCCCATCCTACTTTTCAATTTATTCCCCTTTGGCGAAGTATGTGATAATTTTGCAGTGGCCTATTTGGGACCCTTCCTTGCCATGATACTGGGCGTTGCCACCATACCTTGTTGGCACACGTTCGTCACCTGTTTAATGAAGTACATTGTCTTCAAATACACCATCATACACAAAAGGATAAAGGAATATGATGCAAGTGGAATATATATATAATTTAATTGTTTTATTAATTATCTTAGATTATTTGACAGTTTGCTAAACTATCAGTCTATCTTGACCATGAGTTGAAAAGTCCTGCGACAGACAAGGATTTGCTATATTGGCATACGAGCATGTGCAGATATTTTGTGCGTGAACAAAACAATTTGCGCTGGTAATATTTACTCCTTGCATGTGTGTGTGTAAACAAATATAATATAAATTTTTCTTTATTTTTATATAACAGGTTTACTAAAGAGTTGGAGTCCTTAATAAGGATACCAGTATTTTTGGATTTTCTTATATTTTCAATATTATTATGTTTCCTATTTTATGCCATTACAGCTGGTGTACGTTTTAAAACACTTTAAATTTTTTTCAACAGTAAAAAATTGTATTAATTTCATATTTTTATTACTTATGGTAGAATGCTTCGAAAAGGGATTATTTCTTTTTCGCTATATTTTTATTTGTGATCACCTTTCTATTGTGGTTATACCACTGGCATGCAACTCAGGTTACCAGCAGCGTAAGTTCACTTTAATAGCCTTCTAGTAACAGATTACAAGATGAAATTTATTAGAAAATTATACAAAAAACAATTTAATTGTGCAAAATCTGAAGAGGCCAAAAATTTCCCCCTTCTCATTTGGGCAGAGTACTTTGGAAATAAATTTCCAATACTTTGCCATTTCGTTCTGTGTCATGATTTTTTTAAAAAATTTATTTTAAATTTATTCTTATTTATTATATAATATTCTTAGTTAAAATTAATAATTAATTATTTTTGTATTTTTAATTAAAATAAACTTTTGCTATTGTGTTGCATATTTTTAGGCTTTTTTAATTTATAAGAATTTTTATCGTCTTTTTTTATTAGAACTGTTTTAATTTAAACTTGCTAACCAAAAATAAAAAAAAAAAAATCCTTTTTAAAGAAATTTAAAGTACGTTAAAAAATATCTAATTTTTTTATTATTTATTGTGTATGATATCAGTAAATCGTATTAAGAACAATTTTAATTATTTATTTTTTTTAAAATCTGACCTAAAGCCTAAAAAAATTATTAAATTAAACTTAAATTAGGCGCAGGTCAAAAAATACATTAAAATTATTATTATTATATTTTATTATTATTGATTTATTTATTAATTTAAAATATTTTAATTTAAGTTTTTATATAAAAAAAAGGCCTTGAAGTGAAAATAAATTTCAATTTTTTTCACTTTTTTTTTTTGGAGATTCAAAACAATTTTTAATTTTTATAGATTGCAATTAGAAATAAATTTTCTACTGGGTCTATAGTTTTCGAATTACGTCGTGGTATCCGAATTATGCATTTAATGCATATTGCTGCTTCAGGACAAACAACCAAAAGAATAATTAATTTAAATGTAATTTTTTTTCGCAGAATGAAGTGCTCTGCTTCGCTTTGTACTGCAGTCCCTGGTATACATTTCCGATCAACATTCAAAAAAATATCCTTCTAATGATGGTGGAAGCCAACAAACCGCTCATAATTAATGCCATATTTGTTGAGCTGAATTTAAAAACATTTGTCGACGTGAGTATTAGATTAGTAGGACACAAAGGATTTTTCAAAACGGATTTAATGAAAGCCTCATGAGTTCCGAAAGCACAAGACGTCTAGAAGAAGGATCAACCAATTGTAAGCTTTCATCGCATTTGTTGCCTCCAGCTAGCAATAATACAACGGCGGATAAATAAAATTAGCCACTGGGGGAATACAGTGTTCGCTATAAAATTTATAGGTTGTCATTTAACTCAGCCTGAACTTTCTTTTGTATTGAAAAATCCTTTTCACATATAAATGTTTTTTTTTTGTAAATATGAATTTCCTGCACTTTTTATATTTTAAGGTAGTCCGGGGAGCGTACAGTTATTTTAACCTCTTGAGAAATGCTGGTTTCGAATAATAGATGAAATGGGAGTTCTAAAATTTCTAACAAAAGGAATATATTTCTTGCTGGTCGTTCATTAAATAATTATTTCGATTGCACTCAAAGTAGAACCCTTTCAAGCAGCACACAAATTTAAATAAAAACTGATCAAAATTTCAAGAGATTTTAATTCCATTCGAAAGTAATTTATATATTAAGATGAAATGTAAAGGGTGATTACATTTTAGGGGCCGATATTAATTTAATATAAAATACAAATTACTTGGGAAATTGTTGGTATTGCTTTTTATCATAAATATATAGTATGGACACCTCCATCAGATGGTCCGCAACCTATAAAACTTAAATTGTTGCTCACTTATCGAAGTCCACCTTTTCTTTCAAATAACCCCAAATGGAGAAGTCCAACGGTGTCAAATCACATGATCTTGGCCGCTAATTGACATAGCCGCCACATGAGATAACATGGCTATTGAATTTGTCTTGCAAAAGAGCCTTTATTTCGTTAGCTGGTTGGCAAGTGGCCCCATCCTGGTTAAACCCTATATCTTTCAATTACATTTCCTTTACTCATAACAACATCACCTGGAGATATGCAATGGATTAATAAGACACTAAGCAAGTTACAGACAGAGTTCTTTCCCTCAAAAGTTACCATCTAATTTACGGATTAGTTACAACAGCTGGGCGAATCTCTCCTAATTAGGACGTGCATGATGCACACAGCCAACTAACTCGCAGCAGCAATAAATTGTCAGCAATTTCTTATCACCACCCACTCCTTTAAATGCAAAATTAAAATAAATACGAGAAGGCAAACGGCAAAGCATCAAACAAAACTTTATTTTCGTTTATCTAGAAAACATTTCTTATTTTGTTAAAATGTTTCCTTTTCGCCTTTGTATTCGTATTTCACCAAGAACGTTGCGTATTGCTTCCCATGAATTGCGAATACTTGACAAGCTGGATTTTTTTTTTATTCCGAAAATAAGGGTATGACAATGGCAGCAACACATTAAATGAAATTTTCTTAAGAAATAAATGAAAAGGATAGAAAAAGAAATTGACTGAGTAGTAACAAATGGAAAGTTTTCTTTCCTCCTTCCTTTCGCAGAAGAAAATAGTTGAAATTGTTTGTGAAAAACTTGTATTGTTTAACGTGTTCAGAAAAGTCTACATGATGATGATTCCAGTTGTCTGCAGATTTAAGCTGCTACTTACGTTTTTGAAGCAATTAGAGATACACCAAGTTATTAAAGCTCAATAGGAAGCTTCACGAGTATGCTCGTCACTTTACAGTACAGCAACAATTACAGTTCACTAGCGGCTAAATTAGTAAGTGTGGCATTTACAACTGGCCAGGGCCGAGGTTGCAATACCGACAATAAAACAATTCAAAGTTTTCTCATGGATTTTAAGATCTCCAATTCACGGCGAAAGTAACACATTACAAATGAGCGGCATTGATAGAAGTTTATATTACATTATAAGGAAAAGGTGAAATTTTAGCCGATATAAATTCGCCTTGTTTTTCGAGGATACTAATTTGTTAGAAACAGAAAAAGTGAGGTCATCATTAGGTAAATTTAAGGAATCGAAAAATAAAAAACCGCAAAGACATGTTATTCACAACCGTTTTGAATTCGCCTTGCTCATATATATTTCTTACAATAATATGAGTATCCTTATTTACAAGGATATGGATATGAGTATCCTTATTTACAAGGATACTCATATCAAGGATACAAGGATAAACAGAAAAAGTAAGGCCATCATTAGGTAAATTTAAGGAATCGAAAAATAAAAATCCGCAAAGACATGTTATTCACAACCGTTTTGAATTCGCCTTGCTCATATATATTTCTTACAATAATATGAGTATCCTTATTTACAAGGATATGGATATGAGTATCCTTATTTACAAGGATACTCATATCAAGGATACAAGGATAAACAGAAAAAGTAAGGCCATCATTAGGTAAATTTAAGGAATCGAAAAATAAAAATCCGCAAAGACATGTTATTCACAAACGTTTTGAATTCGCCTTGCTCATATACATTTCTTACAAACAAGGATACTCATATCAAGGATACAATGATAAACAGAAAAAGTAAGGCCATCATTAGGTAAATTTATGGAATCGAAAAATAAAAATCCGCAAAAACATGTTATTCCCAACAGTTTTGAATTCGCCAAGACAACTGCATGATCAAGCGACTTTAACTGCTCCAAATCCACAAAGAATTTGAATTGACAAGATTGTTAGAGCATCGAAATACTCACTACGGAAGCCATCAGCTTTAGCTGGTTTGAATTCGGCTTGATTACATTAACATATTTGTTGTGGGACACAAGGCGACTGTCCTATCAGCTGACTTTAAAACACTAATTGTCTTTTGACCTTAAGGCGAATTTGTTGCCAAAAGCAATTTTAATGAAATATATTTTTTAATATATTTATATTTTTTTCAACCGCTTTGTTTTACTGGAATCTATTCTTCAATAGAAAATTTAAAGTGAATTTGTCTTGAGACAACTGCTTGTCTTGCTTGACAGTTTTGTATTCTTTTACAGGAAAATGGAAGTTTTATTGCATGACTTTAGTATCGTGCACTTGATATAAATCCGGCTTAAACATATCTTATTATTGCAGACACTTGTAGGGTACATGCCACCTTCCTGTGCTGCATAAAAACTGCGTTTTCTATAATTACTTGTAATCACTGGTGGGTGTAACTGTGATGGATGATAAATTCCCCATTTGCAAATGAAATCACATCTAAGCTTGGAGTATGCCAGGCAAGTGTTTATATGCGATATATTAAGTTATGAATAGCATTAATTTGCTTAAAGGATTTCTGTTTTTTTTTTTTTTTTTTTTTTTTTGCTGCAACAGTATGTGATAACTGCAGTACAGAAAAGTCAAGTAATCCAACTTAAAATGCTGCTCCTCATTTTGCAAGATGTTCATAAGGAAATAAGTTTTCATTGAAAGATTTATCTGTTCGCAATGCTGTGATGAAAAGAAATAAATTTTGATTTATTTCGTTGCCTCGTTTATTTCGTTTCCTTCTCACACAGGAGCAGCTATTCATGAAAGCACCTTTAGACGATGTGTTTTTTACGTAAACCCCTTAGATTTTCAAAGGAAAAACACTCGTACATTGTATAAACGTTTAAAAAATTTGTTTGTTGTGTTTATTTACACAAGCAAAAGTCATATAACATTTTTCATTCTAGTTTGATATATAAAACATACATATGGGCCCCCTAATGGCACAGCTGATGGGGTTTTTTTTTTTTTGAAATGAGTTGTTGCAACCATTAAGGTCCTGATACACTATACGAGACAATCGTACGATTCATTTACAGAAAAATCTAAATACCATCAAAATGGCGTTGCTGGTGCAAATAAATGCAACTCTGTTTGCATGTACTTTATGAAAATGGTCATAAGCTTTAGCTTGTGAAGAAAATCTGACATTTTTAGGCCACACTATTCTATTTTTTCTACAGAGTTGCCATAGTTGGCAAATCGTATACGCAGACGAAAGTGGAACCAGGCCTTAAAACAAGTGTAAAGATCTCCAAGTTGTGGGGTTTTTTTTTTTTGAAAATTTTCATACGATTGGAGTTGATTATTTGCATCTTTTTTGTATAATAGAGTGGCACCAGTAACCCTAATTGAATGCAATTTTTTTAAAATGGGAAGTATATCACAGTAGATGTTCGTATGAATGAATCATGGTATTGTGTATGATAGTGTATCAGGACCATAAGGCGTACAACGGCAACGCTGTTTGTTTAAGAGCCATACCGTTCCAATGTCTACATTTACTATTAGAACTCAAAAAAAAAACATAAAACAAACGAGAATTAAGTCGGCAATAACGGATTCTGTATACATATTTCAAGTTGTTATTTTTGTTGAATTTTCATACATAACTAATATACCTCGTATAGCGTGTATGTGTACGTGGGTGTGCGTGTGCATGTGTCAAAAGGGAAATTAAGAACAAAATATATTTTATTTTCAGCAAAACCATTTTATAAGAAATTTACTGCAAAAACAGGCAAAAGAATATTTAAAAGAGATTAATAATAGAATGAGAATTTTATATCCTCTGCAACTTGAGAAAATGTTTTTGAAACACACACATACACACACAGCTTGTCTGCACTATACATCCATTAGATGCTCAAGTAAGCTTTCTTTCACTATATGAATGTCTTAATTTCTTTAAGTACTGCTTCCATTCGTTCCTGTAATTTATGTTGTCTACAACTGTAAGTAACTAACAATGTGTAGCAGCAACCTAAAGTTGTTGCTGCTGAGGAGGAGCTTTGCTGTTGGGTCGGCTGAGAAGCAAGTAGTAGCGGACGCAGAAAGAGAAAACTTTTCTTTTATGTTTTGCATAATTTGCCTTCGAGCCCAACTACGCTTTTGACATCTAACAAGTCTGAAGGCTTTAATATATTCTGCCATTATTGTAAATATAATGAGTATGATTTTAAAGTAAATATTTTTCATATAAACTGTTGGGGTTTTTATGCACAATAAATTATTTTAAATGTTTATCTTAACTAGTCATTAATTTAGTCAGTCATTGTAGTTTCTCTTGTGTTAATGCGGTGCTGTTTTCATCAGCATTTTCAATGAGGGAAATTCATCTTGTATTTGTTTATTTATTCATTGAATTGATTTTAATAATTGCTTAAAGGAATTTATGGTTTCATTGTAACTGCTGCTGCATCTCTTGTTATCGCTAATTGAAATGTTTGTGTGCTTGTATTTGTGTTTGTTTTTCTTGTTGTTGTCAAAAATAAAGAAAATCAAAGCAAACGTTATATGTATATATTTAATCTGTTATCTTCATTAAGGATATTTAAGATTACATCTAAAGGAAAGCGTTCAACCGTATGAGCTGCTTTAGCTGGTGGGGTAACTGTAGTTGGCCAACATCTTCGGTTCGATCTCTAACGCCCTCGGCCATTAGTTTGCCTTAACTGCTTTAATATCTCGGATGTCAATTATTGTTGCAATATTTCTGTGATGGAAGGATATTAAATGCCATCTTGACCATTAATGGCGAATAATTGATATCACTGAAAATATACATTTGGCCACCCTATCCATACACCCTACTGCACCGTTCTTTTTTGGCGATATTTCATCGGCAATGTAAACATGAGTTTCATCGAAAGGTCGTTTTCGTAATATATGATGACTTGATGCTTTAGAAAGGGGAACTAAAATACCATTTATCCACTCCTCCAACATCTTTCATATCTACCCCACCAAGCCCACATTTTATTTATCATATATAAAAAACCAATTGAGGTGTGGCTTGAAAAGTGGGCATGCAAGAAATGTAAAAAGACGTGACTATGAAAAACAGGTCCTTGTTCCCCATTTAGTTAAAAAATCTTATAAAATAAGACCATCAGATTTTCTTATTGATTATGGAAATCTATGATCTACACTCTACATCTAATTAATTAAAATAATATTAAATATTATTTAACAGAAATCTATGATCTACACTCTACATCTAATTAATTAAAATAATATTAAATATTATTTAATAAGCGAAAATATGTTATCAGGTCCATGTTTTCTTAAAATTTTGTATTTCTTCAATTGTTGTTTTTCCATTTTTTACTTAAACTGAACAATTAATGAAATTAATTATTTCAAATGATTAAATTTGTGTTAGTTTTTTTAAATAAATTCGCTTGCGTTCACATTGTGCGAATTCGCCTTGCTCACTATTACAACAAGTATTTCGCCTGAAAATGTGCAAAAATGAAATTTTGCAAATATTTAACTTTACAAAAATAATATTCAGCTGAATATTAAAAATGCACTGAAATTGATTATTATGGGTTACACGCTGCTTTTATGGGCATTTCCCTTCATTCCAAAGCTGATGTTCAGGCAACCTTCGCCCAAATGCTTCTTAGAAAACTGAAGATTTTATCTAACTTCCACTTAAGGATAAATGGACAATTCACTTAAATCAAAGTCCTTAAACAGATATTTGTCAGCTCAAAGGCATTCCTAATATTCAGCGGAGCTATTATATATGGAATTCCTATATACATGGAATAGTTACTTAAAAACTTTCAGGGCTTTTTCAAGCAAATGGCTAATGACGATTAAAACATTTCATGATTTTCTCCCACCGAAAAATTCTTAGGGCCTAGGCAGGAATCAAACCCGCAACCTCCTGCCTAGTAGGCTGTATATTATTCATTCGCCTGCCTTTTAAAAATTCCTTTATGTTTTTATTTCAATTGATTTTTTTTCTATTTTTTAAAGAAACTATAGAGATCAGAGAATTTTTCGAATGCTGGCCCATTCTTGAATTTTCTATAAAACTCGCCATTTCAATGGAACATGAAAGCATTATGGATAACTGCAGAAGACATTATTATGTATTAATTTAATTCCAATAATCTGCTCGGATTACAACGGCTCTGTAGGACTTGTTTCTCCATCTTGAGCTTCCATCTGAAATTATCATGCTAAGTCCATTATACCTCTTACTCATGCTCAGAATTATCAATTAAGCAGCTAGTTTTAACTAATTGCTTCTTTCTTATAATCCATGAATTTAATTGTCGTCCTGGTTTTGCCACATTTTCTTCCTGGCTGAATGTGGCATAGACTTCAGTTAAAATCTATGAATATCAATTAGTTGTTTGCTCCAAGAGTAATTTATCTTGACACTTCTCTATCCTGCACTTGTTCGACTAAATCTTGTCTATTAAATGCATTGCATTTTGCACCCTACACTAATGTCGATGGTATGTTCAATAAGAAATATTACAAAATTGCAAAAGCAGGATTATAATATATCAGAGGGATTTTTTTTTTTTTTTTTTTGATGAAATTATTAATTTTAAAAATATTTTGAAAAGAAAAACGTAAGTGAATATCGAAGTGAAGAGCTCGAATAACGTGTATTCAATGAAATAGTACGAATAGTTCCACATATTTCTTAGAGATTCTAAAGATTTCTTTACACCAGTTGGACCGTATGAGAATTTTATTAATACTGTTTTCACACCGAGGATAAAACCTGATTTTAAAACAAAATTTTGGTTTTAACTTTAAAATCAATCCTTAAAACCTGGTTTTAACATACAAATTAATTTTCATAAAACCATTTTAAAACATTTTTTGAATTGGTTTAAAGTAGATTTTATGAAATACAACCTTGTTTTATACAGTACATATTAGAGAGCTACCAAGTTAGAAAGTTTGAAAACAGCTGATAATTCATTTACATTCCCAAATATTCATTCACAAAATGTAAAATCATTTCAATTATAGAACACATTTTTAACACATATAAACAAAAACAGCTGTCGTACAGTTTCTCAAATAAATGTGGGAAGAATAATTACAACAAACACACCTATTTCTTCAAAAAATTTATTTTATCATTAACAAATTTATTTGACAAACTGTATTATAAAACCTGATTTTATCAAAATTGTATGTGAACACAAAATCAGCTGTTTGTAGGTTTTAACTTTAGGTGTGAAAACACTATATAATGCAGATAATCAAGAAAGCTTTTTAAATGCTGATAATTAATTTCATATGAAAAAAATTAGTGATTTTATATAGAATATTAACTTTTGAAATCTTAGAATTAATTAAATATGAAAAGAAAAAATAAATAAAACATTAAAAAAATGCACGTGCCTTTAATTTCTGGTTTTTAGCAGTTTTAAGAATGATTTATTTCATTTTGACAAACAGAATCGTTTAATTGCAAAAAAAAAAATTTTTGCATTAGCGCGACTTCACTATAGTGGCACCTTGGTACCGCTTATCTGCCATCTCGTTTGAGATTAAGAGAGAAAACTTTTTTTTCTTTTTAAATTTTATTTCATTTAATTCTCTTAAAAATGTTTATATTCCACAATTTATTTCACTAAACATGTGAGTGTGTGTGTGTTCGGCATTATTTCCGCCAAGTGAGCTAAAACCTAAAGTCCTACGAAAAAAGTACATCAAGGGCTAAAACGACAAGCTGACAAAAACCCAAAATAACAAAGCAGACAAAAAATAAAAACAGAAGAAAAGTATAAAGACCGGACAACGGTTCAGTGAATTGATAAAATTTATCTACTGGAAGTAAACAGCCAAGTCCAAACGAATCAACATTAAACTGTAAAGAGCAAATGCTTACACAGGAGCACAAAGCTATACAAATGAAAAATTTACCTAAGCGAAGCGTATAAAAAAAAGCTATAAAATGGATACACCGTAACGAATTGAAATGAAAATTATATTCCAAAAACTAAAATGAAAACTAAATAAGCCATGGAAAAACCTGCAAAGCATAAATTACTAGGCCGGCTCAATAGTTAGAGAAAGAATATTAAAAGAATATTTGCTTGTTAAAAAATTATTTCATTTTTTATTATTTGCATCTGTCATTTGTAACAAATAGCCGAGCATACGCTTTTAAGCTACTTCACCACTAGAGAATTTAGAGTGAATTTAATAAATGAAATTATATAAGCGAAATATAAATAAACTTTATCGATGACCATGTGGCTGGTGACCACAACCAACACCAGCTGGCCGGCCATCATTTTAAAAACAACAAACAAACATATTTTATCATTCACCGAATGCATTTATGAACTCAAGCGAAAGTAATCAGGAAGCTGGGATAACTGCGCGATAATAATAACAAGTAAAATAAACCTATACAGTGAACTCTCGATAATATGAACTAATTGAAAACAAGTCCGTTAATATATGCCAGATGGCTCATAATTGCAATAACCATTATGGAAAAATTAATAAAGAAAAATGTCTCCCTATAAAACTCAAAGCTTATTTGTGTAATTAAAGGAAACTTTTCTCAAATCAAAGTTAAGTCAAGTTTTGGGTTTGGCTGAACAAACACAACCTGTAAACTTTTTTTCTCAACTACTGACCACAATCGGATTACGGGTATCAGAGGCAAACGAACCGTAATCTAGCAACTATTAGTGCCTCCTTAATCTCTCTTTAAAGGAGGCAGCATAAATGTTACCCTCCCTCCCCGCTACTACTGAAAGCTCGCTTGTCTTCATAGCCACCCTGCAATTAAATTGAAAAGTTTTTCAAATGTGGAGAAAATAAAAATGTAAACCAGAAAAATCGCTTTGAAAACTTATTAAATCAGTTTAAAAAATAATTCTTAATTATTATTTTTGACTTCTTTTTATATTATAAATAAAAAAATTTATTTGTTACAGTTGAGAGTCGAGTTATCGAACACACTTCATCTACTTCTATTCATATTATGTGATCGTAGCGGGGTTATAAAATGCTTGAAAGCCTGCCATACATTTTTGATAAAAATCATTTAATAGGTAGTCGAAAAAGTCTTTTCGTATTTGGTCAATAGATGTAGCTGCAGGCGTACATCACCAGTCCTACCAATCACATTGTGGCATACCATATAGCGTGGGAGAGGAGAGATTGTAAGCTTCAAAATTCAATTCGGCGAAGTTGAAAAAAGTTACTGCTCTTCAAAAATGAGTAAAAATATTGAAGAAATTCGCTATATTATGAAAATGGGAAGAATGCCATGCAAGCCATTAAAGAAATTGCTGAAGTTTACAGAAACGATACTGTGTCAGTTCGAGTAGCAGAACAATAGTTGGCTCGCTTCCGTTCTGCAAATTTCGATGTTAAAGAATACACTTCACTCTGGTCGATCTATTGTTGAAAAAGTCGATTAAAGAATGGAAAAGATTGACCAGGTCCGCACATAAGCGGCCAGCATGGTCGAACGATTGATTCTACATTTTAGTGAAGCAAGCAATCGAAAAAAAACCGCCAGAACTAATCAACAGAAAGTGTTTCGCCTTCCATCAGGACAACGCCAGACCGCACACAATTTTGATGATTCGGCAAACACTGGGTGAGCTTGGCTGGGAAGTTTTGATGCATCCACCATATATCCCTGACTTTGGATCATCGAACTATCATTTGCTTCGGTCAATGCAAAACTCCCTTAATAGAGCAAAGTTGACTTCAAGAGAAGCTTGTGAGAATTACTTGTCGCATTTTTTCGCCGAGAAACGAGAAAAGTTTTACACTACTAGTATAAAGACTCTAGAGAAAATATGGCCAAAAGTGGTAGACCAAAATGATACATGTTTGGTTCATGGAAAGTAAAGTCCATTAGTAAAGTTCAAATATAAAAAAAAAATAAGTTAAAATTTGATTAGAAATACGCAAAGACATTTCCCCCAAATATATATAAAAAAATCTTAAACACGATGAAATAAAACAATCAAAGAAAAAACTCCTTTTGGAGCCCCCGATTTAAAAAAAATTCTACTTTCTAAAAAATAGTCATAAAGAAGTAGAGTACAATACAAATTATAGTGATATCAGGTTCGCATTCTTAAGGCTTAGGTAATAACTATGTTTCCAATGGACGTTAACCAGAAGGCGGAAAATGTTGACATGACGTATACTTTGTTGACGGATATTAAATCAGTAAGTTTTTGCGTAACTTTCACTTTTGCAACTTAGGAAAGTACGTCCAAAGCTGTATTAATTGGAACAAATCGCATAAGAAAACACATGCCTCAACATTATAATGAGCCACACTTTAGCATGATCACATTAACGAGGTTGCACTGTATTGCTCTATGTAGCGATGGGCAGCAGCAAGGACAACAACAACTTAATGAATGCAATTAATATTCTCAAGCTGCATAATAAATTTAAAGCCACTGATTAATCCAGGCAACAGGCGCCAATCAGCTTTACTCCTTCTACCACTCGGCCTCACATTGACATACTCGTACACTAAATCACTCCTAAAATCCTTCACTCCTTACAAAAGCCGGTGGCACCACTTTTCTTTTGGAATATTTTATTTTATTCCTTTGGCTTTTTTATTTTTTTTTTTGAGAGTAATTGAGTAAAAGCAGCCAAAAGCAGAAGTGAGATTTCCGGTTGTCCACTTGCATCCATAAATACTAGTGAAATATACAACATTAAAAAAATCGTTTATTTTTGATATAAAATGGGGAAGAGGTACTCCATAACATAAGAGTATGTATGAAGGTACTGTTTGTTTGAATACACTGTATACAAAGAAATTTACACCGTAGAAGTTTTGGAATTATGCGGTTCCTGAATAATAGATTTGTTTATTTATTTAATAATTAAATAAAAATCACGAGTTTTGTCGCCTAAAACGATTCGAAAACTGATCACTTAAGTCTGTGTGTCTAATAAAAATTCCATTCCCAACTCTGAATTATCCATGCATGGCCAGTGAACAGAATATGTGGCAACACATCAGAATATTCACATAAGTCCACTTTGACAACCACTAACTTGAGCAATAATGAAGAGGTGCAGCTATACGAGCTACTCGGGGATTTCAGAACTATTTGGCTTATGTTCAAAAATCAAAGAATGTTCGTGTGTCCTTTATGGGTGAAAAATTCGACTTATTGAGGAAGAACAGTTTCGGTTTATCATCCACATACATTACAGAAGTCGTTTATATGAGAACTTTCATCAGCGTTATATTTTCAAAAGTTTGTAAATAAAGAAAGTATTACTTTTGTACCGCACTTGGAAACGCACTCACTTTGCACCTGCCCACAACACACGCCAGCACAAAACTGTCAAAATCGAAGTTTTTGATAGTATGAGAAGCACTTAGTAGGCAGTTTTGCATGTATACGTTTCTGATGGTTATAAAAGTTGTGTACATACCACAAAGCACAAGCTTTTATATATCATTGGAAAGCTCTCGAAGTGTAGTTTTTGAAAATGTTGAAACATATTTATTTTCTCTCAATTCAAGAAAGAAAAAAAAAATTTAAATAAAAATTCTAATTTGGAAAATATAAGAATTGCCATTCGAAAAGAAATCTTTATTTTTAATTTGTTTCTGCTTTCAATAATAAATTTTGATGGGGACGTGTTACACAGAGAGTAGCGAAATTTAGATCATAAAAGCGACTTACCTTCTCTCTACTCCTATACACATTTTATTATGTCCTGTTTTCACTTCTAATTTTATTCCCCAATTGCAATATGAACCCATGCTCTTTGAAATTACCTATTAGCATACTCATTCAACTTTTATCACTTTATTATGTTAACCGTTAAACATTCTTTTTCTTTATAAAAGTAATAAACAATTTCTGACGAGTTTTATTTCCGATTTAATTAAGGAAAATACTGAAACGTTAAATCTTTCTTTTACCAACTCGCCACACGTAGCAATTAATTTTTATACTTTGGCGTAACAGTGCCACTATTGAAAATAATTTACTACAATTATTATTGTGATTATTCTATTGATTAAAACGTTTTCTGAATTGCATACATATACAAGCTTCACATCCTTCAAGTCCTTAATGCGTTAATCAATTATATATAATTTTTTCTTAGTGGAAAAGAGAAATAAATAAGCAACTTAATTTAGAGTGGAAAGTAAATGGAAATAGAAATAATCAACGTCATCATTATCATCACCTTTGCCATTGGTAGGAGCAGCAGGCACCATCAAAGTAATCACTACACTTTACCACTTCCGTCAATTGATTTTCTTTAATATTTCAACACGCTTCTCTCCCTACTTTTCTCTTCCACTTGATTCATGTCTTTTATCACGCTGTTTCTCTTCTAGCAATTTTCGTATTCAGTTTGTTTGCTTTGTGGAAAAATCCTACAAAGATTTATTATGGCACCAGGGGTAATAGAAAAGCTCTGTGAGCGCTAGAGTTCGCGTTCGTGTAGGTCAAACTAATGCTTATATCAGGGATGGCAAAGGGAATTTCTCATTTGCAACAATTAAAGAAATAAACTTTGACATTTCAGCCATTTATACTTAATATCGGTCCAAGGTAGTCTAACTGAAAAAGAGTTATTATTTTGGACGCTCTGTGCTCACCAGAGTCGCGTTCGTGTAGGTCAAACTAATGCTTATATCAGGGATGGCAAAGTGAATTTCTCATTTGTAGCAATTGAAGAAATGAACTTGGATACTTCGCCCTTTTTTACTTAATATCGGTCCAAGGTAGTCTAACTGAAAAAGAGTTATTATTTTGGACGCTCTGTGCTCACCAGAGTCGCGTTTGGGTAGGTAAAACTAATGCTTATATCAGGGATGGCAAAGAGAATTTCTCATTTGTAGCAATTGAAGAAATGAACTTGGACACTTCACCCTTTTTTACGTAATATCGGTCCAAGGTAGTCTAACTGAAAAAGAGTTATTATTTTGGACGCTCTGTGCTCACCAGAGTCGCGTTTGGGTAGGTAAAACTAATGCTTATATCAGGGATGGCAAAGAGAATTTCTCATTTGTAGCAATTGAAGAAATGAACTTGGACACTTCACCCTTTTTTACGTAATATCGGTCCAAGGTAGTCTAACTGAAAAAGAGTTATTATTTTGGACGCTCTGTGCTCACCAGAGTCGCGTTTGGGTAGGTAAAACTAATGCTTATATCAGGGATGGCAAAGAGAATTTCTCATTTGCAGCAATTAAAGAAATAAACTTTGACATTTCAGCCATTTATACTTAATATCGGTCCAAGGTAGTCCAACTAAAAAAGAGTTATTATTTTGGACGCTCTGTGCTCACCAGAGTCGCGTTTGGGTAGGTAAAACTAATGCTTATATCAGGGATGGCAAAGAGAATTTTTCATTTGTAGCAATTGAAGAAATGAACTTGGATACTTCACCCTTTTTTACTTAATATCGGTCGGTCCATGGTAGTTTAACTGAAAAATAGTTATTATTTTAGACACTCTGGGGCCACCAGAGTTTACATTCGGCTAGATAAAACCAAGCGTTATATCAGGGATGGCAAAGTGAATTTTCGTTAAAAATTCATATTTTTTAAAGTTTTAATATTTAAAATCAAAAACTTTATTATCCAAATCATATTGAACATTTTCTGATCAGTGAAAAATATATTAGTGCAAAGAGTCGTTTTTAATACGAACTAAACAAAATTATAGAATACGAGTAATAACGAATGCTTAAAAGCTTTTTATGCAAATAAAAAAAATAAGATAAGAAATATGGTGAAGAGAGAGAGGTTTGCTGATGTAACATGGTAATATTAAGTTCGAATGGCAGCAAAATAGTTGCAGCTACGAGTCTAACCAATTTTCCCATACAAGGCTTACATGCCCCTGTATTTCGTTTACAGCATTTAAATTATATATGACATTTCGACTGTTATGTAAGGCAGGGCCGAACTGTACAGCAGTTAAATTAGTAGGTGAATAGACCGATTTCTGTCGATTTAAGGAAAACTGCAACGAAAGTGAAAGATAAGTTTTGTTTCTACGATTACGGTTATATTAAATCTAATATTTGACCTTGACGAACTTAATAGGACTTTAAAAGGACTATTTAAATTCTTTTCTTTATGAAACCTTTTTTTGCCAGGATTTATAAAAATATTTTATTTTCTTACCAATTTAAATGATACTCCATACTAAAAATATTTTAATTATATTTCTAACAAGTTAAATAATTGAAATACTACTTTCTTTGTGGTAAAACACAAGCAACAAATTATTTTTCATTTTATATATTGAAAGTTTCCTTTCCTGCTGGTCTTGCTTTTATTCAAGTTCCATTTATCAATTATTCAAGTTCATAAAGAAAATTTATACATAAACAGGAAAATGTAATATTTAAGCAATAGAAAAAACAATAGTTTAAATAATTCCCATTGTATTGCAACAATTGGCCATTTAAAATCAAGAATAACAAGAACATCTGAAATCCCACGTACGTATAAAAAGAGCAACCAGTGAAAAGTTATTAAAAAATTAAAAAAAAAAAAATAAAAAATAGTAAAACTTTGTTCTTGATTATAAACTTTTCTTTTAAAAAAAAAATTTAAAATAAAAAAAAAAATATATTTTTTTATATGAAAACAAGTTCTTAAAGAGCTCATCTATAGAATATGTTTATCGTACCTTTGCTGCTCCTGCTTGTTGGTCTATTGTTTATGAATAGTCTATAAACATAACTGAGGAAAAAGCTGCACTTCCTTTAGTTGCCGTTTCCCTTTCCTGTATTTATTAGACACACTAAATTTGTTTGTTATTGCCACTGTATGTGTGTTGTGTCCAGAACATTAAAATTGTTTTGTTTTTTCTTTGGTTTTGCTTTTGGTCAACGTGACTAAAATTCAACAATTCATAATTTTAATTTAAAAACTTTATTTTTAGGGGCAAAAGTTGGTTTGTATAAAAAAATAAACTTTCTCTGACACACACAGCCATGAATAACGTGGATAAAAATATGAGTATAAAAAGCCCTTTAATATTTTAATTTTCTACCCCTTAAGCAAATTCACGTACATAAACTAACTTTTACAAATACTTTATACGAGGAGGGTTTCAGAATTATTCACAGAAGGTCTTCTAGCCGATTCAGCAATTTTGTAGCTTCTGTACAACACCTTGAAGGATCTTCATTTTAAAAAGCCTAGAGTAGTGCGTCTGATCTCCACTATCTATCTAACTCTTCTTCTTTAATCTGTTCATTGCTAGCGATATATGAAAATAAATCTGTACTTCGTAATGATTTTATAATGGACGCCAATAGCTTTCTAAACAATATTCTATTACAATATTTTCTTTTCATTATTTCAGCAATAATATTATTTAGGACATTATTAAATATTTAATCACGCTTTAGACACTTTTCATTACAAGTAAAATATATATATTATTCGATTATGCCGTATCGTATATATCCCTTTCCACGGATATGTTCTCTTAAAGAAAAGCAACAAAACGAAGAACATAAGTTTTGAATATCTCATATTATCTAGCGAATATATTGCACATATATTATTTATGGTTCATGCAAACAAACATACATACATGCGTAATTTCCACGGAAACTTAAACAGCATGTGTGTATGTATTACAGCAGCTGTGTAACTGCGTACTAACAACCACTCCATCACTCTCTCTCTCTCTCTCTCTCTCTCTCTCTCTAATCATACAAATACAAAAATCTGACAAAGAAAAAACTTCAAAGAATTCATAAGGGAGAATTATTTAGAAACGTACTGCATATACATACCTAAATATATTACATATACTATATATATATACACACATACACATACATACTCGTGTTACAAACAAACTCAACCAGCAATCCATGCAAAAATTTTTTTCCTCGCAATCTATTTATTTTTAAAGAAGAAGCAAATTTTTTAAATATTTTATATTATAACAGAATTGTTAAATTCCAATGAATTTAACTCACATACAAATTAAGGACACTTTTAATATTATCCGAAACTGAACAGCAAGTCTGGCTGCGAGCATAGTCATGTGCCTGTTTACACGGTTGTTCTGGGTTTGATACTCGTTGCGGTTTCAACGACATATTTCTGCATTTTTAACTCCAAATGTATGAAATGATTTTTTGGCTATATATCTTTTAATTATCAACCGATTTTGCTGATTTTTACATGTGGAAAATCGTAATGCAATTGAAATAGGAGGATTTTAAAATTTTTGATTTTATACAACATTTAAGCTCGATTTGCCCTGCGATAAAACTGCAGAGGACAGACGGACGGAATGAAATTGTAGTAGGATTTTCAAATTTTTGATTTTAGACAACATTTAAGCTCGATTTGCCCTGCGATAAAACTGCAGAGGACAGACGGACAGAATGAAATTGTAGTAGGAGGATTTTAAAATTTCTGATTTTAGACAACATTTAAGCTCGATTTGCCCTGCGATAAAACTGCAGAGGACAGACGGACAGAATGAAATTGTAGTAGGAGGATTTTAAAATTTCTGATTTTAGACAACATTTAAGCTCGATTTGCCCTGCAATAAAACTACAGAGGACAGACGGAAAATTACCCAGACAAAGCTTAACCAAATATTCTATATCGGAAAGCTATAATATATAAATTTCATACTCTGTATGAAACCTTCTATTCTTTTTGGAGAAGAATATAAACATTTAATAATTAAGTATTGAATCCATCCAAATTTTCTTCACGAATCATCTTCTTACTCTTTTTTTTACAACCGCAAACCCTCGTGATAATTACAAAGTCCCTATTTTAAATTTCATTGGCAATAAATTGCCCTCAGAATGATGCTGTCAGCTTAAATGGCTTTACGAAACAACTTTGAAATGGAAAACTCCTGTTTTTATATTTTTTTTAACTAACTTAACTTGCAAAGCTTTCTGCTTGACCACAGGAAAACACCCGGGTTCGGGTAGGAATCGAACCCGCGAACTCCGTTGTAGTAGGTTGCCCATTTTTCATTCGCCTACGGAGGCACCCGTTACAGTTAACCACATCCTGAGGCCCATCTCCTGATCACATTCTTTTCCTTTTTATTATTTTTCCATCTTCTGATTTAATTAATTTTGCCAATATTAATAACGTTGTAAATTCTTTTGATAAAAATTTTATTTTATTTTTATAAAGGACATCTAAACGAAAAACAAAAATTACTTGAAATCATTTCGGTTAATTCTGATTGCTACTCTCGTACATCCTTCCCAGAACACTTCTGTATGCAAAAGGAATCAAGTATTTATTCGCCTCAGGAGTATGAGTTCCATAAAAGACAAATACTCGTATGAGCGAGTGGGAAAAGTTTGAATCCTGCTCTCTTATTTGCGTTCAAAATATTTTTAGTTATTACAAGTAAATATTTATTTATTTTTCTTTTCTTTTTTTTTCATTTTATATTTACGAGTATTCACATGTAAAATTTCTGTGCAAATTTTTTGTTACTTCAAAGTTTATATTTTTCAACTGTTGAAATATTTAAATTTGGTCTATTTTGTCGGTTTTTTTTTACTTTTTTTGGGTTGGGGGTTGACAAAACTAGTCTGGTGTAAATTCATCATTGGAGTTGCATACCGTAAAACAGGCCTGAATGGATTGTGAGTTGGAAATGAGGCGGCAGTTTTTAATCACGTACTATTATTATAGTAATTTTTCATCTTTTCTATTCTGTTGCTGGCAGAGAAGCATTTTAATGATGAAAATTATAATTTTCCAAGTCACTTTGTTAGAGAATAGTGTAAAGAGAGAATTTAGATAGTCTGGAATATTTTGCATATTTACGCATTACCGATTTCACAACTCGTACGAACTCCATTGAAGGCTGACGACTACTAAATGTCAAAAAGGAATGATTATTTTAGTCACAAAATTAAATTTAAATGTGCAGAGAAAAAAGTTAAAGCTTTCGAGCCTGCTACCAAAAGCTTTGTTCACGTTTTACAGTCGATTAAAAAAAAAATCATGTTTCTGAGATTTATTTACATATGTATGTAGTATACTGACATAGAAGATCGCCAATACAACAGTGATTCTGCCGAGTATGTACATATACATAGAAGTGACATTTTTTTTATTTTATTTTCAGCACTGCCAGAGCACTGGGAATCGAACCCACGACTATAGAAACTTACTGACGACACATTTTAGAGTAAATTAAATAAAACGTTCATGTTTCTGCGATTTATTATTAGACTGACATGGAAGATCGGCAGTCCAACAGTGACTCTGCCGAACATGTTTAAGAGTGATATATTTTAATTTTATTTTGAGCATTTCCAGAGCTGGGGATCGAACCTACGACTGTAAGAACCAACTAACTACACAATTTAAAAAAAATTTCGGTTTTCTACGATTTATTTTTAGACTGACATAGAAGATCGGCAGTCTGGCAAAGACTCTGCTTTGCATGTGTGAACTTAGTATTTTTTCTATTTTATTTAAGGTACTGTCAGAGCTGGGGATCGAACTTACGACTATAAGAACCAACTAACGACACATTTTACAGTCAATTTAAAAAAATGTTCATGTTTCTGCGATTTATTTATATACTTACAAAAAAGATTGCCAACACAACAGTGACTCTGCCGAGCAGGTATGAAAGTGATATTTTTTTTATTTTATTTTCAGCACTGCCAGAGGACTGGGGATCGAACCTACGACTATAAGAACCGACTAAGGACACAATTAAAAAAATTATCGTGTTTCTACGATTTATTATTAGATTGACGTGGAAGATCAGCAGTCCAGCAGTGACTCTGCCCAACATGTTTAAGAGTGATATTTTTTAATATTATTTTGAGCACTGCCAGAGCTGGGGATCGAACATACGACTGTAAGAACCAACTAACTACACAATTTAAAAAAAATTTCGGTTATCTGCGATTTATTATTAGAGTGACATGGAAGATCAGCAGTCCAGCAGTGATTCTGCTGTGCATGTGTGAACTTGTTATTTTTTCTATTTTATTTAAGATACTGTACGAGCTGGGTATCGAACCAACGACTATAAAAAGCAAGTAACGACACATTTTACAGTCAATTTAAAAAATTTTTCATGTTTCTGCGATTTATTATTAGACTGATATAGAAGATCGGCAGTGCGGCAGTGACTCTGCTTTGCATGTGTGAACTTGTTATTTTTTTTTTATTTTATTTAAGATACTGTCAGAGCTGGGGTTCGAACTAACTAACGACCCTTTCAATACTATAATACAATATTCCTCTCTAAATAAAATCAAACAAAAAAAGAAACACATTAAGAAATAGAAAAAAAACATTATTATAAAACCAAATTGCCGAGCTAAATTTGATTATATGAGAACTTTACAAAATTATATTTAAGCTTATCGACAATGGCTGTGTTATCAATTACTTTGAGGCGGCTTAGAATTGTTAATGAGAATTTTGATGAGAATTTTGTGGCAGGCATATTCAGCATCAGCAGCAATACACTGTGAATAGAGAGTTATTATTTTGAAAGCTTCATTGCACTCAAGATGGTTGTGTCAAGTTCAAAAACGTATTTACCGCATGTTTCGCACTGATAAGAGAATAAAATGAAAACGAGCACAAAAGTAAAGTTTCGAATTTAGTTTAAAATAAATAGTTCTAATTAAACATTGTGAAACAGCGGCAAAACCAACTGCCACCCAGTTGTTTCAATAAAAAATAAAGCAAATAAAATTAAGCTTTCAGTTTCAAAACAAAAGGAAAATTATAATTGAATTATGAAATTTTGTTTAATACACAGTAAGTTTTAATTAAATAATTAGGCGAATAAATAAATGAAAACTAAAAAATTTATTAACTTTCCATTTGCAAACAAATGAAAATAAATTGGGAAATCAGCAATTGGATTTGTAATTGTGATCGGTTCGGTATGTTGGGGGCAAGAAATTACTGCTGAACATTTTACTTGGAAATTAATAGAAAATTCCTTGAATGCAAGCAAAAATACGGAAAACTTTGTAATTGCGCCATATCAAGCTTATCAATTGTACGAAGAACTTTTTGGCACAGGAGATGAGGGCAGAGAACTTGTAAATACTTCGAGTTCAGCAATAATAGTAAAACAAAAGACTGTAAATGCAAAAGAAGCAAATCAAACGGATTTGTTATGCTCTATTTCTTTAGCGGCTCGCTGGTCTTTCAACTTTCAAACACGTGACACCCACAAGCGTGTGTTCCATCAACATGGCAAAGTGAATGAAAAAATGTGGGTTGATTTTCTGCGCAAAGATGACACGTTTTACTACATTCATGATGACAATTTGAATGTCAGTATTTTGGAACTGCCCTTGAATGTTAAGGATATTAAACTTACATTAGTTTTACCCGATCAATGGAATGCCCTACCCGATTTGATAGAGTATTTCCTAGAAAACCCACAGCAATTTAATGATCTCATTAGGAAACCTCAAAAAATGATTTTGGTAAGAGTTTTGCTGCCAAAATTTCCTTTGACGTGCAAACAAGATTTGACGGATTTTATGCAGGTGGTACGTCCTCCCTTTTAATTCCTTGAAATAACGTTAAATGAATTTATAAAAAAAAAGAGAATTTAATTGCAGGTTTCTGGGCAGCAGTTGGAAAAATATGATCACGTCTATCAAGTATCAAATTTAGAATTTAATGAAAGAGGTATTGGACGATTTCAAAAAACAAGTGAGTAAATATGGAAATTATTTCCAAATGAAATTGCATGTCGCTTAAGAAGTCTGACTGCTTGCCTCTGTATGTGTGAAATACGGCTGATAATTTCGTTTACAGCAAAACTAGGTTGTTGATTAGAGTGCAAAGAATAAGAGGCGGCGGTATAGGAGGTAGTAATGAAGACAAGTGCATTAAATTATTTTATATTTTGCCATAGAAGCTGGGTAAATAGAATGCATAGAAGGGTACAATTGTGGCAATAGAAGTCTTTAGACTTGCATGGGCAGTTCTGGTGACAATAGATAAAATTTAAAATAGAAAAAAAAATTAATTAAAAATTAATCGACGAAGTTGAATTTCAGGACAACCTGTCACAAAGTTATGCTGAAAGCCTGTAATTTGTTGGGAAATTTGCTTAAGCCGCCTGCAGCTAAAGGCAGGCGATCTGGGGCTTGGGGAAATTCCATACCGCTGGAGTGAAAGCTTAAGACCTGCTAAAATAGGATTGTGAAGAGTATTTCAGTACGAAAAGTTTCAAGTATGACCAAAGAAGCTCTATAAGCTTCCCCGCCAATTTTGTTATTACATCTTTTATTCTCATTTTTAAAAATCCCATCGTTTGGAATTATGTAGCAAATTTTTCTGAATTTTTTATTCTTTTTCGAAACTCTGGTTCTAGTGGAATGATGTTCTTAAAATTACGTCCCCCAACCCCCTCTTCTGCACGGCTTAAATTATTTAATTTAATATTTTTTGGTTAGAACTGTATACGATCTTTTAAGCACAGATTGTAGGATTGCAATAGCGAAAGAGGAATTCCAAAATTATATTAAAATAAAAAAATTTTACAGTTTTTTTTTAGGTTTTTCAATTTTGCATAGTATTACAATTGGAAATTGGCAATTTAAAATTTTCGAAAATTAGAAAAACCCGCCGTCATGATTTTATATTTTAAATTTTACTTTTCCTTTTGTTTTTGTCTAGCGAATACTTTTATCGTCAACATATACGAGAATAACTATATAATGACTTTAGGAAAAACTTTTTCAAGGCTTGCCATGAGCGTGTTATTGTAATTCTCAATTGATTGTTGATTATGTGGGGATTTGCCACGACTGTTTGTTTGAGGATCTACTAACAAATTTGACTTGAGCGTTTACGAAATTCAGCTTAACCACACAAACAAAGCAAATAACAATAACCTAAAAAGGGGGAATACCCTGAATTATAATAAATTTCATTAATTGATAAAAAAAAATGAAAAATTAGAAATAAAAGAGTTAAATTGAATAGGAAAATTGTACTTTCGGCAAGATAAATTAATTGCTTTTCGCTTTAACATATCTTTCAGCTGTGTTATTTTGGAATGCCTATTCATACTTGAGGGTCTCCCCAGAAATCTTTGATATCAGTCATCCGTTTCTATTTTTTATAAGCGATAAAGATGGCATACAATTTTTTGGTCAAGTGGTGAAAATGCAACATTAATATATTAAATTATGAATTATTTTAAATAATTTTTTTTAACAAGTATAATAAAATTTTTTATAGTAGAAATAGAGCGAACCAGCAAATTTTCATTTTATTAAAACCCGTCAAAATTTCATTGACATTTATTTAAGTGCATTGGCTTTAATTAACGCGTAACGAGTCAAGTTACGCTTTCCTTTATTCCGTAATCACGTTCTAGGGAAACGTTTCTCTCTTGATTTGCTTTTACACAAATTTAACAATACAAAAAATAAAAGAATTCTTTTTAAAACTTCACGTCAGACTTGAACACAATGCAATATCCTCAGACTTATTTATAAGTACAAAAGATTTTCCAGTAACAAAAAATAAACGGAAACTTTATTAAGAAAATAAAACGAGATATTCAGGAAAAATATACACATACAAATAATGCAATCCAAATTATAGCAACATTTTATTAACAGTGTTAACACCAACACATGCACACACACACACACACACATCCATACAAGTTTTCAACAATACAAAATTTGTTTCAAAAGGCAAAGAAGGGAAATACGAGGAAGTAAAAGAAAGAAATGGCAGAAATTGTTAACTGCATAGACAATGAAATAAATGACAATTGACCACACAATGCCACTGTCATTGTCATTGTCATTTTTAATCTGTACTCGCAACACGAAAAGACTTAACAAACAACAGCCATACAAATACAATCAAATGATAACACCTACACAATACAAAATGTAATAGCCCACTCACACTCTCATACAGATATCCTGCGTTTTTTTAGAGGTTCACAACGTTCTGTTGGCAACACTGTTTATTTGACAAGCCATTTAATAGCTGATAGTTGCTTCTCGTTTAGTTTGCTCTGATATTTCATTATTGCTGGACTTACGCCAGGACTACGCTTGCGAATGGTCTGAAGGAAAAATTTTTTGTTGGATGGCTGGGTACGCCAGTAAGCAGGATTAGCCATAAGATTTTGTTGAAACTTCAGTTTATGAAATGCAAAACTTACAGATCCACTGTCTCGTCGTATGTGAAATGCATTTCGATTTGAACATTCATTTTCGTAAATATTTTCAACAATCTTTAAGCGTGACTCAATTCTTCACATCTCTGAACTTGAATTTGTCAAACACTGACACAGAGAAATGTCAAATCTTAAAGTGTCACTCTCAATTTAGATTGTGAATTTTAATTGGGCCAGCCAAATAAATATGCTGTCGAAAAAGAGAGCCCCATATTACTTCCGGTACTTCCAATCTCACTTTTAAAAGTCAAAAATTTTTCAGTGCTCTATAAAAATTTTCTTTTCACTTTTTTCTTTACACATTTATATCAAACATTAGATTTTTTAAAGGCTGTAAAATGAACTAGAAAAATATTTTAAGGATTTAAATACTGTTTCGAGATGGTTGTACTTAAATAGCTTAGCTAAAGCACAGGAAGTAGCACTGGGGTTCACTAAAGCGCTTTCGTTACTGCTGACTGTGACAGCTGAAAGTATCTTGCGTGCGAAATTTTATTTCGTAATATAATTTTTATTTCTATTAAGGTGGCTCACAAAAACGATATAGAAGGCAGTGTTTAAGGTAGTGCTTTACACTTAAAAAAAATCATAGGAAATATTAATATGTAGTTTGAAAAATACTTTAAATTTATAATTGTAAATATATCTGCAAAGGCAGGTATTTATTTTCAAAGTGGGTTATGTCCATTTTTAATTATTTTTTCTTTTTATTATTTAAGGCTTTGCGTTTCCATAAATTAAAAATTTGTTTGTATTTGGCAAATAATGTTTAAAATGCTGGCTAAAACTATGAATGTATTATTTTAACTAAATGGACTTGCCAGACTTTTAAAATTAAAGAATTGCTGAAAACGTTGATTTAAATGGATCAGGCTTGTTTTTAACAGTGACAACAAAATATAGTAAAAGTTAATACAGATATTTATTTATTCATTTGATAAAAAAGTGAAATTAAGTAAAGAAAAATTGCCATTCGCCGCAAAGATTTTCTAGCCATTTTGGCATTTTTATCAAGTGAATTTCGTATAGCTATGCCGCGATTTGTTGCTCTGGAAAATTGCATACTAAACACATTGAATTTCTGGCTGTAGGGAATGGTGAAAGTGCAAATAGCATTGTGTTCCTGCAAGTCCACTCATTTCCAATAAGGGTGTTACTCTGGCTGGCATTTTGGGGTTTCTCTATAGATTATGATTCCTTGATAATGGCTTTCCAACTAGTAAGCACGTGGAATATGGAGATTGGTTTTGGAAGAGGCTTCACTCTGGTCACGCACACATTTCCCCAGAACTTATGGCTTCAGAGGCTTGTTCTATTGACCTTTAGATAAATTCAAAGTGTATGTCTTTTACTATACTAATTATAATATAATGCCCCACATATTAGGATTCTACCTGTTTTTTACCATTAAGATAATTTTTTTCAAAAATGGACTTGGCCTACTTTGAAAAAAAATGTTAAAATTAAAATGTTAAATTAAAACTTTGAAAGAAAAATGTAAACGCAATAAAATTGAGAGAGAGAAATGTAGAGAGAGAGAGAAGTTAAATGTTTACAGAGAATGTCGAGCACAGAGCGGGCTGCCGGTTCGGTATTAAATAGCGCCGGCAACACAAATTTTAAGACGACTGTGATTTTTGTTGCAGAGTATGCGAGTACACACATAATTGGCAGTATTAAAGTGTAAAATGAAAAGCTTGTAGAAAATTACTTTTCCACAATTACAAATACATTTTCTTGCAACACAAAATTTGTTTCGAAATATTTTTAAAATAATTTTTTTCTATTTAAATGTAAGTTTTTAAGCTAAACAAATATAAAGAATGAAATAGAAAAATATCTGTGCGCTTTTTTTTAGTAGGAAAATACATAAAAAAAAGGAAAAGGAATCTGTATGTTTTAAGAATTTCGTTAGAATTTCCAGTCACGTGTGTGCAATCGCACAATTGCATGTCATTGTCTGGGACTCTCGTTTTGCTTTCAAATTTTTTTTTTTTCTTATTTTTATTTAACCTCTTCTTAAGTTGCACTAGAGGCTGCTGCTCATTTACTCGAACTCGACTTAAAACAAACTGACGTTGGTGTTGTTAAAAGTACACGAAAGCAAAAGAAAAACGTTGCATTTAATGGCGGGTGAATTATAAAACGTTGTATGCTGTTTGTTTTAAGATTTTGTTCTTTACACTTTATTGGAAACTTTAGAAAATCGTTATGATTTCTTTTTCATTTTCTCCTTCGTTTTTTTAATGTTTTCAATTTTCTTTTTTTGCACTTTTTTATAAATTTTTTTCTAGTTGGCTTTTCTTATTTTGTTCTTTACTGTTGACATTCGTCTAAAGTTTCATATGAAATCAAACAAACGGATACGGATACGCTAACGAACTTGAAGTGAACTTAAGTTTAAGTTTGCAATTGTCATCATTATCAGGTGGCCAAGACTGGAGGGGTATGTTGTAGCCAAATGCCAAGTCGTGCACGTTCTTATGCAGCTGAAGCAAAAGTTTTAAAATCTTTTAAAACTATTTCTGTGTGTTTTTGTCCTTTTTGGTTTTTTGCTCAGTGGCATTTCAGCTTAACAAACATTTATATTAAAAATTAAAGAAGTTTTTAGTAAAAATGCACGTTGCGTGTATTTATTTTATTGGCATGAGCAATCGGATGCAAAATTTGCTTTATTCTCGCATGATGGCTTTTAACTGAAAGCAATGAAATGGAATTTGAGATTTTCGATAATCCCAAAGTATTGCTGTTTTAATGGTTTTAATATTTTTCGTTATTTATTTTTATTATCATTATTATTCTTTGTAATCTTATAGTAATCTATTTAAGCCGTACTGGCAATAAAGTCTCCCAACTGCCAAGCGACATAGTACTGATCACCCCTTTAATAAGAGTGGGGGCCAAATGTTGGCCATAGTGGGAAAAAAGTTTCCATCTACGTCTCTAACTCGGCCAATAATGTGGGAAAACTGAATATTCCACTGCATCGGGCAAGGCTACTTTTTGCTGTACTTTTTTAATACCGCCTTCAGACACATTTACAAAATAGGGGTTGAAACCCCTGAATATCATGTACCCTAAAGGGTTTGACATAAAGCCGTGGTAATATAAGTTTAAGAATTCTTTAACTGCAGTGCACCTCCCTAACATGTTAGTAGTTTCATCAGCTATGAAAGTTTAAGGTTGTGGCTTCGATTCCTATCACCACAGTCATAAAAAATAAATTTTTTTATTTTAACAGCTGATTTTGTGTTCACATACAATTTTGATAAAGTCAGTTTTTATAATACAGTGTGTCAAATAAATTTGTTAATGTTAAAATAAATTTTTTGTAGAAATAGGTGTGTTTGTTGTAATTATTCTTCCCACATTTATTTGACAAACTGTACGACAGCTTTTATTGTTTATATGAAAAAAAAGAAATTTTATAAATTTATTCTAAAATTGAAATGATTTTACATTTTGTGAATGAATATTTGTGAATGTGAATGAATTATCAGCTGTTGTCAATCTCTCTAACTTGGCAGCACTGAATATGTACTGCATAAAACAAGGTTGTATTTCATAAAAACTATTTAAACTAATTCAAAAAAGGTTTTAAAATGGTTTTATGAGAATTAATTTGTATGGTAAAAACAAGTTTTAAGGATTGGCTTTAAAGTTAAAACCAAGTTTTGTTTTAAAACCAGGTTTTATCCTCAGTGTGAAAACACTATTAGAGCCCATTTAATTGTCGCTTTTGAAGACACATTTATACGGAAATAATTGTCGTTACAGCCAGAATTTAAAACTACTAATTATTTTAATTTAGCGCTGCAGTGTTTTTATATTTCATAAATAAAATTTTCCATCCATGCATTGTTTGCAAATGAATTGAAATTTCTATCTCTGACTTCAATAAATGCAAATTGCTGCCAACTCAACAACTGCACAGTACTCCATAGTACTGTGTCTCTAAACTCAGTAAATGCAACTCTGCGTAGGTTTTAGAAATGAAATGTATAGTATCACTAACTTCAGTAAATTCAAACTGCAGCGAAATCAACAATTCGGATGCAACTCTATGAAGTCAGTAACTCTGCGTAGTAACTGCAATTGAAATGTATAGTATCTCTGAAGTCAGTAAATGCAAACTGCAGCCAATTAAAGAATTCGGGCGCAACTCCTAGCAGTATTTATAAGTGAAATATATTGAGTAAATGCAACCCTGCAGCGAAATTTTATGTAATATTTATGTATTGTATCTCTGGGCTCAGTAAATGCAACCTAGCAGCCAAATTAACAATTCCGATGCAACTCTGCAGTAAATGCAATCTGCAGCCAATTCAACGATTCGGGCGCAACTCCTAGTAGTATTTATAAGGGAAATGTATTGAGTAAATGCAACCCTGCAACCAAATTAACAATTCGGATGCAACTCTGCCTAGTATTTACAAGTAAATGTACTGCATCTCTGAAGTCAGTAAATGCAATCTGCAGCCAATTCAACAATTCGGGCGCAAGTTCTTCTGTAGTACTTATAAGTGAAATGTATTGTATCTCTAAGGTGAGTAAATGCAACCCTGCAGCCAATTTAACAATTCGGATGCAACTCTGCAGTAAATGCAATCTGCAGACAATTCAACGATTCGGGTGCAACTCCTAGTAGTATTTATAAGTGAAATGTATTGAGTAAATGCAACCCTGCAGCCAAATTAACAATTCGGATGCAACTCTGCCTAGTATTTACAAGTAAATGTACTGCATCTCTGAAGTCAGTAAATGCAATCTGCAGCCAATTCAACAATTCGGGCGCAAGTTCTTCTGTAGTACTTATAAGTGAAATGTATTGTATCTCTAAGGTGAGTAAATGCAACCCTGCAGCCAATTTAACAATTCGGATGCAACTCTGCAGTAAATGCAATCTGCAGACAATTCAACGATTCGGGTGCAACTCCTAGTAGTATTTATAAGTGAAATGTATTGAGTAAATGCAACCCTGCAGCCAAATTAACAATTCGGATGCAACTCTGCCTAGTATTTACAAGTAAATGTACTGCATCTCTGAAGTCAGTAAATGCAATCTGCAGCCAATTCAACGATTCGGGTGCAACTCCTAGTAGTATTTATAAGTGAAATGTATTGAGTAAATGCAACCCTGCAGCCAAATTAATAATTCGGATGCAAGTCTGCCTAGTATTTACAAGTAAATGTACTGCATCTCTGAAGTCAGTAAATGCAATCCGCACCCTATTCTACAATTCGGTTGTAAATTTCCGTAGTAACTACAACTGAAAAGTATTGCAGTTCTGAAGTCAGTAAATGCAACCCTGCAGCCAATTCAACAATTCGTAAAATGGCCTTAAAACTTATTTAAAGCAACAGCAGCTTGATATTTAATTATTGTAAATAAATTAATTTTTGTTTTCCCTTAAATAATTGCATTGCAGTTAATAAAAGGGAAAACCGAAATGAATGTTAATAAAATGAAAATTCGCCGGAGGGATCTCACTTAACGTTTACATTTACATTTAAAAATTTGTCGTTTTAATCACAATTGGCAAATTTGCTGTTGTTATTGTATGCTATGTATGAAAGGGGTACCCTTTCCCACCCTCAATCACTTTTAATGAATATTTAGCAAACAAACATAATTTATTAGGGCAGTGTTAATAACGTTAATTAATTTTATTTATTATGAATGCCAGAGGAGAGAATATATAAGCCATTATAAAAGCATATTAAATAAAATTATAAGCTGTATGACGAGACAGCTATAATGAAAAACTAATTGAATTTTTACATTGCAAACATGCAGCAAAATTTTGAATAAAAAAAAGTAATGCATGACAGGTTTTCCTTTTTATTTAGCAGCCAACACACACACTCGTACACACAGCGTTTTTCACAACACAACTGCTTTACTAATTTACAAAAATATCAACATATTAAAAAGTCATTTAAAATTTATGATTAAATGAAAAAAATTAGTCATTATATGAGATCCTGGGGCGCACGAATGTTTTTATATAATAAGTTATTCAGTTTTGCATTAAATTTTTCCTAAAAAGGGATATGTGAAATAAGTTTGTGATTTTTAAATCAATTTCTTTATTGTATTTATATTAATTAGGCATTTTTATTTCAAATTTAATATTTTAAATACACCCAATCCTGTTTTACACGTTACCTACGTTCCAGAGAACACCGTGTAAACAAACCGTACACAAAAAGCAACAAAATAGTAGATCGGGTGTGTGGAAAGATACGCACAAATACAAAAAGAATTATGTGACCAGATGATACGATTTTTAAAGTATCTGCGTACCTACATATGAAACTATGAAGGTTATCAAAAATGTCTGGCAGCTCTTATTTACATGAGTAAACTTCATAAATACAGATACAAAAAATTTTACGACTTTTCTACTAGTTTTACTAAAATATTGAATTTACTGATTTTTGAGGCAAAAATAATTCCTTTAATTCGTTAGTCAAGACCGATATGCGCTACTTTTTTATTAACCTTAAGGAGAGTTTCTGTATAGCAACCTTTATATCGGCTTTCGTTACCCCCATGGGTCTTCGGCAAAACATTTTCTGGTTTCTAGTTTGCAAGTTATAAGTTCCAATTCCGTGGGCGCAATCTGTCTATAAATGAAAGCATATCAAAAAGCTTTTCCTTAGAGCTTGATTGTGTCATTTTCAAATTCCTTGATAATATTTATCATTACTTTGCATTAATTTTAATTCTATTCAAATATGGTTCAGTGGAGCAGCCTGCTTTGCTGCTGCTACTGATATCTTAACGTTATTGGCACTACTGTCAACGTAATTTGGTTCTGCTTGTTTTATTCACTTTTGCCTCCTCCTAAAGCTTTCACGTTTATGCTCTCATTTTCTTCACTTTTTGAGCAAATTCTCGCAACGATGAAGGAACTGTTACAATATTGAAAGATACTTAACAGTTGCTGTCCTTTTGTTGAAGACATATTCCCTTCCTTTAGGAGATTTTCTCAGTTTTCTGTCTTAAGTTTTACAGCTGGTGTCGCATCCAATTATTTGATAATTACGTGCTTCAATGAAGCGCAAAAATGTTCTACTACAATCACTTTAAATTTGATTTTGCATTGTTATTTCAATGCCACAAAAGAGCTGGCACATCAGTTCTGCTACCTTTTAGTCGAGATAATTTTTAAATTTTAGTTTTTTTCCCACTACTTGCCATTTTCACTGCTTATCACATTCAACAAAACGAAGGGCGCACTGTGGGATAGTTTACAAAAAAACTCGATCATACGATGCCTGAGAGTTTTTATCATCGGGTTTTTGAAAACTTCATAACGCCGGTTTTCTGAGATCCTTTTCTCTGAGACATAACTAGTTCAAAGTATGATACACTATCCTACACAATTGTATTATCTGTCAAATATTGCGTGAATGCTGAAAAAATAGGATTGGAGTGACCTAAAAATGTTTATAAGATGATAATTTTCATGAGATCAGAGTTGCTTTTACTTCCATCAAAAAAGAAAAAATTTGTTTGTATGATAGTGTGACTTCTACAACACCATTTGTATGCGACTTTTAAATATAGGACGGAATCACATCAGATTTTTCTGCAAATTAATGAGATGATTGTGAAGGATTGTAAAACATGGCCTTTAGCAATACGAGCGATTTGTTACGGTAATAATTCGCGTGGCAGCTGTCAAATTCTGTTGCGCAACTAAGCTGTTAAGGCACACCCATGCCCGAAAGTATTATAAAACTATTAAAGTCACAGTAAGAGAAGGAATGGAGCGGTCTTAGCAAAAAGTTTTCATATTAATACAACTCTGAAAGTAATTTCCGTATACAGGGCTTTGCAAAGCAAATTTTATAAAATGTTGGATGTTGGATCGGAGTGGAACATTTAACTATGTAACCTTTTTATGGCCATAAAACTTTCAAGTATATATTCTGAAATGTACATCTGAGTATGCTTGTACATATTATATTACGACATACGAACTTGTTCGAGTCAAGGGGTTAAGAAATAAAATATCGCCAATTAAATATTTTTAATATTTCACTAAAATTATAATAATATTTGTTACGAAATTTAAGATCAAGATGTGAATTAAGGACGAACGGAAAAACTCTCATCGAAGTCTGTCGCACCTCAAAAATCGGTTGCAATATTAAACAAGAATTATAAAAAAAGATTACGCTCAGCAGCTTAAAATTTAAACTATTATTTTTATTAAAAAATTCATAACTTTTTAAAAATTACTCACAGTTGCATTTTTAGTTTACACTCACACTCGCAAATTTTTTCCATAGACATGACAAATTTAGAAAATCGCACGATTTTTTATGATAATAAATCATAGCCTTAATCATATAAAGTAAATACAAAGTGCGGGTCCCACTTCTGGCAAAAAGATGAGATGACATTTGAGTGGCTTCCTAGGCGAATAAATAATGCACAGCCTACTAAACAGGAGGGCGCTGCTTCGGTTCCTGCCTAGACAATGGCTATGTTCATGCACACCAGTCGAAAGCTTTGCAAGTCGAGTCAGTTACAAACACCAAAACAAAAAATTATATCGCACTCTGACTAAATGTGAACGAATAAGCAAACGATATTTTCTATCATTTCTATCTTATTTTCTATCTTCTGAATATATTAATTTCAGTTCGAATATTTTCGTGATTTAATGCTTGAAAATACTTAAAAATTCTCTCAGTGTACTTCCTCCAAGAACTGTCTATTAATATAATTAAAAAGGAACTTGTAAAATTATATTTTAATTCTGTACAGTTTTCTCAGTGATGACTTTCTGCTATATAACTTCCTTTCATATATTATATGTTGACTTAAAAATATCTGGCGATGCAAATAAGCAAGAAGATGAAGCTGTTACAGCATTCCCTCGAAAAGATGAAAGGCTTAAATATTTTGTACAAATTAATTCATAAAGTAAATGAGAATTATGTAATTGATTAAGGAAACATTTAAAAATAGGTGCGAAAAAGTAGAAAGGGAATGTAAAACAAAAATACAATGCATGCAGAATTATGCGAGGGAGCACAAAATTAAAAAAATAAAGAAATGGTGTTTTCTTTACCGATAGTATTTGTGGAGCTGTTTGGCTAGACTTTAAATATTGGCGGATTAAAAGCGAGCAGCAACGGCGGTTGCTGGTGTAATTTCCGTTTTGTTATAGAGTTTACAGACTTTGCGACATTCGTGTCATCCTTTTGCGAAATTCGTGTTGTCCTTTTGCGATATTCGTGCAGCGATGATAGCTGGGGATAACCCTGGAATAACCACTTTTTGCTTAACTTGTCCGATTTGTTGGCGGAAGGTAATTTGTCGTACAAGCGCAATGCAAAGTGTTACTAACCGTGTAGTTTGCTTTCCGTTTGAAATGTCCTTATTTAAATATTAAATATTAATTATTTTTTACTTTAGAGCCACTTACTATTAAATTTTTTTTTTCTATTTTATGTAGAAGCAAACACCGATTTCTATTTCAATAATTATATGATTCCCATTTTATTAAGTTTACAATTTTTTCCCTTTATTCCTTTTTCCAGGATACGCGCCTTTCTTGCAGTCTGGTTCAATTTTCAAATAAAAAAATCCATCAATTAAATAAATGACAGAGATTCTAAATTATAAGCACAATTGGCTATACAAGATCAGAAAGGAGTATAATTACATATATATGTATGTGTGTGGATATACATATATAACACATATTTATATAACCATGTATCCTTTTTTAGTATTCCCTTTACTTCATTTTGTTGTAAGTATTCCCTTTACCTCATTTTATTGTTATGAATCTCAGACTAAATAGCAACAGAATTTAATAAGGCCTCTTATAGGAACGCAAGGGCAAGTGCCTAGCCCAATAACGACAATTGAATTTATAAACACAATATTTACGCGTTTCAAATAAAAGTTTTTGTGTCTGAGCAGCGCACAAAGTTTAAAGTGAAATGTAAAAAAACTTTGCCTGTGTAAATGAGGTCTACATTTAAGTATTTCAACTTGCATAAGCTGCTTTATATTACAAAATTAATTTTCCCTCATAAGTTGTACAGACGAAATGCAAAAACACAGAAATATGCAGCGCTTCAAATGCTTACATTGGCACACGCACACATTACCCGCGACCCTTCTTTATGAAAATATTTATAAAAGGATTCCAAATCAGCTTTTACTTTTGCAATAATTTTTTTATTTTTCTGCCTTTTAGCCACTATCCTTCATACTTGAACAAGTTAAAATGATGAAAAAGCTTTCCCCTCTATATTCTACAATCGTCCTTTTCATTCCGCATTAAAACGAAAATTAAATAAAATTTTAAGTAACTCTCCTTCGCTGAATTTTAAATTGTATGAAAAATGAGATTTTATAACGAAGCAACTCGGTTGTTGCTACAGATTGAATAAAATTATTGCCTTCGTGGAAAGGGTCGGTTCAGCATAAATTGAATAAAAAGATATCAGGAGAATTCGTTAATGGCTTTGATAAGAATGAAAAGAGAAGTCTTAAGAGCTTCATAAATGTTTGATTTTTACTCCAAGGCTAGTACTCGGGCAGGAAGACAGGTGATTACAAATTGGGTAGCCATTATATCAATTGGTTTATTTTGCCGATAAATATTAACATCGAAGCTAACTTTTTTTTAGTAACCGTTAAGGGATCGCTGACTTCAAACTAAAACGAGCCACCACAGGGTTGTATTCTGAAATTACTAGTTCGGCCATATTAATTCTCAGTTTAACTTGTTTTCGAAATGTTGGGATTCAAATAAGGACTTCTTTCTTAATTTTTTTTTATTCTCGTACGTAACTCACGAAAGGTGAAAATAAGGGTTACTTTTGGATCAGACCTCGTATGATGTGTATTTTTAGAAGTTCATAAGTTTGGTTTGGCCACACTGATTTATTTGACAAACCAGTTAACAGCTGATATTTGTTTTTTATTTAGTTTAACTTGACATTTGAATATCGATTTTGTATTTTGATCTCCGATGACGCCGATATTTTGCTGAATGCGCAGCATTCGATTTTATCGAATTTAACGAAATTAGGTTTCGGCATGCGAAAAATTATTTAAATTAATTATATTTGATTATAAAATAAATAATTTTTATAAAATTATTGTCACTTATGTTAAAAATTTGATCAAAAACTTTTCCCATTAAATATTTAATAAGTAAATTAATAAATTTATAATAATATATATATATCTTATTAATTATTATCTTGTTATATATCTATAGAAAAAAAAGCTTATAACAATTAATTGAACATATATATATAGATATATTAAACATAAATCTTGCCGGCATGTGGCTCTAACAGGACGCTGCTACATGGCACTCGGCCCCCTACAATAGATTTATTCATTCGTCTAAGCCAATAAACATGCTACTGAACACTCCCAGAGTTATTGGTGTTCCTTGGCACATGGCACAAGCCATTAAATTTTCTATCCAATAAAGCTCGTTTCTTTGATATTGCCAATCAAGGAAATGCTTTGTTACGATTTAAACTTTTGTAACTCGCGACAAAAACACTCTTTACCGCACTGAAAAGCAAATCGTTTATATCAAATGCTTCCTCTTCTGACTGGAAAACCACTAATGACCTTTATGACCTTCTATGTTTCTCATAACTGACTTCGTTTAAGTGTGACAAATAAAGGGAGACTGAGCAAAATTGCTTACAGATGTACACGAATATATAAAATTTTAATGAAAAAGTTTTCAATTTCTCTTTTTTGTATCCTGCAGTAGTTGGATGTGTTCAGACGTTAAATGAACTCTAAAAGTTGTCATTAAAGGAAAATGCTTTTAATATTCGCATTACGATGATGATTATTATTATATTAAAGTTAACTTTGGCGGCAATAAAGATTAGTTGCTTGTATTTGCTTTCTTTTTTCATTTGTTTGCTCGAAAAGTTTGCTCCTGCTAAAGTTGACATTGACTCCTTAATGGAATACGGCAGGGGAGGCTGACTTAATCGAATTATTTTGGTGGTGGGCAAGAAAACTTTAATGATTTATTAGAAGACACCGTTGAAATGTTTATAGTAATCGTTTCAAATAAAAATAAAATAAAAACTTTATAACGAACTTAATGGCCAGGAAAGTAATTATAATCGGATTAACTATGAAGTAATAATTCTATGTAAAATTTTCAAAAACTTGGACTACAAGGATGGCCAGGAAATAGAAATAATTCACAAATTTATGGTATTTATATAAAAATAATAATGTTACTTGTCATGACTTAATCAGTCATCGTCTTGAAATAAAATGAAGGTAAACTGACCACCAGCTGATTCTGGCAGAGCAGCTGACTTTCATTATATGTCTTAATGCGTGTCACAGCTCTGCATGTTAAAATATTACTGTGCACAATTTAACAATATATTTTTTCTACAAAAATATAATAACAATATTTTTAATAAAATTTTTTTCTAAAAATTTATAAATTTATTTATTCTACATAAAAATTAAAAATACTTTTATTTTATTGTGATGGCAAAGTAAATAAATTAAATTATTTATTAAACCAAAATAATAATAAATTTATTATTATTATTCTAAAATTACTTTATTCAGAAATAATGCTATATAAAATGATATCTAAAATATACATAAAATGAATTAATTAGTTGAATTAATTCAAATTAAAAGAAAAATAAAATAAATTTGAAAAATGCCCAAACAATAAAATATTTAATAAATGTCCTTTTTTTAATTCTGCCATTTTTATATATTGTTTCTAAAGCGTTAAAAAGGTGTTCTATGGAAAATATTTTTTACAATTATTTTTTCTTATTATGTAAATATTTTTTTTTATAATTATAAATATTTTCAATTTCCCACTTTTGGAAAGCAAATAAAAATAATTTAAAAGAAATAAAAATATTTTTCAAAATACAAAATTTAGTTCAAAATTTTCATACCTTTCTTCAATACCTTTGGTTTAATTTTATGCACTTAATTCGCTTTTGCGTTTACTTTTCGCTTTTACTGTAAAAGAAATGATTTGAACTGAAAGTTTGATTCAGTAAATTCGTTTACATTTTTGAATTTATTTGCCTTTGCGTTTACTTTTCGCTTTCAGTGTAAAAATTTGATTGAGTAAATTCGATTACATACATTTTGTAATTTATTCGCCTGTGCATTTACTTCTCGGTTTCACTGTAAAGGAAACGGTTTGAACTGAAAGTTTGATTGAGCAAATGTGATTGCATAAATCTTGTAATTTATTCTGCTACCTTAATTGAGGCAACTAAATGTTAAATTATGTGATTGAGTTTGCTTTGCCAGGAATTCAATTTGGCAAATTCAATTGACATTTGACAGCTGCAAATGTTTCTATTTTATTTCAACTTTTATTTGCAGAACTTTTATTTGTAATAATGGAATGTTCGAGAGAGAAATTCAATTCTTATTAAAAAAAAAGTTTCAGTTGATATAAAAATTAGAAAAGTTTAATAAATCAATATTAGCAAATGTAATTCATATGTTTTTGTGGAAGTTGATAAATGATACAGTCAAGTTATTGTATACAGTATACGCTAAGACAACTTGAACTTCAATAGAGCAATTGATTATTTTGCACAGACTTTGCCAGTATTGTGTGCACTTAATATTTTCAAACAAAAAGCATAAAAGATATAAAATAAGTCAATAAAGTTTAAAAAGAGCAAACAATAATATTTTTCAATAAAATGATTTTCTGCTGTTACAGCGCTTTAAATGTTTTTCTTACGTTTGCTTAATATTCCTCTTAAAGCTCTTTGGCACTTCAGTAGAGAGTATATTTGCTCAAGCAAATAGTAGAGAACTGCTGACTACACGAAAGAAATTAAAATATTCACTATTTGGTGATTCCCCTTTATGTTTTCATGAGCACAAATTGTAATTTATATGAAGCAAATTTGAACCGCGGAGAGGCGAATTTTTTTATCTAATTTCAGAGCATTGAGTGTATTGCCGCAAATGAGGATAATTTCCGAATATTCTAATTACAGAGTGAGTTAATTTCTTAGTGTTACTGTACTGCAATTGCCGTGATGGCTTACCATAGAATAATAAATTAATCTGATAAATTTAATGGCGTCAAGTAAATTCTAAACACTGAAGGCTGATGGGGACTTTGCGACAAAACCATTGAAAAGTTAAAATTATGCGGGATTCCAGCACAATTACTACAGATAAAATTGCCTACAATCGCTTTGCTGTATTTCTGTGAATTCATCTTGAAAGCTCTTTTGTCGAAGTTTTTGACATTTCACAAGTGGCTTTATTTTCTACACAATATATATAAAATGTGAATACTACTTCATATTCTCTCCTTTTATTAGCAGGTGCTGTTTATACAACAGCTGAGCTTAATTCCAGAATAATTAGTAAATGTAGTATTGCTTATATTCGTATTGCTGTATCTCACTGTAAGCAACACAAAAAGCTTTTATAATAGCAGAAAATCTTTATTTGTTCTCATGAAGTGAATTCACCTTGTAAGCTTTTATATCGAAGTTTCGTCATTGCACAGCTGATTTAAATTTCTATGCAATATATATAAAAGGTGAATGCTACTTCCTAAAGTATTCTTCTATAAACTGTTTCGATTCTGTTATAATTATTTTTGTTTATATATAGGAAATCAGACACAAAAAATGAATTTTTTTATTATTTAAGAAATTAATAACAATAATTAAATATAAATATGTTTTGTAAAAATCAAAGGAATACAATATATATAAATGGAATCAAAGGAATTTGTCTTAGCGTAGGGAGGGAATATGAAGTAGTATTCACATTTACACAATTATACACATTTTACATTTACAATTATACAGAATCGTACGAGTCATTTAAATGTAAATCTTATGAGTTTTCAACATATTTTAAAAAATCACATCAAAATGAATTTTAGATGTCACATTATCATACATAAATGATGCAAATAGATATTTTCTTTGCTAATAGTAAATACAACTCTGATCGCATGGAAATGGTAGCTTTAAGAAAATTATTATTAACTCTTCCAAATTGTACGACTTGTCAAAAAAAAAAAATTGTAACACTTAATATTTCTGTAAATCGTACGATTGTCTGGAATAGTCAATCATGACCTTTTATGTTTCCATAATTTGATCTGGAGTGTCTCTTTAGAAAAATTTTAGAAAAAAGTATTGGTAATAAAACTAAAATTTTCTACAGAGTTGTATTCGATAATGTTTTACTATAAAATAAAACCTGAAATTCATACCGAAACTTTTTCATCTAAACTTAAATGACTTTAAATTCCACACGACAAATTTTTTGCAAAGCTGTAAGACATGGACGCATAAAGAAAGATCGAAAAAAAAATTATGTGTAATTTAGACTTGTAAACAGTTTTTTAAGCGTCAACTAAGCTTGCTGGTGGAAGACGCTGACATATAGCCATATCCCTTTACTTTGTTCTTTTGTAATCTTGTAGCACACAGTGGTACAGATTTGGATTATGTTTTTGACAGATTTGCATTATATTTCAATTAATTCTTTTGTTCATTTAAACAGGCAATAATTTTATTAAAGAAAAGCATTTAAAATGCTTAGGGGTCCTAAAATATTTCGTATCTCAATTTTTGGCAAATTTTTGAAATACAGTGAGACGAAAAAGTTATCGCAAAGCAGTGAAATTTCGTTGTAAATAAATAGGCTATACGACGAAAGTTTAAAGAAGGATTGAATAAAAGTCATACAACTATTTCACGAAGTACACTCCACAACCACAGCACATTTTGGCTAATTCGAATTGTAAGTAAAAACCTGACTATTTTGATTAAGTACAACTAAATAATTTTTATTAAAATTTTTTATAGTTTATTTAAAGTGAAGTTGGCGAGTTTTCATATTGACCATTATCGAAATAAATTAACGTTGTAAAAATAGTTAAACATTTTTATCTGAATATTTAATAAGAGATATAAGTGCGAACTGCTCCAGTGTATCATAAATACAATTAAGAAGTGCAGCCACATAAACTCAAATAAAATCTTTTCAGATAGTTTTCTAATAGAAGAAAGTTTTTTCAATTTCTTGAGGAAATTCTATTGCACTGTATTTGTAAAGATATTATGGCTTACGATAAATCAAATCAAATAGTATGAAATATAGATATTGGGCTGCTCTTAAATTGGAAATTCATTTAAAACTTAAAAATAATGCCAATCTTGCTTCTGTCTATCCAGTGCGTATTGGTCTCAAGTTCAATGCCTGTGTGCGAAACTTATGCTTTTGTAATTCAATTTGCGTTTAGGCCCCATTGTGCAGCAGCGCACTGCTACGTCATATAGTTCTTGTAGTTAAAAAATACATTTCGCTTTTTTAACATTTTACTTTTTTATGCATTGAATTTTTTTTCTTCCTTCTTTGTATGTCTATCTGTATATTCGTTGGCACTCAACCTTGTTAATACGACATGATATGGAGTATTTACAACTACATCGTTCAAATGTGTATGTCCTATACTGCAAAGCCAGCAAAAAAATACTACACCGTCGAATCATGTTTTATTTTATAACTACACACGTCTGTTTGCAATGAATTTAAACGTTAATTTTATTCTCAACAGGGTGTGATTGTATTGAGGTCGTAATCTGGATTTTTTCTTCAACGGGCATTAGGAAAAATCGCCAGGATAATATTATAAATTTTAAATAATTAATTTGTTTACATTGATTAATAAATAAATTATTTATTTACTCGAAGACTTATATAAAATAAGCAGAATTGCACTTATAGTTCGACTTAGACAAAGTGTGCTGTAGATTTAGGATTTGCATGACACTTTTTTCTATTCCTTTTTTAAATTTCTTCGTATATGTAGTATATTTATACGATAAATTTTAAAGCAGCTGACAAAAAATGCGTATTTGCTTCTCTTAAGAAAACAGCACTCAGAAGGTGTTACGAAAGCGTTGGCTTCATACTTAAATGTCATATTATATGTCAGTGATATGTACTCGCAAATGCAACCGTTGGTTTTTTACTGCAGTTTTTTATTTTATATATCTATGCTACATAACAAACAGCTGTTTTTGCATAAATAATCATGATTTTCAGGATTTCAAAAACAATTTCAAAACTCTTTGGTATTCAGTATCAGTCGAGGAAGTTTTGCTAAAGTGTGCATGAAAAACTTTATTGCTCTTTTGTGTTAAACTACAACAACAAAATATACATACATATTTGGAATTGTAGTAGCATTTATGCAAGGCGTGTGCAACTCTGATAACAAAACAGCTGACAGTTTTAAATAATTTAATTTTTCTTCCCTAATAAATAAAAATACTTTAAATAAGATATTTCGGACTTTTTTATAACATTTATTGCCGTCATACCAACCATTTCAAAGTTGCACAAAACTGGAGTCTGCTATCTGGGGCAGAATGGATGTAAGTGGTACAGTCACAATAAAAAACGAATGTAAAATTGAATATTTACATTGAAATGACACTTAACTAAGAGCCAATTTAAATACGTACACAAAAACTAGCCATTACCAAAAATTATAAACCACAGTGAAACCACAATTATTCGAATCACGAAACCTCAACAAATCGATATAAATTGCTGATTTCTTTAACAAAATTTCAATTCGACCAAAACCCACACATTTCGGTTCCCTCATTAATTTGTATTTCTTTCGTTTGTTTTGCTAAACAAAATTAAATCGTTTTATTCATAAAATTATAGTATAATATAATATAGTTATATTATAGTTCTTAATTTCGATAGAAAACTAAATCTGAATAATGTTAAATCAGGCAACAGCTGGTTTGCTCGTTAAAATATAAATTAAAAAAAAGTTTTAAACACCATAAATGTCAATACTTTTTTATTGAAACCTCTCTTCTCAAAAATCCTCTCGAGCCGTTAGAAGGTCTCTAACGGAACTCTACTGTAATATCATTATTTCCTGCCAAATATTTTATTTCAACGTAATCTTTGCAGCATAGCCGCATTTTGAGCTGATGGAATATAGTACTTATAAAAAGTTATGAGAAAACCCCTTCTAGGCTAAAGGATAGAACCTTTTCAGCAAAACTGTAAACAGTGCCTCATAGAAACACAGTTCCTTATATTTGATTACCAGCGAATATTAATTGTAATCAAATTGTGTGTGTGTGCGCTCAAATCCCTGTGCAGTCAAAAATATTTTCTATATTCAATCGATTAATAATTTTTGTCTAATAAATAATTTAATAAAAAAATTAAATTAAAATTTTGAGAACCTTAATGAGAATAATTCAAATCTGCCTTTAATTGAAAACTTTCATATATTTCAGTCTCTACTCCCCACACACACACAATAATAATACAAAATTATGCAACAAATTAATTTGTATCTTCCACGGAAATAAACGAATTAACTGCAAAAAAGAAAACTGCCGTTATTGTATTAAAAATGTTCATTTCACTTCCTGTTTGCAAAACCCTTTAGCTTAATGTCAAAGTAGTTGTTGTAATTGCTGCTGCAATGCACGTAAAAAGCAAAATATAGAAAACTGCATTAAACTACTCGTATTTTACAGCTTGCAACACTTCTATTCTTTTCCTTTCAGGCACAAACAGGTACAACATATTACAACTTTATTGTATTTCATGTTGCAGTGAATGCATGACAGTGAAACTGAAAACAGTTAAAGTAGACAAAATTTTCATTCATTTAATACACGATTAATTGGTTTTGCATTATTTAAGATTTTTGGTTTTTTGGCAGAGCAAGTTGAGGTGCATACGCTGCATGAATGAGTGACGAATTTTAGATGGAATTAAGCATACGCCCGGCAGTGCGATTTGTTACATTTTTCAACGCCACAGATGTCGTTATAATAAAATGACACTAAAATTTTTCTCATTGCTCCACGGGGCCTAAACAGTAACTCTCGCCCTGTAGTGCGATTAAGTGGATTTTTTAACGCCACTGAATGTCGTTATAATATAATCACTCCAAAATTTGTCGTTTTGCTACTCGAGGACTTAACAGTAACTCTACGCCCAGGAGTGCCATTCAGTAAATTTTTTAAAGCTACGAAATATCGTTATCATTACTGGACCTTAGCAGTAACTCTCGCCCTATATTGCGATTTAGTGGATTTTTTAACCCCACTGAATGTCGTTATAATATAGTCACTCCAAAATTTGTCGTTTTGCTACTCGAGGACTTAACAGTAACTCTACGCCCAGGAGTGCCATTCAGTAAATTTTTTAAAGCTACGAAATATCGTTATCATTACTGGACCGTAGCAGTAACTCTCGCCCTGTAGTGCGATTTAGTGGATTTTTTAACCCCACTGAATGTCGTTATAATATAATCACTCCAAAATTTGTCGTTTTGCTACTCGGGGCCTTAATAGTAACTATACGCCCAGGAATGTAATTCAGTAAATTTTTTAAAGCTACGAAATATCGTTATCATTACTGGACCTTAGCAGTAACTCTCGCCCTATATTGCGATTTAGTGGATTTTTTAACCCCACTGAATGTCGTTATAATATAATCACTCCAAAATTTGTCGTTTTGCTACTCGGGGCCTTAACAGTAACTATACGCCCAGGAATGTAATTCAGTAAATTTTTTTAAGCTACGGAATATCGTTATCATTACTGGACCTTAGCAGTAATTCTCGCCCTGTAGTGCGATTTATTAAATTTTTCAAGCCACAAATGTCGTTATAATACAATGACACTAAAATTTTTCTAATTGCTCCACGGGGCCTAAACAGTAACTCACGCCCTGTAGTGCGATTAAGTGGATTTTTTAACGCCACTGAATGTCGTTAAAATATAATCACTCTAAAATTTGTCGTTTTGCTACTTGGGGCCTTAACAGTAACTCTACGCCCAGGAGTGCCATTCAGTAAATTTTTTAAAGCTACGAAATATCGTTATATATTATATGAGACTAAAATGTGTCGTGCTGCTACTCGGCACTTTAACAGTAACTCTCGTACTGTAGTGCGATTTAGTAAATTTTTTAACGCCATGCAATGTCGTTAAAATAAAATAACACTAAAATTTGCTTGATTGCTACTCGGGAGTTTAACAGTAACTCTACGCCCTGTAGTGCGATTGAGTGGATTTTTAACGCCACTGGAGGTCATTATAGTATAATTACTCCAAAATTGGTCGTTTTGCAACTCGGGGCTTTAACAGTAATTCTAAGAACTATAGTGAAATTCAGTAAATTTTTTAACGCCATGGAATGACGTTACATTGAAATAACACTAAAACTTTTCGGACTGCTATTCAAGAGCTTAACAGTAACTCTATTCGTTATCATTTCAAACAGCTGTTTTCGTTAATTTACAGAACTGTACGGCTCTACAATTATTCAGCTGTTTATTTTACTCGTAACAGCTGTTGACTGGAAACTCGACTTTTATTGCCAACTCACAAGCTTTGGACTTACATTCATATAAGAAAACATTTATATGATGAATTTAAATGCTTCAAATTTATGAAAAAATAGTCGTATACTTCGTTATAAAGTGTATGAAAATCTATAATACTGGTAAACTCCAAAAAAAAGTAACAAAGTTGTAATTTGAAATAAATTGTAAATGAATGAAGAGAAATCGAAATGAAAAAAAATCAGTCATCTGAACTTGAATTTTTTATTTGCCTTTGCAATGCTTGGAATTTTCTACAAAGTTGCCACATGATTTTAAATTAAAATAAATGGCAAACCGAGGTGGGGGTGTTAGTACAGTTTTAGTGAATTATGTAATCGTTACTACAAGCCACTACATACCACAAGATCATTAAAAGCAGCAAAACCTCACTGAATGCCACGAAATGGGACCGAAATATATTGGATGCGACTACAGAAATATTCATCGTGAAAGAGGCTGTTAATATCCCCATAGATAAATAGATAAAAATATTGAGTCGAGTAACAGGGCAGTCGAGTAAATACAGAGTCGAGCATTTATAACTAAACGCTAGGCCGGTATTAAAGGCATATGTGTTGGTCTCCAATATTACTGTTAATTTACCACTTGTCAGGGGAAAGCAAGATCAGCCCCTTCAGGGGCACAAAATTGCATATGTTGATACAATTATCTATTCATAGTTATTCAGTTTTTCCAAGATTCGCTTTAATTAATTTTGCCATGTTAATCCGTAATTAAAAATTTGTAAAAGACGTACCTGAATTAACCGTCTTAAACGACTTATTAACTTAAAAAATCATTTAATATTTCCCCATAAATTCTACATTCCAGATCAGTGTTTATATATGTACGTATCTGACAAAGTCTTACAAGTTATTACTATTCACACATACATACAATATTGTACATCCATGTACATGGGAGTGCGCACGTGTGTTTGCATCTATACATTTTATGATTGCGAACGTTTTGGCATGCATATTAACCAGGTAAAACTGCTTTTTGAAATGAAAATCTACTACTCGATTTCATTTTGCCTTTTTTTTTCATTTGTATGCGAGCGTGTACTCGCTTAGTGTGTGTGTGTAGAAAGGATTGTTACTTGATAAACAAGTACGCCTTCAGACAAGACATTACTTACAACTTATGTAGGATAGTGTATTTTCAGAAGTATTTCTAAACATAAACTACAAGGAAAAAACACGGCACAAGGATTATGCTTTATACAGCCAGTTACAGTGAACTGTCGATAACATGAACAAACTTAAATTATTATTTGCAAAATGGTGCACAATTTCGAACAGCAATTTCTTGTAACACAACACTTATTATTATAATTAAGCCGAGCTTTCGTCTTACCAGCAGAAAACCGCTCAGGTTTTGGCCGCAATCGAACTTGAGATCTTCAGCCAAGTTAGTACTGCGCGATAACACTAAATGACTCTTGTGTTGGTATCCCACATAAAACTGATTTAGAACTTTCCACAAATTGTATTGAACATTTAAATTAATTTCTATAGCAAAAATTTCCTAAACTAAGTTGTTAAGGCCATGTCTTACTTATGTGAGGCTTATGGACCGATTGAGAATGTTTACTATTTTTAAAGCTAAGAAAAATTACTTATCGCTGGCATCGAAAAATAAATGATTAAAACCAGTTAAAAAAGAATTTTTAGTTTCTCCTTTTTTTCTAAACTATATAAAAAGGTCGTATATCGCCCAAAGTATAACTTTATGTGCCTCACTGTTATAACTAATTCGTAGCCTCTTTCAATTTTCAATTAACGAGTTAAAGTAAAAATTTTGGCCAATAAAGTACTGTTTTGACGGAACTAAAAATCAGCTGTTTTTTTGTGATTTGATATCACAAACGAAACATATTCCGAACGTCAGAATTTGAAGGCGTACGGGATTTGTCGTCTATGTTTAGTCGTCCTGTTAAGTAACTACTTTAACTTAGTTGTCAGTGGCAATAGTTGACGTGTTACGCATCACGAATTGAATACATCTCGGCCATTAGGTTTAAAGTTCTGCATATCCGTCTATATTTTAAATAGCTTGGAGACAATACAAAAAAAAACACTAATGCTTTAATGTTCCGCTCTAATTGATAAAAATCTAAAAGTTTGAACGTCTCCTAATGTGATTGATGAAGGAAATCATAATCGTACACCAACAACTGCACAAACCAGAGCTGGAAAGTTGCAATAGAAATGCTAATTCACCAGTTTTTTTGTACGCCCCCCTTTAAACAGCAAACATACGGCAACCACGCATGATAGTGATCGTGCAATGATCGTGTTTTTTTTTTTGATCGTCTCCAGGTCTCTTGAGAGCAGTTAGTAGAAGAATAAAGTTGTTTATATTTTATAAATGCCCACATTAGCTAATGTGCACTGTATGTATCAGTTTTCTCATGTGTGCGAGCATTAAACGGATGTTAAAGGACATGAGTGAGTGTGAGTGCAGTATTTTGTGTGAAGTTTTTTTTCCAACTATGCGAAAGTATGGGAAAATGTCTGCTTTAGTTGGCAAATAAATACTAACGATGAAGACGTAAACTACAATTATGGACAAAAAATAAAAAACTGAATCTACTCACGTACAATTTGTTTTGCTTAATCCATAAATGGTTTGTTGCTTGTGAAGAAGAATAGTATAAATATTCAGCGGGTGGTCTGGTATTATGATGAAAAGTGCTGAAAAGGAGAAAAAAAAGAGAAAAAAGAGAAAATAAGAAACATACTGCAATGATAGTAAGGAGTCAAATATAAAAATTCAGTTGCTTTTGAACACGTACTAACAAAGTTTTTTTTTGCCCCGGTACAGAAATATACGAACACCAACCATTTTTACTTTGTACAATTAAAAAATTTAAATAATTTTATACTTTATCTTTTCCGAAGGATAAAATTAGAGTAAATCAAATTACAATACTGAATTCGTTACGGTACTGCGAAGCACAGAATGAAGAAAAACCCTTTTTGTGTAAAAAGAGACCGTAAAATTATGTTTATGTGCGAGAGGGAAGGGAGGGAAATTGATACAAATTCGTTACTGTTTAAATAAAAAGCATTGTTTCCGCCAAGATGAAACTGCTCGCAATTCAGAGCTACCACCAAGGAAAAATTGATCATCTTATCTATGATTACTACAATATTTGATTCTAAAGGATATAAAAAAATATTTTATATTTTTTTGCGATGTAAGGCATTTCACTAGTCTGAAAATGAAATGCAAAAATGAAATAGTTTTAACTGTCCAGCTGCCCTGTCTTATGGCGCAAAAGTCTCATGACAGTTTTAAATTGCTGCTATCCGGGATGAATAAAGCTTTTAAATCTTGTACAACAACACCACGATTTGTATAATATTACATGTCTGCTGGGAAAGTATGTTAAGAGGGTCCTAAAAATGCATCTCTATGACAGATTTTTTGATAAGCCAATAAAATAATAAGTTGCCATGCAATCAGAGTTGCATTCACTTTAAACAGCTGACGAGAAAATTTCCTATTAGCATAATAGTCCGGCACCAATCACAACATTTTGGAATCACCTCAGATTTTCATACGAATGAATCCTACGACTATGACGGGAGCTCCTAATATTAAAGGTACTTACCAAATCCCCCCATTATAATTCTTATTACATTGAAAGAAATTAAGATAAAATTATGAGATATAACAATTACGCCGTAAAATTCCCAATGAAGTTCCTCCTATTCCTGATCCAGATCAAAAAATAACATATATATATGAAGAGGTCAAAATCATTATGATTAGCAGAAAATAGCAATTTTTGCGATTAAACAGCTGAAAATTAGACGATAAATTGTAAATTTATTTGTGGGCTATTTTCCTTAAATAAATTCAATTTAAGGCAATTTATAATAATTGATAATTTAATTTATATTTCTAAAATTCCCTGTGAGCTGAAGCTGCAAAGCTATCGGCTTTTCCGCAGGCAACCATCGGCTGTGTAGGTAGGAAGCGAAACCGTGTCCTCCACTTTAGTCGGCTATGCATTATTCACTACAATAACGTATAAAAATTAAAAAAATTATTTTTCATTTCGATATCAGATTTCTAAGAATTGGGAAATTTATAAAATTCTTTTCCTCGCCTTCTTTTTTATACTAGAGTGCGGATAGACCGGAACAAACTTTTGTTGGATGAAGTATTAACATTTCACTTTATAAAATATAACATGATAAATTTATATACTTTTCAAGAAAATGTTATAAGTGTGAAATCATCTGATAGATGATCTTGAATATATAAAAATCTACTGGAAGAAAATTATGCTTTTAAATCCTCTTTCCAATTATTACATATTTGTGAATTATAATCTTTTTATAATTTTAATTTTATATGATTATTAGTCATTAATAAAAAATTAAAAAAAAAATTTTTAAAGCCCTTCAGAAATATATATGTGTGTTACACAGGGCAACAAAATTTCATATCTTGTGTAGGCAGCAGGTTTTTAGTAGCTGCGAATTGCAATTAATTTTTTTTTTGCTCAATCCTTAAATTGGAAAACAGCTGGATTTAATTTATTTTTATTTAATTAATTTATTTTTCTTTTACTAATTTAATTTTATTTAATTAATTTATTTTTATTTAATTAATTTATTTTTATTTAATTAATTTATTTTTATTTAAATAATTTATTTTTATTCTATTAAGTTATTTTTCTTTTATTCATTTATTGTTATTTAATTTTTTTTTTTTTTTTTTTTTTTTTGTATAAACAACACCTATTGGTGCATTTATTTTATAGCAATCTAGTATCTTAACACTAATAAGCTATTTGACTTTAACTTAAATTGATACGGTTAAAATTACAAAGTACTTATCCTATGATATATACTTTTTATTTCTCTTAAAGTTAAATATTTTGGTCACTATATACGTTCATGCGACTGAGTTTGATGTTTTGTCTGTAGTTAGCTCACTATTTTACACAAGTTCAAAAGGTTTCACTCGTTTTAATCGTCTGATTATGTCAACATTGCCGAGGAGCTGGTGAGCCTCAGTGTTGATATGGTGTTGAAGTCTTTGTTCATGACTTTGTGCAAATTTTTTGATAACGTTGTCGACAATCTCCACATCCAAATCCTTATGTATATTGTCATTTCTGATGTACCACGGAGCATTAACTATGGCACGAATTACTTTATTTTGAAATCGTTGAATAATCATTCTATTGCTTTGACTGGTGCAGCCCCAGAGCTGAATACCATAAGTCCAGATTGGCTTGAGGACTTGCTGATACAAGAGTAACTTGTTGTATATTGACAGGGCAGAATGTCTACCCAATAGCCAGTACATTTTTCTGTATTTTAATTTGAGTTCTTCTTGTTTTTTCTTGACGTGTGGTTTCCACCTCAGTTTTGCATCAAGGGTCATGCCAAGATATTTCGCTGAATTCTCGTACGGAACTATTTGATCATTTATATAGACTGGTTTGTGGTCGATTCTTTTATTAGTGAAATCAACATGCACAGATTTGGTTTCGTTGAGTTTTATACGCCATTTCACTGTCCAGCGTTCTATCTCAGTAATGGCTGTTTGTAACTTTTCTGCTGATTCAATGTTGTTGTCACCAGTGGCCATTATTGCAGTATCATCAGCAAACGTAGCGACTGTATTATTTATACAAGTAGGCAGATCACAAGTGTACAGGAGATAAAGGACTGGTCCAAGTACACTTCCTTGTGGTACACCTGCTTGTACATTCTTTAGATCAGAATAGGCATCTTCTTGCTTTATTCTGAAATAACGTTCTGATATGTATGATCTTATGATATTTGAGTACTGAGCAGGAAGAAACTTTTGCAGTTTATGATTTAACCCTTCATGCCAAACTTTGTCGAAAGCCTGTGCAACATCCAGAAATATTGTCGAACAAACTTTTTTCTCTTCTAGCGCTTTTTCAATTATATTGGTAATTCGATGTACTTGATCAATCGTAGAGTGTTGATTTCGGAAACCGAACTGGTGATCAGGAATGAGTTGTTTTTCCTCGACGATTGGTTTCAACCTTTTCAAAAGCAGTTTCTCGAATAACTTTGATATAACCGGCAGCAATGATATTGGTCGATATGATGTTGCTTCATGAGGCGGCTTCCCTGGCTTTGGTATCATAATGACTTCTGCAAATTTCCATAGTTGTGGCACATATTGTAGGCGAAATGTTGCATTAATTATGTTTGTTATTTTCAATAACGCTTTTTTTGGGAGTTCCTTTAGTATTTGACCAGTAATAAGATCAAATCCAGGTGCTTTTTTGGGATTGATGTTGGTTTTGATTTCTCTTTTGACTTCAGCTAGTGTGACGTGTGGTATCGGCCTCTCTGATTGATTTATAATATTAGGTAGAGGATCAGTGTCATTGGCTGCATTGGGTTGAAAGATATTTTCAAGGTGATTTGCAAATATTGCTGCTTTTTGTTCATTATTTCTGGCCCAACTGCCATCTGCATTTTTGATTGGAGGTATTTGCATAATTGGTCTCTTTAGATTTTTAGTAGTCTTCCAAAGTGAATACTCAGTACTTGAGTCATTAGTCACTGTACAGAGGAAGTCACTTATTGAATCATTTTTTAACTGACTGATTTCATTTCTTAATTGTGATGTTAAATTATTCAGTGTGGTTTTGTCGCGTGGATTTCTGGTTTGATGCCATTTTTTCCTCGCCTTCCTTTTTTCTGAAACAATATTAACTATTTCTTTAGGATAGTGATTACCTTTCAATTTTCTTTTAATTTCAGGTGTATTTCGCCACGCTGCGTTCTGAATATCACTGACCAGTTTTTCCACTTCAGAATCCAGTTGTTCTTCGGTTTGTAGTGGTACTGCTAATTCAATTTTATCTTCCAATGATTTTCTAAAGCTTTTCCAATCTGTTTTTTTGTTAACTAAGCACGGATTAGTTGACTTAGAAATTATAGTTTCGCTCAGTGTTAATACTATAGCCGAATGGTCCGAGTTTAACTCCAGGATTTCATCTATTTGCATGTAGTTACTTGATAAATTTTTAGTGACGAAAAAGTCTATCAGATCTGGCACTTTGCTGGGATCAGTAGGCCAGTATGTAGGTTTTCCAGTAGAGATGACCTCACATTTATAATCTTGAATTGCATTTAACAATTCTTTTCCTTTTGTTGTTGTAAGTCTCGATCCCCAATGTGTGTGCTTAGCATTGTAGTCACCACCGATGATGAATCGATTTCCTACAGTTTTGAACAGTTCTAAATATCTTTGTTGTTTAATATTGTGCTTTGGAGGGCTATATAGGCTAGCTATGGTAATATTTTGATTTTTGGTTCTAATACTTATCATCGTGGCTTGTACATCTTCTGACTGAATTTTGTTTTCTTCGAAATGTGCTATATTTTCTTTTATAATTATTGCACTTCCACCTTTTGCAGCGTTTTCTGGATGGGTTGTGTGATATATCTTATAACCTCGAAATTTAATAAATGATTGTTTAGTTAGATGTGTTTCTGATATTAGGCACACATCCACTTTATTTATGTCTAGGATTGCTTGTACCTCAGTTTGACGTTTAGGCAATCCATTTGCATTCCACGACAGAATTTTAATTGTGTTGGCCATTACTTCTTTTTTGATTTGGGAGTAGTTTTTTTGTTACTACTTTCCAATTTATTCACTCTCTCATTCATTTTTGAAAATGATTTTTCAAGTTCAGTCATTTTGTTCAGAATGAGTTGTAGACTTTGGTTAATGTCATTATTTTGCTTGTTTGCCATGTTTTTTTCTACTGTGTTCATTTTAGTGACCGAGGCGTAAGTTATCTTATTTTGTATGTTCTTTGTTTTATTTACACTCTGCATTTCTGGAGCGTGTTTAATATTATTTTTGTTGACTTTATTAGTTTCAGCAAGTTCAGATTTTTGGTGTTTGTTGGTCCTCAGTTTTTGTAATTCCTTTGCTACAATACATCCTCTGTAGTTGGCTGGATGATTTCCTCCGCAATGGATACATTTGGGTTCACTTTTATCACTTTTTTGGCATTCCACTGTATAGTGCTTACCAGCACATTTGACACATCTGGCTGGTTTGTTGCAATATTTACTAGTATGCCCGAATGATTGGCATCTTTTACATTGCGGGACAAGTTTAGTTGCCTTAATTGGCTCAATTTCTACTTTGCAACCAAGGATATTTTTGATTTCATATATTTTATCAATATTTTCACTGTTTTCAAAGAATAGCATAAACATATTAAGTGGAGTTTTTTGCTTCCACGCTAATTTATTTACTGCTGCTTTTATTTTATATCCTTTATGTGTTAGTTCTTCTATAATGCACTCTGGTCTGCATGTATGATGCAAGTTTTTAGCCATAACTCTAATGAGTCTAGTTTGTTTATTTTCATATGAGTGGTACGAATATTCACGTCTGTTTAATATTTCAATTACAGCTCTGTATGTTTCTGTATTATTACAATTAATTTTAATTGTTGTATTATTAACAATTTTTGTTTGAAAAACTTGGTTATTGATTCTTTTTATGAGCTCTTGGTATAGATCCTCATATGAAGAAACATTGTCCACAATGATAGGTGGAGGTGACTGTTCTTTTTTGGTGTTTTCAGTATTATTTTGTTTGTTTATATTTTTGTTTTTAGGAGCAGCTGGCGAGGGTGGTGTATTCATTTTTCTTTTTTTGGTATTATGCTTGACCCTTATCCAATCAGTCTCCTTAGCTAACTCATCCTCATCTGTATGAAAATCAGTCTCTTTATCATTAACAGGTGTTGGTGTACTTGCTTTTGATGAGATATAAGTTTTTGATCCTCCAGCCCTCGAAAAAGTAGCCGGTCTTCCTCTTAGCAGATTTTCCTTGAGCTCATCAATTTGTTTTTGTAATTCCGATGCGAACGCATTCAATCGGGTGATCTCATTATTTGCATCCTGCCAGCCATTGGTCGCATATTGCCATTGATTGTACAGTAGCTGTTCATTTTGGCTTCGTTGACAATTTTCTTGAAATAGTATCTGATTTTGTTGACTGAGTATATATTGTTTGATGGTATTTTTTTCTATTTTTGCTTGTGTTTGTTTTTTATTGCATGCCGAATTGACCTCCATTAAAGAATAGAAACGACAACCAATGAACGAACACAAACTTTATGGTAAGTTTCTAAAATGTTAATTTTCGTATCACTGGAATAATGCAATTTTTATTTGTCTCTGTCCTCACTTAAATGCAATGCACAATAACAGTGTTTCTGTTTAACATTTTTTTTTTTTATACCGTTTTCTTGAACTGTTAATTTTAAGAAATATGTAGTCCTTGTGTATTTGATTAATTTTATTTTTTTTTTTTTTTTTTTTTTTTTTTTTTTTTTTTTTTTTTTTTTTTTTTGGTTTTCTTTTATGCGATAAGAAGAATAATCAACCGTACACGACGACGAACGTTATTCTACTATTGTTATTTAATAAATTTATTTTTATTTAATTAATTTATGTTTCTTTAATTAATTTACTTTTATTTAATTAATTTATTTTTATTTAATTAATTTATGTTCCTTTAATTAATTTATTTTTATTTAATTAATTTATTTTTATTTAAATAATTTTTTTTATGAATTTATTTTTGTTTAATTAATTTATTTTTCTTTGATTAAATTTAATTTAATTAATTTATTTCTCTTTATTTAATATATTTTTATTTATTTAATTTATTTTTATTTATTTAAATAATTTTTATTTAATTAATTTATTTTTATTTAATTAATTTATTTTTTTTTTTATTAATTTATTGTTATTTAATTTATTTATTTTTCTTTGATAAATTTATTTTTATTTAATTAATTTATTTTTATTTAATAAATTTATTTTTCTTTTATTAATTTATTGTGATTTAATTAATTTATTTTTTTTAATTAATTTATTTTTCTTTAATTAATTTATTGTTATTTAATTAAGTTATTTTTATTTAATAAATTTATTTTTATTTATTTAATTTATTTTCTTTAATTAATTTATTTTTCTTTAATTAATTTATTGTTATTTAATTAAGTTATTTTTATTAAATAAATTTATTTTTATTTATTTAATTTATTTTCTTTAATTAATTTATTTTTATTTAATTAATTTATTTTTCTTTAATCAATTTATTTTTCTTTGATTAATTTATTTTTATTTATTTAATTTACTTTTATTTCATTAATTTATTTTTATTTAATTAATTTTTTTTTTAGAGTTAAATCTTTAATTTGATTTGCTTTTAAGTTCTTTATTTAAACAACTTTCTTCATATAAGCTTTTATTAGAGGGCAAATTTATTTTTATTTAAAAAAATTTATTAGTTATTTAAATCAAAATTTTTTAAAATTTTTATTCATTTTTAATTAGAAGTTATTTAAACCTAGTTGTTCTAGGATACCTTTAAGTAAAAGTTCCCAGACAATCTGGGCATAAGAACCGAAATAATGAAACTCGAGGCACTTTTTTCATCTCGCCTACAATACAATGCTATGGAACACATAGTTTCTGAGCACTTTTATAAATTTTTATTTATCCCATTTAAACCAGCAAAATTTCCTATAATAAAAAATTCTTACATTTATTATTCAAAATAATAAAATTCTTTTCTTTTTTTTTTGCCTCATAAAGAAATCCAAAAAATGTTAAATGAGTTCATATCAAACTTAATGATTTAGTCATTTTTCAAATAATGTTATTTAAATGACTTCTATACATTATCCTTCACACAAGAAAATTACCCAACCCAGCCTTTCTCTTACACGTTCGTAAGTGTTACTTTCATTTTCTTTGCTTTTGTTGTCTGCTTCTAGCAATTGTTTCAACTTGAAACTCTTCAGAAGATGGCGCTCAAGTATTATCTTAGTGACACTCCATTAATCTGCAACGAAGTATAAAAACCACAAAGACTTCTTTGCTGCTTCCAGAATAAAAAGAGAGACGAAAACAAAAGCAGGAACGAAGATGAAGTGCAAGAAAATTCGTTAGAAAATAGAAGGAAAATCTTAAATACTTCCTGGCAAAAGTCATGCAAACACCAACAGCACGTGTATTCAATTGCATAAATATTATATTGCAAGTTTTGAAAAATACTTAAGAACGAGAAAAGAAGGAAAGTGCAATCCTTAAGAATGACTTAAGGCCAAAACGCTTTCCAGCAGTCATACAAATAGACTGACATTAAATACTGTAGCATCAACGACAATTACAACAAGTGGAAAAAGCTTAATTTTAAACGAAAGGAAATCACATGCAGTTAAAAAAATAAATAGTGACAGAAATAAAGAAACACTTGGCTAAAGCACCGATAAAATAGAGAGAAGTGAGGCAAAGAGATTCTAAATGAATTAAGGATAACAGTAAGGCTAAATACATCCTTCTGCATTTCTATTCCTTTTATTACTTCTAAAGGATTTTACTTGAAACACCGTTTTTGCTGGCTATAGAATTCCTTTTTACTGTAACAATTCGAGATTTGTTAAGCAGAAAAACTCTTTCTATAGGAAATTCCAAAATATCAATACTGTCGATATAATTCTCCATTTAGTTCTTATATGAAATAAGATGCTATGAAAGCTTTATAAATCATTTTGGAAAAAGTTCATTTTGCTTTAACATAATTTCAGTAGCTTAAACTTGAATATATTTTTGTTATTTTTAATGAAATCTGGTTAGCTGGCATTACCATTAACAACTTTAGTTTAGAGTAAATGTAATAGAATTATATTTCCGAGTAGCTCTTCCAATACCGTTTTAAACTTTTGCGTCAAATAAATATTTAATGTAAAAAATTAAATGTAAAAAATCAATGTAAAAAAATTTGCTGCCTTTAGCGCCACTGTGCCATGTAAGCAAGCGAATTATTTTTTGCCAATTACAAGAATGTGTTAGTTACATTTTCCTAAGCCTTAAAGCCACGAAATGAAAATCGTTTCGAATGCTAGATAATGCAAGTCAAAGAAAAAATGTTACCAATTTGCAAGCGCTTAATAAAGTTGAAGATGAGCCTCTCTGTGGGCCTTTACAAACACCCTTAAATTCATTAAATGTTTTAAAATAATGATGTGCCCTGCTGTAAATATTCATTGGTCTCATCCACTTCACATATTCTGAATTAGGATTGTCAGACTTTTAGGCCTTGGCATTTACCAACTTACAAAATTTATTCATTGAATACTTGTGTGTATAAATTGAGACAAAATTTCTGCTGAAAGTGAGCGAAATCTTAAATTGCGCATTACAGGCCCTTCTGAACAGGCTACACAAGTTTGTTACTTAAATTTTCGTTCTCAACAAATAAAGGCCCCTTTTTAATTTCAAGGCCAATTGATTGCATGCAGCTGTGTAGCTGCATTGCATTGCTTGATAAATATATTTTTGTTAATACGTTTAGCACTGATGGCGGTGCTGGGGGTGGTAGTGGTGTTGCCTCAACTAGACGTTAAAGACAAATTACACAAAACAATGACAAATTATTTTACATTTTAGCAGACAACAACATTAATTTTATTTTAACTTTCTGCTCAGTTACATACCATGCACACAAATACCACTACACAGGCACTCACATATTCTTCGTAACAAACATTTATGGTTCAGAAAGCCATACATAAATTTTCCATGTGCAGTAAGTCTGTCGGTTTGTGTTACTGTGCTTTTGTATCTGGTTGGGTATTAAAAAGGAATCTTGAAAATTTTCCTTGCTTTTAGTCGCTTCATTGGTAGGGATTGAATTATTTGTATTGCTTATCTCTGTTATCCTCTTCAGCCCTCCTCAACTATAATTTCCAAATTCCCAACAGTTTAACGTGTTATTGTTGTTTTATTTTTCCTTTAAGCCCGTGTTAATGAGTTTTTCGAGTTTAAATCCTGTGTTGTTCTAGTTCTTTTTATTATGTGGCTTTTTCAAGGCAGCTTATTGATGATGCGAGGCTAAGGATATTAGAGAGCTTTAGGTGGTGATTAATAGTTTTAACGTTTAAAATGTGTATTAAAACGAAATTTGTTACTTTAATTCAATCGAATTAGAACAGTGGAAGGCAGTTTCCTAATGATGGTTTGAATAGCCCCTGGCAACAGAATAATTTTCAAAAGAATTTGTGGACAAGAGCTTTGAAGAGGGTTACAAGCATTTTATAAGAGTTTCTGAATAGCTTTTTTAAAGTGCCTTAGAATAGTGTTAGAACAAAACACAGGCATTGCAAATCATTTTTTTAAGCAGATAAATATGAATTAAATGAAAGTTCTTCTTTGATTTAGTTAAATAATTTCTTTTCTGGAGTTTAAAATGGTTTATTTCTTTTTTTTTAATTACCATTAAAATTAAAAGATAATTTTAAAAATTAGATTTTAACAAATATTGAAAAAACCACTTTTATTCTTATTATTTTTTCTTTTTTATTAATGAAAATAAGAAATAATATAAAAGAGAATATTTAATAAAAGTATTTAATAAGAATATTAAACGAAAACATTTAATAAAAATATATAATGAAAGTATTAAATAAAAATATTGAATTTTACATTCAGTTACAATTTTACATAAAAATATTGAATGTAAATATTTAATAAAAGTATTTAATAAATATATTCAGTAAAAGTATTATTATTAGAAGTATTTAATGGAAAGATCTAATAAAAATATTTAATAAAATTGACAATTAAAATATTTTAAACAAATATTTAATGAAAATATTTAATGGAAATATTTAGTGAAATTATTTAATGGAAGTATTTGATAAAAATATTTAATAAGATGGTAATTGAAATATTTAATAAAAATATTTAATGGACATTTTTAACAAAATTGTAAATGAAAATATTTAATAAAAGTATTTAATGAAAATATTTAATAAAAATATTTAATAAAAGTATTTAATAAAAATATTTAATGAAACAATTTAATGAAAAGATTTAATAAAAATATTTAATAAAAGTATTTAATAAAAATATTCAGTGAAAATATTTAATGAAAAGATTTAATAAAAATATTGAATGGAAATATTTAATTAAAATATTTAATAAAAATATTTAATAAAAGTATTTAATGAAAATATTTAGTGAAAGTATTGAATGGAAATATTTAATAAAAGTATTTAAGAAAAATATTTAGTGAAAATATGTAATGAAAAGATTTAATAAAAAATATTGAATGGACATTTATTTAATAAAAGTATTTAATAAAAATATTCAGTGAAAATATTTAATCAAAAGATTTAATAAAAATATTTAATAAAAGTATTTAATGAAAATATTTAATAAAAATATTTAATAAAAGTATTTAATAAAAATATTCAGTGAAAGTATTTAATGAAAAAATTTAATAAAAGTATTAAATGGAAATATTTAATTAAAATATTTAATAAAAATATTTAATAAAATTATTTAATAAAAATATTTAATAAAAATATTTAATAAAAATATTTAGTGAAATTATTTAATGGAAGTATTTAATAAAAATATTTAATAAAATTGTAATTGAAATATTTAATAAAAATATTTAATGGACATTTTTAACAAAATTATAAATGAAAAGATTTAATAAAAGTATTTAATGGAAATATTTAATAAAAATATTTAATAAAAGTATTTAATGAAAATATTTAATAAAAGTATTTAATAAAAATATTCAGTGAAAGTATTTAATGAAAACATTTAATAAAAATATTGAATGGAAATATTTAATTAAAGTATTTATTAAAAATATTTAATAAAAGTATTTAATGAAAATATTTAATGAAATTATTTAATAAAAATATTTAATAAAATTATTTAATGAAAATATTTAATAAAAGTATTTAATGAAAATATTTAATAAAAGTATTTAATAAAAATATTCAGTGAAAGTATTTAATGAAAAGATTTAATAAAATATTGAATGGAAATATTTAATTAAAATATTTAATAAAAATATTTAATAAAAGTATTTAATAAAACTATTCAGTGAAAGTATTGAATAAAAATATTTAATAAAAATATTAAAAAAAAATATTTAATGAAAATATTGAATGGAAATATTTAATTAAAATATTTAATAAAAATATTTAATAAAAGTATTTAATGAAAATATTTAATAAAAATATTTAATAAAATTATTTAATGAAAATATTTAATAAAAGTATTTAATAAAACTATTCAGTGAAAGTATTGAATAAAAATATTTAATAAAAATATTTAATGAAAAGATTTAATAAAAATATTGAATGGAAATATTTAATTAAAATATTTAATAAAAATATTTAATAAAAGTATTTAATGAAAATATTTAATAAAAATATTTAATAAAATTATTTAATGAAAATATTTAATAAAAGTATTTAATAAAAATATTCAGTGAAAATATTTAATGAAAAGATTTAATAAAAATATTGAATGGAAATATTTAATTAAAATATTTAATAAAAATATTTAATAAAAGTATTTAATGAAAATATTTAGTGAAAGTATTGAATGAAAATATTTAATAAAAATATTTAATAAAGTTGTAAATAAAAATATTTAATAAAAATATTTAATAAAAGTATTTAATGAAAATATTTAATAAAAGTATTTAATAAAAATATTTAATAAAGTTGTAAATAAAAATATTTAATAAAAGTATTTAATAAAAATATTCAGTGAAAATATTTAATGAAAAGATTTAATAAAAATATTGAATGGAAATATTTAATTAAAATATTTAATAAAAATATTTAATAAAAGTATTTAATGAAAATATTTAGTGAAAGTATTGAATGGAAATATTTAATAAAAATATTTAATAAAAGTATGTAATTAAAATATTTAATAAAAATATTTAGTGAAAGTTTTAAATGGAAATATTTAATAAAAATATTTAATAAAAGTATTTAATAAAAGTATTTAATAAAAATATTCAGTAAAAGTATTTAATGAAAAGATTTAATAAAAATATTTAATAAAAGTATTTAATGAAAATATTTAATAAAAATATTTAATAAAAGTATTTAATGAAAATATTTAATAAAAGTATTTAATAAAAATACTTAGTGAAAGTATTGAATGGAAATATTTAATAAAAATATTTAATAAAAGTATTTAATAAAAATATTTAGTGAAAGTTTTAAATGGAAATATTTAATAAAATTATTTAATAAAAGTATTTAATAAAAGTATTTAATAAAAATATTCAGTAAAAGTATTTAATGAAAAGATTTAATAAAAATATTGAATGGAAATATTTAATTAAAATATTTAATAAAAATATTTAATAAAAGTATTTAATGAAAATATTTAATAAAAGTATTTAATAAAAATACTTAGTGAAAGTATTGAATGGAAATATTTAATAAAAATATTTAATAAAAGTATGTAATTAAAATATTTAATAAAAATATTTAGTGAAAGTTTTAAATGAAAATATTTAATAAAAGTATTTAATAAAAATACTTAGTGAAAGTATTGAATGGAAATATTTAATAAAAATATTTAATAAAAGTATTTAATAAAAATATTTAGTGAAAGTTTTAAATGGAAATATTTAATAAAATTATTTAATAAAAATATTTAATAAAAGTATTTAATAAAAATATTCAGTAAAAGTATTTAATTAAAATAATTAATGGAAATATTTAAATGAAATATTTAATAAAAGTGTAAATGAAAATATCTAATAAAACTATTTAATTAAAATAGTTAGTAAAAATAAAAGTGATCGCCAAAAAAAGCGATCATCGACAGGATTATATAAATATTCATTTTCGAGGCTTTTAATTTTATTTAATTTTATGTAAATCAACGCAATTCCGTATAATACATACTCTTTAGAAAAATACCATTTGAAAATATTGTAACAATTTGTAATGCTACGCCTGCTACAAATACTGTTTTCATGTTTATAATTTGTAACAAAATTCTGTTCTAAATGTTAAGAGGCTAATGGACAATAAATCACTTAAAATGCAACTAATTAAAATAAATATTTTATAATATTTAAACTTAAATGCGCATGTGTTTTGAACAAATTATTAAATTTCCAATTATTTCGAATGTAAACCCCACAATTATTAAACGTTGTTGCTTTGCGTTGTTTAAATTTCTTTTTTTTTCTGTTTTTCCTTTCGAAACGAAAAATATGTTGGCCGCCGGTAGAGCTGACGACTAATTTTTAATTTTGTGGTTTGAGAAGTGATTTTATTTTAACCGGCTGACAATAAAACAATTGTTAGAATAACAAACACGCTGAAAAAAGGCCACAATGGAAACAAGAAACAAAATTACAAACCGCAAAATTGCACTGTCGAGCTTTCTCGTCTGGGCTTTGTTGTTGTTGGTGATATTTTTATTGCTCTTTGTAACGGCCCGGTCAATGGGCCTTTTGGAAACTCGACGCACAACCAAACTCTGAAAACACGGTACGTAGATTTTTTTGTTATTCTAATTAAAACTGTATTTAAAATGTTAATGTGTGTATGTGTGGATGTGTTGTAGCATGTGCGTGAGGAGTAGAAATACATAAAGAGGCGAAAAATAACAATATTGAAAACATATTTTTCATGCCAAAAATAACATTCGAATTATTTATTATAAATTATGTAAGCACACCAAATCCTCTTTTTGCAGCTTTTTTTCTATGATTTTGAAATAACACTGTTTAAGAAATGAAACTATTCGGTGGCAGAAATCTACAAAAGTGCTGTGAGAAAACAAGTTTTTGTATAGTATGTTATAGTTAATTACTAATTTTTAAGCTTTATAAGTCCTTTGAATTAATTTAATACCGTTATCGAAATAAGGACTTTTTATTATATAATTTTTCTTGCAAGTGTAAAAAGAGGATTCAGTGTACTTTAATTTTTCTCTCCATTAACTGTTTGGACAGTATTAAAGAGTTGTTAAGGACTTTAAATCCGCTACACTTAAAATTGCTGGATATTCTTTAACGAATATGACTCATGTACCGCACAATGCCTACTGTAGAGTACTGAAAATTTTCAAAATCTCTGGAACAGAGAGCTTCAAAACTTAATAAAAAAATTTGATTTCTATTTACGAAATTTAATAATTTTATGCAACATTGGAATGTAAATTAAATGTAAAGAATTTATTTCCAATAAAATATTTTGTATTGTTAAACAGGTACCCTAAAGCCTCACTTTAGTAACTCGGTAAGACAACGAATATATTTTTAAATATTAAACATTTTTTTAAACATTCATTATAATATGACTACAACTACAGAGTGAGTATTCCTTTCAAATCTCTGCTTTATACTGTAATGCATTAGTCAAGTCATTGCCAATTGAAGTAACTTTTTCCCGAGTTGTAGTCATTTAAAGAAAAATTTTTTTTATAAAAATCGAGTTGAAATTTTTGACAGTTGCACTATCTAGACAACAAAAATGTAAAGTAAATTACCGATGAAAAACTCTGATAATTAAGAAACTTAAAAAAAAAGTTAGCAAAAACTCATATAATTATTTCATTGTGTAAACGAGTCGTATATTCTCTCACAAACTTTAAAACTGCCAGAGTTGTGATTTATTTTAATAAAAAAAAAGAACTTGTTTAATGTTTTCAGATTTTCTTTTGATTTACTCTTTTCAACAATTGATTTTTCGCTGCTGTTTACAAGTAAGCTGTTATATTGTCCTTGTTCACATTATAACAAAAAACGACATCCGCTCGATAGTGGGACGCAAAAGTCAGCAAAGGAATTATAAAAAAAGCATAAAGTTTTAGTTATAAAAAAGTTAATAAAAGTATATTATTTTCTTTATTAAGTTTCTTTGTGTCACAAGGGACAGAGTGGAAAATAACATCAGCTTAACTTGATTCAACTTTTTTTCAATTATTATAACTTTCAAATAAATTCCTAGTAACAAATGTAAAAATATTTAATTAAAAAAGTTTTTTTTTTTTTATAAAAAAAGTTATAACTTTGAAGTTAGTAACGGAATATAATACTGGTTTACATGATGAAATAATTACATGAGTTTTTCCAACTTCTTTAAAAGTTTCTTTCGTCATCACCTTTTCATTTCATCGTTACTTTAATTTATATATTTTTTAAAAAAATTTTTTTATACATTATTTTTTTATTATATTTTTTTATTTTTTATTATATTTATTATTTTATATAATTTCGCATATTTCAATTTTTTTTATATATTTTTTTATTATTTTTATTTTTTTTTTTTTGTTATTTTATATAATATTGCATATTTTAAATCTTTTTAAATTAACAAATTTTAACAATAATTTTTAAATTCAGCTTTAAAATTTTAGTAGTAAAAAATATTCAAGTTTGTGGCTGAATGGGACGGAGTTTACATTATGAAATTTTTTTATTTAATTTTTCTTTAATTTCTTTTATACAAAAATTACATTACAAGAGTTTTCTGCATTAACAGTTCCATACAACTGAAAATTAGAAACAGGAAAAAATTATGAATAGATGTTACGTCATCACATTAAATCTTTGAAAAGTAAGGGAACATCTTGTATCGACTCCAGTCTAGCACTAGAATCCTTCAGAGAAAAATCTGCTTATCAATACAAAATAACTCTTGGGAGGAACCACTTGGTTTTTCTCTCTTTATAGAAGAACTCGAATTTTACGAGAGTTTGGCAATGATGTGTTTTTTTCTTGATGGGATCTTTAAGATCCTTAACTGATAATTCATCGAAGGCATCATATATTTGTAGTTAAGGCTTGTCTGGGGTACCATCACCAACGGTCTTGACAATGATGTCCTTGCGGCCGTCTCTGACGTCCGCTAAGGACAATTACGATTTTGTTTTGTTTCATAATTTTCCTCATTTTGCTGGAGGTCTTATGGTTCATGGGGTATATAGAGAAGGAGGAATAATTTCATTTGGTGCTTTTTTAATCCTTTAAAATGATATTAGCAAAGTGTAATTATAATTACATTTAAAAAAAGCTAATTATTGTGTATCTAAATATTGTCTGTTTCAGCATTAGGTGTAAAAGTAGATGCAACTCCTGGACGATTAAATCAAACATCCTTCATAACAAATCGACCAGGATTATTTAACGGACAATGTTCAGAAATTTGTGGAGCAGATTTATACCAATTGGAATTGAAAGAATTTCAATTAATTATTTTATTAAATGAATTTATAATAATTATGCTAACTATTGTGAAAATTAGTTGTGTGTCTGTATATGAATATTAAATTTGAAACAAGAGATAAAATAGAACTAAAAAAAATCCTGTAAAATTAAAGGCATTCCTATTGAGCCAACGGGTTTGCTTCTCTCTGGCATGCAATTAATCTCATAAAAAATGCAGCCTTACTAAGGCTGCTTGTCGCTATAATTTTTGTCTAATAACATATTCAAATCATAATAAAACAAAAAAGTAGATGAAACAATTTCCAAAATTATGCAATTATCTACATTAACTTTATGTTTTGCCAGCAAAACCATTATCCTGCTTCCTTTTGCTGGATATCAGCTTTGACAAACGAATACTAATCAATGGTTGGAACCACACTGCTAACAGAAAAACTGAAAATTGTGAAAGAGGCAAATGTAAAGCAAAAGCCATGCGGAACAAACAGAAAAACAACTGGCAAGTGAGTGGTGTTATTATTGAAGCTAATGGCACTCATGAATTATAAATGAAATGCAACAACATAAAAAGTGAAAAAATATTACGAGCAGAGCAGAAAACTATAAAAAAGCCAAACATTTTACAAATGGACACTTGCCACATCCGTAGTAGTCAGACAAGCATACCCATCTACACATATATGTACATAAAAATACACAACATGCATACATATATATGTATATATCTATATATATATATAGATATATATGTGGTCATATGTATTCAGTGATATTGGAGCAAACGTGCATGGGCTCATCAAATACGGCAAAATACGTACAGAGTTCAAAAACCAGCACCGGAAATGCTTTGTAAACAGCCACACACACACACACTCGCACACATTGTTGCTGAGCAACATTTCCTACTTATGCTTGTAATAACGTTATTTTCTACATTTTCTGTTCTCTTTGCTAAGTTTTTCCTAACGGCTTTTCTATTTTAGTTTTTATACTTTCACCAGCGAATGAAATGTAACTAATGTGTTGTAAAAATCTATGGCCTTACACTCTATTATTAACCCGTTCTTTGTTTCCCATTTTCCTTACAAGAAAATTTCAAACGCTAACTATTTATATAGTATTTAAAAAAAACGAATAGAAACAAAATATTTTATGTACAGCAGTATACAGTATTGAGTTTAATGTTCACAACTGCTTCTGCTATTTAAATACATTTGCCTTGATGACCGTTTTTCCCCCATTGCGTACTTCCGTTTGCTTGTAGACATTTCTTTCCTGTTTTAAGTTTTTTCTGAATTTTCATTTTACGATTTTTTCTTCCATTTTTTTTTTGTAGTCTTTTTTTCTACTCGGCTAAATGGCTTAACGAGCTACTATTGTATTAACTATTGCAGCAGCAATAATATTTTATCGTTTTAAATATTGTTATTAAAGTTTCTTTGAGTGCGGTGGCTGCTGGCAATAGCGCAACAGTTTGTGGGGTTTTGTCAAGAAAAATGGCTGATCTCAAATATATATTTCAAACCAAAAAAAAAAAATTTTTTTTGTAACGGGAAATACTTTTCCCGAGAAAACATTCATCCAATCCTAAAATCAGAAAGTACAACAAAAAAAAAAAATAAATATGGCAGCATTAAATTTCAAAGACATCTGTTGGTTTCAATTCAAAATTTCAAGAAAATAATTTGGAAATTAGACAAGTTTTAAGAAGAAGAAAAGGAAGAGGGGAAGGTATTCGTATTGCTGCATTTATGGCAAATAATTTTAATGCATAGAAGCTATAAATAATTTTTTATTTAAATTTTAATTACTATAGAGCTAATAAAGCATTATTTTGCTAATTGTTAGCTTTCTCTGGGAGCCAAAAAAAGCTTTTAAGTTTGAAATGGACCATCCCCAGCGAACGTCTTTTTTCTCAAAAATTGAAAATACAAATCCATAGAAATGGTACTGCAATAGAATTAAGTGCAGTCACAGCATGCAGTAGCCCTTCTAACATGTAATACTTCCAGGATTACCCATCATTCATTGCCATCATCGTGTTATTATTAGTTCTTTGTGGTTTCCGCCCAGCCAAGAGCAATTTTCTTTTTATTTAAATTATATTTTAAAGGAGTGAAATATTTTTATTACCAAATTCATGAACATGTGCCTTCGGTAGAAAAACTGGTTCTCTTGCGCTTTTAATATAACGGGGAGGATAGAAAAACAATTTTTTTTTGAGGAATCAAAAATATGAAAAGCTTTTAGAAGAAACTTTAGGATAAATCGAAAATATAAAAAGCTTACAGAAGAAACTTTAGTATAAATCAAATGTATTAAAAAGCTTCTAGAAGAAACTTTAGTATAAATTCAGTTAAGCGGGCGAAACCCTTTTGTTGTCTAACACCCTTCTATACAAAGCTTGGCCTGTGCCAAATCCTCTATGATTTGAGTAATTCGGATCAGACAATTATTTGTGTGACACACTTTGTATTAGCCATTTAAATGTAACAAAAGCTCTCAAACAATCGTTGAATAAATTAAGGAATAGACTAAAGGAATTAAGAAATTGGCAATTCTTTTGAATAGTTATTGAATAGTTATAAAGCTTGCTTCGACAAAGTTTCATATACGACTTCAAGACCATAAAAAATTGCCTTACAGTGTGAGTGTAGAAACCCTAACTTAAACTTATTATATTATTCCTGTTATAGTAACTTCAAAGCTTCAGCAGGTGAAGACATGCATAAACAAGACCACCAACACTATTAACATTTCCAAAACGTAAAAAAAAGGAACTCAAAAATTGTAATACGCATAATAAAGGACGTGAGCCCAATACTTAGTAGCGTCTACCAGATGACAGTTTCAATAATTCAATTCTGCTGACTGCTATACGATTTCTCTTTTTAAAATTATAGCTTCTGCTAAACACCATGCCATGCTGGCCACCCTTTTTAAGGCAACATGATCAGTGCCTCCAGCAGCTCAGTGAACTTTGAAGAGACTGAGATTGTCCCTCGATAACGACATACAAAAATATTTGCTTCAACGCAAACCAAGTCAATTTGTTTATTTTCCTGTTACTTTACGAGTGGAGTCGCTTCATGTGACATTCTGCTCAGTTTGGCAAAAAATCAAATAAAAATACATTTTGAATAAAATTTATTAGCAAAAATATTTTTAGAGTAAGTAGGAAATAAAAAAAAATTTATTTAGTAAATATATAGTTAAATATTAAATAAAAAAATCGTAAAAAAATTTTTAGAAATTTTTAGAAATTTTTTTCAATATTAAAGCAATTTTAATAAAAAATTAACATTAATTATTGCCAAAAAATTTATAAAATTTTTAAAAACTTTTTATGTAAGATAATGAATGCAGCGCTCTCGTATATTAAATAGATCTCTGACGCTACGAAAAATGTTAAGCCGACTGACAAGCAACCAAGATTTAACAAGAAATAACAAGTTACTGCACTGCCTTTAAATTCCCCTTAAAACTAAAATGTTTCTTAATTAATTTCTACAGCAAAACCACGATAACTTAACACACATGTACATAAATAATTACATTTTTACTAAATGTAGAAATAATTGTACATATTTGCGGGTAGTAAAAGGCTCTCTGCTAAGTATTGCGAATTTGTGTGCAGCAAGCAAATGCACGAGGTGGCGTATACGTTACATGCGATTGTATTGCCAGAGTATATGGTCTGCCTGTGCGTATGAGTTATAAATTATTGCCGAATTCATTAAATATTCAGTATACGCAGCGATATGGCTTAAGGATAAATTTTTAGGAAACGAACTCAAACAAAATGTATGAACAAACACATTTGCTGTTTTCTTAACCCATTCTGGATTGCTGTGCCAATTGTGGAACACTTTATGTTTGATTGCCAATAACAATTTATGAATAAAAGAAAGTTTTTTTGTGGTAAGAAAATTTGTATTTCGAAAAAAAATTGTGTTTAATTTCATTAGTCACCGGGGGGTCTTTATATTCTTTTTGTATTTCCAGTGCCACATAAAAATAATGATTTTACACTTTGCATTTTTGCTCGCAATTTAAATGGCTTGAATTATTTTTAATATGTTTTTATTTATATTATTAGGAATAAATTAACTTGCTTTCTTAAATTAATTTTGAGAATACTCTGAAATTTGAGATATATAAATTTCTGTAAATATAGAATCCTGGGAAAAGAAGTTTTCATTTCAAGGAGAAAGATTTTTGATACAAATGTTTATAAGAAGATCTGCATTCCAGGGAAAACTTATACAAATCCTTTGCAATAAAGTAAATAAAAAAAAAAATTCAAAAACAAATAAAATTTCTAAATATTTTATAAAATTATTGGAATATCCAGTTTTTGCATATAATATTTATTATTATTATTTTTAAAAATCCTCCTTATACGTACGACTATAAAATAATTTTTATATAAAGTTCACATCTCTATATTCAATTGTTAGAAAATTACTGATTTACAATTAATTAAAAATATTGGCGTAAAAAAAATATATCACCAAGAACTGATATTTTATTTTAGATTTTTATAACAATTTTTGATTTATTTATATTAAATAAAGATTTTTTTTTTAAATTCTCTTTAGCATTAGATCCACCAAAAGTGAACGACTAATGGAATAGTTTTGCAATTATAAAATTTTTATTTATAAAAAAATAAATTTTTTTTATTTTTATTTATTTTATAAATAAATTTTTTTTATTTTTTAGGATTATAATTTTTTATTTTTATTCTTTTTCCCTATAGAAGTATCCGCAGAATTGAAAATAAACAAAAATACTATAAACAAATTCATCTTAAATAAAAGTGGAAGTAATCGAGTCTGAGCAGGCTTTATCTTCAACTCAAGTTCTATAAACCATTCCATTTTGCATTACACTGAGCGCAAATTAATCATTGGCAATAGTGTGCTTAAGAACTTTTAAAGCGTCTTTTCAATATAAATTGGAAAGTTTACTTAAATTGCGAGTAGGCTGCATTTAATATAAAAAAGTTGTAGAAAATTTTCCAATTGGCCAGAGAATTAATTATAAAACTGATACAGAGTTGCATTTGAAAATGCAACTCTGTATTAAAAATATTTAATTTATAAGAATGGAATAGAAAATAAAATAATAATAATTAATAATCTATTATTAATTTTAAAATATTTATTTGTTTAATTAATATATTAATTATTTAACTTTAATTCTCATTTCCGCTAAGAATGAAAAAGTTTTAAAGAAATTTTAAAAAAAAGTTTGTTAAATTTTATAAAGGAACAAAACTTTTGTTTGCAAATATGAAAAAAATTAATACGTAATAGTTTTGCCACATACGATATTCCGATTTAAAAGATCTGATACAAAAAATTGGTATAAAAAAAGACTAACATTTTGTTAATAAATTTTATTTAAATTCAATTAAAATCCTCTAACACATTTTCTTGCTTTAGTTTGCCTTTCCAACTCACAAACTAATAAAAATATTTATAAAGGAAAGTTTGTCTACACAGAACACAAAACAACAACCGCAGCAAAACCGCATTGAGCCATAAATTATAAATTTTAAAATTCACTAACAATTTTTGTTTTGCCTTTTAAACATTTATTATTATAACGAATATTATTTTTATTTTTTTTTTACCAAGTTTTTCTAATTTAGAATAAACTATGCAAGAGCAGCTTTACAGTGACAGACACTGGTAGGCTCCTCTAGTTTTGCAAACAGTACATGTAATAATTTCACCTTTTAAAACTGCTTTATATATTCACACGAAAGGATACATAATGTTACATACCGCTATTAAGAATTTTTTTTTTTAAAATAAAGCATTCTTGCTCTTTGCCACGGTTGGAGGAAAGACAAAAAAGTTTAGAATTTTATGGCTCTCAAGCTGAAAAAGAATAAAAAGGGTCTGAATTAAAGTTTTGCCTAATTGAATATTTCAGTTAAGTACCAAGACGACAACTGTTAGGTTCTCTCCTTATTTTTAATCGTAAAATATTTGAATGTATAACTATTCGTATTAACCAGCGAACATTTTCTTAATAACTTCAAATATAAATTATGGTTGGTAATATATACATTTTTAAGCAAGAAAAAAGATAATTTAATTATATTCTAGGACAGTACAAAAAAAATTTTAAAATCAAATTAAAACTTCTTTTTTTAAATATTCCCCATCACTTATACACATTAACTAAAAACTAAATGAGAATTACAAAAAATTTTGAAACTTACAACTCAATTATGGTTTTGAGCCGTACTAAGTATTTGCTACAAAAGCCAACAACAAAACAGAGTTAAATAGAGTAGAGATAAATTCAATGAAATCGTTCACTGCAAAAGAACAAAATAAAACACACACTTTTATATGAAAAGAATTATTTTGACGACAACAAAACTATTTTAAATCTATTTTAATTTTTATGAGAAATAATGAATAAAAATTTTGCAGCCGAATTAGCCGATATTGAAAGTCTTTTATATTATTTCATAAATATAATATATAACAAAGACCATAATGAAATTAACATAACCAATAAATTAAAAATCCAGAAGGACATAAGGTCCTGTGCCATGGTGTTAAAAGTTATAGCACCAACAACAATTTATATTTAAAAAAGGAAAAACATTTTTTTTAATACAGTTGGGCCTGCTAGTAACTAATTTTATTTTATGATAAAAGAAATTTTTCAAATTAATTAATAATTAGCTGGGCTGGCTTTGGCAGCAGCCTTCTGTCTTAATCTTTTCCTGTAAAACATACATAGTGAAAAAAGGACAAATTTAAATAACAAATAAATAATATTAAAAAATTAAAAAAAGACTTTTGAAATTAAAAACTTAATTTACGAGCAATTTAATCAAAAATTAATTTATATAAAGCCGCCAAAACGGAATCATACTATTAAGATTATCCTGATTAAAGCGAGTGATTAATCCCCCACTGCCCAAATATATATGCATAGCAGATACAGATTGTGTTCGATTCCTACCACAGGTAGCCATAAAATTAGGTTAAAAATTTATATTTATTTATGTTTCATTATTATATATTATAAAATTATAGACACTATTTTGCTCAAGTTCTTTAACCCTTTCGCACTGTACGGTACATAAGTGTACCACTCACACTTTCAACATCTTGAAAAGCTTTAATTTAAATGTTATTTGGTTGTGCATTGCACCATGTCGTCTCCAAATTTTGCCTAATAGATTCTAAAAAGTCGCGACGAAGTCAAAGGGAAGAGCATTGTTAGTTCTTGTGCGATATTGGCCGTGTAATCAAAATAAGGAACAGTTCAAGTTTTTGCAAGTATATGCAATTGAAGCTTGTAAGTATTTTTAAAAATATATGTATTTTGAAGTTATTTTAGTGAGCTTTGCACCATATCACATGAGCATTTTATGTGAAAATATATAGTTTTGATATAGTTTGTTTTACAGGACGGTTGGTGCTTATTTGCACTACTTAACATCCCGAGTGGTACAGTGGTTTACCACCACCCCTTCAGCCAATTAGTTATTCATTCTCGGATTTTCGTTCGCCGATAACTTATTTATTGCTTACTTAAACCGTTGACACCAAAAATTTCATTGCAGCATTGCTATTCGAATGTCGGCTCGAAAGGGTTAATATCTGAGCTCAGTTACGAAGTCATATTCAGTGGTCACTTTGTGGTTACCAGAAGAAAAATTAAGATCAATGAGCATATTTATCTAAGCACTTTCAACATCGTTTAACGGCCGATAACTACCGATATTTCAACGGAAAGCTAATATGTATAATGAATAGCATAGTCGCCTCTATATGGCCTTAAATATCTTGATGACACACGATATTGAGTCGTTAACATTTGTTTTGACATGTTACGACTAATCGAATGGTGTTATTTATTGAAAAGCAGTTTCGAGAAAATATCTGCAAATATCATTATTATGAAAGCCCTAATTATTCTCAGGTTTACAGTTCACGTGAATTGTGGATTGATTGTGGCGAATATTACTGGGTGACTCGTTTGGCAGAGCGACTTCATCTAACCGATGTAACAAATGAAAAAGCCCTCTGTGATATCTGCTGTATGGACTCTTTTGCACCTGGAATTACACATTCAAAAATACGATCACAAAATATCCAAAATTTCCTATATATAATTTCACAATTCACATTTTACAAAAGTAACTTAAAAAGTCCTTAAATTGTGCTTTTAAAGCAAAGGAAACAAAAAGGAGAAAACATTACAGTTATTTAACGAATTTGCAATTCTTGTGTTTACATTTGCAGCTCTCTTTTAAAGTATTGGGTTTCGAAAAGTATATAAACGCGCTATTTATGAAGCTTTACATTTTGTAGAGACGTATCGTTATGTTTGGTGGGTTATTTTTGGAAAACACGTGAAGAACTTTTCGTTTTGTCTCCACCACATAACATTTTAATATAAAACGGCTTTGCTACGTTTTTCTAACTACTTAATTTCTGCACAAGAAAAACTTCCTTTACGTGTTTGTGTTGGTTATATGCGTTCTGCCACTAAGTAAGAAATAATTTACACATTTGCATTTGCCACTTTTAAGTAAAATAGCAACAACTACAACAAGCACAGCAACAACCGCAACAACAACAATAAAATCTATGGCCTTAAAAAAGTTAGCTTTTGTGTCAAACATTGTGATAGAGGTTACTAAAGCATATTTAGAGCTAAAATGGCTGTTTAGCAGTCTGTCTGGCTTTACTTTGTTTCCGGTTTGCTTTCAGAAAGAAAGGTGTTGCCATTGCTGTATTAAATAAATTATTGCTTCTTTTTGCTCAGTTATAATTTCTTTTGTTTCTTGTTCGACAGAGACTAAGAAAAAACACCACAACAAAACCTTCTAACCGCTCTTTTAATGTGTTTTTTCCGCACGCGTTTATCCACCAGCTTTCTTTATTCGCAATAAAAATAAAACTTAATGTCTCCACAGCTAAAGTTGTAAAGAACAGTTTATATATTTTCTTTTCTCCTGGTTAGTTTATTGTTGCATATAATTAGGCGTTACACTGACACCAACATCAGTAAGAAAGAACGTCAAGCAAAGTTCTGAAACAACAGCATTAAATGTCATCATCATCTTCACCTTCGCCTCGCTGGTTAAAGGTTTGTTCTTAGTCTGAACATTGTAATTTTTCTAAAGGGGGTGTAGGAGAAATGTCACAAACTTTAACAATTATCTTTTGAGAAAGTCTTGTGAATATTTTTAAATGTTTTAAGCAGCTTTCAAAGCTTTCATTTAGATGAAATAAGCCTTAATCACGATATGAAATGAATATATAAAAATTCTCTGATGCATAGAGGGATTACGTTTGCAATTGAAATCTATTAACCAATTCAAAGTTCTTTCTATAGTGCAACTAAAAAGTGAATCAACGTGATTAGAGGAATTATGGCATGGGAAGCAAAAGAGAATGTGTGTTATAGAGAGCGAGAGAAAATTTTTTAAAGAACACATATCACTAATGCACATCAGTCCAATCACATTTAAGTTAGCACTTCAAATTTCTTTCTACAGTGCACCTATAAAGTGAATCAACGAGATTAGAGGAATTATGGCATGGGAAGCAAAAGAGAATGTGTGTTCTAGAGAGTGAGAGAAAATTTTTTAAAGAACACATATCACTAATGCACATCAGTCCAATCACATTTAAGTAAGCACTTCAAAGTTCTTTCTATAGTGCAACTATAAAGTGAATCAACGAGATTAGAGGAATTATGGCATGGGAAGCGAAAGAAGATGTGTGACAGAGAGAGAGAGAGAGAGAGAGAGAGAGAGAGAGCGTTTTAAAGAACATATATTACTAATGCACATCAGTCCAATCACAGTAAAGTAAGCACTTCACACAACACCTTCACCTTCAGTAGAAAACAGCGGCTTTGTAGTTTAAAATCCTTCGCTGCAGTATTCTATAGCACTTGAATCGCGGTTCATAGTGAAGCATATAAACCGATAACCACACTAAGCAAAGCGGGTGCACCAGAATATTAATATCGAATACGGGAGTTAATGTGCAGTGTTGTTACCGTATTTTACGTATTAAATACGAAATATAAATACATATTTATAAGTACACTACAGCTGATCTAAAAAAAAATGGCTTACATCAGATGATTCGAGTTATGCTTACCAGCGAAGTGTCCTGTTTGTGGGGGGGAAAAATTGTTAAATTCGCAAAAATTAACTTTCTGTCAAAATTTTTGGATTTTTTTTTAACGCAAAAACACACCGTAGTTTTTTTTTTTTTTTTGCCCGCAGAAGGTATTTGGAATAGGTCTACTACAGAGTTCACTGATATAATAAATTTCATATACCGCCGTGTATTTTATCATGTATTTTATTCTGTCTTTCTATAATAGTATGATGCAGTTTGCGTTTTGTATGTCTACAATATTTATGTTGGTTTTGGAATGCCAAGCAATCATGATGACTTGCAAGACAATTTTTTTATACATGCGCAGGCCTCTAATGGAACAATTATTAACACTATTTTCTTTCCTTTATTATTTATGTACTTGAAAATTTTATTTTATTTATTTTATATTTATTTATTTATCTCCTATTATCCTATCTATTATTGATGCTCATCTATTTCTAGATGGGAACCAATTTAATAATACCTCATTGCCCTATAAAAGAATTCTAGAAGTGGAAGTTCCGTATAATATTTATAAGACTTTTTAAAATTAAAAACATAAAACTTAAATTTAAAACTTTTCTAAAAACATTGAACATTTGGCTTTCGCAGTTGACTACAAACTAGAGATGTCGGCGAAACTAAATTTTCCCAAAATAGGAATCCAATATATATTGTTTTCTGATCCTGTAAGCCGAAATTTTTTTGGGTTGTTGATTAAAAGAATTTTAGGTTATTGAAATGACTTTGACAAACTTATTTTTATTAGAAAATATTGAACAGCAAAAGCCTATATATATATATATATATATATATATATATATATATATATATATATAGTGGACATATTTAAAACAAAATTAAGAAAAAGATTTATAATTTTTTTTTTATTTATTTTTTTTTATTTTTACTCTTTACCTTACAATGATATCCTGTATATGATAAGCTATATTTTTTAATATCTTAAAGGTACCGTTACAACGTTATATTGAGATGAAGTTATTAAAGCAGTTCGTATAAGCCAAGAGCCTGTCTCGTTGATGGCCAGCTGGATAAAAGGCCTGCCAGCTATCTGACTAGTTGAGTAGGTGAGTATGTGGCCTAGGTGGTCTGGGCCTGGTACCCAGCTCGCTACATGATCACGAATACATGCCAATTATGGTCAAGTGTTATTTATGTAATTTTTTCTTGTTCTTCTTCTTTTATTAATTGTAAATGTTTTTACAACAAATATATTTTTTATTCTTATTAACAAATTAAACAATTGAAAGTCTGGTGGGGAAGGGGCCAACATATTAACACTGAATAAAAAAACACATTTAAGTACAAACCACTTTGAAATATTATTTTCTAATAAAACTTATAAAAGAAGACAGTCATCGAAGATCATCAATTTGAAAATTAAATTCTGAGGTCATCAGCATATTGGCCGCAACACAGAGAAACAGTGAAACATAAAGATGACTAAACAGATACTCAGCTAAAAGCAGACACTACAAGCTGGCTACAAGAAAGCTGACTTCACAACCAGCAAAAAGCAATCAAAGTAATAATTTAACAACATAAAATTAAAGCCGCTCTATTGTTTTGAGATGGCAAAATGCTTTAATGAGCTGGCGTTTCATGCTTAACATTTTTTTTGTCTAATTTCTTTTCGCTTCGTTACAAGCACACAGTATTCACATCATTTAATTAATAATGCATTAAACGAAAAGATACTCTTGTATATGACTTTGTATTCAATATAAGCATACCGATTTTGGCTTAAAGTTATTTAAAAAAAATTCATTTAAGTTGTTTTCTTTAAAGACAAAAAATTTCAGTCTTTACTTAAATACTAGCCAGCAACGACAAAGCCGCTCCTTAAAGTTTTAATAAAAGTTTACTTAAATAAAACTAAAAAATTTAAAAAAACAAAACGTAATACCAGCAAACAATATAGAAGGGTTAAGGAGCCCTCTTCAAATACAGATAGATTAGAATTGCTTAACAGAAAACATGAAATTGGTAAACAAAAACTGTTATAAATATTTAAAATAAAATAATAATTTAAATATTAATGAAACACGCGCTACAAAAACTACTATCAGAGTAAGTGATTAAGCTCACGGCGTGCTTCTGTACGCGTACAATCTAAACACGCAAATTAGGGGGCGTTGCAGTGGAATATGCACGCTGTTTGCGAGATATTTTCGCTTTGAATACTAATTGGAGAAGTAGTGTCATTCCATGTGTCCGGTTCAGGCAAAGAGGGGGCCAAAATGAATTAATTCATTATTTCATGGCATCACTTAACCAGTTGCTTTGCTGCAGGCAGCTTTTACCAGCTTTTTTCAGCTTCTTCTGCCTTTATTTTCAGTGAAATAAAATATTGTGTTGTTAGATAGAGAGTTAATGGTCTACTGGAAATTAGTTTTTGAAAATGTTGAGCTTTTAAATACTAATATTTATAATTCCCATAAATTAAAGATTAAAACGAAATCAAATTTATTGGTTTGTGTACACAGACTGTACATTTACCTTTACGAATATATTTAATTAAGTTATTAAACAAAAGAGTTATATGGAATACTTTAACAAGTAAAAGCTGGAATTACAACTAGATTAAGGCAAGTCGTCACTTGCAACAAACACACACACACACATTTACCTTTACATTTTTTTTTTCTTTAAACTAACTAACCCAACCTGCTAAGCTTTCGGCTTGTCCGCAGGAAAACAGCCGGGTCTGGGCTGGAATCGGACCCACTGTGGAGGCCTCCTATTTGCATCTTTAAATTGGCTCAATTGCATACAAGCAATGGAAACATGCAATAAAATTATCAGCTATCAGCAACCGTGAAAGAAATCAACCCTGGTTGCGTTATTTTTAAAAATAGTTTTTTCATAATAGTCGCTCCCTTTCTCACAAAATACTGTTCCCACATAGAAATCATTTTAAAAAGGAATTGGCTTCAATGTATCAACCAAATATACCCTGAAATCACTAAAAAAAAAAACTATTGCACAAAAAAAAATAAGAGTTACGGTTTTTCTCGTTAGGACCAACGATATGTATGTTTGAGTGTTCAATATTTGAGAACAGAATATAAATAGCGTTTCTAGATATGTTTGAGCGATTTCTACTACCAAACTAGCGATTATTTAAGGCAACAGGTGATTTGGCAGTAAAGTATTTTAGAAATGACGTAAGGACTTACGCTAATAGCGTAACTGTAGTAGATTTTCTAATTAAATATTTATATATAAAAAAATTAATAAATATCTATAAATGTCTAAACATTCAATTATTTAAATATTTTATTATTTAATGACGTAATGACTTATGCTAAAAACGTAACTGTAGTAGATTTTCTAATTAAATATTTATATATAAAAAAAATTAATAAATATCTATAAATGTATAAACATTCAATTAATTAAATATTTTATTATTTAATGACGTAATGACTTATGCTAAAAACGTAAGCATATTAGATTTTCTAATTTAATATATTATATATATATTTAATTAGAATATATATATATATATATATATAATCTATATATATATATATATAGATTAATAAAAATCTATAAATATATAAATAATTAATTAAATAAATATTTAATTATTTAAATTATAATTAATAATTAATCAATTAAATATTAAATTATTTAAGGCAGTAATTGACGAGGTAATAAATGAATAAATGACGTAATGAGTCATGCTAAAAACGTAAGATCAGTAGATTTGCTAATTAAATATATATATATAGAGGTATATATATAGAGAGGATAATAAATTAATATATAAATATTTAATTAATTAAAAAATTAATAAATGTCTCTAGATATATAAATATTTAATTAATTAAAAAATTAATATGTGTCTTTTGATATATAAATATTTAATTAATTATCATATTGTTAAAAAAATGGCTTACGTGTAAATATAAAATTTTTATTAATTTTTATTTATATATATTGTAATTAAACATTTTTTAATAAATTAAAGTTTATTAAATATAATATTTTTAATAATGATGGAATGACTTACGTTAAAAACGTAAAAGAGAAGACGTTTAAGCAACGTAGGTGAATTGTAGAGACAACTGAAGAAAGAAAAATTTTTAGTAAAAAAATATCGTCTGTCTTACAAAACATAAAAATTTTGTTTATAATTATTGGGTGGCTCGTTAAATAACGTAGCAACACGTTGAGCCATTTAAATTAAAATAAAAAAATTTTTCCATCTTGCAGTGCCTTTTATTGTTACTCTCGCTTATTTCATATGGTTTCATCACAAGTGCACCTTTGAAAGCAGTTCAAAAGGACTCCGCTATCAATACAGTGGTGATACCTTACAGGCCATATAAAACAGATGTGGCAAAAAACTCTCAAGGAAGGATGGAAAAGGTGTATGTGCCCATCGAAATGGACGTTGCACCACGTATAAATCTTAAGAAAGGTGAAATTGCCATGGGAAGTCAAAAGAGAGCGGCATTAAATTTCGCCGCAGGAGCATATCCGGTGTACTACATGCCGGGGCATGTTAATGGCAGATTTCAAGACAAAACAATTTATGTTCTGCAATAGAAACAAACCGCCAAATTTAAAATAAATAAATTTTATTAGTAAATTATTTTTAAATATTATTTAAATATTTTCTATTTAATATTTATTCTATTTAATATTTTATTTATTTAATTTATTGACAGCACTTAAACTTAGAATATTTTAATAAAACTATATTGTGAAAATTAATTTTATTTTATTTAATCTGCTGAATTAGTCTGGCTGGAGTTCATTGCATTTAGTTTTGCTACAAAATTTTTTGTTAAGAAAATAATAAAGACGTACGTTAATCCGTATCTGATGCGAAGGGGCTTTCAATCTTCAGGGAATTAAGTTTCTTAGCCTTAAGCCTGGCTTATTTGGTGAATGGTTATTAGCAAAAAAAGAACGCCTACACGCAGACAATCGCATGAAATCGAAGTACGTGTAGATTGAAATTATTCCTAAATTCTCGGTATCAGCACATCAGATGCATCATTCATTAAATTTGGCGATTTTTTTTTTATTGCTGTTTTATAATTTTTTATTTTAATTTAATACCTTTTAAGATCAACAGTCAAGGCATAGATAAGCCTCTGGTATCCAATAAGCCTTTGCCAACGGTTTCCGGCACTCACTATTTTCATTGGTTCCCTTTATTTATTACAGAAGAGCGGCCAAGGAAAATGTATTTGATCAGATTTATATTATCATCGATAGCAAGTGGTTTGCTGGGATATAATACGAAGACAAGTGGACTACGCATTCGTCACTTAAACATTCTAATAACTATTGACATAAAAGACAATTGCCAAAAACTCGCAATAGTTTTTTTTATTTTTTTAAGACTTTCGCTGGCAGGGAACGAACCCACGACCTTCAAGCAACAATACTCACAAACTGATTGTAGTTTTCACTGCGAAATGATACAATAAAGCGGAGCGGCTTCAAACACCAGGAATATGCCATTGACCACAATATGAAAAAAACCTGGCTAGACCAATTTTGCAAAACAGCAGATTCCTCTTGAGAAGATAGGGGGTTCCAAATACTTCAACTTGACTTGCCAAATTCTAACCTTCCCTTGTTACGTTAAAAGCTCCGAAAGCGGAGCTTTGGTTTTTAATCTCACTCAAAATTTAAGCAAAAATATCACAATTTAATAAGCAAAATTATATTTAAAAATAATCATTGTATAACTTTTGTGAAGCAGTGTACAAAATGAAATTTTGAGCAATACTTTTAATTCTCAATTATACAAATTGAGAATTAATATTTTATTTTCTAACTGGGAGCAGAGTTCATTATAAATTATGCATGAATGCTTCGTACGTATTCCGCTGGTTCAACTTTCAACTTCAAAAAAAAAAAAAAAAAAAGGAAGCCATTTGCCAGCTTATAAAAATGGCACAAGCAGTGTAAATACAATTACGTTTTTACTAATAAACAACTACCACATGAATTCTGTGCTTTTTTAATTATTCTTTGATTAAACAGGCGAAGTTTATTTGTATGTAAATCAACAGAAATAAATAAAGAGAGGTTTTTTCGCATTCAGCGAGCAACAATTTTTAATAAAAAAATGAAAATAATTTTTAATTGCTGACACATTCCAGTTGGTTGACATGATGATTTTTTTCTCTAATTAAAAGTTTTTAATGTTTTTTTTTTTAACAAACTTAAATTTCAATTTAATTAATATAAAAGTAATAGCATTTCATTTGCCACGTTAACTTTATGAATAATTAAAAAAAAAAAGTCGCGATTTAATAAAAATAAATTACGATCACAATGGGCCGTGAAGTTGAAACTTTCTTATGGACAATATGTTGACACATGAGATATTTCGTAATTTTCGTAAGTTTTTACACAAATCTGTTGATTTATTTGCAGTTTATTACAATGGGAATATACATGAGGTTAGAATAGAAAAAATATGCCATGTGCATATTTTAATATATGCAAAAATAAGCATTTTTAATATATTCAAAAATATGCATTTTGCATTAGTAAAAACACAAATTTTTATTACATGCAAAAATATGCATTTTTAATATAAGCAAAAATATGCATTTTTAATATAAGTAAAAATATGCATTTTTAATATAAGTAAAAATATGCATTTTTAATACATGCAAAAATATGCATATTTAATACATGCAAAAATATGTACTTTTATTAAATGGAAAAATACACATTTTTTATATAAGTAAAAATATGCATTTTTAATATAAGTAAAAACATAAATTTTTATTATATGCAAAAATATACATTTTTAATATATGCAAGAATATGCATTTTTAATATATTCAAAAATATGTATTTTGCATTAGTAAAAACATAAATTTTTATTATATGCAAAAATATGCATTTTTAATATAAGTAAAAATATGCATTTTTAATATAAGTAAAAATATGCATTTTTAATATAAGTAAAAATATGCATTTTTAATATAAGTAAAAATATGCATTTTTAATATAAATAAAAATATGCATTTTTAATATATGCAAAAATATGCATTTTTAATATATTCAAAAATATGCATTTTGCATTAGTAAAAACATAAATTTTTATTATATGCAAAAATATGCATTTTTAATATAAGTAAAAATATGCATTTTTAATATAAGTAAAAATATGCATTTTTAATATAAGTAAAAATATGCATTTTTAATATAAGTAAAAATATGCATTTTTAATATAAGTAAAAATATGCATTTTTAATACATGCAAAAATTTGCATATTTAATACATGCAAAAATATGTACTTTTAATAAATGGAAAAATACACATTTTTTATATAAGTAAAAATATGCATTTTTAATATAAGTAAAAACATAAATTTTTATTATATGCAAAAATATACATTTTTAATATATGCAAAAATATGCATTTTTAATATATTCAAAAATATGCATTTTGCATTAGTAAAAACATAAATTTTTATTATATGCAAAAATATGCATTTTTAATACATGCAAAAATATGCATTTTTAATTAATGCAAAAATATGTATTTTTAATAAATGGAAAAATATGCATTTTTAATATAAGTAAAAAATCGATTGAGACCTATCTTCGAATGACTAAAATGGAACTATTCTGTAAAAGATATATTTATTTATTATTATTATTATTTATAATATTTTATTAATTTAGTTTTATGACTATTAGAATATAAAAAAGTGTTTCTTCTATACTTTAATATTTCAATTGCACTGAAATGCCAAAAATTTAATTTTCATTTTTTTTAGGTCAAATGTCAAATAATTACAATTTTGTCAATACAAATTCACATAAATAAAATAAAAAATATTTTATATTTTTTTTTAAAACAGGAAAATATTTCATATTTAAGAATTGATATAATTCTTCCAGACATGAGTGAAAGTAATTAACAATAACTTATGCTTTAATATGCTTTTATAAAAAGCAGTTTCAATGTTGCCGGTACCCAACTATACGATTTTTTTTAAAACATTTTTTTAAGTATATTTTTTAACAAAATTTTTAGTAAGAAATCTGTAGAACTTAAATAAAATATAGAAGTTAATCTCTTATTAAAAATTCTGTAGAACTTTAATGTTCATAAATAAATAGTTTACCAGATCAAAAAGAAGTATCGCAAATGCTAAATGTAAAGCACCTGAACCTCCTTATATTCGGTAAATTGACAAAAAAAAATCATCAAATTAAATCTTATTTTCTGTTTTGACGACAAACGCTATTTAAGCGAAAAAAAAAAAACATAAACAATTATTAGCCGATAAAAATTTCCATTGGTTGCCTTAACCGTGGCTTCACTGTATTATAATTATTATTTTGTTAAATTTAATGCAAAGCAAAACATGTTAATTTAAGTAATACGAATTAAAGTTTTTATAACAATATTCTCCATAATATTTTATTCAAAAAGTTTATGAATCTAAAAGGTATCTCATAAGTAAAAGTATAAATGTATTCGACTGCACCGAATATTATACACCCTTCTCCAAGAATATGATCGTTCCATAGCAAATTTTATATATACAGATGTAAGTATATAGTGTAAGTACACTGTATTATACTCTTTACAAAGAAATATTAAACATTTTAACAATAAAAATATATAAGTAAAATGCTCTCACCCTCCCACTTATACTATTGAAACTTATCGGCGTGTTTGACTGGTACGATCTTATTTATAAATCGATTTGGTTAGACAATTGTGAGGGAATCCCGAGTTGACGGATTATTCAAGTTTAAATTTTAAGCAAAATTTAAAATGGAGTCTGTACCTCATGTAGGGGGACAGACGGACAAAGTGCAATCAACGTCTATTCTTATGTGGATCTAGAATGTATGTACTTATTAGAATCCCCATATCAAATTTATATATAATCTTGTTTATTTAATTGTTTATATAACGTTTTGATTTTAAGCAAAATTTAAGCTCAATTTACACCGCAACTAAAATACTGAAAACAGCGAGGACGGACGGACAAATATCAAATGAGTCCAGAAAATATATACTTTATAAGGTCGCAACATACTATTGCAGAAATTACCATCCGCATATCAAACATGTATATACTCGACCATCCTTTTTGATGGTGAAGGGCATCTATGGTTGCTACTCCCTTTTCATACAAATTAAATCAACCTTGAAAAGCAAACTTGAAATTGTTTATATTATTAATGATGACAAGAAACGAACAGAATGGAAAGAAATCAATCCAACCAAATGATTTATACAAAAAATAAAGACAATAAACATTGAAATTGTTATTAAAAACCCGCAAAAATAAATAGAATTTTGAAAAATCGCCCTTATAAAAAAGAATCAATAAAAATATTTGGGTCAAGAATACAATGAAAAATTGGAAGAGAAATGGGATTCCAAAAAAAACCTGCTTCTAACTTTGTGCCGTTTTTAATTTTTCTCAGTAGCAGAAGAATTAAAATTTAATACATTAACAAAATATCGTTAATGAGCCATTTAATAAAAATTTTATGAGTCATTTAATTTTTGTAAGACAAGAAAAGAACTGCTTTCAGCAGTCAGCAGAAAAATGAAAATAAAATAACTGGCATGTGGTTCTGGCCACATTTTGTTGTTGGAATTATTGTGGAATGTATTAATGTGTGTGTATGTTGGTTTTTTTTTTCAATAATAATAAATTCAATAAAAATATTTCTGCAATACGTCACACGAAACTTATAAGATTTATTTCCATCATCTCTAAATTTCAATGTAAAATAAATGAAATAAGACAAGCAGAGGAGTGGATTGGGGTTTTATACCGCTCCCTTTACATTATTTGAAAGTAATGAAATGTCCTGAGGTATTGTTTAAGGACGGAGTACGAAATGGATTTTTTTAAACTAATTGAGAACTATAAGAGTCACGGTTCAACATATTTTTTATGCATGAGGGAATTCGTCTCAAACATTAAAGTATTTAAATTAAAAAAGAAGGCTCCAAAAACTCAAACTCCAAATGTGATAAATACATTAAAATTAAATTGCATACTTCATGAGCAGGCATAATCCGAAAATCACAAGATTTCAAATCACTTGGTTTTGAAAACTATAACTGTGATTTGATGATGTTTTGAAAATCACACGACTACAAATCACTTGTGTTTTGAAAATCCTAAATGTGATTTTTAATGCTGTTTATAAAATCACAAGATTTCAAATCACTTGGTTTTGAAAACTATAACTGTGATTTGATGATGTTTTGAAAATCACACGACTACAAGTCACTTGTGTTTTGAAAATCCTAAATGTGATTTTTAATGCTGTTTATAAAATCACAAGATTTCAAATCACTTGGTTTTGAAAGCTGTAACTGTAATTTAATGACGTTTTGAAAATCATCACTGTGATTTGATACTGTTTTTTGATTTTTTTGTAGTTTTTGAAAACTACAGAAAACAGCTGGCGTTTTTTTTGTGTTTAAAACCTCAAGTGAAATAAAACTCGAGTTCAAATATTTTAATTATTATTATTCCTAAGAAAAAATCTGATGTTCTTTTTATAAAAAATAAAAATAAAGTAAAGTCATGCAGCTTTATTGTTGCCATTAATAATAAATAATTAAAAACTAATGAAACAACAAAACAAATTTTAAATTTGCAGCAAAACCAATTGCAATTTGACAAGCGAAAGAAGTTGCCAGAGTTTGCAATTACTTATTGCTGCCACTTGCGAAGATAAAGATTATTATTTTTTTTGTTTTTTTAAATTAAATATATTACCGGTAGATAGAAGTACCCTGGATCAAACCTGCTGCCAAATGCATCCGTAGGCGAAAAAAAAAATAATAATCAGTAATATTTTAACAATTTCCGCCGTCGTTTAAAAACATTCTTTTACTCGATAATTTCAATAACTGTGAGAATGAATTTTTTAAATCATTTGCAAATACCAAAATATTAATTATAATATTTAACAATATATTTTACATTAAAGTTATAAAAAGAAATATTTACATGACAACAGAACTTCATTTGCGGTTCCTTTCATCCTTCTCTGTACTTATCGGAGAACTGCCACATTAATGCAAATTAAATTAAGCGACTAATCGAGGCGTCAAGAGGTATCTAGTGAGGCCACTATACATGTCGATAAGTTAAACTTTTATCAAAATTATTAAATCAATGAATTAAACAGTCAATCAATGCATCACCGCTCTCAGTAGGGGTTTCTTCATAATTCCGTTCTCTACCACTACCCCTCCCCCCTAATTCCGATACATAGCATTGCAAGTGTAGAGACCATATTTAAATATTCCGTAAAAAAAGGGAACGGAGAAACAAATGAAATAAAAAGTCGAAATAGTTATTTGTCATCCACAACATGCTAAAAGTGGTAATTATGAGAAGAGATGAAGCAGAGATTGGCTACGCATAAAACTAAACACAATACGTTGCAGGCCGATCAGTCGTTAACATTTCACGGCAGCTGTTGGTAGTTCTAAGCGAAATTCACATTAAGTTTTAGCAAAAGACAATAATTGCAATTGAATCGTGATTTGCCAGTGAATCGTTATAAAGAATAATTTAGAAACTATGCTGGGCGGTTACGGCAAGCTTTGGGTGAGTGAGACCACGAAGAACAAAAGAATATATAAAAAAAAATTAATAAAAAAAGCCTGATAACAGGTAATTAAAAACAAATAAATGAACTAGTAAAATATTTTTCAATATATGCGATATTGTATACTTCCAGTATTTTTTGGCTCTACTGGGAAGCCATCAGTGCTGGTCAAAAGCATTGGCAGACTCTGCTGCAACGGCTAAAGTAAATAAAACGAGTTTGAGGCAAATGGATTTAATTAGCGACGATGTTATACATGATGCAATTGAACAGGATACTAAAAGAGTCATACGTGTTAACCCCTTGGATTTGCCAGCTCTTAAAGAGGATCCTGATTTTCGCACTATGGATTCTGTTTTATATAAAATACAATCGCTCAAAGCATACAACGGCCAAAGGAAATACGTTAATTTGCAGCGCACCAAGCCAAGCAAGGCGCAATCGTCTGTTATGGAAAGTCCCATTGTCAGGGGTTTTTCAGCATTCCCCACTGGTGATAAGGCCGCAAAAGCCAAACATCGGCTAAAGCAAAAAAAATTACATTTCCTTTATAATCAAGAGAATTTAGACGGCAATTTAGTGCCAAAATCTATGCTCGTTCATGTGGCACAAGGAGCCTATCCGGTCTACTATTTGGTCGACAAGACCAACGGACGTTTTGGCAAATATCCCCTAAAAGATTTTGCTAGTCCTCAGGCCTTTAAGAAATATTTACAGAAAAAGAAACTGGTCGATACACCAGCCATGGCTTCCTCTAAAGGTAACGTTTAAGCAACGGAATGGAAAAATAGTTTTTAAGTATTTATTGCGATTAATTTTATATCACTTTTCTAAGATGAGAAATAAATAAAATATATATATATGTATATATAGAGAGAGATTAAAATTTTTGTATTTTTCGGTCTTTAGGAAATTTTTCTTAATGCCGCATTATTTTACTTCTGCTCGTTTAGAAATCTCAAAATAATAAATGACAGTAAAATAAGATGTATAATTAATCGTTAATAAACACTTTTAAATGTTGTTTAATTTTTAGGTGCATTGGAAATTTTTTTATTGCGAAATTACTTAACTTGTGGGCGTTTAGAAATGCGAAAATAATAATTGACAGTAAAATAAGTTGCATAAAAAATCGTTTATTATTACTCGTTTTCATTTTTCTTAACTTCTCATAAAGTGTCTGGCAACAATTCATCTACCATTATTTTGATTCATTTAAATTAGACAAAAATTTCTAAATTGTGAAAATTTCTTTGTTTGCAATTTAAATTAAAATGTGTTTTAATTGTTGTTGATATTAACCACATCTGGGCGACATCAGCAATATATATTTACATGCACACATATATATAATTTTTTAAAGTAAACAAATTTATGCATGTTTATTTGCCTTATAAAATTGATTATTTACAAAAGGTCTGTAAAAGAATGCATTCGTTTAAAACGTTATAAGAGTTTCTTGGAATTTTTACATAAGCTGGAATTAGAATTGAAAACGATTCGCAGGGTTGAGTTTTTTTTATTAATTATTCGTAATTAAACATACTTTTAAATAAATTTGATTAAATATCGTTAAAAGATTTGGGTTCAAAAAAAAAAGTATTCCGAAATTGATTGGTTTTATATCTCGTAATAAATATAATAAATTTATTTATTTGAAATCAGAAAAGCGTTACCAGTTTCTTAACTAAAAGTGTTCGTTAATAAAAGTTGTTTAAACTTCTAAAGCTTTTAATTAATTTCTTTATATAAAGAAATTCATATTTTTTTGCTATATTTCGGAACTCTTTCCTAAGGAATAACGACCATAATAATGACAAGTGCTTATTCATCAGTTCCTCATATGGAAACGTACACCATTTACATTTAGCTCTGTCTCCAGAGGTTGTAATTATAAAAAAAAAAATTCTTTTTAGAAAAAAAAAAAGTTAAGAATATTCAGAATGAGTCCAGCAATTAATTAGAGAATTAAATGAATAATAAATTAAAAATAAAAAAGAATAAAAAAATTAAATTAAAAAATTAATTAATTAAAGGTCTCTTTAAAAATAATTAGTCTGGCTTTACATGATGCAATATTCCATGATATTAATGGCAAGAGGTTTGGTTTTATTCCCCAAGACTTCTTATAAACGCAAAAATGGAGGCTTGCTAATGCTCCGAAAATTTCATGGAATAAATATTTAAGCAATGTTGAGGGCCAGAGTTATTTCCTGTCCTTTGCTGACGCACGAATTCACAACAGGAAGGGCTCTGACTACTGTCTCCTTAAGCAGTTAAGTAGGATGATTGCCCTGCAAGTGAGTGGCGGGTGCGGCAGTAGTTCTATCGGCCACTGAAGATCTATTCTTATGCCCTTCTCCTTAAAAATGTGTAGAAGAGTATATATACATTTGATATGGGGATGCTAATCAGTATATAAATTCTGGATCCACATAAGAATGGGCGTTGATGCATTTTGTCCGTCTGTCCCGGTGTAAATACAATAAATTTTTTTCAAAGTTAAAATAATTTCAATTAAATTAATAAAATTAGAATTTGAAGACTCTGCCTTTGTGATGTCTGAATATCCATATTCAATATTGTTTCAAGTGTTTGTTTTGCGTTTGAGTGTTGTTTTGGTGTATGGAACTGGACTGAGCTCAAAGAGATTTGCATAATTGAGATATAAAAACATTTGCGTACTTTTTTCATCATGTGGAAACACATAAATATTTATCAAGTTTTTATGAAAGTTTCTGGTTAATTATTTCTGCAGGTGTATTTAACGAACAATTAAATTTGTTAAAGCAATTATTGATGAGCAAATTGCGATGGCGAGGTAAAGAGAGTGTGGGAAAAATAATGCAGAATAAAAAGTAGTTTTAAACATTTGACAGATACAGTCATATACAGATACTTTTAGCTGTCTAACAAGACGGTTAAAGATACACTAAACCTCAGAAAACAGCGTTAAGGGAATAAAAACCAGGTAAGGTAAGTACAACATAACTGTTGCTTTAACCCTCTAATGATTGCGCGGGTACTTTCAAATGTGTGCAATTTCTTATATTAAAATGTTTATGCTGTTCTAGTCCATCACTTCTTTAAATCCCCGCGGCATGATAAAACAAATCAGCAAATCTGAGTGTGTGAGTGGGTACGTCCTTTTCGGCTAAATAAAGGAAATGGTGTATTTGGGCTTATGAAGCGCTGATCTAAACAATTTTTTGAGAGATATATCACGAAGGTATATATGTCCTTGGCGCCTGGTACTTCGGAGTACGGTTCGATATTATGGTCTCCTTACTTCCACAAACATACATTAATAAACATCGAATCTATTAAAAAAAAGTTTTTGTTATTTTGCTTAAGGGGTCTTGGATGCAACCCGCATGTTCTTCCTCCATATGAATCCAGACTGGGTCTTATCAATTTGCCGATTTTAAAAGGTAGAAGAATAATGCCAAGCGTCATGTTTCTACATGGTTCACAACGTGGTGATGTCGATTCTAATTTCTTGCAGAAAAACATCTACTTTAATGCCCCAATTGGAACCACTTGTAAATTCCAGCTGTTGCATTGAATATATTATCTTACTGTTTAGGCTAACAATGATTCATTTCGACAACTTTGCTTAATTTTTTAACAACTGAACTTGCAGCAAAACATCCCGGGTCCAAGGAGGATTCGAACTGAAAACCTCCGTTTTAGTAGGCTGTATATTATGCATTCACCTACGAAGCAACCCTAATTTTAATCATGTTTATCCCTCAATTGATTTAAATGCGAGAATTCTTCAGTTTTGTATTACTTTAGTTTATATGTTTGTGGTGGTGGGTTTTGTATCTATTGTTTGGAGTTTTCTATTTCTTAGATTTGCTATATTTTTTGTTGTTGTTTCTTTTGTTTGTCCTTTTGCTTTTTCTTCTCTTTGGTTTGGTATTTAGTTTTATTTTTTTTAAGTTTTAAGGAAGGCTAGTGCTATAGGCTTAAATAAACAAATAAATAAAAATGGGAATCAAAATGGAATTGATGAGAATCGAAAGCAATAATTATAGTTGACGAACTTAATTATGACAACCTTATTTTTAGCTTAAAGCTGAAAAAATTTTCTCCAACATGCTGTAATCTCTCAATTGGCATTTTAAGAATTATATTTTATGAGTTGCAATATAAAAAACTAAATATAATTAAAAGAAATATTTTTTTGTTTCTAACATTTTAATAACTTTACTTGGTAAATAAAATCTTTATGGTTAAAAGGAAAAAAAATATTAATAAATAAATAAATAAATGGAAGGAGATGATGAACTTTCCATAAGGAAAAGTAAACACATTTTCTACTCAATTTATTACACGAGCAAATTGAGTTTGTGACAATTTTCTTTCCACACAACTTTCTCTCTTCTCTTTTTTGGCCATTGTTGCTATTGCTTGTGTTGTCATTGTTGTTTCTGTTGTTGCTGCTGCTGCAATTGTAAACAGCGTAACAAGAAAATAACTTCAATAATAAGTTTAACGACAAAGACCGTAAGTACAGCCAAATAACAATGAAACAAACAAAGTTGAAAATATAAATAAAAAAAATGTAAACGGAAGGAAGGAGTTTCTAGGAGTGAAATGCCAGGAAAAGAAAAAGTGCAGAAATAAAAGTTGTTAATCGAATTCGAGCAATATATAATAGTTTGCAAGTATGAGCTACAGCAACACTTTTCAACTTTCAAAATGCAACTTGTCACAGTTTGTAGCAATGCAGCAACAACAACCCGCTCCAATAAATATGTGAAACACATTAATTAAAAAAGTGCGGAAAGTGGAAAATGCTTGAAAATAGAGGAATATTCACAAACTGAAAAAAAGAGAATTTCTCGTTGCACCATTGTTGTGCTGATGTTTCAATCTGCTGTCTGCAATCAGCTGTTTCCAATCAGCTGAAACCTTCACAGTAGTAGTATTCATTAACACGCCAATCTTTCGCATTTCTATCCTATTTAAAAAAATCGTATCAAAAGAAGGCTACATGTGAGGCAATTATTATGCAAATGTGATGCAAGCAAACCATTTTGTTGGAATTAAATGCTTTTCCAGCCGACAGGTCAAACCGTCCCATTTTGATTTTTATTTTTAATAGGTTAAAAAATTATGAAATTAACCAGAAAAAAATTTAATTAAAGTGCTTCCCAAGTCATGATAAGATACTACCAGAAGAAAATTAAAAGCGGAATAAGAACTTGGAAAAGTAAAACAGGCAACGTAAGTTTCATGATGTTCCCTGTACCCTGCTCCCGTAGTACTTCCGCACTATTTTCAATTACGGATGCAATAAACCAATTTGAAAGAATTTAAAAAAATTATTAATATTTTGTTTGTGTCAGATAAGGAAATATGAAATGAAAAAGTAACCATTTACCAGAATTAACCATATAATATAACATAATATAATATAATATAATATAATATAATATAATATAATATAATATAATATAATATAATATAATATAATATAATATAATATAATATAATATAATATAATATAATATAATATAATATAATATAATATAATATAATATAATATAATATAATATAATATAATATAATATAATATAATATAATATAATATAATATAATATAATATAATATAATATAATATAATATAATATAATATAATATAATATAATATAATATAATATAATATAATATAATATAATATAATATAATATAATATAATATAATATAATATAATATAATATAATATAATATAATATAATATAATATAATATAATATAATATAATATAATATAATATAATATAATATAATATAATATAATATAATATAATATAATATAATATAATATAATATAATATAATATAATATAATATAATATAATATAATATAATATAATATAATATAATATAATATAATATAATATAATATAATATAATATAATATAATATAATATAATATAATATAATATAATATAATATAATATAATATAATATAATATAATATAATATAATATAATATAATATAATATAATATAATATAATATAATATAATATAATATAATATAATATAATATAATATAATATAATATAATATAATATAATATAATATAATATAATATAATATAATATAATATAATATAATATAATATAATATAATATAATATAATATAATATAATATAATATAATATAATATAATATAATATAATATAATATAATATAATATAATATAATATAATATAATATAATATAATATAATATATAATATAATATAATAAAATATAATATAATATAATATAATATAATGTAATATATAATATAATATAATATAATATAATATAATATAATATATAATATAATATAATAAAATATAATATAATATAATATAATATAATGTAATATAATATAATATAATATAATATAATATAATATAATATAATATAATATAATATAATATAATATAATATAATATAATATAATATAATATAATATAATATAATATAATATAATATAATATAATATAATATAATATAATATAATATAATATAATATAATATAATATAATAAAATATAATATAATATAATATAATATAATATAATGTAATATAATATAATATAATATAATATAATATAATATAATATAATATAATAAAATATAATATAATATAATATAATATAATATAATATAATATAATATAATATAATGTAATATAATATAATATAATATAATATAATATAATATAATATAATATAATATAATATAATATAATATAATATAATATAATATAATATAATATAATATAATATAATATAATATAATATAATATAACATAATATGAATTGGCCGAACGCGAAGTGGTGCTCCAATAGGACATTGATTTTGAGTAGACATGAGATTTTGAGATCAGTAATCGTATTTTTAAAAATGTGGAACTTAACAAGTCTTTGTGTGGGCATGAGACCTCATTGAGTAATATTTTGCCTAAAAAGTTACCATTTTCACTATCACATCTTATTAACAGCAAAAAAAAAACAATATGGCCATCACATATAACAACTGTTTCATACCTGTAAACAATTCAATAATTCAATTGTAGTGTTAAAGCGTTTACATTTTATGATGATTAAAAATGGGCACAGGATATTCCTATAAGGACTGCCAGAGTGAATAAAATTGCTCCTGCAACAAAGACGCAAAGAGCTTTTCTTACAGGTATCAATAAAATTAATTTAACATAAAATTTTCTTTTTGCCTTCCGCTAATTTTTATTTTTAAATTCAAAGTCATCTAGTGAATTGAACTGATGAAAGTAGCGGAAGATTTACAACTGCCCTTTCCTGTTTCAAGCTCTTTCTTTAAACTAACAGTCAGAGCAACAGTTTCCAAAAGCCAAACAAAAAACATACTTCAGCTGAAAACTAAAAGAAACTTTCTAATCAAAAGTTACCACATAAAGTATGTAACACTTTGCGTTATGCACGTAAGCGCTCAGATGGGCAGAAAATTCGTTGTGTACTCAAATAAAAATAAGCGAAAACATAAATTCTGCTTCTTAACATAAATGTGAAAATGAAGTTTATTGCCGATGCTGCTATAAAAGTTATGAAACATAAACGGGAGGAAAGTTGAGGAAAGTTTTTTCAGTCCATAAACATTTCTAAAAGTTATCAACTCATTTTTAAAGAATTTTTTGTAAACAGAGTCCCATATAAAGAAAGTTTTGAATTTCAGACCGATCTAGCAAAATAAGTTTATGAATTTCGAATAACCTTTCTGCTGAAAAAAACATTTTTCGAAAATATTCAAAAAAAAACCACACCCCTTTTACACATACAAAAAAAAATTGGTATAAGGTGATTTCACAACGATGTTGCCAATTTCACTTTGATTTGTATCTCCCCGCCTGTCATGTGAGCATACGTAAAGATTCAATAACATTCACGTAAATAGCACTCAACTGACAACTTAGACATGTCCTTGAAAAGGAAAAGGCACAATTAAAGTGCCAGACAAGTGTCATTATATTAAGCTAATTTAAAGTATCGCATTCACAAACAAATAACGTACAAGCAAGTTACACTTTCGTAAATTGCTTACGAAATTTGTTCCGATCATCTTTAATATTTTTTGCCATGACGAAAAAGATTCTATAATAATTTTTTTCGCCACTCGACTACGAATTTTTTTAATGTACGGTTCGGCTTAATTTCCCATATAACTGGTATGAAGTCTAATGAATGTTGTGGAATGCCATTTCAGATGAGTTTAGAAACTCTCTCAGTTGTTAACGTAAGTAAAGCTTTTCGTTGTCAAAAATATAACACAACAGGGATTCTTAAGCAAGAAGAAGAATTATTTAAGCCTAAAGCAGCACTCGAAATAATGAATAGGGATTAGGCGGCTCAGTTGCGTAACTCCAATAGATTGAAAAGTAAGCCTTTAGAACTTCTCTGTGCTGGCTTTCTTATCTTTAAATCATTGACTAATGAACCTTCCTTATTATGAGTGTCGTTATCGTCTCTAATTTCATCAAAAACTGTAACTTTTCATGAATTGTTGTTTACATTGTCGTAAAAACAATAAATTGCAAACCTTTTCGCAATTCTATTACAATTTAGGTTACCAAGAGTATCCCATAGAACTGCCAATTAACACAAAAAATATCGTTTAAATTTTTCTTCACGTCAAACTAATAAAACGATTTACAAAATGGGTTTAAACAATAAAATATATCAATAAAATTTAGATCAGAAAGTAGGAAGAGCGTTCTTTTTATCAGGTAGGGTGAAAGAACGAAGAAGAAGAATTGATAGTATTGCATGGCAAGATGAAATTAAATCGACAGTTGCTTACAAATTTTTTTAAAAATAAATAAATTTCTTAAAATTACATACATTTTATATCCCATTTGTTGGAGTACAGCAAATATATATTTCACTGTTACGCCGCATACGTCTTCCCATATCATTAAGCTATGCAACTCTGTAGGCTTCTTCATCTTCAAAAGAAGATAATAAAGCCAAGCTAAGCAAGTTTTAGATTTTATTTTTGTATTCACCCATACATACACACAACAATCATAAATTGTTTTATGATAATTTCACTAAAAAAATTAATTTTAATTTATTTTTTTTTTAATTTTTTAAAATTTTTAAATTTTTATTTTTAAATTTTTATTTTAAATTTTTTTTCTTTTTTTTTTTTTTTAAATAGTGAAACGAAAACCATATTTAAATAAAATTAATAAATTAATTGATAATAAATAATATAATATATACTTCAATATCCTGTGCTTCAGATCATGATTTTTTTTTATTTATCAAGGAATATAAATTTCCCAACTTAAGGAATTATTAACAGGGTTGTATTTTAATGGTACTTGCAAAGTGCAGTACGACAGAGTTGAAACTTATAGAAGCACTCTAAAAGTACTTATTTAAACACCAAATAAATTTTTTTTTTTCTCTCAATCCAAAAAGGAATTGACTTAAACTTGGCTTTTGTATATTTAATGTTTGAAACAGTTCATTATTTTATGTGTTTCTTTGAAAGATTCTTAGCACAATATTTATTCAATCTAAAAGGCCTTCTGCTATGCATATCTTTTCAGCGTTGAGACGTCAAAAATTCTTAAAGAAAAGAAAAACTCAAACAAATTTTTATTGGTACTTCTGTAAGAGTTTTTCTTATGTACAATTTTATGGGCGCACTTTTTTTCTTATTATTTTTAATGTGTTTTTTTTTAAAAAAAGTTTTGTTTTTAATAAAATAAAGAAGCCAACAGAAACATGAAATTCATTTGTAGACTTGATGCTACATGCTACATCCTGTATGTGATGGTCTCATTTTGCTTAAATTTTACTTTCCTCCCGTTGAGGGAAACTTTTGATATTTTCTTTTTTAGAGTCTGCTAACTTTTTCCTATAAGTACGCCATAGAGAGTCGTAGTGTGGTGTTGTTTACATTCACATAAACATAAACACTCACACACACACACACACACACACAGAAACACACTTAAGAGTCAACAAAAAATATAATAATGCATAAAAAATAAAATAGTGAAGCAAACAAAACAGATGCTGAATGCAGTTTGTTGCCACTCAAGTTTTGCGTATGCTCGTAATATGACCACTGAGATTAGCAAGTTGAAAAAATACGGAATGGTTATAACCAACTTAGTTCTACGGAGATTTGTTAAATAAAAATTTCATAGACAAAATTAAGCTTTGAAAATAAATTTTATGTTTAAAAAATTTAATGCTTTTGTTTGTTGGGAAATTTTAATTTTTAAATCAACTGCTAGTTGGCACGATTGGGAAAGTCCTTAAAGTGGATCGTTCCTAGCTTCTCTTTTATCAGTTTTTAGGCCCCTAAACCTACTCCAGGCCTTGATTATGCCTGGACAACTTCCTTATGAGTTCATAATTTTTTAGCGCCAAGATAAGTACGGCCTGTGTCGAGAGTTGGCAATAATTTGATGCTGCAATTCAAGGATCACGCGGCTTTAACACTGCCAAGCCATGTTTATCACTACCATTGACTAAGACTTGACTAGAAGATGTCATAGAAGATCCGACTCCACACGACTATGGGCTGGAAGCCATTGAAATCAACTTCAACTAAATATTTGCTCTGAAATTGGCGCTATGAATTGTTGACTGTAATTTCACGCTGACTTTATTTCAACGAATGAAGATGTCTATTGTTTTATAATATTTTCAATCTGTGTTTTAATGGCAACTCTATACCTGTCGTTGGCTGAACTGGTAAGTCCTGTAACTAAAAATGGTTAAAATGCTGAGCTCGCTGGGAATTTTACCGCAGTCACAAAACGAAGTCACAGCAATTATTCATTTTTCTCTTGTATTAAATGTTGTTGGAATGTTTACGAGAAAGTGTTGTTGGAATCTTTGCGCCGATTAGAGAGTACATCTGAACAAATACGGTTTCCTTCACCGGTCCTCGGCAGCAGTATTTCCTTGACGAATTTAACAGTCAATAAAAAGGCTGTCAAAAGCATTTAAGACAGCAGAGAGAATTATAGTATCACTGCCCTCTCTATGGAGTCCTTTCCCACAGCCTCAGTGCTGGCAATTACCACTGATTAGTGTTTACATCCCAACAAATACACTCTCCATCACTGATCTTCTATAGCACTAAATCTCTGTGTAAGAAAATCAAGATGAAAAGAAATGAATCTTTAAAAAAATTTAAATTCAGAGGCGTCTTAAAGGAAAAAGGCGTTTTAAGGGAAAAATGCAACTCGATTAAGATTTTTCTTGAATATGTAAGCCATTTTTATTTATTAAAAACTGGAAATAATATTTTTAATATTTTCCCCATTTCATTAAACAATTGGGCCCATAGGTTTTTGTATATAGCCTTGAATGGGTTGCAAACTCCTCTCCTTTAGATTTTAAAAAATTTATGACAAACTCATAAAGTTATTCTTTCTCTTTTAATATGCATTAATTAATAATTATTTTTAATTATAAATTTATTTTTATGTGCAGACAAAGTTTTATTTTTATAAAAATATATTTCCTCTAAAATTTTTTTGGTTTAATCGTTTACACTGATTAACAAAATGCTGCTTGCAATAAAATTCAAATAAATTCATCTCTAAAACTTGACTGCAACATGTCGCTCTATGCGAAATGTTTTGTAACATTTCTTTGTTGTCTTCATTTTCCTTTTAACAAATAAAAAATGCGATTTTTTTCACAACAATTAAAGTGAAATGAAATTTTCGTGATGTTTTAATTTCTTTTCTTTAGTAAACGCGATGAGCATTCCTTTAAAAAATTCCTTTTTTTTAGCAAATTTTATTGCTTGTAAAGGCAACGGCGCAAAGGATGATGAACAATGAAGGAAGTAAAAAAGATGTGTTCTTTTTAAATTAATATATTAAAATGGAATAAATGAATACGATGAATATGCTGTTGAAAGCTCATAAAAGCGCGCAGTTTTAATTGCATTGCAATGCAGTGTGGCGGCCAAAGATGCAGCGGATATAAAAGAAAGGACCTTTTACAATCGGCATCTGCAACATGGTTTTTATTTCAAATGCAAAACATATGCCACACCATTTTAAATACGAGTATTTAGTAAGCATGCCTTTAAGAGTATGGAAAGCTTTCCTAGACACATTTTACAAGAGCTGGTAGTGGCTCTAAGTGGCAGACAGGACAAACGATAAAATCAGGACATTCGCCGGCATTGATTAGAACGATTAAGCCAACTCTAGAAAAACATAATAACGTTCCAAAATATTTAATCCTAAATCAAAATGGCTGAGATGGAGTGTTTGAGGTATCCTTTTCCAATAGAACCACTTAAAATTTATAAACCCGGACACAAACCAAATTGGCTTAACAGAGTTCTGTTATCACGGTAACCTTGATCTGTAAGGCCCAACAAATATAGAAGTGCAGAGTCTAAATGGAATTTTAAACTCATATAAAACTTACTTTCTCAGATGTAAAAAGTATATATTACATCTGTATTTGGTACTTTTGATTGCGTAACGTAAGTGATTGCAAATCACTTTAATCCATTTTTCATACTTATGAAATTTTTCTTTTTTTGTTCATAATAAAAATAAATACAATTTCATGAATTTTCTATTAACTCACTTTATATGGTTAAGATGAGGGAATGAAACAACTTTGTCCTTTAATCCAAAATTCAGTAATCACATACTCACACATGACGAAAAAAGGACATTTTGTGCAGGGTTTGCATAGCTATTTCCTGCCTTAAATTATATTAGAAATATAAAAAATGTATGAAGAGACCCACTTGCATTGCAAAATATGATATTGTCAACACTGTTTACTTGTTGCATATATTCCATCAAGACTTCTCCGAAAAACATGTGATTTACAGATATGAATACAGTCAGATGAGTTATATCAGCAGTTGCTCTAACTTAGGGAAATTATTGAACACCCTACACAGTTGTACGATTCATTCACACACTCGTGTGAAGATGAGATGACAAAAAGAAAAATGTTTGCATACCTTTAAACTGCTGCCTCTAACAAATGGAAAAAGGAATGCTGAAAGTAGACAAGCAAACAAGCAATCATAACCGTAAATAAACACATAAATGAATGAATTGAATGAAAATGTTTGTAAACAGAGAAAATGAGAAGCTGCAAAATGTGAAAAAGCAAATATTTGTTTAGAAAAGGGGGGGGAAAAAAATAATAAAATAACACAAAACGTATGCGGCAACATGTAGACAAATAAAAGGCATTTAGCTGACGATTTTAATGTTGCAAAACGACACCTGGCTTTATTACACACATTTTTAGAGAGTTACCACAAAATGTCTTTGTTATTAGCAAGGAAAGATATCGTTTGCTGTTTTTCCTGACTTGCAAAGTTATGTTCTCGAGATCAAGAACACCAGCCAGTCAGGTTGAATTTTCTTTCCAACTCCTCAAAAGAATAATGTGGAGTCGAACTCCAGGACCTTGTACAGTAACAAGTCTATTCTAATCTCGTCTCGTTTAATTTCGTTTCCAATATTTTAAAGGAATAATCTGGACTTGAACTCCAGGACCTTGTATAGTAACAAACCAGTTCTAATCCAGTCACTTTAAATGGTTTTTCCAACTTTTCAAAATAATAAGATGAACTCGAATTCGAGGATCTTCTACAGTAACAAGCAAGTTCTAATCCAGTGATGTTTAATTTCATTTCCAATATTTTAAAGAAATAATATGGACTCGAACTCGAGGACTTTGTATAGCAACAAGCCAGTTCTAATCCAGTCAAGTTGAATTGTTTTTGCAACTCCTCAAAAGAAAAAATGGACTCGAAGTCGAGGACAATGTACAGCAACAAGCCAGTTCTCATCTAGCCAAGTTTAATTTCGTTTCCAACATTTTAAAGGAATAATCTGGACTTGAACTCCAGGACCTTGTATAGCAACAAACCAGTTCTAATCCAGTCACTTTAAACGTTTTCTCCAATTTTTCAAAAAAATAAGATGAACTCGAATTCGAGGATCTTCTACAGTAACAAGCCAGTTCTCATCTAGCCAAGTTTAATTTCGTTTCCAACATTTTAAAGGAATAATCTGGACTCGAACTCGAGGACTTTGTATAGCAACGAGCCAGTTCTAATCAAGTCACGTTGAATTGCTTTTTCCAACTCCTCAAAAGAATAACCTGAACTTAACCTCGAGGACTTTGTATAGCAACAAGCTAGCTCCAATCTAGTGACGTTGCATTTCCTTTCCAACTTCTCAAAGGAATAATCAAGTCATTTACATTTTGTTGTTTTAGTCCTTTTTCCTATTTCTATTTTCTCTCTTATCTACTTTCCGGTGCCAAGCCCTGTAAATGCGATGACATTTTCAAGCTACTGCAAGTACAGCGGCTGTGATAAAAGCAACTTTCTACAATAATTTGCTCAAATCATACATTAAGATTTGCTAATCCTTGCAGCGTGTTATCCTTTTTATACATGTTATCCTTTTATACTGTATATTTTTAGAATATTTTTTCCACCTCTTGGACTGGAATCAGATGAAATTATGAAAAAGTGACTTGACCAATTTTCAGCAGTTCACAAAAAACTTGGCTCCTCGAAGTCTAATCAAGCAATAAAGAAATATTATTAAAGGCCACGTTTCACTATCCAACACAATCGTACGACTTGCCAAATAGGGCATGCCGGCAGCAAAGTTATGTTAATGTTAGACTGTGTGCCAGTTTCTATGACAAGTTGCCATGCGATCGGAGTTGAATCATTCACACACTCGTGTGAATGAATCGTACAACTGTGTAGGGTATTCAATAATTTCGCAAAGTTACAGCAACTGCTGATATAACTCATCTGACTGTATTCATATCTGCAAATCACATGTTTTTCAGAGCAGTCTTGATGGAATATATTCAACAAATAAACAGTGTTGAAAATATCAGATCCTTTTTAAATATTTTCTTAACCGATAGACCTCATCCGCCTTTTTTTGTTATAAAAGAATTAAAGTTTCCTTGCCGAAGTTGCTATTCGATTTTAAAATTTTAGCCGAACTTCTTGAGAAAGGCTGAGGTTGCCAGTTCCATCAGAGTTGCATTTAGTTCAAAATTTATTTGCATCACATATGTATAATAGCCTGGCACCAACAACGCCCTGATGTCCGTGGGAATGAATTAAGTATTCAAACTGCCCTTATCACAACTCACCCATGGCTGTACTAAGGAATATTGCTAGATATATCTGGCAACACCGGCATTTTCGCTGACGTAATACAGAAATATCATGAGCCACAGAATAAAAAATAAAAGAAATAGATAAACGCATTTAGCGATGGCAACTTTAAAGGTTAAGTGAATGTATCTCTAACTAGAAATATATTAATGAACACGAATTCAAATGTCCGTCTCTGGGGCCATTTTTACTCACAGCTCTTCACCTTTTTGAAGCATGCATTTTTATTAAGAGTATTATTTTTATTAAATTTTATAGAAGGGAAATTTAAAAGGCTAAAAAATGTTGGAATACTCCAGCATTTAGCGTAACTCGCATTTTAGTTTCCCATTCAACTGACGGCCGACATGAAAGCTCGCATATCTATGCAGGGGAAGTGTGCGGGAAGTGTGCGTGCATTGCATCTGTTTGTAATGAAAATGCAACAAAAAAAAAAAAAAAAGAAATTATAAATCATGCCTTTAATTTTCCTGTTTCCGTTTGTTTAATGCTTTTTTTAAAATGAAATGAATGAATAAATGAATGAATGAAATATTTCGCTACTGATAATGGTTGCGTTGTCGTCTCTCGTGCTTTTAAGTATGCAGGGTGCAAGAGGAAAGTACATATAATGATTAAAATAATGAATATATAAACTGGAGCTGGATGAAAGTTTTAAAAGAAAAGATACGAGAAGAATATTATGCTGCAGTTTCTGCAAAAGCAATTTTGTGTGCCTTTTGAAAAGGAGTCTGTGAGAATGCAGAGCAAACCAGCATATGGCCGGGCCATACGAGCAGCGTGTACTTGTGCTTCTGGCATTGAATTGCGAATTCTTATTTACATATTTATACTCCAATGGTAATGGAATTCAAATGCTTATACACTCAAAATCTTATGAGTTCTAACAGCAAAGCGCTGCTATACGGCCACTCGCTACTCACTCTTCCATTTAAGTATTCACGCTCTTGCAGCAGCCATCAACAATTTATTATTACTTCTGCCGAGGCTGAGCACCATCCCGTATACATATTTGATACAATTATCTGAAAACCATGTGCTATGGACTGCAACAGCACTCGCATAGCAAAACAGTAGCAACTGCTTTACTGAAGTGTGGCAACTGGATCACAATTCCGGACATTTACTATTTAAATTATTACAATAATAAAGTTGACTGTTTTATGTTCGTGTAAAGCTCACTCTCAGCTAAGCGAATGCTAAGGACACTACATACAAAAAAAATATATTGGAAGAGTGTAAAATGAAACATTGTGTCTGCGGCTGTCAGAATAGCTGCCAAGCGAAAGAGAAATTAAGTCTGCTTAAATGACAAATGGAGCTGAACTTTAATGCTTTAACGAAATACAGCACAAGTGCAATAGACTTAATAGAAAATTATGAACAAGGACAACAAGGAAGTGTTTATCAAAGTAGAAAAAAAAATTAGTATGAGCCAGGAAAAAAGGAAACTTTAAATTTCATTTAAAATATTTGGCCAGTCCTCCCCGAAGCGTATGAATGGAATTTTATTAAAATACTTTCAAGTCTACAATATTTTCCTTTGTTGGCAGGTCCTATTCATGTACGTATCCGTGCTAATAATGCAAAAGGAAAATTCAAGGATAATCTCGCTAAAACGTCAAATATATCACGGGGTCTTTCAAACCTTGTTTTCCTTTTTTATTAAAAAAAACAATATTTATTTAAAATTAACATTTTAAGTTTAACAAGGACCTGTTGCGGCCATAAACTTGCACACATGCCAATCGGAATAAGCCTTGCATAGTGTTGTAAAATAAAATAAAATTAATAATAATTTAATTAAATATTATAATTAAATTAAATTATTATTGACCAAAATAATAACAATTCATTACTAAATTAATAAAGAATTGATAAGAAAATATAATATCACTCCAAAAAAATTTATTTAATATCTTAATTTTATTTTATTTATTTTAAGGACTTCAAAAGGAATTAGACAACCTTCAAAACCGGTGGTTCCCCACCTCAACTCCTTCTAGTTAAATAAACACATGGAAGCATTTCATACAACCACTGACTTTACATTATATAATAAACAAAATGGTATTTGAAATTGTGGCATAGTATGAGCATGTCTAGGCCACTTCAGTTACACCATTTCCCACATAATTAAATACGTAACTATGGAAAATGGTAGAGATAAAAAGAAAATTTTTTTTTTGGGAATGGCATACTTTTTTATAAATGAAATTTTTATTATATATGGTTTTAGTTTTTATCACTGCTACACCTGGGCCAAAGAAAACGGCCCACACAAAAAAAAGAAGCAATTTGTAAATTTTCATTCTTGCTGCTTCTAACTGTCAACTGGGGAGGATCGATATCGGGCTCTATTTTATAAAACCCACATAAAACTAAACAAAACAAAAAAATATTTTATTAAAATTATTTTCTAACCGGCAGCCACATTTTAGAACTGAGATCACGATGCTGCTCAACTGCAGCTAAAGTATCACAGCATTGCAAAATTCCTACAATTGATCACTCTACGGAGGCAGAATACGTGGACTCATTTAAGTAGTGCCACCACTAAATACTTTTTGCTTAAGATCTTTCTCCCGATTGTCATAGAAAATTAAAAAGCCTGAGCGAGACAAAACTAAACACAGCAATAAATTATCATTTCTGAAGAAAAATTTATATTTAAATAATTGCACGTGTAAGTCTTGCATGGAAATTTTAAATCAATCAAAAATATGTTCATAAAGAAGGTGAAAAATGTTTTTGTTATTGGATTTGATTTGTAGTGGGTTGTGGGGAATTTCGTATAAATTCGATTTCATTATATTTTTGTTCGGAACGGGTTGTACACGTGATAGGTCTTTCCTCACCCTGGGGTTGCTTACAAATATTTAACAAAACACTGTACAATGTTACAAAAAATAAATTGATTTAGAAAAAATAAAAATAAGTTATTAAAGTTAAAGGTTGTTAATAGTTTTTCTTTACACTCCCAGTCAGGTGTAGTACTTATTCGTGCAATTCAAAGTGTTGGGATTAGGTGAGCGAGATAGTGACAGAGAAGGCAGTTACCGTAGAAACATGTAGATACAGCATCAGTGGTTTTAATGGTTCTGTGATGGTAACAGAAAACTGCCTATAGAGTCAATATGTATGAGCACAAATGTGTATTCTAAATCTCGTGAATTGTTTGCTGGTTAATGTTAAGCGAGCAGTGACTACGAATTCTTCGTTCACACATTCCAATAGCAATTAAGCCAAAAAATTTTCAGTTGTGACAAAAATTCATAAAATTTTTTTTATGACAGCCAGATGTAGAGATCGATCCCACAATAAACTTGCTGATTCAGCCAAACCCCCACAACACTCATGTTTTATATATTCTCCTTTAGTAAAGGCTATATAATACGGAATTCAGTTTAAACCTGCATTTGCATAAACCTGCACAAGTGAGACGCAAAAGCGAGTAGCCGTGCCTGAGTGTCACTGAGAAGGTATTATTATTTGTATACTCTTACATAAGAGAAGTATCAGAATTATACAGAGCTACAGATGATACTGATGAATACACGCATACATCCATACATTAATCGATGCATTTAGGCGTACCATCTGTTCACATACACACACACACCTGCAAGCGCATCTGCAAATTTGTGTATGCATGAATTTAATTGCTTTTCAAAATCATGTCTAGTTAAACCTCCATCTCTAGTGAATAAATTTTTATATTCACTTTGCTATTTCTGTTCGCCCCATTCACCCTTTTAAAAACAACAAAATAAACAATTTCGTTGTCTAACTTGCAACACAAAAAATTTGTACGCAACATCGAAAAATATCTACGCCGCCCTTTTCGTTTATTTAATTTCCAGTTTGGTTCGTTTGTCCATTTATAAGTCATTTTGGTTTTCTATCTGCATCTCTATAAATTGGTCAAATTATCCATTTTAAAGCTTTTGTTAGAAATTAAAAAGGGGGGAACAATATTGCAAATACCACAGCAATAGAAATAAGCGAGTAAAAAAGGGGGTTTAAAGGGGAAAGCTTATATTGGTGCATCCGAGATGAAGCAAATGATTGATACTGAGCAGGGAACAGCTGCTTACACATGTTCTCTTCTTTATTTACTTTTATATTTATTTAATTTTTTGCATTCAAAAATGTTGCTTTTTTTGTGGGCTGTAGAGTGGGGTAAAGTGGGGTAGAGTGGGCTAGAGTTGAATAGAGTGTAGCTAGGCTACACCAATATGTTTGGTTCAATTTATTTAAAAATCATGCATGCAAATATACCTACGTGCCCCCCTCCACACATAGATATATATTATTTCAATGAATGATTTGCCTCGCAAGCTTTCACAATAATGCAACAGTAACTAAAGTCTCAATAGAAGGACGATACAAAGTTAACACACGACAGTATCGCTTTGAGCTGCATAGCAGCACGCTCCAGCATGCGTGAGGTATTGAATTCCACACAATTTCCCAATTAAATGTCATCATTAATTAATAACAAAATAGAAACTGGATGGTTTAATTATTAATGTACGAGTATTTTGATGTGCGAGTATATTATTATCAAGGCTAATTGTTCGCTAATAACCGCTCCGCGTTATACATACCAACTACAATTAATATAGAAGATATTAAAACACAAAAAATTATTATTACAAAAATATTTATACTTTTCTATTATTAAAGCTCTCCGAGTTAGGGCCCGCAGCCTATTCAGACATAAAGCTTGAACTGAGCTCAAACTTAAAGTTCGCACATGACATTCTCAAATATCCACGAGAGCGAAAAAATCTTCTATGGCCTTTTTGCGAAAATACGTCCCCAACCTTTTTAATTCTATTTCCCTTTTGAAAAAAGTCGTACCAGAGGGCACACAACAACAAAGGAACTTGAATACACTGATAACAAAATAAAGTTGGTGGCCCCGTACTACAAAATTGCAATGTTTTATAATTCCAACACTCAACCCCAATTAGACATCTTAACATGAGACACAGTAGTCAATAAATTGTATTTAAATGTTAACTACATCATACAGAGGGAGAGAGAGAGAGCGAGAGAAGAAGCGAGAGTGGTAAATAACTTGTCAAAATATATCAATAATTTTACAAACTCCTCTGCAGATGCAAGTATATCTACCACTTGCATGTGGAAAGTTAAAGGAAAAGTATTTTAAATTGCATTCTAAATTGCATTTCAAGATTTTCATACACCGGAAGGCGAATCGTGCTTGTGAACATTTTGATGAATATGTTTCAAGGAGTGTTTAGTTCAAAATTAATGAAAAAAATATTTAAATTTATTTATTAAATTTTTACATGTCTTGTGCATGTCGAACCGAAACGACAGTTGAGTTTAAGACTCATAAAAATAGGAACGACTGAATGCAAGTGCACATGAAGCAACTGCTTTGCAAGTTCATACCGAACTTGTATTGCTCTACAGTTTGTTAAAAAAAAATTTTTTTTTCTTATACCAACTTTTCTTGTAATTGGGCAGTGTAATGGTCAGTCATCAAATTGGTATACCAGAACAATCGCTTGCTGACTTGAAATCCTTGAAACAAAAAATGGCCAAAACGAAAATCTTAACCATTTCTTAATTCTTCAAATAGGAAATATTTGCATTACCTTTCAGATAAAATTTTCCTATCTGACTAAATGAATAATTGCAGAATGAAAAACAAGGAGCCTTATAACTAGGTCATCTCGATATAAAAAAGGACTAATTTGGTTTGTTCTATTTGTTAAAAAATATTCACTTCTCACTCAAAATGTAGTCCTGGATAAGCAAGTCCTTGATAAACTCCACTACCTGCCTAATGATTAATTTTACAAACGCGATAAGGATATTTCAAAAACTAATAAAATCATAGTCTCGGTGTACGACCACGTACCTGCGCATAGATAAGCCCGAAGCGATTAAATATATATTATTCTCAAAAACCAAGGACTACCGCGTTTAACAGAAATCGTAAAAGCTGCATTTAAGGGAAATAAATAAAAAATTGTTTACCAGACCACACAAAATGACGTTTTCATCAATATCGAAGGAATGGAGGAATGCCAGAATGCTTGAATTTTCCCAGCAGATTATTTTCTTAGACTTGGATCAACACACCTGCGTGATTGTTAGAATAAGTTGCGAAAGTTTGAGTTTGCCTAGTTGGTTTTACGTTTAATAAGAACGCTCATAACACCGCCAGCAGTTTCGATAACTAAATACAATGGGGTAACATCCAACACCAATAAATCTAGCATTTCTTGCGACTTGTCACAGCGCTCAATAGTAGCTTGTATGACAACCCCGTAGGCAACAGACTCATCAGGGTTGTTAGACTTACTCAATCTCTTTAGAAATACGAGTATATCCAGTCACAAATACAATGCCGTGAATTTGAGGTTTTTCAAGCTTAGCATCTCGTAAAGACTTTTCGACGACGTCCATGGTCCTGCGGAATAAATCAGCATTCACCTCCTCGAAATGAACACGTTTGCTAGATGTATAGAAATCAGTACCATCATACAACGAATCGATTCCAATGTTCGCTTCTGTCGACAACGGCAAAGTATGCTTTGCAAGTCCGCAAGCGGTACGAAGACGAGGCAACAAGGCATGTTTTTTGGATGTAAGATCCTTTTTGTGCTTGTACTTGGATCCTGGCCAAAGTGAGTAACGAGGCCGTTATCAAAATCTTCACCAACCAAATGGGTATTACCGGCTGTGGATTTGATATCGAAGATGCCGTCGTCAATGGAGAGCATGGATACATCAAAAGTACTACCGACCAAATCGAAAATAAGCGTCCTTATCTAAAAATACCTGAAGTCATAGCTTCGATCTCCATCAAGAGCATTCTTGCAATATTTTTGCTTGGAATGCTAAACCAGCTAAATCAGTTAATGGTTGCAACTAAATATATAACACCGATGTTAATGTACATGTGAGCACATGCGTTCACCTTCTTCGGCCGTCTGTAGCGGTATTACATTGGCTACCAAAACCAGTTTAACAGACTACTTTCAACCCAAATATATGGGTGAACTACTCTTTCTGCATATTGCTTCACTCGCTAGCATATTTCTATCACTATGCCCTTCAACTAATGATGGCTCAAGGAGCAACTGGTCTTAAGTATACTTATATTTCGCTTCACCGAAGTATTTCACCGATTTATCGTTTAGATTTTGTCATCAAAGTGAATCACTGCAGATGCTCTGAGATTAACATCTCGTTTCGTCATTTCGGATTATTGGCCACATATCGATAATTACGTTCTTAGATGTGACAGAAACAACTAAACTATTTCTCACCGCGTGACCATGGAGTCTTTTCGAAAATATTTATTTTATTTCCCATAAAGGAATGAATTCATTTAATAAATTTGCTAATCAAAGATTTGCCAACAAATTCTTTCACTTGAAATATTTTTGCAAAACAGCTGACAGCATGACAAAGATGACAGAGAAGAGAATATACCTGCTAAATGAAGTAGTTTGCTTCTGCACAGCAGCACGATAGATGGCAGTGACGCACACACACGAGTGTCCTCCGCATTTTTGGGTAGGCGTTATTTGTTGCATGTTCTTGTTTCAATTGCTGTTATTTGCCGAACATACATTTATTGTCCTGACACATTGCTGACGTTTATTAACACATAAATTTTGATGAGCAGGTGTTTATGAAGCCCTCAGCTAGTCGTGCATGATGGTGTCTCTCACAAGTTTCGTTCGATGGCGTTGAGGGCGGGCCGACAAATGCAAAACATGACAATTGTTTTATACTAAATTTATTACTTTAAAATTATATTGAGCATTTCAATTGAAATGATTTGAGTAGCATGATTTATTTTGGTAACTTCTCTTTAATTTTTTTTTATATAAAAACTTAAAAAAGCCTTTTCTTGAACGTTCACTTATTTACCAAGACTTCCTGTCTCCCCTTTTTGGCAAATAATTGCCATAAGCAGCTTAGAATATTTAATATGTATATTGAAAATATATTAAAAACTTATTTATTTTTATCTACGTTACATGATCGAAATGAAATATTTATGAAAAGTTCAGAGATGGGAGGATTTAATCAAAAGGAAATTTGTATCCTGGCAAATATTTATGTATGTAAACATTTGATATATAAATCATCAATGGAATCTTAAAGATTCCGTAATTTTTAGTAAAAAACTTAATAGTAAAACTTAATTATACAGTGAAGTCTCTATAGAACGAATAATATAATATCAGACCTTTGTTATAGTAAAAAATGATTATTAAAGTCATTATTTAATAAAAATTTAATTCAGCAAGTGATTCAAGACGTATTCCATTCAGTTACCTTAAAGTGAACAATCATTTAAAATGCCACGAAACGTTGATTACAAGAGATATGCTCTGACCTTTTACACTGGAAGCAAGACAGACGAGTATGACAGAGTGCAGATGTATAGTGTGTACTACAGAACTGTCTATACCGAATATGTTTTGCATCCTTATTCTACTTTTCATGGTCTTCGTCTTGTCATCAACAAAAACGAAAAGAAAACTAAATAAATCGTTCTTTGTCTATTAATTGCACAGTGTAAACGGTACCAAAAGAGGAGTGGCAAAATGTTTTGCTTTCAATTTTCGAAGTTTAAAATGCTGCAAAGAGATATACCATTTTCTTGACTTCTTTGAATGCACTTTTTGTAAGGCCTGCGATAGAAATATAATATTATGTTCCTTTTTTGCTTATTTTCCCTTTTTTATGGTACTTTTCTAACACTGAATTGTTTTCTTTGGAATGTGGGTCTTATGTAGAAAGTCTTGGCATTACTTGCAAAATCGTTTGGTAAAAGGATTACTGATGAGTACGGTTTTAGCGAAGAAATTAAATGCCAGCATATCGCCACAACAACCGACAAACGTCTGACTAAAAGAGTTAGACGTCTGACTGTTAAAATTTTTAGAACAATTTGGTTTTGAAAATTTCCCATATTCGGGAATTTACATTTGATTAATAATTAACTGGCATTTTGTTTTTTATACAATTTATAAAAATAGTGTTTTTATATAAAATTCAGGCAAACAACATTTAAACTTTTTCCTTAATTTAATTATAAAAAATTATTTTATTTTATTTATTTTTGTTTGCCACACAAAATAAGTAAATGAAGAAATTGTGAATAAGCCTTCTGAATGTTCCTCTAATGAAGGGAAAAAATTGTTTTCTATTTGCCAACCCTGAGTGATATGAAATTTAAAATCCTATTGATTTCTATATATCAAAAGCTGTAGAAGAACTTTCTCTAGGGATTTCTGAGGCAAACCTAGAAAAGAGTTTCAATGTGTAAATGAACAAACCCATTAATTTTGCACGTCTATTGAGACGTAACTCAATTATATGGAACAAATTTAAAGGAGAGTCCCCATAATAATTTATATTTAAAAAAAATATATTAATTAACTCTTTTCTGATCAATTCCGCGCCCAAATCAATTATATGCTCAATTATGCAATAACTGCTTTACTGTGTAATAACACATTTATTTCTTATTCTTTTTTCATATATCATCAGTAATACCTGTATAATTAAAAAAAAAAAAACACTTCTGCCATCCCTGTTCGCAATAATAATAAGAAATTATTTTCAATTTTAATCCTTTATAGTTGCAATTCACACAAAAATAAAATAAACCCAACTGAAATAATGGCACATGAAAAGATAAAAGAAAGATTACGATATGAAAAAGGCATCAAACCAATTTCAATTCTCCAATGAATGAAGTCATAAACCTACACATGCACACGTACATATATATGTATAGAACAGAAGTTGCACTATAAACTCTCACACACACCTGTGCATCATTAATAAAGAAAAATATTTTTACTGCCATAAAAATATATTTATAAATTTTATTACTATAAACTCTGTAAAACTTACTTTGAATCTCTGCACAGGTAAAACTTCTCGCCATACAAACTACAGCTACAATCGCAAGTCTGCTTGTATGTGTGTATGGGTGTGTGTATATGCACGGCTTGAAAATTATAAATACAGAAACAAATTAAAATATAACAAGATGGTGGATATAAAATGGTGGTGAAGCAAATTAAAAGAATTATTATTGTAATCATAACCATTTCCGTTGCAACCAATTACGAGAGACTACTACCTTCACAACTACATGAGCATTTCGCTTTAACGAAAACAGTAACAGAAAGTTTTTACACTTGCCAAGAGAAAAAAGTTAGTTTGGAGTGGTTCTCTGTATGTAAATAGTGAACAATATTTTGCGACATATGTATGGAGGTATGGAGGAAAGTATGTTTATCTCACTGGCCCTTACCCTACTTTTCATCCAGTTGCCAAAAATCCAGATAATAATTAAATCGCCAGAATACTGAAATTATTGCCTCTCTGATAGAAGTATTAAATTGTCCCACAGAAATATTGAATCATGGCATGTACACTGGCGGCCAACCTTAGCATAAACCGGTAGGTTTTTAATATGTTTCCGGTATATCTATACAGTGCCAATTTGATAGGATAAAGAGTATAATTTTTACTGAAATCATTTCCATTCTCATGGAAGGTTATCATGGAAACCGAATTAATAGATATTAAACCAAATTGCATTAGGCAGATGATTTCCCAAAAAAAATAAACACTAAAAATCATTCAAATAAGATTCATTTACAGATAGATTTCTTTATTAAGATTTATTCATTTATTATATGGAAGGTTATTCTCGGGAAATTCGGTTTAATATCTATTAATTCGGTTTAACCAATATAATCGGTTAAATATATAAATCAGCAAACCCATAAGCTCTCATTATTTTCTAGCTGTAGTCGGCAGTGAAAGCGAATAGAGAAATTGAATAGAATATAGAATAGAAAACGAAAGGTTTAAAAATCGGTCACCGATTTCATCACCAGATTTCCTTTCATATGCATTTTCCACTTCCACACTAATGACACTACTTGTCAGACCAGAGTTTATATCATTCCCTCTAGCTTTTCTTCTATAGAATAGTGAATCTTATTTGGATGATTTTTAGTGTTTATTTTTTTTGCGAAATCATCTGCTTAATGCTCTTCTTACTCCCCAAATTGTGTTCTACTTGTGTTCTACACTGAATTTTCATCATTAACTATTATAGACTGGAACAATTTTTTTTTCTTATGACAAAAATATTCATATTTAAATTTTTATTTCGTATTTATTTTTGAACAATAAAAAGAAAAAAAAATTTTTTAAGAAAAGCCTTTAAGCTCTATAATTACAAATTTCAAATACGAAAACAATTCGTATTATTTTCAACATCTTCTTGATTTGCCGTATAGAAAAATTTAAATAAAATAAATTATTTATTTCTATCATCATTGTGATTGTTTTGTTGAGTTCATTGAAAATCAATTTATATTACTTAAATTATACAATTTTGTATTTTTAAATAGATTGCAAATAAATGAATTTAAAAAATATTTTTTGATTAATTTTTCTCAATAAATTATTTATAGTGATATGTAAATATTTAAAAATTCCCCCATAGTTTGGTAACAATTTTACCAGCAATATTTCAATTCTTAATAGTTCTAGACTAACGATCGCAAGCCCTGCTACTCAGCAATATATAATATAATATTTGCAATTATTTTTATTTATATCACTCATATATATTAGCATTTAGTGGACTGGGAGGAAGAATTCTGCCACCTATAAGAGAAATGATTCCCTTTTTTAAACTCAAAATTCTGATGCATGTACGCTAAACAAAAAAATAAATAAAGAATTAATAAAAATATAAATAAGAATTTAATTAGAAATAAAAATATAAATATGAATAAAAATAGAAATATAAATAGCAATAAAAAAAGAAAAAAAAATTAAAAATAGATAAAAAATATAAATAGATGTAAATATAAACAAAAAATATAAATATAAAAATAAGTTATAAATAAATATAAATAAAAAAATAAATAAAAATATAAATAGAAATTAAAAGTGTAAATAAATAAAAACTATTAAAAAAATGTAAATACGAGCAAATATAAATAGAAATAAAAATATAATAAAAGGTACAAAAATATTAGTATAAAATTAAATATAAATATAAAAATAAGTATTAATATAAATATAAAAATAAGTATAAATATAAATAAAAAGAGAAAAAAAAATATAAATAAAAATGTAAATATGAGTTTGAACTTAAATAGAAATAAAAAAAAAATATAAATGCATATAAAAATATAAGTATTATATAAGTATAAGTATTAAAAATATAAATGAAAATAAGAATAGAAACAAAAATAAAAATATAAAAATATAAGTATAAATAAAAAAAGAATTAAGCATATAAATAAAATTAAGTATATAAATAAAAATAAGAATAGAAACAAAAATAAAAAAATTAATACGTATAAAAATATAAATAAAAATATGAATAGAGATAAAAATAGACACAAAAATACAAATTTAAAAAAATATAAATATATAAATATAAATACGAGTATAAACACAAATATAAATATAAAAGTAAGTACAAATATATACATATATAAAAAAAAAATAAAAATCTCTATATATATAAAAATGACATGTATGTTCGTGAGCGATGAACTCAAAAACTACTGCACCGATTTTGACCAAAATTTATATGCATGCTCTATAGGCCTTGGGAAGTTCGTCCGGCAGATGGCGCAATATTTAGTTGTTTTTGTATTTTGCCCAATAGAGATTAACGCCATAACGTTATGCTATGTTTCGCCGAAATCGTTGTATAATTAAGGCCAATACCGGATCATACCTAAACTATTTTCGTGAGAAAAATAAATTAAAAAATAAAGTTAAAAAGAAAATAAATATCTCTTATTTTTAATTTCTAATTGTGCGATAAGCCTATTATGTATATCGCTATAGTTTTAGGGTGCTTAATCAGCGTGTAGGGGCGCCAATTAAAAATACTAATTTTCATTTTCTACGAGAGGCAGTTCAAAACAAAAGAAAAATTTGGGGCCAGCACCGTGAAGCGGGTCCAGCTAGTATAAATGTAATTATAAAAATATAAATAAAAATGTAAATTTATAAAAAATATACATAAAAATTTAAATACGAGCATGAACATAAACATTAATATAAATAAAAGTATAAAAATATGTATATAAAATTATATATAAAAATAAGTAAGAACTAAAATAAATAAGAAACAAATATGTAAATAAAAGTATAAAAAGATATAAAAATATTTACATAAATAAAAACAAAAAAAATATAAATAAAAATATATATATAAAATTAAATATAAATATAAAAATATATATGTAAATAAAAATATAAATATGAATAAAAATATACATAAAAATATAAATACGAGCATGAACATAAGCAGAAATATAAATAAAAGTATGAATATATATATATATAATTAAATATAAATATAAAAATAAGTATAAATTAAAATAAATAAAAAACAAACATATAAATAAGAGTATAAAAAGATATAAAAATATTTATATAAATAAAAACATAAAAATATATATAAAAAAATAATATAAAAATATATATGTAAATAAAAATATAAAAATGTAAATATAAATAAAAATATACATAAAAATGTAAATACGAGCATGAACATAAAGAAAAATATAAATAAAAGTTTGAATATATATATATATATATATAATTAAATATAAATATAAAAATAAGTATAAGCTAAAATAAATAAAAAACAAATATATAAATAAAAGTATAAAAAGATATAAAAATATTTATATAAATAAAAACATAAAAAAATATATATAAAATTAAATAAAAATATAAGAATATATATGTAAATAAAAATATAAATATGAATAAATATATACATAAAAATGTAAATACTAGCATGAACATAAACAGAAATATAAATAAAAGTATTAATATGTATATATTGTATAATTAAATATAAATATAAAAATAAGTAAAACTAAAATAAATAAAAAACAAAAATATAAAAATATACATAAAAATATATATATAAAATTAAATATAAATATAAAAATAAGTATAAACTAAAATAAATAAAAAATATAAATATAAATAGGCCCCTCAGTGCGGTGGGAAGGAGTAACGATTTCCTCATTATAATTTTGCATATGTGCACGCGATAAAAATAGTTCACTTCACAGCACAAATATTAATAATTTTCATTTTAAGTCGGAAAATTTCTTCGCACACACTCAATTTGCAAAATATATGAGAGCTTATGAGAGTTACAAAATGCATTTGTGCCCCTAACTGAATACACCTGAATAGCTGACTGTACGAGTAGATGAAGCCGAATCAATGGAAAATTTCATGTTTTCTTTGCAAGTCTCACTCAGACTCCAACCTACAGCTGCTTATACACACACACACACACCCACACACTCAAATGCAAATTTGGCCTTAAGGGGTTTAATATAATACGAAAGATGTGTGGATGGAAAAGTTGCAGCCTTTATGCATGAGCATTTCCAGTCATATGCCGATGTCTTTTTGTTGGGCTGAAGATTGTAACAAATACAAATGAGGTCCATACAGTAAAACATTTTCATATTTGAGAACCGCAACATACTCATCGTATATGTGGAATAAAAGCAGACAAATAAAAACAATTGAAACTCTTCTTTCGAATGTTTGTTTTCATTGTTAGTTTTGCACTGCAACTGAGTTGCTTGAGCTTTTTAAGTACTATTACAGCACGCCACAATAGTTTACTATGTGGCAACCACCAATTATTGTTTTTATTTTGTGTTAAAAAAAATAAAAATAAAAATAAAAATAAAAATTAAATATAAATAAATGAAAAAATGCTCGTGGAATTAATGCAGTTTTAATTTCGTAGTGGCACTTTTTCTTTTTGTTTTCAACAATTGAAGGAGGAGATTAAATTGTTCCCGCAACAGCCTTCGGGCAATTGTTGTTTTTGGTTTTTTAAAACCTTTAAAAAGTTGCTGTGCTGTGTTTATGTGCATGAAGCCACACACACATACGAGTACGCGTACTCGTACATACTAGTGTGTGTGTGTACATGTGTACGCTGAAAGGTAAACATTACTTTTACGATGTATGAATAAAATAATATTTTGCTGTTGATGGAATTGTCGGAAGAACAAATTTTGTTGAATATTGTTAAGGCGAGAATATTGTTAAGAAAGTTTAGTGCTTCATAACAAAACAAAACAAAAAGCAAAATAAATAAATTATAAAATATTAATCTTGATATCGAATAAATTAGACAAGCGATATCAGGACATAATATGGACTAAGAAATATTTTAGGCAACGGCCTTTTATTGGCAAAGATAAATGTGTGAATTTAATGGTATAATAATTATCCTTGTATACTTCGTAATGAGTCATCGCCTCCTGTTTATCTGGAAAAGTAGTCCTGGCTGTAACCATCAAGCTAATTAATAAACTCAATCGTAGAGAAACGCTTTCCTTCATGGCGGTCTTCAGTTTTGGGAAAAAGAAAAAGTCATCAGGGTCCAAATCTGGTGAATATGGTTTGGTTTTTTGCCAAAACCTGACGCACAAGCATCGATGTGTGAGGTGGTGTGTTATCATGGTGCAAAATTCATGATTGCCTTTCTAAAGAATTGCTTCGCGCAAACGGTGCATAATTTCAATTTAGTATTCCTTATTGACCGTACGTCCTTGTGTTCAGAATTCATGATGCCCCACGCCATTGCAATCGAAGAAAACAGTGAGCAACAGCTTCACATTTGACCGAACTTGACGTATTCTTTTCGGTCTTGGCTCTTCTCAACGCTTCCATTGCGATGATTGGGCTTTGATTTCAAGGTTATAGCCATACACTCATAATTCGTCAGCAGTTATAACGTTTTTGAACAAATCTTGTTACATGTTGCAAATGGAGTTAGTTGTACATCTACTGTGTACTAGGCGGCCAACTCTTAGCAGTGCCTTTTTATATATACTTAAGCCTCATTTACACATACCAAGTTTTCTGGTTCAAATTTTGAAGAGGCCATTTTAAGATCTACCTTTTGTATCTCATCTTTGATTTTAAATTCTAATGCAAACTGATAAAAAGTGTTCTTTTGCTTAGAAGTATTTCCTTTTTCATTACAGTTTGAAACCAAACTGCAATTTGACAAACTTGTTTAAATTATTTTAGCTCGTCCTTCGCTGCGTCATCATCCTTCTTTGTTTTAAATGAAAACCTAAAAAATAAATATGTATTCTAACAATTGCGACTAACAGGACTTGTGTATACTTTTCAACATTGCTTTCAAACAAAATCAAAGTTTATCCAGGAAAACTTGGTGGGTGTAAATCAGGTCTTACTTTGAAGCTTCCATATTCAACCTTTTCTTATGTCTTGCTTTATAATTTTTCTAAATGTTAAACTAAATCTAACCAATATTTAAAAATATTCATTAAATTTTAGTAAAAAAGGATTCTTATTGAAATCAACTTCCAATATATTAAGTTTCATATAAAAGAAAAATCCGTGTATATCCAAAGCACACTTATAGCAGTAGTTTCCTTCGTAGATAATCCTTCAAATTACACTTGTATTATATGCGTACGTATGCATACACACGGATACGTTACGAGTATGACCATATAAAGAAATAAAATAAACAACAATCTAAAATACATGCAAAGTTTACTTCCTCGGTAAGAGTGAATGCAGATACTGGCCATCAGTACTGCACATATTTTACAGGGTGTGCATGCACTCGTGCGTGAGCTGATTTCCTTTAAATGCATATATGTACATATATATGTATATGCATGTATGTTGAATGGATATGTTTGCTAAAGTGTATGCATAAATAGAGTGGACAATGGCCAGGATGTATAAAAGTAGAGGATACTGTTACATTCACACACCCTGTATCCGGATTTAAACCATAAAAGTAGCACATATTAAATACCAGCATGTAGATGCATGTCCGCATACATATTAATGCGAATATAAAAATGATTTTGCATACAGAAAAGTGCTGCCATAACCGGGAAAGAAAACAAAGGCTAGAAAGTGAGAGAAAATACATTTGTAGTTCTTACATTCATATGATTATCTCGCTCCAGCATGACTGCTCACTTTAGTACAAAGTACCAAACATATGATTTTTGCTCCAAAAGCCCATAGCTGGGCAATGACTAAGGCCTGATGCAATGCGTTATGCTGAGCTTAACGGAAGACAGAGTAACTTTATTTTAGCGAAACTGACATTGCGAAGTTGTTTCTCGGCAGATTTCCTTTTATTGCTTCTACAACGCTGTTGAAATACTGATACAGAAGGCGGGACACTGATGGTACTTGCTTGTTGGTGTGACTAGTCAATTTGATCTCGTCACACCAGCAAGAATTCATATAGGAAATAATATATGTATCTGAAGTTAAATTTCGAAATATATTACCTCGTACATAAACCATATGATTCAACAGATTTCTGTTAACGTAATAAAAAAGCCCTGTCAGACTTTTAATTCAGGGAGTGCACATTCCAAATGGAATTCTGGTCACATTTATATATGGAATAAAAAATTAATACTGAGGCAAGTGGGTGACTCCAACTAGTTTATAAAAACACCAGAATCCATTTTACCTACTGATATGACGCCTAATCCTCAAAGTACCTAATATTTTCAATTTTAGTCAAGCTTTTTGCATTTTATTGAATTTTCAACTTTGGATTTCCATTAAAGTAGGAATTCCAGGAGAACAGAAGAAGTTGGAAAGCTAAAAACAAATAAGGTAGCTATCCTACAAAAATCGCAATTTTTTGTATTTTTCAATTACCGGTAAATATCTAAGAAATATACTCCTATTCTGAGATAAAAAATCAGCTAGTAAAAGTAATATAAACCCGATTTCACCTGAAAAAAATTTGGAATTTCATTTAAGGATGACTTCCAGAAGAATAGTTTCATCAAATTACGCATGTCTTTTACTTTTAGTTAAGTTTTTGCCATTTTTTTATATTTTCACGTTTGGAATTCAAAGTAAGGAGTAATTCAAGGAGAAAGGAATGAGTTGGACGGCTGAAAATCACTAAGGTAGCTACCTTATAAAAATCGCAATTTTTTGTAATTTTTAATTACTGGCAAATATCTAAGAAATATACTCCTATTCTGAGATAAAAAATCAGCTAGTAAAAGTAATGGAATTCAAATTAAGAAGTAATTCAAGGAGGAAGGAATTAGTTGGACGGCTGAAAATCACTACCTTATCAAAATCGCAATTTTTTGTAATTTTCAATTACTGGGAAATATCTACGAAATATACTCCTATTTTGAGATAAAAAATCTGCTAGTGAAAGTAATGGAATTCAAATTAAGGAGTAATTCAAAGAGAAAGGAATGAGTTGGACGGCTGAAAATCGCTTAGGTAGCTTTTTATAATTAGATAATTCTTTATCTAATCTAAAATAGATAAATAGATAAATTAGATAATTTATCTAAAAATAGATAATTCTTTTTAAAATGTGATATAATTTTATGTATTTTGGTAGTCCTGTTAGTATTCATTTAGCTTTTCTTTGGATGATTCTCATTGTGAGAGTTCATATGGTTTGTGGCTCTTCATTTACTAATTGCCTTAACAATTAGATGTTCCGCCTCTACTAGAGAAAATAATGAGTTCAATAATTATTTCTTTGGTTATCTTTGGCTGCGTAGAGCTTGAACTCATCAGAGTGGCCCCTCTAAAGATGAAATTGTAATGGGTTTGAATAAATTGGAATTGAAATGTCTTGCTCAGCAATTCTCTATAGTTAAAGGCCGTGTTGTTTTTTTCTCCTCGACTAGTATAGAATAAAATTTAGACATTTACAATTACACTTCCCATTTCAGCAATTTATGCAAGCACTAAAACTACAACCTCATTTTAATGCGATGCAATTGCAAATGCATTCGGAAAAAACCTGTAGCAACAACCATCATTGAAAAGAAAATGATTTATTAAATGATAAAAGCGAGCACAGAACACAATGAAAATAATACAATGAAAATAAAATAAAATGAAATAAAATAAAGCCAAGCAATCCTTAGCATTTGTTGGCAGGATAATTAAAACAACAGAGAAGGATAAAAATAAACCAACAAAAATTACTGTCTGATTGTTTGGTAAAATAATGAAAATGCATTAAAATTAAGTAGGGATTTTAAGTAAAAAGGAAAAAAAAATCAGAAAATAATGGCTGAAACTCTAGGTAGCAAAGGATTAAAAGAGACTTTAAATTCACCAGAATTTATAGCATACAACCAGGCGCCGTATAAAAAATTTAATATATTTAATAGAGATTACTAATTGCTCAATCTTATTATTTTTATTCTTATAAAATATTTTATAAGAAATATAAATCGTTTCGTGTCCGATAGAAGTGTGTCCTATATATTCAAATAAACCATTTTCGAAAATGAAGAAAATTGGTTACATTTTGCCATCAGCATTTCACTGTTAATGTTGAGGCAATGAAGTTTCTTGCAAAACTAAAAGTTGTCACATGAAATTCTTAAAAAGGCAACAAGTGCAACAAACAAAACATAAACTGTCAGTTAACAATTATTATTTTTAGTTTTTAGGTTTTCAATTAAAACAAGGAAAACCGAGAAGGACAAGTGGCAAAAGTTGCAGTTGTCATAAATAAAAATGTCTGAATAAAATAAAGTTTGTTAAATTGCAGTTTTGTTTCAAACAGCAAGAAGACTGCAATGCTTAAAAAGAAAGGAAATTCCAAGGATTACATGATAGCAGTTAACCCATAGTGCAACTACCTTTAACAGTTTGTATTTATATTATTTATGGGAATTATAAAATATCTTCCCTTCCTGATATTTAACTAAATTGGAGGTTCTGCCTTTTTTTTTGACAAGTAAAACTAACAAGTAAAATAAAAAATAACCAGTAATATTCAGTACTCATTCTACTGTGAATCCTTATTCCTTTCATGGGTTAATTATTTAGATTTTCCAAATTTAAACAATGAAGAAAACAACTGCTATTCGAATTAGACAAACAATCCACACCTCCTGAATTTACCAAAAATAAATTCAAACAATAGACAACACTTGTTTAGGAAGTGCAACTAAGTATTATGCATTGAAGATGTAAAATACGGAACAGGAAACAGCCAAACAAACGACACATATAAACGACACAATTTGCACAAGACAACTGCATTTCACATTTTAAAAATTTATCTAAAACACTAAAATATTTGCATAAATACTTTCACAAAAACCACATGGATGGTTTTACAATATTAAAAATATTTAAATGAAAACCATAGAGAGTAATTTTAAGGTCCATGTAAAAAGTAGACGGACAATTAGTGGCTTGTATGGATAAGACCTTTAGTAATTAAGCCTACAAAATGCCTGATTTGATTCCTTTACTGAATTGAGATAATTTTTTTTGTCAACTCCTTTTTTTGTTTGCGAAATTTTAATAGAAGTTTTAATAGAATTATATATTATTGCATTCTACCATTTATCGTCTTCATATCTCTCAGAATAAACTTTTTCTGTAGCATTTGATATCTAAATTCCGCTAAAAAACCCAAATGCTTAACTCCGTAAATGCTTAACAATGTTCGTCGAAACAGTGTTTTCGCATTTTGTCAACCGATGTGGTTACAGTCGTATATCTCCAGTGCTACCAATCACATTGCCTCATACTATAAAGTGTTGGAAAGGTGAGATTTTAAGCTTCATTTAACCACAAAAAAAAAATTAAATTCAGGGAAGGTGAAAAAAAGTTACAGCTGTTCAAAAATGAGTGAAAGTAATGAAATTTGAATTTGTTTTTCTATTATAAATTTATCTGTATAATACTATAGTGGCCGCTTTGAAATCACTTCATAATAAATTAATGATATGAAAGTCTGAAAAAATAAAAAAAATTTAAGACACTTTTTCTTTAGATACATTCATAAAAATTCACAATCTGCGAAAATTGGAATTATACCACTGGCAAAAATAATTTCTTGAGCTCAGTTCTTCGTAATTGCTTAATTGCTAACGTTATAGCAATTATTTAACTATTTATATATCACATTGATAAATTTACGTTAATATATAAATAAATGATTAATTATTATTTTGCTATATATATCTATATATCTTAATATATACATATATGTATATATATATATATATATATGTATATATTAAACATTTATTAATTATTATGAATCTATTATAATTCAATCTTTGATAATTATTTTATAATAATCAAATTTTTAAATTTAAATATATATAAATACTCCTATATATATATATATATGTAGATACTCCTATATATATACATACTCCTATATATACCCCGATATACATATATACTTCTAATATATTTCTCCTTGTGGTGAGAGCCACATCTCCTATCTGTACAGTCACTTCAAGCGGTAAATGATGCCGTGTCAGCAGAGTGTGCTACAGAGTACGAGAATTCCTGCCTGTGAGGCTTAACTTCACGGTGCGATCAGCACTAAGTAAACTAATACGTTTACTAAGCCCCCTGTGCAAGCACAGGTGGCAAATCTTGTTTAAAAGATTCAGTTTTAACCAAGCGCCTTGCTATGACGTTCGGCACTGTCCAAGCCTTATCAATAGGCACTTCGCAAGAATAACTCTCTCGCCATTTTCGCAGTAAACCACACCTGTCTATTCAATTCATGCAACAAATCATATAACACTCCAAGAATTAGAGAGAGGCCGCCCTCAGAGGGGAGAACCATCTCACTGCCTACTAGCGTCTGTTCAATGGCAACAGCAGCCAGATAACTAATCGCTTAACCGGATCGTATCGAGCGTTATCATCAATGCGATACCAGCCACCCAAGAGAAATCTCTCAAGCAACTTTTGGTATCAACCACATACCACCACGTGATCTCCTAAGGAGTCCACGTCATAAACCGCTCACAACTTCATTCAACACTGTAAGTTGGAACGAACTTGGTCTATGGACAAAGTCACTAAAGCCGCACAAATTTATCCACGAGCATAATCAATTAACTCCATGGAGTGTAAACTAAGTCCGTCCTCGATAACAGTTCGGTTCAGGTATTGTGCAAACCCAAAATCACTCAACCTACGCGGTAGAAATCCATTGTGGGGCTTCCGGTACCCGGGGTGCCAGTATAAAGTCACTGGTGGTGCTTTCGGAGAGAACTCTCCTACAATATTCAACCCTGAATCGATCAGATTATGTTAGACCTAATCCTAAACCAACAAGCATAGCTTGCATTTACCTTTTAATTACTTATAAGCACGCCCGTTGCCATGTTATTTCATGGATTGGGTAGTGGCAGACAAGTTTTACCGGTGTCTCAAAAGGTCATGGTCTGGAAAGGCACGATACCGTCTCCCCAAAGTGCATCCCACCAACATGTAAATTTCACCAAGGTACATACTGTACTACCCTGGGGTTAGGCCGTGTCAGCAGAATGACTTCAGCCTTCATCTTTGCAAGCGCTAATTTATGGTCCTTAAGCCTAATTTGAGTTCTTATCATAACCGCCGAGGTGACCGCCGCTATGTAGTCTGCGTATCGTATGAGATGTGTGCCTTCTGGCATTTGTACACTTAAAATCTCATCGAAGGTCAAGTTCCAGAGATCAGTTCCAACGATATATACTTGGGCTGCTCCGTATGTAATTGGCATTATTCTTTGGCCCTCCGTAGTGTCGTAGAAGAGATTGCGGCCCCTCAGATAGCTCTGTAAAATTGCCAACAAGTACCTGGGGATGTGCAATCTCTCCCGCAGTGTTTTCACAATGACCGACGACCGTAACGTATTGGAAGCATTACATACATCGAGTGTAGCCATAACTATTATTCGCTTTGGGTTGTAGCGTCTGTATTGGTCATGTGCGAAATGACTTAACACATCTGTAATGGCTCTGAAAGTCATTTTACCTCTTCGGAAACCATGATGCATTTCCGATAGCCCTCCGATATATATATTATATATATATTATATACATAATATATGTATATATATTAACCTAAGAAGTTAACTATTAACTTAAGAAGTGTTAAAAACCTGAAGTTGTTGTAAGGAATCCTTTAAGAAGCCCCGGTTCTGTGATGCCGTAACTTTTCATGATTTGAAAAGTGGTTACGTTAAGCAGTTAACTTAGTTACCTATTAACTTAAGTTAATAGAGGTTTTTAGTACGGCGGATATGTTTTAGTAAATTAATTTGGATTTAAAAAATATTACCCGTGTGAAGAATCTGAAGTAATAATTGAAGTCATATAATTTAAAATGGGCGTATTTTAATTATTTCTATTCTTGTCGAAGCACTGTGCTGCATTTGCGCAATACATGTGCTGTTTCCAAGAGACTGGTGTTTAAAGCATGATGTATTTATGTGCATATTTTGACCCTGTCAAATTGAATTTTGTACATGCTGAGATTTAATAGATTGCCTAAGAATCCTTATAATTTATTTATGACAACAATACTCAAACAAATGCATTCACACCCACTTACAAATTCATTTGTGTAATGCTATTTAAAGTAATTTCAATATGTATATATATGTATATACTTAATCATCTGATAAAACATGAGTACATACTTAAATAATTATGAATAATTAAATAGTTGTTTGTAGCAACGGACTTATTCAATCCAGCTCATACCCAATCGAAGAGCCAATGCCGGCTATTTGAACCATACAATTTTGCACAAAAAAATTAGGCCGATACAATTAAATACAACCGAATATATAGTACTTCTGTAGATACATTGTCTTATAATCAGGGTACAGATTTTAATGGTCATATAAGAACAGAAAAAAATGTAAAAAATACATTTCCGGTGGGATATCTTTTCAAAACAAAAATGTTCAATAGAAAACGTTTTCCAACTGAAGAATAACACGCCCCCTGACTTCTTCGTTTCATATTTCAATGAAATTTTGAGGCCTTATAATGTATTATTAAATATCTTTTAGCTTATACTCTCAAAGGCAAAAAAAAAAAATATTTACTCATACGATTTTATATATAATTATTTTTTGTATATTACAAATCGTCAAAAATTGCAATATATGCTTTTTTAACACGTAAAAGATCGTTAACAGATCGTTAAGTTGCAGAAGTAACATTCGATATTCGATACTTTGATTTTAATATTTATTTTTTAAATATTTTTATATAAAATTAGCTGAACTTGAGGTAGGGTTTCCAATTAACGAATTCTAATTAGGCATTCTCCATTTCATAGGGTCAGCGATTTCATTCCAAAGTAGTTGTAAAAAATCCAAATTCTATTTAAATTTATTGATTCTTATAACCCTGACTTTTAGCTTACCTCAAAAAAGGTAAAGTAAAGGCGGAAGTAAATTAAAGTACTAAAAACTATGTAAAACTTTTAAAATGTAGATTTTCTATGTTTCAATATATTGCACATTCTTAAAATAGCCCCTCGATGGTATAATGGTTAGTATACCCGTCTGTTACGCAGGTGTCAGGGGTTCAATTCCCCGGCGAGCCAGAAGCCAGTACTTCTATACATATCGCAATTATATATTTATATAATTGTAATATTTGGTAAATAAATAAATAAAATTCTTAAAACAGCATAATACTATCATTATGTTCCGAACCCTGCCCACAATTCGCAATCATAGGCATTAATTAGATAAAGTGCTCCATTACATATTGATTATCAGTTTGTATTAAATATGTAAAATAAATGTTGAACACAAAACAATTATTTAAATATTAAATTACATTGCGACTGGTATAGGGTGTTTTAAAATAAAGTTTCTGTTAATCAAATTATTTATTACACCAGCAGTTTGGAAATTCGTAAGGAAAAAAATACATTGTCTAAATGTAAAACACATTCGAATGGTAAAGTTAGCAATGATGAGTGCACAAGACAGCGAAATCAGCTGAAGAAAGTAAATTTTTTTTTTGAGATACCCTGTATAAGGATTTCCTTAATTACATTGTCAAATTATGTACATATTGCGTTACATACTTTTCCATTACAAAGTAAATATAGTCGACAGAACTTTATATTTACTAACAGTAGTATTGCGTTCGTTCATCAGTTCGTAGATAGCCAGTTCAAGCCCTAATTAGTAGTGCGAATTCTTTCTTATTGCATATGTGTGTATCTCCTTAATGTCTATTTAATGCATAAAAATACAGCAGACGCCATTTAATATAAATATAATACAATTTAATAAATACAAATATCAGAGGTCTGGTCCATTGTACAAACTAATGGAATAATAATTGATTTAGGAAACTTTAAAAGCAACTTATTAAATATTAATTATTTATTTTTTCTGCCTAAGGCGATCCTTGAATTTGCCGAAGGATTTTATTTCCTTTTAACATCCTCTCATGCATTAAGCAAATCTTTTTTTTTTTTTTTTTAATTCTCCTTTAAAATGTCGAAGCATTTGGAATCTCTTTTATTTCCTCAAAGAAATTAAATATTTAACACACACACATACACAACTATGCAAGTATGTGCATGTTTTTTCTTGTTTAGCTCCCTTTAAACATTTATTTTGTATTTTAAAATAATCATTTTTCTTATTAGCATGCAAATCATGATGTAACCAGGCTTTTTAATTCCCATTACCATAAGCGTTCATGGCTACGTTCGCCATTTGGCATCATCCTCAGTGCTTTTAATTCATCAACCCAACAAAGCGAAAGGCAAAACAAGGAGGAGAAAGAGAAGGAATGAAAAAAGTTTTCACATTGTAAAACTATTTAACAAAAAAGGTCACAGAAAAGTCGAAAATCATCTCCTCGCTTGTAACCAAATTGTAGGGACAAGCCATGGGAGGTTGAGTTTGTGTCTGCAGGATCACGCCTTAAGTAAAATAATCAAAGTTTCTTTTAATTTTGCTTCAGAATTTTATTTTACTTTTTTTTTCTTTTTGTTTGTTTAAATAAATAAAAGTGTTTGAAACTGCTAAAAAGAAGATAATAATATTTTGCGAACATGCTTAAGCTTGAAATAACACATCCTTTATTGGTGGTCGTGGAGTGGCAAACTCGTGTACTGATTATAAATGGCGTCATTTTTAAATAATGGAATGGCCTAAACTACGTATACTGAGTATTGGCCTTAATACCAGCATGTTGTACAGTGCAGCACAAAATGTAGTCTACTACGTGTGAGCAAAAAACAACCGTTATTTTCCAATTTCGATTTTCACATTATTTTTCTCTTATGTTGGTACACATGTCCATTATACATGATGGCAATAGAAGCCATTTTGAATTCTCATTTTGTTTTTGACAGATAAAAAGGTTTGATGTGCTCTTCGAGTTGTTACTGTCTTTTACTAAATTGTCAGCAAAAAACAACATCACATGGGAGATGCTGAACGTTGGCAACTAAGATACAGATTTGCTCAAAAAGGTCATAACTGGTGACGAATCATTAGTGTATGACTTTGTCACCGAAAAGAAAGCCCAGTGATTCCAATGGAAGCGCCCAGAAGAGCCGAGATCATAAATGGCACATCACGTTGGGGCCAAATGTGAATGTTTTGCCCACTGTTTTCTTCGATTGCAATGGCTTGTTGCATCATGAATTCTGGCCTGAAGGTAGTACCTGGAAGTAATGTGGCGTTGCCCGAAGCAATTCGTCGCAAACCCACAGGATTTTAGAAAAACCAAACAGGGGTTTGCACCATGATAACGCACCAGCTCTCACATCGGTGTTTGTGCGTCAGATTTTGGCCAAACACAAAACCGTAATCATGCCTGAACCATTGCATTCACCAGACTTGTTACCCCTCCGACTTTTTCCTCTTTCCAATACTAAAGACAGTGAGGAAATGAAAGCATTTTGCTACCATTGAGGAGGTAGAAGAAAAATCGACACACGAGCTATTGGCGATACCAAAAAGCGCGTTTCAGAATTATTTCGGGGATTGCCGGCATAAGTGTATTACATCTGAGGGGGTTTACTTTGAATCGGACAAGATAGTTGTTGATAAATAAATAAATACTTGTGGGTAAAAGTTTACAATTATTTTTTTTATCAGACATCGTATTTTTAAAACACTTGTTATCCTATTCCTAGATTTTCAATAATATCAACTATTATTGTAAATATAATATTTTATGAATCTAAAATAATAGCGATAAGCTAAAAATATACGATTTTCAGACGGCCATCAAATCCCACTTGTGGCTTGATATGACATGCTTTTCAACAAATGTCTCATTAATAGAGAAACAAGTTGATGAGAGCGAATACAACCCTGCGGCAATTCAAATACATTTAAAGCCAAACATATTGCGAATACGAACCAATTAAAACTGAACTCACAGGAAAGAGAATGCAATTTAGTTCTTTGTCTGTAATAAGACTGGCTACAGATGCTTTTAAAAATTATCGCAAATTTCACAGCTGTTACCTTAATAAGAGAGAGAGCAGCAACACTGGTAACCTCAAATTCAGCCACCACGTAAGGAATAAGAAAGAAATACAAGAGGTTTTGTGTTTTAAGAATTAATCGAAAGTGCAACCAACTCATACAATAGTCCCCAAAACGCAGCTTTTTACTGTGAAAAAGCATTGTCATTAGAGATTTTTTTTTTAAGTTAAATGTATTTTTTACCCCACTACTGTTCTTTAATATGATTCGATTGTCAGTCCACACGTTCTGTTAAAAACAACAAATAGAAATATTCAACAGCAACTTTAGTGAACTTAAAGTTTTACCTGATATAAAAATGTAGAGGCAGGCATAAAAGGTACGAGCTCGACACTTGTGCTCACAAACACACTTATTGTTTGAAATGCGTACGTGTATGTGAATCGCATTTTTTAAAATTCTCCTGCTGAAAGTATTTAGCATAACGTAGGCATTTAAAACAGGTGCCAGCCATGAATGGTTTCAACAGCCCTTTCAAACACAATTTAATCCTTTATTTTGCATTTTGGTGTTTGAGTATCTGCCTATCTCTCTCTCTCTCTCTCTCTCTCTTTCTATCCCTATAAGAGAATGAGTTAAAAATTGTTTTTAAGAAAAAGTCGAATTTTGTATGCGCTTTGAAAAAAGTACCCTGGAAATGATGGCAATTGAATTATTAATTTCACTTAAAACATCGCTAAGTTCGCTCAGTGCTTTGCAAAAGTTTTTTGCAGCACATTATTAAGTTAGAAGAGCTAAAAGGACACCATTTTTTAAAAAATTCCAAGTTATCCTTTACGTTTGGCAGCCATGTGGAGGTGTGCGATAAGAATTATAAATTTTTGAGTTCAGTAGAATTTTTATTAATATTAAATTGCTTCAAATTGCAAAAAATACAAAGACTGCGCTCCAAAAAAAAGCCGTAAATAAGCTCCACATAATATTAGACTAATTAGAGACATTAGCGATGACGTCATTCTGTAACTAATTTTACGCATGTTTGTAATCGTGAAAAAAGTGTTAACAAGAAAGAGACGATTGTGGCATTCTCGATACTGATATTGTATGGAATCGGCTGCGTCAGCTGACAGAAGCTTGCAGCTGTTTAATTTGGGAAAATGAAGACACGGATAAAATATATTTAAACTTGTTTAATTCCAATTAACAACTACGGATTTTAAATACATGCTATATGAAATATTATCCAAAATATTACGATTCATCTGACTTACTGATTAGTACCAATACGTATGTATGTATGTGCGTATGAGTATCCTCCATAAAGTACATGCCAACCTTTCGATTTGCCTTATAAAGTACGAATACAATTGGCGAAAAAGCTCAACTATTCAAATAGAAGCAAAAATAACGGTGCAATCCTATATATTTTAGCGCGACTTCAATTTGTATGGAAAATTACCTCACAAAGTAATTTAATTATATTTTTCATTATAAATTTTAATTTAAAATTTTTAAAATACATTCCATTAAATGACTTATTAAAGCTTACAATAATACACTGCAAGCTAAGTAACTTTTTGGCATGCAAAAGCTCTAAAATAACTCCGTTAGAACAACAATAACAACGACAAAAACTTGTAATTCTAAAATGCATCAACTGCACTGCACTGCTTGCATAACACCAAACGGAAATTGTTCGAAAACTGATCCGCGATTACAGTTGTGATAACAACTACTACAGCCAACAACAGCAACAGCAACCAATCGTTAAAGAGTTCCCGGCACAAACCCGCCAACTTAACAACAACAAATAACATTTAAAGCAGCATTAAATAAACAAATTCACGGATGTCCAAAATAGTTTCGATTTACAATGGAATTTGAATGCTTCGCTTTCAAAACTGCATCCTCTGATTTTTCGCAGTTTCTCTGCCACTGTGCTTTCAGGCAGATCGGAATCCTGCAAGCACAATAAGCGACGTGGAGAAGACACTAAAATTGTCTTTAAGTTTCGTGATACTTAAAATTTCCGACCTCCACTACCGATTGCCACGATCCAGCAGTAAAGAAATGAATGCAGAAATAGGCTGGCGACTGAAATGCTTTCCTTGAAATACTAAACACTCAAACTACATCACTGATATGACTGATATATCCTTTCACATTCAATCATAATCATTGTAAGTTTTAAAATTTTCAGGCACACTAATGACGCCTTTTAAGGCATACAATGTACATAACCAATGGCATCGCCTCTACCGACAACTAGTAATTATGACTCCGACATGGAAGGCAGGAAGTGTAAAATAAATAAAAATGAATGGTTATAAATTACGTAGCTTTGATTTGTGGAAGGGTGAGGAAAATGGTGTGGCGATGTAGTAATTAAAAATGCCTAAATTAGAAGTGTTAATGACGACAGTGTGGGCAAGCTTGCACAAAAAGTTCAAATGAACCGCATACCGGAAGAAGACTGATTTTTGGAACGCATATAAGTGCAAATGTTGAATGACAGCCCACAATTCATTGAGTTACCTTTGACTGTCCAAACTATCATTCATTTTTTAAGCGAAAACCGGCGTTCAAAAAAATATTCTGAAACCAACAATGAAAACAAAACATGTCCAAGGAACAGGTCAATCTAGAGTAAAAAGAAGGAACCTAGGATATATTTCCAAAAATCACTTTCAAAGTCCACATTCCCATAAATTTTTAGGCTACTAACAGTTAAAAGCCAATGTGACCGTGGGCGGTCACTACCACAAAGCCAAGGCTGAAATGCGGGATGTGGACCGCCCTTTTACAACATATCCTCCTTATTGTGGTATCAACCCTCCCGAATGGTATCGAAAACCGAAATTATATTTATTCCAATAAATATGATTCCAACATTCCTCTACGAAATCGCAACCGAAACATTTAGCACACATCTGCTGTTGTATAAATCACACAACGACTATATGAGAATTACTATAACATGAGAATACATACAATTTATGCTGTCATCATTACTGATGCGTGTTCTGTCACGTTTCCACGTGTCAATCAGTAGCAGACACATGACACAGTAGTGGGCATGCACATTGTAAATTCCTTAGCGATGAAGGAGGAGAAAAATGTTAAAACAATAATTTTGAAATATTCCTGTAATTAGAAATAATTATCGACCTTCTTAGAACTGAACATAATGAACGAAATAAACGCTTTAGAGCACATAAATACGGCTCAATTTCCTCTTTAACATCGTAGTATCTATTGGGGCCGTTAAATGCCGTGAAAGTAAACTGAAATCAACGGAAGCAGAAAGTAAAAAAGCGGACAAAAATAAAAGGAAAAAAATATTGTGCAATTCCTCAGCTACAATGGGTTTGAAATGGACTAAAGATGTGGGACAGCCTCTAGATTCCACCAATGGTCTTAAATATCTATCAATTATATGGTTTCTCGCTGGGTCAACTCCAAGAAGTGAGAGCATACCAAGTCGATGGCACATCCTTTACTACGTCTACTCAGCAATAATAAATATACTTTGCGACGTGTACTTCTTAGCCACATTGCTCATTCAGCTCTTTTTCATTGATTCTTACAAGGATTTGGTGGAAAATTTGTCGCTAAGTTGCTCGTTTATTGTTGTAGTAATAAAGCACTTCATCGTTCTGAGACATCGTCACGCGTTTACGAAATGTAACACTCTGTTTAAATTGTTGGACGAACGCTGTGACCTCCATTCAGAGGATCGTAGAAATATTTTTATTTCAGTTCGTTCCTCCCAACTGTATGCTTTATATTTACCACTTTATTTGTTTTGTGGAGCCGGTTTCGTATACAATTCTGTGGACGGAAAGAAGTTGATATACAATTCGTGGAATCCCACTTATCTTTCGAATCCAAAACACAATTATATAGCGACGTTTACATATCAATATGTATCTCAAATAATTCTAGTGTTTCAGTGCGTTTTCAGCGATACATTTCCTTTGAGTTATTTAACGCTGATGATTGGCCATTCGCAAGCTTTGGGAGCACGAATTTCGAGAATTGGATGGAATGAACTTCTGCCGCATTCACAGCAAAAAATGAATGACGAATTAAGAAATTGCATAAAAGATCACAAGACCTTGTTGGCGTAGGTGATTCATAAATATATTCAGTATTATAGAGCCGGAAATAATTCATTTTCTATTGTCTAGTCTCTTCGATAGCATACGACCTGCAATATCACAGAGCCTGTTCTGTCAATTCTTCATATCCGGCTTTGTTCTCTGCCTGATCGGCGTTAATATAAGATTTTTCTCCAACGGCTTTAATGAAATATTTTTCCAAGTTATGTATGCAATGATAGTATTAATACAAATGTTTCCCTGCTGCTGGCTCGTCAACAAGCTTATGGATAAGACTGACTATCTAACGACTGCCATGTACAGTTGCAATTGGATGGACCAGAATGTACAGTTTCGCAAAATGCTAATCATTTTCATGCAACGTTCTCAAAAGACGAATACAATAATGGCTGGCGATTTGGCCCCCGTAACATTGCAGACGTTTATAGCGGTGAGTTGAAATTGAGCTCTCACGAGGACTGATTAATTTGCTCGATTCTTTATATGTTTTACTTCCTTATTGCAGATAGTACGTTTTTCGTTTTCCATGTTTACGATTTTAATGAAAATGTAATCCTGGCAACAGTAATCATATGGGTGCCTCCGTAGGCGAATGCATAATACATATATATATATATGTTTTTTGCGTATACTCTTGGTGTTTTCCTTGCGGAAAAAAGTCAATACAATTATATATTGAGGCATTGAGTTCAGTGGGGGGAGATTAATTAGGTATCCTTTGAGATGACAATTAATTGAAATTAAAGAGGGTTTAGCGTTGATTATTTTCAAGTTTTTAAAACCCGACACAAAGCAATGCCTAACAGACAACGCAAAAAAAATACACGACAAAGTCAAAGGCCATTAGAGACAAGTTCAACATCTACTTTACTTCAACTATAACAAGTATACGATAAAAGTCATCGATAAGTGACAATGTTGCCAAACTAGAATTTAGATTTGCTAGAAAGGAAAAAAAACTCTGCTTGCTTCTATTGCCGTTCCCAAGTGGAATAAGGCTGAATATCAAATATATTTTGAAAACGGTTGCATTGTAGTAGTTCTCTTTAAGGCTCCCTCTTATTTATACTTTTCTACTTTCCAAACTTAATGACTCCATTTTATTTGCCTGTCCTTTTATTCTTTTACAAGTTCAACTTTATCGTTAATACTCTTTCTGTTTAATTAGTTGCCATGTCAGAGCCATAATAAGTAGTTCTCATTGTAATTTTGCCTCGTTTGATGACAAAACTTTATAAATAGTTAGTAATGTCCTTTAGAAATAATTTCTCCCCTCACTGCACTCGATGCCACAACATATTATTGGACAAACTTTTTCCGCATCTCAGCTTAATCCTTGAGATAATAAAAATTACAATATAACTACGTCACAAAATATGCACACACATACACGCACAGACATCCACATACACTGCAAAAGGAAGCATGTAACTAATAACAGATAAAACTGAATAATAGCGAAAATAAATGCAAAAGTAACTCGTTAAGAAAAATTGCAAATAAATACAGAACTAAAAACCTGAGGCCGACAATTTGTTTCAAATAAATGTGAAAAAAAGGCAAAACTTGAATCTCAACCTAAAAATTGAGTATGGCAAAAAAAAAATCCTTGCAAAGTTGTTCCCTTTGCGAATTATGGAAACTTAAACGCAGTGCTTTTCTTTTCTTTTTGTGGTTTGACGAAATATAGAAAATAAACTCTTGAAAAAATTCACGTTGCAATAATAATTTATTACCCATTGAAGCAGAAAAGACGCAAACGTAGGCAGAAATAACGCTTCTATTAAAAGATGTACAAAAAAAGGAATCATTGTTTCGCAGAACTGAAACGCAGAAACAACAACTTGAAAACTCAATTAGGCCTACGGAATACCGAACAATAAAAAGTATTGTATTATTGTTTATATTTAAAGGCGATTACTTTACGTTACGTTAATATCATACGGTTTCAACCACTACAATTTAATGAGGGAATAAAGCTGGAAGGCATGCAATTGGGTGAAACATCTTTCCACATGATGCTTGAAGTGCGTTTGAGAAGTATTTAAACGGAGTTGTAGAGTTACCAGAATCATCTCATATGATTGCCATGGCCATGTTAGCCTGCCAGGTAAGCTCTCCAGGTTAGGAAAGTTTTCTTTCATTATTGTTGGTTAACAATGTTGAGATATTAAGGAAGTCTGCTTTGCAGCAAAGTTTCCATACTATCGTTTTATGCACCGCAAAACATCCTGACTAAAGAACATCACCAGCCTTTACAAGGCCAAAATAAAATTGCAATTGTCATATAAAAAAAATATTTAGCTACATTTAGTGATTTTTCACTTACGGCCGTCTAAAGCTGCCCTTAAGATTCTTTTGGTATCTTTTACTCCAAATTCTTTCTCTGTACTCGCCAATATTCTGATGATTAAAACTTTTGCTTACCTGAAAGAAACAAAAAAAAAAAAAAATTATATATTAATAATAATAAATAAATTGCGAGAAATGGAAGCAATTACGTTATTATAAATGCCGTTAAATAATCCACAAATAGAAAATTCAACAAAACGCCTAAAATCATTATGATTTAACTCAGTTAAGGTTGTTGTATTGCGAACGGATATGTTGGCGGCTAAATTCATTAACAACAACTGGCGCTGGCTCATCATCCCCAAACGAATTGCTGCAGACACATAAATAAACAATAAAACAACTCCAACGTAAACCGCAATTACGAGTGGGATGATTTCCTTTCTTCGTTTCTTTCTTTTTTTTTGCTGCTCTTTACTAAGGCAACAAATACTCAGACAATAATACACACATACGAATGCAGATATCAGCTGACTAGTGCTGCTGATGGCATCATATAGAGAACAAATCTGCAATAATGAATATAATTGCGTTTAGGGTTTTATGATTTATGTTAAGTTTTAGCGAAAGCAAACACACGCACACCAACTCATCAGATTAAATTACCGATTTTCATAATTATTGCCAAGTTGTTGCAAAAATGAAGAAACTTCTCTGCCAACTCATTAAGAGCAGTTCAATTAAACATTATATAACTAGATAACTATTTAAAAATAATTTCATAACTTTTCCTTGACAGAAAATAAAAAAAAATATTTCAATAAAATTTGAATTCAATGAATCGATCGCTTTCAGACTTAATGGTAAAGTATACATGAGTGCATCCTGTCAGAATTCGATACCTCAATTCTTCTTCAATAATTTCGATAAAATTGGATGAATTTAATACTCCACCATGATTTGACACCCTCTTCGCATATACTTTATTACAGTGCAGATATGAACGATAAGGGGCATACTACTGAAAACTAGTGCTTTTCTAAAAGTTCACAACTTTAAGTTGGCAACAACAACTTTTTTAGCAACACATTTAACAGCTGATGGTTGATTTCTAGTTAGTGTAGTTAAACATTTCATTGTGGATACATGTGCATCGCAATAAAATTGGCGAGTGGCCTGAAATACATACTGATATTGAATTTACGTGGCAAATTTGGCGTTTGAGGAAGCCCATTTATGGTTAGGCAAAGTTCCCTCATTTTGGTTCAGTACAATCATGAAGCTCTTTTTGGCAACGCAACATATAACTGTTTGATGTGCTCTATAGGCTGCTGCTTTGCTGTTTTGAAAAACGGTACTAGAAAATTCGCTCCAACCCTCAATTAGCTGGCATTAAACCTTTCGACATATAGTTCCAATAAAGCGAAACAACACGCTACACAGAGCCCATTACAACTGATTTACATATACAGTTATTTAACCCCACTTCTCTACGTCGATAAGCCAGAGGCAATTGAACTCTCGTACTACAAATCATTAATATTAAATGATTTGCATATTGAAGGATTTACCGACAATTATATCCGGTTACACTAACAATTGTGTGATGCAGCAACTTTTTTCTATCGACAACTTTGCAATTTTCTATCATATGGCAACCCTGTCATAATTTGCGATTCAGAAAAACGAAAAATTTCAATTAGTCTTGTAGAAAATAAATCAAACAAAATTATAATTTATAACTTTTTTAATACATTTTATTTAAAAAATTTAATTTTTTATTACAGTGGCCCTCATTGCTGCTTTAGCGAAGAGCAATCCTTTAAAATTTTATACAACTAGAAGACATCCTTTAATGTTATACATATATATATATATATATCTGTGCAGCCATATGCGCACATATTCATATTCATATTTTGAAATTTTTACTATTCAAAACGTCAAAGTAATACCTTACCCCCGGCATTTAATTTGCAATGATGTGGCAGGTTTTTTAAAAATTACAGAAAGCACAAAGAAGAATAAGGAAGAACAAGAAAATTTCGCAAAGAAAATAAAAAATAAAATTAAATAACAACAGCTGATTGTCGCTGATAACGAATATCGTTAAATAATTAACGCAAAGGAAATTCCATAAATTCTCGTTATATTTGTTTTAGCGATATGTTTTATCGTTAAAAATGTTAGTGAATCGCACTACTGGCAAACAATATTCGATCAGTTATAAAAAGAATATCTAAGAAAACTTTGTGAAAATTAGAGTACCACGTTAGGGCCTGGCACGCCCTAACTCAACCGCCAAACATTATTGCCGCGAATTTTCGCAGTGATGTTCAATATATATATATATTTTTTTATTGACTTTAACTAATATAACTCTAAAAAAAATCACCCTATAGAAACATTGTATAAAACTCAATTTCATGAATGGATAACCTGCCTAGAGGTAAACGCTTTTACGTCATTAGCGAAGGAGTTAATTGGGGAAGGAGTACAAAAGAAAGGACAACATTAAGCTGTGACAAACTGGGTGTTCAATGCTTATTATTTTCAGCAGATTTCAAATGGTTATTGGACCATTTTAATTGCTTTAATTATATATAAAGCAAGCACACATTTAGGCAGAGTGTTAAGACCACTAACCACTATCGCCAGTAACGATAACCACTAACGTCATTTTCCGCTGCAACTTGGACAGACAAACAAAGAACAGAGTCACAGAGTTTTGCTTAAATTTTGCTTCACACAGAAGTTTTTTGTTAGATTGAACTGTGCTTTCCTTTGCTTTCCAGAAAGATTTAAAATGACTCGAAATAAAATACACTCCCTCACCTTCAGTGATAAGTGTGGGAGTTACTTTGGCATTTACGAGTTCAAGCAAACACAAAAAAAGAAAAAAAAAATCTACTCAAGTGAACTTTGCAAAATGTTGCAATTAAAAGTGCTGAATTAACTTTTTCTCTCCGCATGTGGCAGGCCGTTGAACAGGCATATAAACAAGTAAAATATTAAAGAGATTTATGTGTCTAAATGTGGTTGGTCATAATGGCCTCATGTATGTTTAACACAAAATTTATGCCTTCGACAGAGACATGTTGCGAGTTGCAGTGCATCTCCTTTCTTTTCATCTTCTTTATTTAGCAGATTCAGTAGTATTTTGTAATTTATTCTCATGGAAATAAATGTTCGACTGTCTACAACTAATTTAAAGTCAGGGACTTTGGTTTGGTATGGCGTTGCGAGGAAATTTAGGATTTAAAGAGTTAAATGTATTAACAATAACAAAAAAAAAAAAGGAAATAAAAATAAAGTCGCTGTTGGTTTTTTCATTGAAAATGGTTGCCTTAACCCTTATGTGGGTACTGGGGTAAGTATTGCATTTTTAAATGAAATTTATTAATACAAAAGTTGATATGCTACTGATGTAAAGCCCTATATGTGATTAATTTTACAGTATAAAAAAAAATGTGTTGCCGAACCAAATTCAGCAACCAAATGACAAGACATGCCAGGACCTTCCACTTAGTAGAAGAAAATTTATGTAGAAAAAGAACTTTTTAAAATATGCTTTAACATTAAGTTCGATTCATATATGAGTAATGCCTCGCCATTACCTTGGGATTACAAAAACTCGTATACTAAAAAAAAATTTTACTTGTATTAACACTTTGATTCGCAGATTGTCTTACTTTCTGGAATGCCGACTGCGAGGAGTTAGGCCGTACTCACTAAGCCAACTATTTTGGTGTAGCTGAGATTAAGCCCGGAGTATACCAGTAAAAGTAACGATAAGTAACTTCTGGGAAAAGAATAAAAAGTTAAGCCTGCATTCCGCTGTGTCGAATTTTATATACCCTTTCCCACAACTATGTTCCGCTTTTTTTTTCTTTCTTTTTGAAGTGAACTTTAATTTTGCAATATATGTCATTACACAGAGTCTAACTGGGGAAGCTTAAATTTATTAACTGATTTCGGTGATTTCCATACTTGATAATTTTGAGAAAATTCTAAACAGATGTTTTTTTTTTAAATTTTGATTTGAAGCAAAATTTAAGCTCCATTTTCAGTCTAAAGGGGAGGCTAGCAAGATTACACTAGTCGGCCGGTATGCAGATTGCAGGTTCCCCTCCTGCCTAAATCGTGAGGGCAATTATGACAATGGTGGCACAATCATGAAAACTATATTTTTAGTCTAAAGGGGAGGCTAGCAAGATTACACTAGTGGGCCGGTATGCAGATTGCAGGTTCCCCTCCTGCCTAAATCGTGAGGGCAATTATGACAATGGTGGCACAATCATGGAAACTTTATTTTTAGTCTAAAGGGGAGGCTAGCAAGATTACACTAGTCGGCCGGTATGCAGATTGCAGGTTCCCCTCCTGCCTAAATCGTGAGGGCAATTATGACAATGGTGGCACAATCATGGAAACTTTATTTTTAGTCTAAAGGGGAGGCTAGCAAGATTACACTAGTCGGCCGGTATGCAGATTGCAGGTTCCCCTCCTGCCTAAATCGTGAGGGCAATTATGACAATGGTGGCACAATCATGGAAACTTTGGCTGTAACTTTCCCACTTTCAAAGCAATTTTTAATAAAATGATTTGAAAATCAAATCTTATTTGCTTTTTTTATTTTTCATTTATTTTTAGCATCATCAAACATGTCTTTTATTCGATTCCATGAAGTACTCGGAAATATTCATTTGTCATTCGTCGTGGCATTGCAGCCTGAGGTCATACTGGTTTGACTCAATTATAACTTTTTGTTTTGTGACATTTAACGATGACCTGCAACAGCAGCCAGCTGGCTTTTATTGTTCGCCAACTAACAAATTGTGGTAAAGGGCAAATACATGTCCTTCTTACGGTGCCTGTGTGTGCTTCTAATTGACACAGATACCCAAAATGCACACAAAAACATTTCAAGCAGCACAGAGTGTTTTTGTTTAGAAATTGTTTCACCACTTAATTTTTCAGGTCAGAGTTTAATAATTAAGTTTGTGCAGGAGTTCTTATGCTTTTTTGTATTTTGCATTCTAAGATGAGAACGAACGATTATTGAAACATGATTTAAATTTTCTAAAATTAATCTTTCGCCTAAAAATAAAAATAAGGAAATTTAAGCCGATTAAAAAAAAATTACGTAATTGGATTTGAGCACAATAATTGTAGTTAAGCCATTTTTCGCTTAATTATCGTTATCGTTACATAACGATTTTTTTGACATTTTCAGTCAAACTACTCTCCAGAATCAACCCTCCTGCACACCCTTTAAAAACAATTAATTTCAATAAAAAAATCTTAAAAATAGTTTAAAAAATTTCGCAACTCCCCTTAAAAGCCATACACATTAGTGTAATCATCGGGGTTTGGGGGAAGCTTTAAGAGGTGACAAGAACGGAAGATGAATCACAGACAATAATTAAATCGATTATTTGGTGGCAGAGAAACCATTAAAATAACAAATATGTATGTGATCAATAAAAAATTATTACATAAAATTTACGAAATTTTTCTCTATTCTATTAAAGTTTTGTGGCGCATTTTAATACTTTTATAGTGTTGAGAGTCTAACGAACGAACAGTGAATTCGCTGTAAAGAGAACTCCCACTAGATGAGCTATCCAATAATATAACATAGTTAACTTGATCAAACATCTCTTTGATTAGCGAACCATAAAAAAAAATAATTGCAATTCAGAAAATTCCCTGCTTTCCAATAAAATAAGAAAAACTTTAGGTTTAAGACTTTCAGAGGCTGTCAAGCTTTAAATGACTGAAGCCTTCAATGATATTGATATTCCCATACATACGAATACACTGCAGAGTAGAAAAATTACCAAAAGGCCACAAATATGCTGTGAAAGCTGAGGGGAAACCCACTACAATAATAAGGGGCTTACTGATTAGTATCAATACCTATGTATGTATGTGCGTATGAGTATCCTCCATAAAGTACATGCCAACCTTTCGATTTGCCTTATAAAGTACGAACACAATTGACGGAAAAGCTCAACTCTTCAAATAGAAGCAAAAATAACGGTGCAATCCTATATATTTTAGCGCGACTTCAATTTGTATGGAAAATTACCTCACAAAGTAATTCAATTATATTTTTCATTATAAATTTTAATTTAAAATTTTTAAAATACATTCCATTAAATGGCACATTAAAGCTTGCAATAATACACTGCAAGCTAAGTAACTTTTTGGCATGCAAAAGCTCTAAAATAACTCCGTTAGAACAACAATAACAACGACAAAAACTTGTAATGCAAAAATGCATCAACTGCACTGCACTGCTTGCATAACACCAAACGGAAATTGTTCGAAAACTGATCCGCGATTACAGTTGTGATAACAACTACTACAGCCAACAACAGCAACAGCAACCAATCGTTACAGAGTTCCCGGCACAAACCCGCCAACTTAACAACAACAAATAAAATTTTAAGCAGCATTAAATAAATAAATTCACGGATGTCCAAAAAAGTTTTGATTTACAATGGAATTTGAATGCTTCGCTTTCAAAACTGCATCCTCTGATTTTTCGCAGTTTCTCTGCCACTGTGCTTTCAGGCAGATCGGAATCCTGCAAGCACAATAAGCGACGTGGAGAAGACACTAAAATTATCTTTACCTTTCGTGATACTTAAAATTTCCGACCTCCACTACCGATTGCCACGATCCAGCAGTAAAGAAATGAATGCAGAAATAGGCTGGCGACTGAAATGCTTTCCTTGAAATACTAAACACTCAAACTACATCACTGATATGACTGATATATCCTTTCACATTCAATCATAATCATTGTAAGTTTTAAAATTTTCAGGCACACTAATGACGCCTTTTAAGGCATACAATGTACATAACCAATGGCATCGCCTCTACCGACAACTAGTAATTATGACTCCGACATGGAAGGCAGGAAGTGTAAAATAAATAAAAATTAATGGTTATAAATTACGTAGCTTTGATTTGTGGAAGGGTGAGGAAAAATGGTGTGGCGATGTAGTAATTAAAAATGCCTAAATTAGAAGTGTATAATGACAACAGTGTGGGCAAGCTTGCACAAAAAGTTCAAATGAACCGCATACCGGAAGAAGACTGATTTTTGGAACGCATATAAGTGCAAATGTTGAATGACAGTCCACAATTCATTGAGTTACCTTTGACTGTCCAAACTATCATTCATTTTTTAAGCGAAAACCGTCGTTCAAAGAAATATTCTGAAACCAATAATGACAACAAAACATGTCCAAGGAATAGGTCAATCTAGAGTAAAAAGAAGGAACCTAGGAAATATTTCCAAAAATCACTTTCAAAGTCCACATTCCCATAAATTTTTAGGCTACTAACAGTTAAAAGCCAATGTGACCGTGGGCGGTCACTATCACAAAGCCAAGGCTGAAATGCGGGATGTGGACCGCCCTTTTACAACATATCCTCCTTATTGTGGTATCAACCCTCCCTAATGGTATCGAAAACCGAAATTATATTTATTCCAATAAATATGATTCCAACGTTCCTCTACGAAATCGCAACCGAAACATTTAGCACACATCAGCTGTTGTATAAATCACACAACGACTATATGAGAATTACTATAACATGAGAATACATACAATTTATGCTGTCATCATTACTGATGCGTGTTCTGTCACGTTTCCACGTGTCATTCAGTAGCAGACACATGACACAGTAGTGGGCATGCACATTGTAAATTCCTTAGCGATGAAGGAGGAGAAAAATTTTAAAACAATAATTTTGAAATATTCCTGTAATTAGAAATAATTATCGACCTTCTTAGAACTGAACATAATGAACGAAATAAACGCTTTAGAGCACATAAATACGGCTCAATTTCCTCTTTAACATCGTAGTATCTATTGGGGCCGTTAAATGCCGTAAAAGTAAACTGAAATCAACGGAAGCAGAAAGTAAAAAAGCGGACAAAAATAAAAGGAAAAAAATATTGTGCAATTTCTCAGCTACAATGGGTTTGAAATGGACTAAAGATGTGGGACAGCCTCTAGATTCCACCAATGGTCTTAAATATCTATCAATTATATGGTTTCTCGCTGGGTCAACTCCAAGAAGTGAGAGCATACCAAGTCGGTGGCATATCCTTTACTACGTCTACTCAGCAATAATAAATATATTTTGTGACGTGTACTTCTTAGCCACATTGCTCATTCAGCTCTTTTTCATTGATTCTTACAAGGATTTGGTGGAAAATTTGTCGCTAAGTTGCACGATTATTGCTGTAGTTGTAAAACACTTTATTGTTCTGAGACACCGTCACGCGTTTACGAAATGTAAGCCTCTGTTTAAATTGTTGGACGAACGCTGTGACCTCCATTCAGAGGATCGTAGAAATATTTTTATTTCAGTTCATTACTCCCAACTGTATGCTTTATATTTACCACTTTATTTGTTTTGTGGAGCCGGTTTCCTATACAATTCTGTACATGAGAACAAGTTGATATACAATTCGTGGAATCCCACTTATCTTTCGAATCCAAAACACAATTATATAGCAACGCTTACATATCAATATGTATCACAGATATTTCTAGCGTTTCAGTGCGTTTTCAGCGATACATTTCCTTTGAGTTATTTAACGCTGATGATTGGCCATTCGCAAGCTTTGGGAGAACGAATTTCGAGAATTGGATGGAATGAACTTCTGCCGCATTCACAGCAAAAAATGAATGAAGAATTAAGAAATTGCATAAAAGATCACAAGACCTTGTTGGCGTAGGTGATTCATAAATATATTCAGTATTATAGAGCCGGAAATAATTCATTTTCTATTGTCTAGTCTCTTCGATAGCATACGACCTGCAATATCACAGAGCCTGTTCTGTCAATTCTTCATATCCGGCTTTGTTCTCTGCCTGATCGGCGTTAATATAAGATTTTTCTCCAACGGCTTTAATGAAATATTTTTCCAAGTTATGTATGCAATGATAGTATTAATACAAATGTTTCCCTGCTGCTGGCTCGTCAACAAGCTTATGGATAAGACTGACTATCTAACGACTGCCATGTACAGTTGCAACTGGATGGACCAGAATGTACAGTTTCGCAAAATGCTAATCATTTTCATGCAACGTTCTCAAAAGACGAATGCAATAATGGCTGGCGATTTGGCCCCCGTAACATTGCAGACGTTTATAGCGGTGAGTTGAAATTGAGCTCTCACGAGGACTGATTAATTTGCTCGATTCTTTATATGTTTTACTTCCTTATTGCAGATAGTACGTTTTTCGTTTTCCATGTTTACGATCTTAATGAAAATGTAATGTTGGCAACAGTGATCATATCAAAAAATATTCTTTGAATGGCGATGTATTATTTTTAAAAAACAAGTTTTAATAAAAAAAGTTTTTGCAAAACAATTAAAGGATTCATTTAGTTTGACGTATTAAAAATTTCTTGAAATGAGCAAACCTGACACTCCATAACATTCAACAAAAAGGTTTTTTGGCTATTAGAGAACGTTTAGTGAGAAAAAGTCACAACATTTTGCATGATTACTACAGTTTATAGCTGGATTGCTGGATCCATTTTGACATCTTCCGAGTTCATGTATCAAACACAATAATTGATTAAAAAATACATTAAAGGTTTTCAAGATAAGATTCTAAAATTTTCGTTACATGTAAGAGAGAGAAAACTGAAGTACTTTCAGAGAATTGAATTTTACAATGAATAATTTAAGAATAATTTTTACGAGGAAGTAGTCGGATTTTCAAAATAATGACCTGAAGAAGCTCACCGAGCGGAAGTGTAATATTGGGAATGGTACAGAAATAAGAACAGTTGCTCAGGTTGAAAAGAAGAGCGAGATATAAATTAGAAATATTAGAAATAAATATTTTTTGGTAGGAGGGCATATGGAGACACTTTGTATATGTTTGATCTCGAGGGGACAGCTTGTATCTTGCTGGGACGTGGAGCTCATCACTTGAGTTTGATACAGAAATTCCTCTACCATACCCTGATATTCCGAGGATTTTTTTTTTTCCGATTCAATTTATGATCACTTGAGTTTGATACTTAAGTGCCTCTATCACACCCTGATATTCCGAGGGACTGGTTTGTAATGAACCCGCCGTTGAATCCTTTTGCAGTCTGGTTGAGAATAGAAATAATTGTTGAGTCATCGTTGTCATGGACTCTTCTGACTCAATTTATGATCGCTTGAGTTTGATACTTAAATGCGTCTATCACACCCAGATATTCCGAGGGACTGGTTTGTAGTGAGTGGGCCGTTGAATCCTTTTGCGGTCTGGTTGAGAATAGAAATAATTGTTGAGTCATCGTTGTCATGGACTCTTCTGACTCAATTTATGATCGCTTGAGTTTGATACTTAAATGCGTCTATCACACCCAGATATTCCGAGGGACTGGTTTGTAGTGAGTGGGCCGTTGAATCCTTTTGCGGTCTGGTTGAGAATAGAAATAATTGTTGAGTCATAGTTGTCATGGACTCTTCTGACTCAACTTATGATCGCTTGAGTTTGACACATAAATGCCTCTACCACAACATGATATTCCGACGAACTGGTTTGTAATGAGTCGGCCGTTGAATCCTTTCGGGGTCTGGGTAAGAATGGAAACGATTGTTGCCTCATCATTGTTATCTGATGTCATGGACTCTTCTGACCCAATTTATGATCACTTGAGTTTGATACTTAAATGCCTCTATCACACCCTGATATTGCGAGGGACTGGTTTGTAATGAACCCGCCGTTGAATCCTTTTGCGGTCTGGTTGAGAATAAAAATAATTGTTGAGTCATCGTTGTCATGGACTCTTCTGACTCAATTTATGATCGCTTGAGTTTGATACTTAAATGCGTCTATCACACCCTGTTATTCCGAGGGACTGGTTTGTAATGAGTCGGCCGTTGAATCCTTTTGCGGTCTGGTTGAGAATAAAAATAATTGTTGAGTCATCGTTGTCATGGACTCTTCTGACTCAATTTATGATCGCTTGAGTTTGACACATACATAAATGCCTCTACCACAACCTGATATTCCGACGAACTGGTTTGTAATGAGTCGGCCGTTGAATCCTTTCGGGGTCTGGGTAAGAATGGAAACGATTGTTGCCTCATCGTTGTTGTCTGATGTGATAGACTCTTCCGACTCAATTTATGATCCCTTGAGTTTGATACTTAAGTGCCTCTATCACACCCTGATATTCCGAGGGACTGGTTTGTAATGAGTCGGCCGTTGAATCCTTTTGCGGTCTGGTTGAGAATAAAAATAATTGTTGAGCCATCGTTGTCATGGACTCTTCTGACTCAACTTATGATCGCTTGAGTTTGACACATAAATGCCTCTACCACAACATGATATTCCGACGAACTGGTTTGTAATGAGTCGGCCGTTGAATCCTTTCGGGGTCTGGGTAAGAATGGAAACGATTGTTGCCTCATCATTGTTATCTGATGTCATGGACTCTTCTGACCCAATTTATGATCACTTGAGTTTGATACTTAAATGCCTCTATCACACCCTGATATTCCGAGGGACTGGTTTGTAATGAACCCGCCGTTGAATCCTTTTGCGGTCGGGTTGAGAATAGAAATAATTGTTGAGTCATCGTTGTCATGGACTCTTCTGACTCAATTTATGATCGCTTGAGTTTGATACTTAAATGCGTCTATCACACCCAGATATTCCGAGGGACTGGTTTGTAGTGAGTGGGCCGTTGAATCCTTTTGCGGTCTGGTTGAGAATAGAAATAATTGTTGAGTCATCGTTGTCATGGACTCTTCTGACTCAATTTATGATCGCTTGAGTTTGACACATACATAAATGCCTCTACCACAACCTGATATTCCGACGAACTGGTTTGTAATGAGTCGGCCGTTGAATCCTTTCGGGGTCTGGGTAAGAATGGAAACGATTGTTGCCTCATCGTTGTTGTCTGATGTGATAGACTCTTCCGACTCAATTTATGATCCCTTGAGTTTGATACTTAAGTGCATCTATCACACCCTGATATTCCGAGGGACTGGTTTGTAATGAGTCGGCCGTTGAATCCTTTTGCGGTCTGGTTGAGAATAAAAATAATTGTTGTGCCATCGTTGTCATGGACTCATCTGACTCAATTTATGATCGCTTGAGTTTGATACTTAAATGCGTCTATCACACCCTGATATTCCGAGGGACTGGTTTGTAATGAACCCGCCGTTGAATCCTTTTGCGGTCTGGTTGAGAATAGAAATAATTGTTGAGTCATCGTTGTCATGGACTCTTCTGACTCAATTTATGATCCCTTGAGTTTGATACTTAAGTGCCTCTATCACACCCTGATATTCCGAGGGACTGGTTTGTAATGAGTCGGCCGTTGAATCCTTTTGCGGTCTGGTTGAGAATAAAAATAATTGTTGAGCCATCGTTGTCATGGACTCTTCTGACTCAATTTATGATCACTTGAGTTTGATACTTAAATGCCTCTATCACACCCTGATATTCCGAGGGACTGGTTTGTAATGAACCCGCCGTTGAATCCTTTTGCGGTCTGGTTGAGAATAGAAATAATTGTTGAGTCATCGTTGTCATGGACTCTTCTGACTCAATTTATGATCGGTTGAGTTTGATACTTAAATGCGTCTATCACACCCTGATATTCCGAGGAACTGGTTGTAATGATTCGGGGGTTTAATCCTTTTGCAGTCTTGGTAGGAAAGGAAACGACTTTTGGCTCATCATCGTTGTCTCATGCGATTGGATCTTCTTACTCAATTTATGACCGATTTGACGTTCGGTACTTAGGTACAGACAAACGGACTACCTCAATTGCTGGCTGAGGCATAAGAAAGAGAGTCGGACACATTTGCGTTGATGTATAAGAGGATGATGGCATGCGGCAGGAAACCGACAAACCTTAAAGCACTAGTATTTGGCGCATAAAAAATTGATTTACTACCAGATTAAATCACACATTTTTGATATCATGAATATTTGGCTTCATTGCTCTTGCTTAGTCTACTTTGTTCCTTATGAGGGCGGTCTGTCCATGCCTATGACATTGGATTAGAGGCTTTGCAATTTCAGAATTAAAATTTTATAGCAATCATATATTTTACTTTTTAACTCAAGTTTTTATTAAAATTGAAACCTCATGCAGTGCAATAATGTTCAGTAATTTTTTCTCTTTTTTTACGAAAAACTCATAATTTTTAACGACTTTAGAATCGAGCAAAAAAAAAAATAAACAAGTAATGAAATTGTTCAGCTCTCACAATTCTTTTATGATTGTGCGACTATTGTGATGCTGCACAAATTCCTATTAAATTTGCGAGTGAATGAATAAATGAGCTTAACCGATTCAATCCCTGCATGTCCTTTTTTTCAAATCAGGATTCTGGTTTGAACATCTTTTTCGCATGTGAGTACAATGGCATTTGTTACATTCGTTTTGTGTTTTAATTAAAAATTTATTTTGATTTCTATAGATGAATGCAACGTACAAAGCAAAGTACCGAAAATGTTTGCAAAGTAAAGAAAATAAAAATTTTATGCCATTTTATTGTATGCAAACAAAAGTTGAGTGTTTTAAAGGATTCCCACATGCAAATGCATTTTTTTTAACACTTTTTAAATGTTTGCTCGTTTTCTCTCGTGTAAAATGTTCAATATAGTTTACTAAAACTAAAATGGCAAAAACAAGAAAAAAATGTTGATCAGAAAAATAAATTGAGTCACACTTTAGCAAGTTATTGCTTTATAAAGAGGACCATTTTTTTTTGGCCGGCAACGAGCAACGATACTGCTGTTACTGCTTCTTACAACAGTGCGGCGATTTATTTGTATTATATATTTGCAGTTGATTAATGCGACTCTAACAAGTATCTGTTATTCGTTTAAGGAAATATAAAAAAATTAAAATATAAAATACTGTTTTGGACTAAAGCCTTGTACTCTGACAAGCCTCTAATAATAATAAATTTAATAAAAAAAAATTTTTTTTTTAAATTTAATTGGAATTTTTTTTTATAATACGCTGGCATTCTGGAGTTGAACTTTAGTCAGTTTAAGTGGGATTAACTAAAACCACATTCAAATGCTTCTAGCAGTTTCGGTCACTATAGCAATATACGAGGTGTGATCAAAAAGAAATCGTTATTTTCAAAAGTTCGTTGTTTGATTTTGTCAATTTTTTTCCGAATGATATATTTAGGATTGTCAGTTCGTTTATGACATATAAAAAACTTTGTGTAGTTTTGATATGCTCTTCGATTTTGTACTATTCGAAAAAAATGGATCAAAGAAACTGTATTAAGTTTTGTGTAAAATATAATGTGAAATATGGGAGGAGAATTGAAATGTTGTCTGTGGCATTTGGCGAGTCTACTATGAGCACAGCACAAGTTCATTTGTGGCATAACCGGTTTAAGGACGACCGAGAAAATGTCAATGAAGGTGCCCGTCTCTGTCGGCCGCGTACGTCAACAAGCTACAGTATATAGCAATGTCTTATGAAGGAGTTGAGATTACATTAGAATAAAATAAGAGCAGCATAAAAAGGCAGTCATTGTACCATTCAAAATTTTTATAACATCTAAAGAGAGTAGACTTTCCGAATTGAAATAGAGGTGACACAAAAGAAAATCCCGAAACGCTCTGCAGAGAAGAGAGTGGAAATAAAATTTCAAAATCTGGTTTGGGGCAATCCAAGAGTTTTCTAAAGTAACTGAACTAGCAGATGCATCAACTACAAATGGCTAAGTGTGTGGCCTCAATTCCTACATGAGGCAATCCTGTGTATTTCGTTGGATATGGAATGTTTACATCTTTACATCAAAGTAAAAATGTCTACGGTAAATAGTTTAATGGCAAGTACTGCGACTTGGCACCACTGTTATCTGAATACTTCTTCAGCAACTGTGTTCATAACCGGTTTAAGGACGGCCGAGAAAATGTCAATAAACTGTGTTCGGCAACTGTGTTCGCTATCGCTATTCCTCTTTTCCTTATTCCGCTCCAAGTTATAAGCGATCAGGGCTACTTTCTTGAAAGCTCGTTTTACAAGAAACAACATACTTTCACTCGCTTTTTAGAACTCCATGAATATAGAAATACATTTTCTGCCTAAAAAGTTTATAAAAGAGATATTGCCCCCAAAAAAAATTACCCTGTACTGTTAAATTTTGTACTTGTCCGATAGTTGGCCATCATATTTCTCTTTTATTTAAAAGGTTTAAGAACATTCAATTTTTTTCTTTAGTTTCTAAGAAACGTGTGGTTGTTTTAAGGCAGTTAAACAGCAAATTTTTCTATAAGAAATCAGACAAAATATGCCTGAAACTCAGCAGTTGCTTTTCTGTAATAGATACGAATGCGCAACATACAAATAAAAACAAAAACAAATTAAACTTTAGAATAGCCAAATAGAAGCGCCAAAACTTAATGAAAATCTCAACGAAAATGATGGCTTTTGCGCTGTCATAACATTTCAAGATAAATGAAAAATTCTAGGCAGCTGCAAACATAATAATTATGAAAAACTAGAAAAAAAAGAATTAAAATTAAATACAGACAGAGAAATTGTATTCAAAGAAAGTTTATTATTATTATTATTTTTTTTTTTTACAAAACTTTGCATGCTGATACATTTTTTACAGTATCACGATTTTTGTTATTCACTACATTTATGGTTATAATGTGCAAAGTCCAGAGACGTAGTAAAAATTGTCATGGGGAAGAGTAAAAAAGATATGAGAAGCGTGTCGATGCTACAAAACAAAGTAGCGAAATGTCTGGAATAAAATTATATATTTAAATGTTTAATAAAGAAGAGAGGAACTTGAGCGGTAGAGAATTAGAATACAGCGTATATATAAAAGATATGCGAAATTCCCAACGTTTTGCACCTCTTATAGCAAAAATCTGGCCCAGCAGAATCCTTCAAAAGGACAATTTTTTATTATCCTTCAGCTATTGTATTTAGTATATAAACTATATCTACTATATATCTTTTTTACATCTTCTTCCCCTTTAAGATTTACAGAGTGTCTGATTACCCCAAGAGAACTGCAGCTTAATATTGCAATACAGACGTCTACAGTGTAGATGAGTTCATGCATGTATTCTTAAAAAATCATTAGCCTTTCGATTAATCGGCCATTCCTCTTTAAGATTTAAAGAGTGTCTGAGTTTTACAATAGAGGTGCAATTTAATATTGCAATATAGACGTCTACAGTGTAAAAGAGTTCATACATGTATTCTTAAAAAATCATTAGCCTTTCGATTAATCGGCCATTCCTCTTTAAGATTTAAAGAGTGTCTGATTTTTACAATAGAAGTGCAATTTAATATTGCAATATAGACGTCTACAATGTGGATGTCTATATTGACGTCTACATTCATTCATCTATTCTTAAAAATTCATTAAAAGTCTTTCGATTAATCGGACATTTATATTTTCGTTTTAATTAATAAGAATTTCCTTTTTCGGTGCCCCATCTTAAACGCCAATTTCCATTGCGCGTCTAACACCAGTTCATCAAAATTAGCCTTAACAGAGGCGCCACCAATCTGAATCAGAGGCCGCTACACTTTTTCCCTTTTTTTTTTGTCTTTTAATTAGTCTCCGTATCCGCTTATTTGATGCAAAATTGCCTCAAAAAAAAAAAATCCCCAAAGCAAGTTAAAGGTCGCTAAGACTTTTTTGCTAAAACCGAATAAAAAGCTTGTCAGTTAAAAACATAAAAAGTCGGGTTATGAAAACGATTTTTGTATGGAAAATGTAATGAAGGCAAGACTAGAAATATATGCCACAGCTGGCAAATACAAGATAAATTGTGGTCAGCTTGATGGCAAAAGTTAAAGCAACGGCGGCCCTGAAGCGGCTAAAGACAAGCGACTTTGTCGTGTGACTCGCACAGTGTTTTGCCACTTATGCAGCATGTTACGTATACGTACAGTGTAACTGTCAGTTGGTTACAATTTCAACTGGAAATGAATCTTTGTGGGAGTGTACAACAAGTATACACGGACTTTATTTGTATATGATGCCATGTATCTTTTTGTGGGTGGTATTAAAAAGAAATAGCAGCAGCAGCAGCAGCAACACCAACACCAATACCAACATCAACAGCAACAGCAGCATCATCGTCTAGCGAAATGAAAGCTTATGATTTATTAAAATTTCACAAAGAATAACAGCCCTACGGCATTTTTTCGTTCTTAATTCCGATGTTTCTTTGTTGCACAAATAACAACAAAATATGGGAGTCATTCTGATAAATATGACTGCAGAGTTTCAATGTATTTGTGTAATATTTAATGCAAGTGCAATTATAACTTTATGCTGAAGCATATATATGTGTGCATGTGTGGGTGCGGAAGTACGTATCAGTACGACCAAAGCGCAAAAAAATATTAATAATAAAACTAATGAAAACTGAAAATCCTAATCCTCCGGAGTGAATTTAAAGTCCAAAAATCCAGTTACTACAAATGGAATTTTTGTGTTTAAGTCTCGACTTTGTCTTCGTTCTTCTTCTTTCAACATAATTTAAGCCTAAACAAAAAGGACTTTTCTTATCACGTTTTAATTAAAAAAGTAAAAACTCACACAAAGGAAAATTTCACAAAGCTCTGGTTTTACATTCCGCATGTTGGTTTAAGGAAGATGTATATCGATTTTGGCCAGTGTGGACCAGCAGTATGGAGTCATGTTCTTAAAAACGACGGTGTGCAGTTTTAGGCAGAAGCAAATCTGGACACCCTTTATAGTGTTTTCACACTGTGGATAAAACCTGGTTTTAAACAAAATTTGGTTTTAACTTTAAAACCAATCCTTAAAACTTGATTTTACCATACAAAATAATTCTCATAAAACCATTTTAAAACCTTTTCTGAATTGGTTTAAAGTAGATTTTATGAAACACAACCTTGTTTTATACAGTACATATTCAGTGCTACCAAGTTAGAAAGATTGACAACAGCTGATAATTCATTCACATTCACAAATATTCATTCACAAAATGTAAAATCATTTCAATTTTGGAACATATTTTTAAAATTTCTTATTTTTTATATAAACAATAACAGCTGTCGTACAGTTTGTCAAATAAATGTGGGAAGAATAATTACAACAAACACATCTATTTCTTCAAAAAATTTATATTATCATTAACAAATTTATTTGACAAACTGTATTATAAAACCTGATTTTATAAAAATTGTATGTGAACACAAAATCAGCTGTTTGTAGGTTTTAAGCTAAAACCAGGTTTTAACTTTAGGTGTGAAAACACTATTAAAGTGTATTTATTTTGTTGGCTGAATAACGATGAGCTACAATTGCATTTTTGTCTTCAACAACTTAAAAATTATATATTCAGAAAATAATACACTGAACCCCATTTTTACGCAGTCTTTTTTGTACGATTTGGAAGTAATACAGTTTAGGAAAATTAACTATTTTTAAACAGTTTTTTTAATACGAATATAATATATATATATAGATATAATAACAATGCCCCCAAAGGTCTGTGTAATACTTTACAAACAAGTGTAATCATTAGGGGAGTTACCGATTAATTCTGCTGGACCATGTAACCAAATACTTTTGTGTAAAGGCATTACATACTAAAGCAAATTTGAATTTGTTGCTAATGAAAAAACAAACTGGAAAAAAACAGTTAGAAAGCTGACAGTTTGGGGTCAATGAAAATTGATAGAAACATGTCTCTACGTTGCAGAAAAATTAGTGCAAATATCATGGAAGCTTGGTGCCAGGATGCAGTTTCACAAATTTAAACAAGATATGATCGAAAATTCGCGAAGCCTAAATTCCTTGTACAAACCGTTCTAACTCTAATATCGCAGCTGTGGTTGAAAGTACGGCTGACAATCCCGGTAGCCCAATTCCTAATTTTTTGGTCAATAATTCCCCATTTATAGAAACTTTTTACAACGTATTTCAGATCTGTGCCTTCAAGCTCACAAATTTCAATTAACCCAACAACTGAACCTTAACGGGCATGTAAAGCAAAGAGAGTTTATTGCATTGAAAGACACGAAATATACGATGATTCTTCGAGCAAAATCGTTCTAAACGATAAGGCACATATTCACCACGATGGCTTCGTTATTCGCCAAAACTGCAACTTTTTGGTTTCTGATAACTATCATGTGATGCATTCACAACACGCAGATGTTTAGAGCAGAGTTTAACCTGGCGGCATAATTGGACCATTATTTTCTGAAAATGGGGTTGCCCAGGTAGTTACCGGCTTATGTTCCCCGTTACGGTGGCATTATGATAAAGTTCTTTCTGCTTCAATTGGGCAGTATGGATGTGGCCAATATTTGATTCACCGCAATGACCAATAAGTGATTTCAAAATACAGAGGTTACATGCCATACATCCCGCGAAAAAATTCAATTACCAGATAATACATTTCCAACTGCTCTTCTCTCACGTTACAGCGATCAAATTTAGTCCCTACATTGTGAGATTTGACACCATTACGTTTCTTAACACTTAACGATGATTCAAATGTTGGTTGTAGCAGCATAAAACAAATTTGATTATTATTAAAAATACTTTTTTTTTTAAATACAAAGTGAAACGAAAAAATACGTTATAAAAATACATTTTTCGCTTTTCCGATTTTACGCTTTTCCATCGTTAATTAAAAAAAAATTTATATAATAAAAAAAAACTCATTTAAATTTTTCGGTTAAATTTGTTTGTGCTGCATTTATGCGATTTTAAGCAGAAAAAGCTACACAAGAACCAACATTATTATGAAATGAATATTATATTTACATAAAACGTACAGGTAAAGCTCAGTATAACGAACTTTACTTTCATTATAACGAACGGTTGTTTCCACATTTTTCCACGAGCAATGAAAATATTTTTCATATGGTATAATGAACGGTAAGAAAGCAGAGAATTTCGGGTCAGTAACGAATTTTTTTGGGCCCTCTACTTTCAATGAAGAATACATTGTTAATTGAACTAGTAAGTTTGCCACAAATTGTTGAGATCTTCGTGCGCTCCGCAATTTTAGCAGTCGAAATATCGTCATGGATTTATTGATGTGACAACTTAATGCCAATTGCATGAAGAATAGCTAATCGCAACTATACAACGACTATAAATAAATATCTGGGCACACATACCTTTTCCACGCACTATGTAAACCAATGAATCAAATGGGTACAGAGCCTAATTTGAAATCAAAAGCAAAGTAAGACTGTGTTATCTGACTATTTCTTTACCACACTTGCTCGCTCTTCCTAACAATGTCTTTCTCCTAACTCCGGCCCAATGTCCATAAGTGTTCATTAGGGAAGGCTTATTTTTTTTGATTTCCCGAAATCATGGGGCATGTGAGGAAAAATCCAAAAAAAAAAATCATTGCAATCAATAAAGACATTCACACTTTTATTTCCAATGCAACGATCTTTAGCACAAACAGCAATGTTCCCTGCAACCCCTTGGTGGTTGCAATTTGCTAGTCAACTTCTATATAAATCTCGTGTATGGATCGAAACTAGAAGCTGGTCTGTGATCTTTATTAAGACTCCACAAAAAAGGGAATGTACTTTCACCGTCCCGAATCGCAACAGAGTGGCTCGTTCTCTGTAGACTTGTTCAGAAATACATAAAAGCTGACGGCTATCAACATAGAGATATAATCTAGAATGCTATTACAAGGATCCGATCATGGGAGCATCATTAACTACTGTGGAGTGTGGCTTTCTCTAACCATACTGAGAAAGCAACTGTTATAATGATACAAAAGCTAAGTTAAGCGATCAAACCGCAAAAGCTCAAACAGAACAGATAAACAGTGAAACGTAATATCCTGGGATAATCCGGAGGGCTATAACTAAAGACAACTGCATAGATTCAGAAAAAGGAAAAACACTAAGGTGACAAAGGGTTGGGAGATAAAAGCGAAACTAGATAGCAGCTTGGCAACTGAACTCTCTATTAAGAACCCAAGGCCCAGAACTTAGGCACTACGATATGGCAGAATCTTACCGGAGACATAACACCGAATGCAAGTCCCCTTAAAAGGTGTGACTGCAAAACAATAGAAAAACTACACTCAGGTAACCATTTCTTATGATTACGAGGCATACCCCTCCCATTAAGAGCGATCGATGCCACCATTCCTACATCCTAACCCCAACAGATTTTTATTTTATAAAAAGATGCATAAAATAAATATGAATAATTCTTTGTAAAAGAAATGGGTTTTATATTTTAGTCGTTATACCTCGATTCACCTGTATGCCTGTACTCATAATGTACCTTAATTTATTTATTTATGTTTCTAATTTAATTTCACTAAAGATTTTGCTGCGACAGTTTTAATTCACATACTTTAATCACCAGCTTTTTTATTGTTGTTGCCTTTTTGCGAGTCGAAATGTCAAAAAGTAAAAAATTAGTGACGGAAAAATTAATAGCGCGAGCAAGATAAGAATGTATATATTTTTGTGTGAAGGTGTACGGAAGTTTTGGGCAGTTTAGAATGCGATAAAGTCATAATTCTGAAGCGCCCAACTCAGCAGATCTGCAGCTACTGAAAACACACATATCAAGCTTAGATTGGTCTCAAAAAATTAGATTATACAGCGATACAGCTGTACACAGTTCGACATGTTCGACTTTTTTTTTGAACTTCTTCATTTTTCCTACTGGTCGCTGTTGCTGCCAAAATTAATGTTGGTGTTGAAATAGTTCTGAAGTTGTTGTTGTTTTTATTTTGCTACACCACGTACAAATACAACAACTAGAAGCCAACATAGAAAATTTATAGATCATGTTGACGTTTAAAGTAAAAAAAAGGAAAGATTCTCCCACACTTACACAATAATGGAAAATAAAGCTGGCAGAGAAGACAAGATTCAAAATCATACAAAAGAGCTGACAAAGCTTTACAATCATTTTCTTTGGCTGGTGTCATTTGTTTGTGTTGCACTGTTTCAAACGCCTGTCGCCCATCTCTTGTCGCCGCTGTAAAGTATTCATAATATTTGTGTGCCTCAAAGTCAAATTGTTTATCAAGTTTTTTTTGCTAAATTGCTGTTGATGCTGCGGTTTCTTATTTTCCATTATACTTTATTTTAATTTTCTCCTCTTGTCTTTTGTTGTTGTGGCATTTAGTTGTTGTTTCCTTTTTATAAGTTTTCTTTTCCTTATTTAGATGGAAAAATAAGAAGTGAAGGTATGCAGTTTTTCATTCGGTTATTTATCTTATTTTATGACTCTTTACGCAGTCACTATTAAAAGCTCCTTTTATACGAGGGGTATTTAATAAGTCAATAATATTCAAAATTAAAGAAACGAGTGAAAAAAACTTGACACAAAAGAAATGGAAAAATCGTACAATTAATATACCCAGTAACGTAGGAAAAGTACATGAGGGTAGGGCGCAATGAACTGCCACTGGCACAAGCTACGATATCTGTTACTAATAATTTATTACAGATTCATTCATTAATAGATGCATATTATTCAATTAGGGAACAAGAGAAATATTTAAATTGACATAGGCAAATGAATAAAGCACAGCCTACTTAATAGAAAGTCGCGGGTTCGCTTTCTTCCTAGACCCTTAGTGTTTGCCTGCGGCCAAACAGAAAGCTTTGCAGGTTGTTTTGGTTGAAAAAAAATAATAATTACTAATTTTAATTTTCTAATCAAAAAAATAAAACTATATTTATAATTATATATATAGTTATATTTATAATTATATATATAATTACAAATATTCATATTATAATTGTGAAAACAATATATAATGGAATCATATTTTTCCATAAATTTTATAAATAATTATTTAATAATTTAATTATTTATTTATTCTATTTTATATGCTTCAATAAAATTTAATATATATCAAATAACATCCAGAAAAGACGAGTTTCCACACTTGAGGTGTTGTATCACAGCTTTATCTCTCTCCCAATTTGCTACATATCTATGTCCTACTGTATCTAATATTCCTTGAATGCCATTAAAGGCCACATTTCACTATCCTACACAGTCGTACGATTTATTAATTATGGCAGCTCTGTTGAAAAAATTGAATTGTGCAGCCTAAAAAGAGAAATTTTTATGGCAAGCAGAAGTTTATGGAAATGTTCATAAAATGACAATTTCCATGGATCAGAGTTGATTTTGCATCAATCAGGAAAGAATAAAGTGATTGAATAATTTTTATATTAAAGTAGGCTACCAGCAAAGCCATTTTGATGCGATTCTTTAAAATACCAGGATATCAATATAATGTTTTCTAAAAACAGCTGTTTTTGACTGTGTAGGATAATTAAGCATGTCTTTATGTATCATATGTGTTCTCTACCATTGACAATGAGTTCATCGTACGCCAAAAATTGGACTATGCATTACAGGGAAGAGGCCTTAAAAAAAATTCACTCCTACGTTGACTTATTTGGAGAGTTAAGAATCTCCCTCTAATCTTATGTCCTATTGTCTAGATTAGCCTGGCAGCCCTGATCTTCCCCCGTTTTCTAATGCAATGAAAGGATTTTCCTTTCAGAACAGCAAAGCTTTCTAAGGTTATCTTACGAAATCTAAAAGAAGAATGATGAAGAGTAATTAACCCTCGCATTTTTAGAAGTAGGGCTCTTAAGCATTGGTTGCAATCAAACACTCCACTATAAACTGCAGCTGTTCATGTTCAGAGTTGTTTTTATTATTGTGACAAATCATTAGAAATTGTGTTTACCGAAAGTCCTTATTCACAAACAAAATACCCCACTGTTTGTTGAAAGCGTGATGCATTAGCTGAAATTATATGTATGTATTTGCGCGAGCCCGTGTGTGTGGGTGTGTGGAATATTAATTAACCCCAGTTTTATGCACCAGTTAGAAAAATTCACCTGCTATAAAAGCAAAATTTTTACGTGGCGAAACACTTGATTACTCTCTCTCATAAGTACACACACTATCGCATGGCAACAAGCTTTCTAATTAGCCATCACCAACTTTGCCTTTTAAAAGGAGGGAATCTTTTATATCCAGATCTTTTATTTTAATATTGTTTACATCTATTATTTGTTTGCTTGCTTTTATTTTCACTATTCATATGCTGTCAGAGTACGAGTATATTCCGACGTATTCTCAGCTTTTGTGCGAAAGCAGAAAATTAATTCTTATCTTAATTTACATTTACAATGAAAGATGCATATGGAGAGCAACCCAGCGCGATTTGCACTTTTGGAGGCGTTGTAAAATAAATACTTTTTACATGCATACATACATGAATATCGGGCGATGAAGGGAAGTTGTAAACCGCTTAGGAATTTGAGAGGCAGTTTGTTTTGACGCATATCAGGTCGCCCTAAAGATGCATTTGCTTAAAACGCCAGCTACATAGAGATTGGTCGATTATTTGAGTTTACGTTTCTAACGTAATTCCTTACGTCTTTATCATACATTATATATGGAAGCATCTACACACATACATGAGTTCATAGCAGAAATATAAAATATAAATATATTTGAATAGAGTTTAAATCGTCATCTATTTCGACATGTAGAAATATTATATAGCAAGAAAGAATTATTAGGTGCATTAGTTGCTCATGCGAAAGGTTTTGGGTTCCATCCAGACGAACAACCGCGAAGAAGTAAAAGGTTCTTCTTAACTGCTCTAATATGCTTTAATATCTCAATGCGGTTTGGAATGGTTAAGTACGAAAGGCATAGCTACTGGTTCCCTAACGGACATCAGGTAACAATTAATATCGGCGATAGTGTACATCTGAGAATATAGAAGCAACATCCATCTTAAGCAATAGGATAACAGTGACACTCCCATCTTGCCCTCTACATGTCTTCTCTAGTCAATGCCTTACTTCTAATGATGTCTACAATACTTTACATAAGTCGTGTTCACCTTCCGAATGCGGAGATTATTCAAATCTCCGAATAATAAAAAGAGCGAAAAATACAACGAAATTATTTCGCAATACTATCTCGTAAGCAATTGCTGATTAGAATAATGAGGAAAATACTTGACCAGAAGTACCCCCGACTGGCAATTTATCTCTCCAAATGTTTCTAATCAAAGTTTTTTAAAAAAAAACTGCCACCAATTATCACGCACAATTTTCAAAGAATGACTAACGAAGTAGCCTCGAACGAAGGTCGTTAATTATAAATTTCAAATAAAATGTAACACTGGTAAAAAATACTTTCAAAAAAGCTTCTAAATTACAGTTTTTATTAATAAAATTCGAGGGAAAACTACAGTTATTACGCATTAATTAAAAATGCACATATCAGAAGCGTTAACAAAGAATGAAATGTCGACACGTTAGGTAAGAACGCTCCACAGAACCGCTACAAGGAAAGCAAAATATAGATAAAGTTATTTTCAATCAGGGTTGTAATTTCAAGTACATTTTGTTTATGTTTATAAAGACACAGCCACAAGTTAAAATAGAGAGTTACGGAGAAATTTTTTAAAATTTTTAGATTGCCAAAGAGGTTAGGTAGCACAGCATACAGCCCCTTGTTTACGGTTTTTCTTCCCAATTGCAAGTCTTAGCAAGGTATATTTGAATTGGTTGGGGTTGCGCATCTTCCACACAGCAGGATACAAAACCTGCTGCAAACACTTAATGATATACAAAATGGAAATATTAATTCATGCGAACTAAAACTAGGAAAGTAAGACAAAAGAGGGCTACGTGTTGGGTTCAAAATTATATGAGTCTAACAAAAATGTATAAAAAAATCGAATCTAAAAAATCACCGAGAGATTTTAAAACTATAAAAAAAAATTGCTTACAGACCATTTTTAAACTTCAAGTTCATTAATAATTCTCGTTTCCTATGTTCATATAAAATCATATGAAAGAGAAATATTTAAACATCAATAAAAAATACGAAAATTGTATTCTTTTTCTTCACGAAGACTTACCACACTTTTCTAAAACACTTACAGTGCATTTTTAAACCTCAAGTTCATTAATAATTCTCGTTTCCTATGTTCATACAAAATCATACGAAAGAGAATTATTTGTACATCAATAAAAAATACGAAAATTGTATTTTTTTTTTCTTCACGAACACTTCCCACACTTTTCTAAAACAACTTTTACTTATGACTTAAAAGTGAACCAAACGGTTTTCCAATTGGTTATGCCGGCTGAAATGCAGCGCCAACTACTCGTATAATTATAAATAATTGTAAACCAATTCCTCATCAAAGGTAACAAACGAAAGAAACACTTTAAAACTATAAAAATCAGTGGAGTTCTTGCTAGGCAAGTTAGTATTTACTCTCACCTTGGACGGCTCCAGCTGGAGACAGGAAGTCCGAAATTCAAACAAAATAATTCGAAGGAAAAAAAAGGAACGGAAACGTTGGCAATTAATGCTGTTGCAGACTGTAGCCGTGTTTCGCCGATATGAATTTAAAATGGACTAAGAATATGGGACAGCCAGTAGATTCCGCTGATGGTCTTAAATATCTATCAATTATCTGGTTTATCATTGGTACAAGTCCGAAAAGCGAAAGCCTACCATTTCGCTGGCGTATCGCTTATTACGTATACTCTGTAACAATAAATTCCATTTGTTCCATTTTCTTCACAGCCACAATGTTAGTGAATCTTTTTTTCATTAATTCTTTTAAAGATTTGGTGGATAATCTGTCACTGAGTTTCTCCATTGCTGTGGCGATTGTAAAACAATTGGCCATTCTAAAACATCGCCATCTTTTACTCAAATCAACTTTTTTTCTGAAATTTTCGGACCAGCGGAGTGATCGTCACATGCATGACCGTAAACAGATTTTTTCCGCCATTCGTTACTCTCAATTGTTTGCTCTACACTTTCCATTTTATGTCTTTTGCGGATGTGGTTTTGGCTACAATGGTTGGCGTAACCATCAGCTGATATACAATTCTTGGATTCCGAATTTCTTTGCGAGTCCGGAAGACAATTACTTGGCTATGTTCATATATCAATTTATAAGCCAAATATATATAGGCCTTCAGTGTGTCTTTAACGATACTTTTCCGCTGTGTTATTTGACGCTGATGATTGGACATTTGCAATCGTTAAATGCACGCATATCAAGAATTGGTTGGACTAAGCTGATGGCGCATACCCAGGAGCAAATTAATCAGGAATTGAAAGATTGCATAAAGGAACACAAGAATTTATTGACGTAAGTAAACGATATCTGCCAGTGTTTCAAGAGTTGCATGTAATTCTGATTAAATTTTCTATTTACCAGTTATTTCGACTGCATAAGTCCTCTCATATCCATCACCATGTTCACACAGTTTATTATTACCGCCGGTGTTCTCTGTCTGACCGCCATAAATTTAACATTTTTCAGCCACAATTTAAATGAGCAATTCTTCGAATTTATTTATTTGATTATACTACTTATACAAATTTTTCCCTGCTGTTGGCTCGTTAACCAGCTTATGGATAAGACAGACTCTCTAACGAGTGCCATGTACAGTTGCAATTGGATGGACCAGAAGGTGCAGTTTCGCAAAATGCTAATCATTTTCATGCAACGTTCCCAAAAGACGAATGCAATAATGGCCGGCGATTTGGCCCCCGTAACATTGCAGACGTTTATAGCTGTGAGTTGAAATTGAGCTCTCCCGAGGGCTGATTAATTAGCTCGTTTCTTTGTACGTTTTACTTTCTTATTGCAGATAATACGATTTTCCTTTTCCATGTTTACCATAATTAGCAAAATGTAATTATAGTAATAAAACAATAAAATTAAAAATGAGGAGCAAAACGCCTTAATTGCAATCCAAAGAGAACTAAACTGAATGGTTTTTAATCCAAGTAATATTTTCCAGGTCAAACTTCTTTCGAGTCAAAAAGTTTTTCATATTTCCCGGTGTGGCAATTTGCGTTTCAAAGCTAATTTAAAGAAAATTTTAAATTAAAGCCGGGCATTTAAAATATTCCACCTCATTTAATTTTAATTGGAAGTTGTCCTTAAGGATATGTATGTATGTAAAGGTTCTCTGCTGATGTGCGTTAGCAGGAGCCAGTTTGGCTAATCGAAATAGCCATAACTTATATTCAGTAGAATATTACAAATACATGGAAATAAATTATTTTGTGGTGTCCTTTCCGCTTTCCCGGATCTTCAGACAAGCTTCAGAGAAATACTACTTGGACCCTGTAGCAAGTAAGACAACAGGTGTAAGAAGAACAAAGAATCCATTTAAATGCTTCGTTTTATTGACACCCTTTTACGCTGTCTTATATTTGCGCCCTTCAAATGCCTCTCCCCCTTCTTTACATTGCATTTCAGCTGATAAATATCAGCCATTGTAAAAGCGTCTAAGAAAACGAGTGCAAAATACAGTTCGAAAACCAAAGTGATATTAATTTTATAATCTCCGATATCTTATCATGGTTTATATATTTATTTTCTAAGAGTTTTTGTTTTCTATAAATGGTATTCTCGCAAAATGTTTCGCTTGGCAATGCTTGCTTGACAATATTTATTCATTTACAACTCATTTTCTTCTATACGACTGCGATTACCTTCAAGTTCTTGCAAGCTGGCAAAGGACTCTGTGGAAGAGAGAAGTCAAACAAACACCAAATTTGAAACAAAATGTGGAAAAGATATAAACCCTTTAATCACTTGTTGACACAAGATCTTGTTTGTTTATCACTTTCTTTTTAATTGCATCCTTTTTATTAAAGCAAAAACATTAAGAAAACTTGAAAAATATTCTTTATGAATTCTACTTTGTAAGTGCTGTGAGAGGATAAGAAACACTTTTTTTTAATGTGCTGGCTTGGTTAGCAGGGGTGGGGGTAATTGAAATATAATATTTGCATTCCAATAAAAGAGAATCTTATCTCTGGCAAATAAAGAAAATAATTACTTTCAATCCTTTTTCATCTGGAGATGCAATTATTATTTTTTAAGTCGGTTTAAAGAAGGCAAAATAGAGTTTCTGCTGCGCAATGCACAGCAACCAGTCTTTCAATCTAAAGAGGGGGAAAATGATCTGTATGGATAATGAACATGAAGAGCAATTCTTTTACAGGAACATAAATTGAAAATTGTTTATAAAAAAAAAATAAATAAATAAATAATAAATAATTACAGACAGAAAGTTTGATTGCACTGAAGCAACGCAACGCATATTTTATTTTCAGTGTAGCTGCATAATCAATTTTCATTATCTTAATTTTTCAAATCGCATTTTATTTTCAAATTTATTGAGCGCTTCCACAATTTATATAATTAGTATCATAATTTTGGTTTTATTGTTTTTTATAAGATTTCGCCGTTTTCTTATAAACAATAAAGTATTGTAAAATTTGCAAGAGCTTGCAAATTTTTCAATACCAATGTCAGGTTGGGTGCCTCCGTAGGCGAATGAATAACGCTTATCTTAGTAAATCGGAGGATGCGGGTTCGATTCTTGCCTAGATCCTGGATGTTTTCCTGCGGACAAGCCGAAAGCCTTGCCGGTTAAGTAATTCAAAAAAAAAAAAAAAAGTTCAAGAATGCAACATTGTTTTCAATTTAAAAAAGTTTTATCTTTTGACCCCGATGAGGTTTTAATAACAATTTGGTTTTAACATCAAAATCCATTTCTTTAATAAAACAATTTTAATAAAAACTGTTAAAAATTTATTACTTCGTGTTCCCTCTTTAGGCCTCGTTTTTTTATAATTAATAATTCGATTTTCCAACAATTATACAATTTGTATAATCAGTATCAGAATTTGGAAAAATTCTTTAGCAAAATATTTAAAAATCTCAATTAAATTTCTTTGTCTTTTATACAAACAAAAACATCTGTTTTTGACAATGACAGTGGCAAATAATTATTGCTTTTTGTTTACACGATTATTAAATAACGGTGTGCCAAAGCTGATTTAATAAAATTTACAATGTATACTAAAATCAGCTGTTTATGGTCTCAATGTTAAAACCAGTTTCAATTCTTAGGAATAACGGTTTGTTGAACTTTCTTTATCAAATTATAATTCATTTTCTTTTAATTTTAGTATTTTTCAAAAAAAATTAAAAAAAAAAAATTCATTGCAATGAAATATTTAATGTCATTTGCCTCACGCTGTCAAATGATTTTCATATAGTTTTGTGCTCTTTAAGACTAAAACAGGAAAAAATTAAATGTGGGTATACAGGGTGTGTACTATCAATAATTAAACCTTGTGAAAAAAGGAATTAATCTTTTGTTCTCTGCTATCGTACTCGTAGTCTTATCGAAGGTTTACTGTTGGCTGTCAACGATTCGTCTGCATTCACATTCAATATGACGGAGTTTTTATATTGAGTGGGCATCGAACTTATTGTGGTCATTTTCTATAACGATTTCAGCTTATTTAATTGAAATTATTTTATTTAACTTGAAAATTAAATAGTAGTAAAAATTTACATTAAAGCTCCAATGCATTTCGCAGAAGGAACTCTTTCATGTTGAAAGATCTCGGAGTGGGGATACCATGTCGTGTCTAAAAATTAATAAACTGATTCAATGGCAGAAGAACATATTCCTAAGTTCTGCCTTGGATTTCCTCATTTATTAATCAAGTCTATTGCAAAATAATAGAGATGCTTCATGTTGAAACAAATTAAATTATTAATTATTTTTTAATAATATTTTTAATTTTTAATAGCATTTTTATATAAAAATAATAAAAAATAACAACAGCTGATTCAAATTTGTGATATTAACATTGTGTTGACATAAACGATAAGCAATCTGGTTCTAGAATGCCAAATAACTTCCAGCCCAGATATGCAATTTCTTCGAATCCTTCTTTGCAATTGCATCAAAGTCCACATGGGGAAACTCTAGTTTTGTTACTGTCATACAATTTTCTATAAAATGTCAAATTCACGTCCTATAAACAATCTGGTTCTGGAATGCTAAATTGTATTTAACACAACTGAAAATATTTCCCTGTGCTGAAGTGCAATTTCATAAAATTTCCTTTTGGAATTGCATCAGAGTTCACATGGGGAAACTCTAGTTTTGCTACTGTCATACAATTTTCTCTAAAATATCAAATTCACGTCCTATAAACAATCTGGTTCTGGAATGCTAAATTGTATTTAACACAACTGAAAATATTTCCCTGTGCTGAAGTGCAATTTCATAAAATTTCCTTTTGGAATTGCATCAGAGTTCACATGGGGAAACTCTAGTTTTGCTACTGTCATACAATTTTCTCTAAAATATCAAATTCACGTCCTATAAACAATCTGGTTCTGAAATGCTAAATTGTATTTAACACAACTGAAAATATTTCCCTGTGCTGAAGTGCAATTTCATAAAATTTCATTTTGGAATTGCATCAAAGTTCACATGGGGAAACTCTAGTTTTGCTACTGTCATACAATTTTCTATAAAATGTCAAATACATTTGCAAATTACAAATCAAAAAAGTATTGCAGATTAAATGAGGCTCTATACACTTTCCCAAGCTGGTCACCAGTGTTATAAGAAAAAATCAAAAACTGAAGCAAGATAAATTACAAGTCTGGACTGGGACAAAAAGTGATTAGTACTCCTTGTATAAAATCGCCTTAGAAACTTTTGCCAGTTCCCAAATTTAAATATTTAAATTTACAAATGCATTCTGGAGTTACAAACCGAATAAAGAAACTGAAATGAAAATAGTGTTGCGCCTGAAGTGAAATGTTTAATTAATATTGGAAATAGGAATCATCCATCCATATTTTATGCTGATTAAATTAGTTTTTATGCTTTTGGATACACTGAATGTATCGACATCTTGTCCTTTACATTGTTCAAAGTAACGATGTTGCTGTTATTTCAATTTCAATTGTTTTTCAAATGTTTTTTCTGCGGCAACATTTAGCACAGAAATTTGTTCCAATAATTTTAAACAGGCATTGTTTAATAAACACACACACACTTGCTTAAACAAAAGCTGTTTCACATATGTATGTATAGCCAGATACATCTTCATATGTGTGTGTATAAATGCATACATGTGTAAATCTTTACGATGCATTAAAAACCATCATTGCCTGGCTGGTATGTATGTTTTGCAATGATAAACTCATAAAATGAGAAAAATTTCATGTCAGCGTGGAAAAAATGTAATATGTGTGTATGTATGTATGTACGTATGAGCTCGTGTTTATGTGTATGTATGCTCATACACATAAAAGTTTTATACAATTTGTTCTTTGTTATTACAAATTGGATTTCATTATATTTTGACAAATCATGTTGGCAGGATAATAACCCCAATGCCATAATCAGGACGAGTAGTTTAGGGACAGCCAGAAATGTTACTCAAAAAAGGATAAAAGTTTTTGGTTGAATACAACAATTGGGAAGGATAGATGACAATAATCGTGCAAGCATTTAAATTTTTAACGATTTGTTTATATTTTAAAGAAAAACCCTTTCATGCTGGTAATATTTTTATAGAGTCCTTTTTCTTCGTAAAAGGGATTGGGGTGGGAGGGGGAAAAGTTATTTTCCTCTTCACATGAGAGGTTTTTAAAAATTTTCAATGACTTTAAAATTTAGGATTTAATATTTAAATTGTCATGGTGCTTTTACAGGAAGTCTTCTTTTGAAGCTGCCTTAGGCAAGCTGTAATGTTCCCCCTCCGCCTTATTAAATCGCAATTGTTGCACAGCGTTTATACTATTTGTAAACACATTCGTGGGTGTATTTGTAGGCGTGTTCGTTGTGGTTTTTCTGCCCGATCAAATGCCATTTATAGCATTTTTGCAGACAGCTTCTTTTCTCCATTCACCAGCGTTTCAACAATTGAATTGAATTGTTACCATTGCTGGCCATTCATACATTTTGCCACAATACTGATTTTCCTGCCTAGACAATAGACGATTGAAATGCACAATTTTCCTTTTTTTTTTTTTTTTTGTTTTATTTTTACTTTTTTTTTATTTAAATAACTGGTTGTAACGCTTGATTAAAAGATGTAAAGTTAACCAAACAAATGTGTTTTTTTTTTAAATGCTCTTCAAATAAAAATAATATTTAAATGACATAAAACAAACATTAATTTTCAGCAATAAAACAATTTGTTATTTAAAATAGAATGGCCGCAATTAACTGCTGCCTTCGCATCACTGCTGATGCGTCTGGGATGCAGGCTAAGGACTGCAAAATTCGAATACTCAAACAAACATGTTTACTTACGAGCGAATAATCTGGCAACTACACTACCAATCAATTTCTGGGAGCGACAATAAATTAAAGTAGTGCTGACAATACAAAAAAAAAAAAAAAAAAAAAAAAAAAAAAAAAAAACCTGAAAGAGCGATTTTTCCCTTTAACAGCAAATAACTTAAAAAAAAAATATTTATTATTTAGAAATTTCATTTGACATTTTTATATATTGTAATAATTTTCAGATAAAAAATTTAATTTTCTGAATATTCCAATATTCCATTTGAACTCTTTATGCCTCTGCATGAAGCTGGCTACTTAATGTTAAATGCAGTTGGCGGCATTTGTAATCGTATATTTCTGTTGCCAACTGTACATAATGACTTCTCCTGAGACCTATCAAGACCCCTTTTACACAAGCAAACTTTACTTTTCAAAAACGTTTTAAATTGTATTATATATGACAGCCGAGAAAGTATTTTTGTATTTCTAAACAAACCTCAACTTATCTTTTTTTTTATATTTATAATGAAATTTAATAAAGTGGGTACATTTTTCCTTCTTCCAGTAGCCAATACTTTTGGTCCGATTGTTGTTCACAACACATTCTAGAATGTCCTTTATATTTTCCAACACTTATTTTAAGAGTTTTCACCAGAAGTCTTCGAGCTCAATTACAGCGATGATATCACTGACGGCAGAACTTATTTATTTTCATATTTATAATGAACTTGAATGAACCAAATAAGTACCATTTTGGGCCACCACTTTTTGCCATTTTCCCCCTAGAGGCATTATTCCATCAGTGTAAAACTTTTGTGGTTTTTTTGTGGCGAAAAACTGCGACAAGTAATTTTCACAGTCTTCTCTTGAAGCCAACCTTACTCCATTAGGGTAGTTCTGCACTTGCCGAAAGTAATGGTACTCCTAAATTAATTGCTGATCACACACAGACCAGTTTGGTTTTTTTAAATTTTTATGGAAACGTCAAACACAAAATAACACACACTCATAAATGCAACTCTACAACAAAAGTGCAACTTGCGAGTACACCAAAGTATGAACTTTCCGTCATTCTCTGTGCTCTTCTTTTCTTTAAGATAAAGCCAATTGTATACTTGTCAAAATCATTTCAATCAGTATGGTGGTATTAGTGAACACATGGTTGCATGTCTGACACCAACGATGTTGGATGAAGAACCAAAACCTCTTCACTTTTGCCATGCATGGCAAATCATATTGATGAATGTATTGCTTTTACCCTTCCAGCAGACAGACAATTTAAATGGGATTGCAAAGGGAACAGAAGCTAAAGATATGGAATGAAAAGTAAAGTCTTTTAAATATAAATCATTTTCCTCAGGTAATGAAGAATGTTTGGAGGACATACTTCTATGCCTCATTGGCATGCACGACCAGTAAACAGTGTCAATTTTCTTATAAATAAAAGACGCACTCAATCAAACTCAAGTATTTTAATAGCTGGAAAAAGACCACTGCGGTCTTCACCAAACCATGTACCCCATTCAGAAAGACAAAATTTACTACAACAACAAATGCAAGTCCAACAGAAAGAAAAATCGAAATATTGACTGTAAAGTCGCGTAAAATATTATCTGATATTCCTTCAAGATTAATAAATAAAATCAATTTTATTAAAAAGAAAAAGTGAAACCCCTCTTACCAGAATTGCTGTGAAACAATAACCCCCTGAACAATTTTATCAGCTTTAAAAAGATATAAGAAAATTTATTAATATTCAAATTCATGTTTAATTAATAAAAAAAATCACGAAATAAATAAAAAATAAAAGGAGCTGCTTGCTGTATTATTCGATCGGAGTAAAAATATTCCCAGTCTTATTTAAAGTATAACATTTAATAAGGTACTCTTAATTGATATACGAGGTGTGATAAAAAAATAACCGTTATTTTAAATTTTTTCCAAAAGTTTTTATTAATTTATCAATAACTATACTCCCCCTCACATGTCTCAGTTGTCATTTATTTATGCCAGCCTTTTTTCACATCCTCCAAACACTTCTGAAACGCGCTAATCCTATCTCGATTTTTCTTTTACCTCCCCAATGGTAGCAAAACGCTTCCCTTTCATAGCTGTCTTAAGTTTTGGGAAGAGGAAAAGGTCAGCGCTGGCAAGACCGGTGAATACGGTGGTTGAAGCATGATTGCGGTTTTGTTTTGGATCACAAATTGACGAACAAGCACCGATATGTGATCTGGTGCGTTATCATGGTACAACATCAAATTCGGTCCGTTTCTGAGGAATTGCTTTGGGCAAACGGCGGATTACTTCAAGGTAGTATTCCTTAGTGACCGTACGACCTTGATGCAAGCATTCATGATACACCACACCATTGCAATCGCAGAAAACAGTGAGCAAAACCTTGACATTTGACCGAACTTGATATGCTTGTTACGGTCTTGGTTCTTCTGGATGCTTCCATTGGGAAGATTGGACTTTGGTTTCAATGTCATAGCCAAACAGCCATGATTCGTAACCAGTTATGATCTTTTTGAGCAAAGCTGTATCGTCGTTCAAGACCACTTCAAAACACGATTAACCTGTCAACAACAAACTGACAATCCAAAATAGCTGATATTGCCAAGATATATAACAGACATGGATAGTAGCATAAAAGAAATATAATGCCAAAATACAACATACGAGATTCACGAAATTTGTAATAGCTATTAATTTTTCATCACATCTCGTACAACGACTGACTTTCAAGTTGCTGCTAGCAAATATTAGCCAAGAAAAAAAGCATAACACAATCCATGAGCTGTCGAATGATTAACAGCTGATCAAGCATGTGTATGTTCTAACACCAAGGCCGCTTGCACACGCCTGATGACAAGCCTTTGACAATTGTATAGTACGCATAAATACGTGGCAAAGTAAAGTTTTTCTGTTTAAAACGGGCTTATCCACGGCTTACTAAAGTATACTGCCGCCATATAACCGAATTATGCTATATGGAAGAGAATACTATATAGACTGGCCCTAAATCTGGTAGCAAATCTTGCTATCTGCTATCGAAAGTGCATACCAATGAAAAATTATCTTATCGAATAAAAAGTTTGTGGTGTTGTCTTATAAGTTTTTCCAGTCTTGCTCTGATTTGTAATTCTCAATTGATTTATGTTAAAATAGATATAACTTAGTTGTTTTTGGTTTGGCTTAAGATTTTCCTTTTAGTACAAAAAAACAAAACCGCGCTACTCTACAGAATTTTTTAACCCATAAAGAACAAAAGTACTATTTCAAATTAAGCTTTTTTCAAACAAATAGTACACTTAAAGCGCATTTTTTGCTCATTTCTTCACAGCAAAATACACTGAAGGTTTGCAATAGCACTATTTATGGTAAAATGCTCAATCTAAGCGAAATAAAAATGCTCTGGAGCGAATATGTGACTTCGTCACATACTGCTGCTCTTTTCATGTCACAAATTCAAATCATGTCTACACAATGCAACAAACTGAATAACAAAAGGTATTAATAAATAATTAAAATAAAATGTGGAAAAAATGCAATTGAAACAAGAAATAAAACAACATCAGAAATGCATTAAAACTAAATTCTATTGTGGTAAATTAGTGATGGCTAATTGAACACAATGATAGCGAGATTTGTGCGTCTGAATGCGGTTACAAAAAATAATTACAAAATAATCTGCAGCAGTAAAATGACAACAGCTGCTTAATTGTTAATCACTACTCGCATTTTAAATTACACTCAAGCTGAAATGTAAAAGTTTTGTATAATTTAAAAAACATCATATGTTTATGGAAAACTCGGCTTTAAAAGCTTCCCGCTTTTAGGCAAATCCAATTTAATAAAAATTAAAAGAGGGCAAGTTGTTATTTTTATAAAACTCTTAAGCAAACATATCTTACTTACCTTATTTATATTGAAGATCATTTTACAGATTTCTTGAAGTAAAATCGGTTATCCAAATTTGGACCTGAAAAAAATATATAAAAAGCCCATTTAAATTTATTTTTATTTCTCTACTAAACATTAGAATTTAATAGTTTGATTCAATAAAAAGCTGTCATAGAATTTTTATATTTAAATTTTTCATTTGCTTTGCATTAGTTAATTATGCAGTGAACTCGCGCTAAGGCGAATTTCGTTCGAACTTTCACTATAATGCAGAAGACAGTAGTAATGTGACTGAAGAGTTTTGTGTATGAAACCACTAAAAGGTCACAGAAGATTTGTACAAAAATCGGATCGCATACTTGTATAATATAATTAGTCTATTCAACAAAATATTTCCCCCTTTATATTAACCCATTAATGCCTAATGGTTAGTTAACTAAGCAAAAATTATTCATATTTAGCTCCATATTTCAGGCCTTTATATGAATCCATTAATATCTAATGGGTATTTAAATAACCAGCAATGAAATATATATATTCAGCAGTATATTTCTAGCCTTTATTTTAACCCGCTAACAGCCTAATGGTTATTTAAATACCCTATAAAGTAATGACGTAAAAAAAAAATTTCTTTTACGTTTTCTTCTGAAACTAAGGATTGATTGGCATAGAGAAAAAGTGGAATATCAATAATCCCCGATTTATGCTGTTGTTTTCCTTTTCGGGAATAGCTCAAAATTGAAGATAAGTTTATAGACATTTTCAATAATATTCCTAAGCATAGCCGCACGGACTAATTTGTATAGCAAAATTCATATAATCCTTAATGAGTTTGAAATGTTAATAATTCTTCTATCTAGACAAAATAACTATCTTATATTAGATTATTTACTTAATACAAATTACAGATTATTTTAGTCCTTGCAATTTTAACTTTATCCGGTGCAACTCCAGTGTGCAAGTTCTATGAGTATAATCCTGTCTGGTATTCTATCTTATTCTGTATGCTTTTAGGGTGTCAGTTCGTTAATATCTATGAAGGAGGCTGCCAGTAATCGTTACTTCAAAAATAATGGAGGACAACGAACCTAACTTTTCAATAATTTGAGACGGTCATGAGATGAAGTTCTTGTTTGTAAAAATCCTTAAAAAAAATTAATTGTGCTACAATAACAGCCAAAAGCACTTTCTGTCCTGAAACCGAATGCGGTAATTGTTTAAGGCCTCCAATAGGAGAATCGCATTTTTCTTTAAGCGCGCAATATTTCACAATAAAAACGCTGCTCGGCTCAATTTTCGGCCATGTAATACATATTTAAACTAAAATGGTAGAAAACAAAATTTGTAATAAATAAAAGTATACTCGTATATCACACAAAAGGAGTCAATGCCAAATACCTTCCTGGCAGCACCAGCTACATAATTAATAAAATCGTATGGTTGCAACTATGGTCAGGCATACAGTGATGGGTTAATGAAAAAACAGCTAGATAAGAATTTGAATCACAATAAACCACAAACAAACCAGGAAATTAAAGAAAAAGTTATTACTTTTCTAATATTTTTTTGTTATTTATGAAATCCTTTACAGAAGGTTTTCCTTTACATATCCTTTCATTTGTATGGGAAAATATTTTTATGAAAAAAGAAAACAAAAGCCCAGCTTGAAATACATTTATATTAGGGGACCATTGATGCTTCTAATAATAATAAAATGTAAAAAACCCAATTTAATTCACTTTCTTCTCCGTCTCTTTCTCAATCTCCCTCTCTCACTCTCTCTCTTAAACACACACTCCATTTATCCTTTTAATACATGGAATATTGCTGGCATTTTCCAGCTGTTTTACTACATGCCGTCAGAGCAAATCCTATACTGCACACACACACATATGTGTTTGCATATGGATACCTTTCATATATATGTACATACTCTTTTATAGCCTCCATGCATATAGACATTTATAATATGTGGCCAAACATGTATGAAGGGGAGCTGAAATATTTTTTTCTGGCTTGCCTTGAAGGCAGTGAAGAATTTTTCATTTGCTTTAATAGTTTTTGATTTTTTAGTTTGTGCACGAGTAGTTTTAAAAGGCTGAAGAGATCAATGTTGAGGCTCATACTACTGAAGTTGATGAATGTACACATCGTTGCCCCTAACTAGCCTAAGTAGCTTCATTTGTAGACCGACCACAAGTTTGGCCGCAGTCAGACATATTATTTTTTTATTTCATTGCTTTCCAGCTTTACTTTGTTGGATTAATATTATGGGATTTTTAATAGAGATATACATAATCAAGCAAGTGCATTACAAACACATCCAAGAGATTTAAATATCTATGAGCTAAAGGAAACGAGAGGATGTAACGAAAATATCTGCTTAAATTCTTTTCAATAGTTCATTTGGTATTCAAATTCAGCTTTTTATCCAAAAAAGATTTTGTAGAGAATTACGAAATAAGAAATGTTTTTAATTAAATTTATCTATTTTTCTTAACACGAGTATGTCTACAAAGGAATGTCTTTAAGAACTAAAGCTTTTTCGAGTGCATTAGCCCAGTATAAGGAAGCGATGAAAATTCAAATTGGTAAAAACTAAAATTTCTAGATGAACGCTTTACAGAAATTGCCCATCGCCACAACATGACGCCGTTAAGTGTAAAATCAAACGATTTACTGCTGAAGAACGTTCAAGGGTTGTGGATACCCTATCCAGTGTACTATGTTACTAACCTCATCTAGAAACACCCTAACTGGAATGATTTCTCCAATAGATTTTTTACTGCTGATTTCAATACAAAGTCGTATTAAATCGTAATCATTATTTATCGTAATCATATATATGTATACCACTAAAAAGCATCGAATTTAAACAACCCACTAGTGTGGGATTATCTAGATAAGACCAACGTTACAACACCTAAGGCACCAATGGCCATGAGAGTGAGATACTAATAGCCATGCCAGCAACAACAACACCAAGGCGATGTGTTTAGGCTAACCCGTCTCGTTTCAGGAAAAATTACACGGTATTGTACCGTATCCTACACAGTCGGTATAACTTGGCAGCAATAGCATATACGGCTATTCCGATTTTTGTAAGATAGCTACCCTATTGATTTTCAGTCGTTCAACTCCTTCCTTTCTCCTTGAATCACTCCTTAATTTGAATTCCAAACGTGAAAATATAAAAAAATGGCAAAAACTTGAACAAAAGTAAAATTTGATGAAACTATTCTTCTGGAAGTCATCCTTAAATGAAATTCCAAATTTTTTTCAGGTGAACTCAGGTTTATATGAACGGATTTATTAGTTATTGAATTAATTTTTTTGCTCAGAAAGACATTAAAATCATTCGAAATCACAAGTTGCCAGCTGACAATCAGCTGGCTGAAATTGGGAATGTTGTTACTTTACTAACTACATTTCTACTTCAAACAACCGCTTACAAAATCAGCAGTATAAGAGTGCGAACAGAGTGAGTTCTGAAAGCCGAGTAGAGATGGTCAGTGCGATAAAACTAATTACATATAAGCCAATACAAATAAGCTGGTGTATAACACAGTGAAGGCGGACAACAGCTGCATACTTGTATTTATAATTTTTTTGACATAAGAGCAAAACTCATGGAATAAACAGAATTTCAGCGCTGAATCTTGCATACACTGTGTTATATACAAATGTTCTTCTCGCATGAGAATAGTTGTCAATAAGCTCGGCCCGGCTGCTCTCGGCATCAGCACCCTAAAACCTTTCTCACACTCACTGTAACTGTCCCAAAAAAGCCGTTTCAAAATTTGAAAATAATTTAAATACCTCAAAACAGTAAAAACTCTAAGAGGCAATTGATATCTCTGATTCTATATTTCAGTTTAAAAAACCAAATAGAAAATTATTTCAACTCCCTCTCGAAGGTAAACGTTACGTGGGATGGGGTAATGAATGATATACTTCTACATTTATATTATAATCATGTATTTTGGTTGGTAAAACATAACAACTTGTGGCATATGCCGCAAACAGCTGGTTCTTCAAGCTTACCCTATAGTCCTGGTATAAGGTGAGCCAAAAAATAGCAAAAATAACAGTAATTTTTTTGCAGTTAAATAGTAACAGGGGCAAAAATGAGGTCGTTTTTATTCAAAATCTCATTGTGAGTCCTAAAGTAAATTTTCTTCGGAATGGCTTTTTGCCAGATCGGAAAATGCCAGAGACAATTGCAGCCTATTAAGTCTACAGTATGCTATGCCAATATATTCCCACGCTACAGGCAAAAATTTTGACAGGTCTTTTAAAAACAGGGGAAGTTATTTCTCATTTTTAGTGTGAAAAATATACAAACGAAAATTTTATTAAATTTTTAGATGCATGAAATGGTGACTTTTGGCTCATACTGTACCACGACAAAAAATAATCGTTTAGATTTTCTTTTTTAAATACTTTAATTAATAGCCAGTTCAAAAAGTTGAAAATTTTGGACAGTTACAGAGTTTCAAGTTGTTAAAAAATACGCTGTAAAACGAGTTCATCTTCACAAAACGGCAACACTGAGTATATTACAATGAAGTAAGAATAAAGTTTTAGGTTTCCCACTCTACACCAACTTGTTTTAGTTATATGCATAAATTTATGTTAGTCTCTCTCGGCCGCTATCTTTTAGATTTATTAAGTTTATTAATTAACTTTTATTATTATTATTATTTTTATTATATTGGAAACTAATGAAAATACTGAAGCGGAAACCAAATCCGTGCCGCAAGCACTACAAAAGTAATTTGTTACTTTCTCTATAAAAACGCTTCAAAAATCTTGCTGCTCTTCATTATTATTATATTTTTTTTCCTTTTTTTGTAACGCGGTTGGTAATAAGGACGTAAAGCTTCTACAAATAACTTAAAATAAAATATTTTCGAAAGCTTAATGCTTCAGCGTATTTCGGCCGCTGGCTCAAAAATATTTGCTTGCTAACTTATTATCAATCTGCAAGTAGTGTGCTTGCTATGTATTATGGACCAGAATCAAGTGGAATAGCCACAAGGAAAATGTAACTGGCCCGTGATTAATAGCCACGTTTAAGCAATTAATTTAAAAGCAACAACAACAACAAAATAAAGAAGCAGAGAGGAACTTGCAGCGAAAAGCAGTTCATGCAGGCCAAATGGTGTAGACAAGTATTTGGAGTAACAGACACTACGAAGGACGAGGTGCCGTCAACGAATCTATTAAAAATGTATGAAATTTTGACTTTCATATTCACATACTTCTAGAGAGAAAAAAAAAAATGCAAAGTAGCCAGCATTCATTCGCATCCTTTAATCCTTTACATTTTTAGTTATTTTAATGTAAACAACTATGTTTTGTGTCCAAAGAGTCTATCACGTTGTGATTAATTAACCACAAAAAGAAATAATCAAGCCATTACCAGATTACAATAAACACAAGCATTCTCTTCCTTAACCAAAATCAAATCCATACGAATTAAAGTTATTCTTAAAAACGCTCATGCACATGACCATTTCCAGCAGCAGCAGAGATTAAGTCACAATGTTACTTGACTTCCTCGTATGAACTATTTTGTTTTTATCATTTTGCAAAACATTATAATACGTTGAGCAGTGCTGTGGACAAATCGCAGTGGGCATCAGACGTTGTGTCTACTGGCTGGGCTACTGCAGCATTTTCTTGTCTTTCCACTCCGTTGTATGATGATACATGCGTCTGCTGATATGAAATGTTCATCTTGTGTTGGTTTGTCCAAATGTTAGATTGCGGTCATTTATTTTCAGCAAAACCTAAACCAACATAATCTCCCTGAAATAGTCAATTAAAAGAAAGTCAAAAAAAAAAAAATAGGAAAAAAACTTGCCGGCTGGATGAGTATCATGATATTCGGAATATATGCAAAGCAAACAAAAGTCAAACCATGTCGACGGCATTTTTCATTTAGTGAGATTTTGTAAGGTAAATGCTCGTTGTAAATGAAAAAAAAAAGTCCTTTAATGAGACAATAATATGAACTTAATCAAGAAATAACAATTCAGATGATTTACTAGACAAGTTGTTGACGTTTCAAACAATTGTATAAAAATTGCCCGACCAGCTACTTTAGAAGGCAGTGAAATGTTCATGGAAATCAGCTGATAGTCTGAAATATTCAATTTATTATTCTGCTGAATAAAATTTTTATCACCAATAGTGTAATTTAAAAAATAATTAATTATTTACTGGTAGTTTCATTTAAACTTAAAAGGTTAAAAATTTACATTTAAAACATTTCAAGTCATATCAAGTCATGTCGTCAGAATGTCATATTATTTTATAACACATTAATAGAGTTGAATTCAAAAAAAAAAAAAAAAAATAATAATAATAAGAGATGAAAGCATTACTCAGATCAAAAACAAAATAATTATTACTTATAATTAATGTATGCCCCTATTATGGTTCACAACAGCTGTTTTTTAGTGTCGTTAGTTCTGTCAAAAATTTACAACAGCTAAGTAGTTGTTGTGTGGTTAAAAAAAGAATTTCTTCTCAATATAATTCACTGTAAGAAGAAAAAATTGTTTCTGAAATTATTCGTTGACAAATTTTTCTGCTTACTATTTTCAATAACTTTTATTTTAGCGAATGTTTTTTTTTTATTTATTTTAACGATTTTTTTTTATGTGCCTCAATTTTTGATTTTAAAGATTTTTCATATTTATTTAGTTTTAATTATTTTTTTTTTCTTCAATTGAAACAATTTTATTATTATTATTATTATTTTATTCAATTTTATAGAATTCCTTTTTCGAAGTCGGCGGTAATGTCTATTATTAAAAATTTTTTTGCTACTTTTTAGTTATTTATATTACTTATAAATATATTATATAAATTTATATTACTTATTTATGTTTTGTATATTAATAAAAATAAATTGTGCTTATTTTTTTAAATTTTCACTTTGCGCTAAATTTGTTGAAACGTGTTAACTTTGTTTTCAACGGTCTGTTTTGTGTACTCAAAGATGCATTTGCAAAAACAATACAGGACAAAAGCATACAGGACATACAGCACAGAAATGAGATAATATTAAAGGTTTAATGGAAGGTTTCTACTAAGCCAATATTAATATTGTTTATAAATTTACGAAAATAGTAAAACGATCTGCGTGAGCCGCACTCTAATTTCAATTGTAGTTCACTTTAGCAGTTGATAATCCTAAATTATAATATCTAGCTGAGAAGTGACAAAATATAACACAGCGATGCTAAATACAGACTGGGGGTTTACCCTCGTTTGCGATGCGTTAGAAAATGTTCGCAAAATAACACATTTGGTACTCTTGTTTGCGTTTGCGAATGTGTTAACGCGTCTTATCTACCCAAGTCTGGTATTACCGTACTTTGGCTTGCGAAAGTGCTAGTCAAAACTATAATATTAACTATAACTAACTATAACTTAACTTAATTAACTATAATTGTTTCGGTACCCCCCGGTCTTATGGGGTACCGAAACAATTTCTTAAAGGTTCCTTTAATTTAAGAAATATCTTGCGCAAGCTATTTACTTAACGCATATGAAGGAAAACATGCAAATCCTATAAGTGATACGTTGCTTTTATTTATTTATTTTATACAAAACATAGATTATAAGCTGATAATGAACTTGCTTACTTTTAAAAATAAGTTAATGTTATAGAGTACCAAATTAGTTTATTAAATCATCTCACTAACGCATCGCAAATGCTTTCGCATCGCAAACTAGAGTAAACTTCTGGTCTTATGGGATAACGAAAAAATTTGTTTAAAGTTCCTTTAATAAAAAAAACTATCGCCCATGTTCTGAAAAACGCATATCGCTTAAATTTGGCATTTTCGTTTTTAAAACGCCAAAGAGGTGTTCTGGAAAACGCATATCGCTTAAATTTGTCGTTTTCAAACCGCTGGACCATACTGAAGCGTTCTGGCTTATTTTATTGAAACTGCACTTTAAACACAAAAGGAAATGATGTACAATTTAAATTTAATATATTTTCTCTTTATTTAAGCTAAAGCTTATAATATTTTTTCACAATTTTAATTAAAAATATGCTATAAAAATTTTCCTTCAGTTTTTCAATTGTCGGTTGCAATTGTTTACTTAAAAATGCAGTTTTGTTTAACCTGTACAGAGCTACGAAACTTAAAGCGCGGAGCTATGCTATTAAATTTGAAATTCTTCTGTGCAATTATATATGTATGTATGTACTTACGCTTGGTCCGGAATGTCCAATGGATTGGAAAAATCCCTTAGTGTCCTTTTTTTTAATTAACAATGCTTTAGATTGTAGCTTTTTCAAAGCCAATATAGCAAGCAAGAACGCTGTAGGCATTTTAATTTAAAATTTATTTCTTTGTTTGTGTTTTTTGTTATGATAAACCATATGTTTTCATTATTCGAACAAAACTTCGACAAATAGCAAAACGCCAGCAAATCGCTTCGTTTTCAGAACATAGCGAAATACGTTTTGCGTTCTTAGAACCGTAAGCGATTTGAAAACGCTGCGTTTTTCAGAACATGGGCGTATATAAAAGTTATAAAAAAAAAAAATCATTTCAAAAATGAATAACTGCAATGATCACATTCAGTATTTGTACTCAATTAATCACAAACGAATATTGTTATATCAAATAAAAAAATATACATATATAAAAATAACAAAAATTTTGCTTACAGGCCACTTCCTAGTTGGCCAATTCAATAAAATCATAAAACTGATATCATAAAGTTATGCCATAAATGCCAAACTCAACTGGCAAAGAAGTATAATAAATATAATTCCAGGAGCAAATCTGAAAAATAAAAATTAATGGAGGTGGGGTGTGTAAAATAAGCCCCTTTGTATCTAAAACGTCTGAGCAAGTAAAACCGTAGTCATTACCAATATATAAATAATGTTAAATTATGTTTTTATGTGACAAAAAGCAAAAACATTTTTACGATGCCATAAAATTACATGCAATGGATTATATGTATATAGAACAGTTGCAATTTCTCTATAATTTTGATAATTGAGTGTTACATTAGCATTATTATCACGTGGACAAGATTTGAGTGTCTCAGCACCACATGCAATAAGGGGACTTAAGGCCCTAGAAACCATACATACATACATATATACGTAAATAAAGGGAATATTACACACGTTTAAATGTATTTACCTAAATTGTTGCTTCTTTTGTTTCTAACACGGTAAACGATGGCCGCTTGTGGCAATAAAAAATTATAGCACTGTGAATTTACTTTTAATTCTGAACGTAGATGCGCTGTCAGTGGGATATTACGCGGCACTGAGAAAAGATTCAGCGATAATGCACTGAAATGCAAAGCTAAATACAGTCTAAAACAGTTATAACGAATATGGTTGTACATACTTTTTTTATAGAGAACTAGTTTTAGCAAGCCAGACAATGAATTTGGCATTACTATGCTTATAAATAAAGTCAGTTATAAAGAAATCGCATCAAGGCACCACTTGTACGCAATATCAATTCACAGCTGTTTTAGACTATTCAAACAAACAATCTAAACAGATAATTAGTTTTAAATTCTAAGAAAGTCATAAACTGAAATATGGATAAAATTAATAGAAATTGCATTTCGGTTGCAATAAACATTCAAATAATTAATGAAGTTGAGAAAGGATATGAAAGTTAAGAACAAATCTGTAAGCTTTATAAATTCCAAAATCAACATTAATCACTGTTGCCATTTTTTTTTTGTTGGGTTTGACAAGTTTTTCTACTACGCTTATAACGAAATATGTTTACAACTATATTTTAGTTCGTTATAACTGTGTCCGACTGTAATAATAATAAATAAAAGTTCAACTATGTTAGAACTGAGTTGAAGGAGAGAGATAGCTAATTAAAAAATTTTTATATTCTCATGCTGTCCTTGTCATACAAATTGAATCATTGCTTTTATAAAAAAAAAATGAATGCAGTTTGCGCCTCAACTATTTCTGTAGAATTTTATATAAAATTGAATGAAAAATATGAACTTTTTTCCTATATTTCCGATAATTTTATCTTAAGTTCTTTAGAAATACATTAACTCGTGTTGCAAGGTGCGGTTAGAATAACATGTAAGTATACGATTCTGGTTATCTTATTAATTTATATACATATGTATTATTTCATACAAGTTTTGTTTAATGTTTAGGATGCCTCGTTGCATTAAGAGACGCTTTCCAGAACAGAAACTTCACTATTTCCTGTTAAATGCGACAAGGTAAGTAATATATTACCATTGGTTTTTTAATAACAATTTGCACATCCCGATGTATAATTTCGTGTTAGAAGACAGCATGACTGCTTTGTAAAACACCAGCTACCAAGACAGTTTTCGTTCATCTGTTGGATGATGCCCCTACAAGAATTCATTTAGTGTTTTAGTGCTCAGTGTAGCAGTGGATAATCTTCAGGTGCTGCTCAATTATATAACTCCTTACTGTTGAATTTGTCACGCACTGAAATAATGAAAACTCAAATTAAATTGGTCATCAAACTTGACTTTTAGGTGTGACCCGCCATTAGCGTAATGCGTTAGGGTTGCGCCATTGTTGATAAATCAGTGGTGGGCACTTTTTAGTTACCACCTGCAGTGCGTTTTTGTCTCAGGCTTTGTTCAAATGAATTCTGAAAAAGATTCCTGAACACAATTTACATTTTATCATTTATAGTGTAAAGTTATTTGATGTTTTCTTTTGATTTTAAGGATTTAAAATGTTACTTTTAATCTCTTTGATGAAAATTTGTAGCAAATATTTAATATCATAGTTGCAGGATATGTTTTGTAATTAATTAAAAAAGCAGTGTAGTAATTTTCAAATCTCTCAGCATGGATAAGTATGTTGAAAATTAAATTTTGCCACAAGTTAAAAGGATACGTATTACTATGAGTAGTTTATTTATATCCGATATTTTCCTATAGTTTGCCCACTTAGACAAGTATTTCCTATATTTATGACAAAACAAACAATAGACTGACTGACTTATATTGTATTTCATATTTATTGGCAAATATTGTCAAACGAACATTGTTAATGCCACTCATCATGTTAATATTGCTTTGCTACAATCATGTTTATTCAAATACTAAACAACATTAATGTAAACAATACGAGTGTGTGCATGATATTCCTTCCCATGTCTATATTTCTCTATTGTTCGTATATATACATAAATCGAATGAAAATAGAAAGGAATACATATCTATTATCCTTAAAAATGACATTTTGTATTCTCATCAAGACATAAAGCACATTTGAATTTGCATTTGCATTTGAATGCATGTGAATACCAGCAAATCATCATCGTCCTCGTCATCTTTGGGAAACTAAATACACATTAAAAACATGTACAAAAAGGATTAGTTAAAATATACCCCATGGCTATAGACGTATACATAATATGGATACCATGGAACTAGTTGTAATATTATAGTTCCAAGTTGGTTGACTGACTAGTTGTTTGTGTGTTTGTGGTTCATTACAATCGTATCAACTTTAGAACCCTGCAGAGACTACAAATGATAAGAAATTAAAACCAGAGTACAAAAACAACAAAAAAAGAACAAACAAACAAACAAACAGAATAGAAAACATAAAGTTACAAAAACTTCTCCTAATGTTTGCGTCGCTTTGTTATAAAAATCATTTTCCTTTTGTTTCTTATATGACTTTTCTTTTGTAAAAAATTTTCAAAAGTCAGTTAGTTGTGATGGGTTCATAAAATTCCCACAAAATTGGCAGATTATCAAATTTCCATAACGTTTCTTCTTTTCATGACTTCGTCCTCATTGTTACCTAATCTAATTTGGAATGTAGAATTGAAATTAAAATGTTTTTTCTTTTGCTATTTTGTGGTTGAGTATTTTTTTTTACATTTTTGCTACTGCTGTCTTCATATAAATGCAGAAAATACTTTGAAATGCAAAAAATTAAAGCGAAGATAATAATAACAAATGAACTCATTGGCGAGATTACTGTGACAGACAAGGATTAAATAGAATACATGTGCTTATAAGGCAATGTTTATTTTCAAAACAAAGCTACAAGCTGCACAACCTTAGTGTGCTGCGGTCACCTAAGCTGTTTTCTGTTTTAAAAGCGGCAGTGACCAGAAATAGTGCTAAAAATAAAATAAAATAATATTATTTTTTTTTAACAGCAAATTTATGTTACAGTTAAATTAACCATAATTTTTATATATTGTAAATAAGTAATTTAATTTCTGAAATGCGCATTTCACGAGAGACTCAAAATGTCAACTCTATGCGGTCTTCGGCTGTTTTAAAGTTATGATATTCTACACGTCTGCAGTAGTAGCAGTCGTATGCATTGTGTTTAAAGCTCTTAAGAAAATTGAACTACAAGAATTTTTCAATAATTTTGATTTGTATATAAAACACAATCATCTCAGAAGCCTACAGGATGCATAATTTGGAAATAAAAAACGCATGTTTATATGAAAGAATTATTTTAACGGGTACAGAACCACATTACAAATCTACTACCAATGCAGTGTTCGCATTCCAAGTCATTCTATTTTTCTAAATGGCATTGGGCAAAAGTAGTGCTCCGAGTTTAAGCAACTGAAGTATACGTTAACAAAATTATATCATTTTATTTGACAGGAAATAACATTGCAAAATGAATATTATAAAAGAATTAACCACCTAGAAAGCTCTCTCTATATATATCTGTGTTCTCAAAAAGTTTTATAAATAAATAATTTTATATCCTCCATTTGGAAAGATATGAGAATGTCGCCCTTGAAGTATCGACAGTGGCCCTGATTTAATTTATTAATAATATTTTTAATTATGTAGTAAATGCTAGAAACGTAATGCAACGAATGAAGAATTTAATTTCAGGCGACAAATTCGTGTGCAAAAATTCGCCGTGGAAATATGTAGAATAAATCACAATAACGACAAAAAACTGCTGTTGTAATTTGTAAACATATATACCATCAGTGTGACCATATTAAAAACCTGATCAATTTTTCCCCTATATTGATTTACCATGTATTTTACAATATTTAGGAAATACGACCATTTCAGTGATTTCAAAAGGCAGATTATCATATGAGTTATTGACTGCAGAAAGTCAATAAACTACATCATACATAATTACGTCTGGTAATTTGGTCTCATTTTCTATATTAGAGATCTAATAGATGAAACCTATTCAGTCTTCTAATTTCAATTATTTTATCTAATAGTGTTTTCACAACTAAAGTTAAAACCTGGTTTTAACTTAAAACCTACAAACAGCTGATTTTGTGTTTAGATACAATTTTGATAAAGTCAGGTTTTATAATACAGTTTGTCAAATAAATTTGTTAATGATAAAATAAATTTTTTGTAGAAATAGGTGTGTTTGTTGTAATTATTCTTCCCACATTTATTTGAGAAACTGTACGACAGCTGTTATTGTTTATATGAAAGAAAAAGAAATTTTAAAAATGTGTTCTAAAATTGAAATGATTTTACATTTTGTGTATGAATATTTGTGAATGTGAATGAATTATCAGCTGTTTTCAATCTTTCTAACTTGGTAGCACTGAATATGTACTGTATAAAACAAGGTTGTATTTCATAAAATCTATTTAAACCAATTCAAAAAAGGTTTTAAAATGATTTTATGAGAATTATTTTGTATGGTAAAACCAGGTTTTAAAGTTAAAACCAAATTTTGTTTTAAAACCAGATTTTATCCTCAGTGTGAAAACACTATAATAAAGAAATTTTCAGTGGATTTCGCTGGTTGCTTCGTGTATTAAAATGCCTAGAACTAAATCTGTTTTCTCCACTTATACTAAAGGATACTTTTAGACTCCTATGAATTCGAAAGGTAGTCATAAACCATGAAGTGTCTCAAGCATGCCTTAATAAAAAAACACAAATGAAAACAGTTTTTACATCAAGCTGTATATTTGAAATACTCGAACATTTATGCTGGAGTTAAAGTCGATGTCGCAAACGCCGTCTGAACGGCGTCAACTGTCAAAAAAAAGTTGAAACGTATGAAATTGTATGAGAGCTGTTAATCTCAACGACGTTTGAAATTAAATGCTGAAAAAGTTCAATCGATTTCAACTTTTTCAGCGTTTGTACTGCGTTCAATGAAATGTCAAAGCAATATACATATATAATTATCTGATTGTTGTACTTGTTTAAACTGTTGCTTTTTTTTTTAAATTAAAATGAGCTCGGATAGTAAATTAAATGAAAAAATTATAAATTCCGTTCGCGAAAACGAACAATTGAGAGTTCTATTTATTAATATTGATATTATAGGGGGATAATATTTAATTTTTTTTATAGGGAGGTATTACCAAAATTTAATTAATAATATAAATTAATTTTTAGTTACTAATTTTAATTATTATATTTATTAATAATTGATTATTTATTTATTTAATTTTTTTTTTACATTATAAAAATTGAGAGTTCAATTTATTAATATTGATATTAAGGGGGATAATATTTTTTTTTTATAGGGAGATATTACCAAATTTTAATTAATATAAATTAATTTTTAGTTACTAATTTTAATTATTATATTTATTAATAATTGATTATTTATTTATTTAAATATTTTATTTTAAATTATAAAAATTGAGAGTTCAATTTATTAATATTGATATTATAGGGGGATAATATGTACAATAATTAAAATTTGGTAATATCTCCCTATAAAAACAAATATATTTAAATATTAAAAAAATATTTATATAACGAATTCTCCAAGAACTATAGGAATACAGCTCTTGAAGGAGAGATTTGGTAAAAAATAAGTAATAAATATTTAATTACAAATATTTCAGTAAATAAATTTTCAAATTAACCGTTTATATTTAAACGTCTGTACGCCGTTGACATTAACAGCAAAATGAAATTAAACGTCGAACATCACAATTTCAGCGTTCAGACGGCGTTTGCGACGTCGACTTTAACTCCAGCATAACTCCAGCATAACTCCAGCATTAATTTAAAAACATTAACTTAAAATCAACATTATTTACTTAAAAACTGAAAGTAAACATGGTCACACTGTGCTGATTTGTTCGTTGTTTACCGACGTGTTAAAGAGAATTAGATATATTGTAGAGCTCGTCATTTACGACGAAATTCGTGCTTTTTCACATGAACAGATGTGGTTTATTTTTGGCGACGAGTACTCTATAATTTTTATTGCACTCAATAGAAGTAATGACTTATAAATAAGGAAAGTGGAAACTATGCTGCAAAAATAGGATAGTGTTGCCTAAAACTATCAGATTTTTAAGGGAAAACCAAAGATTATGAAAATTTTCATAAAGTGACAATTTGCATGCGATCAATCAGCAAAGAAAAAGCTGTTTGCATTATTTTTATGTGACAGTATTGGACCAGCGACGCCATTTTGATGCTCTCAAAGAAGATGTGGGTAAACATAAAATCAAATTTTTTCCAAGTATTTTTTTTTAACAAATACCTTTCAGTCGTTATCTGTTAATGAACTTGTTTGCTACTTCTCTCTATTCAGCTTTCATTTAAATTACAAAAGCCTTAATACGAAGTTGAAGTTTCGTAAAAGGAACTTCCTTAAACTTACAATACTTTCGAAAGGCGTTCAATGATATGACCGGTATGATGTTGTTGATGGCATCTAAATAAACAACAAAATCTGAAAATCTTTAATAAATATTTGCATTTATAACTCAATGCTTAGGAATTACTAAATAAATATGAATATGGACTGTGTGTACACTGGTTAGGATGTGTGCCATGTGAATTTACACAAGGAGTAGTTTCATCCACACCAATTTTTTATTCTCCTTAAACACAAACTTACGTGGATCTGTTATGTAATATTTAATCTCTGGCTGTGAATATTAACTAGCAGTTTATTTTAGTCATCAAATTCTACCTTGTACATACAACCATACTTACTTGCATACATACATACCAAATCATATCCTTGTACCCTTTTTTACGTAACGAACAAAGAGTTTTGGAAACTATTCTAGGACAAGGAAATGCCATGTTGCTTAATACAAGTGGATGAATGTTTTTTACTTGTATGTTCTGCTGACATTTAATATTCTAGTCATCATAACTGTGAACTGCCATGAACGTGTTTTCACAAGTGTACGATAACGTTGTACACCCACGAAAATTTTGCAGTAAACGGTTGTAGATATTACTTTCAAGAGTTATTCCCTTCAGTCATTTTTAATAAAAGAAAGACGAGCTCTCTTTGAATTTGTGAATTTTGTTAAAAGTATTTGTGAAATATTAGAAAATATTTCTGCCAGCGAAGTTATCACTTTAAAAACGTTTCTGGCAAAACTTTTGGTTCCCTCGCAAAGTCATTTACTTTGCGAGGCATAGTTTTTTCTCTGGAAATTTTAACCTGATCAGTTTATATTTATATTTTATATAAATTTTTTTATTTATTTTAATTTTTGGTGTATTAAATTAGGAAATTTATAAACTGTCATTAACATGTCAAATTCCATATTCAAAATTTTAAAATATATTTTATTTTTATATTTTTATTTATGTTTAATTTTGTATTTTATAAACAAATGTTTACGTAATTAATTTTTATTTACAAATGGAACAATATTGAACACTCATGGTTTTGGAAGCATTTCAGAATTATACAGATATGTATGTACAAATTGATTGGCAGCATGCCTATGGGGAATCCCATTCTAACTCTTCGACTAACTTTTCAAACTTAAGTGATAACGACAATTACAATGTCATTTCAAAGTAATAACACAGTTACCTTGGCTTTTTGGAATCCAAACTTCGATAAGGATAACTGAAATGACAATTTGTAAAGTAAAGAAAAAGTAAATATTGTCTTGGCATAAACGAGAATTTCTTTTCAAATTTTACAACTCTTCCCTTTTTTCCTCATCATTAAAAAATCGACTTTCTTGCTAAATGAAAACCTCTTACGGTTTGCTAAAATTATTGGTTTCATCAATACAGAATTGTATTGATGAAACATTTGAACATGTACGAGTATAAAGCCGAGTATTTGTATTCTAACAATAAAAAAAAAAAAAATTAAAAACAATCTTATTCCTATTTATTTAGGGGTCCTATAAAAATCACTATATCTTCTGCTATTTAGATCGCACCAAATTTGAGAAAATGAATACTCAGTGTTTTATGCGCACTATCAGGAAACCATTACTGTATTTGGTATGTATTTCATTTGATTTTACTTACAAAATATTTTGAGTGTATCCAAGGATGTGTGCGTTGCTCTTAAAAAAGCATAAAAATACTTAGCATGCAATTAGGAGTGGTCAAGTAAACATTAACAAATTATATGCTAACATGACGTTTATGTATTTGTATTATTTTAACCAGGCTTGTTCGTAACCCCTATAATCATTAAGAGTTCATAATTTGTATGTATACATATATGAAATATTTGAATACATGCCTGGGCTGCTTAAATTCTAGTACGTACAATGTTTATTAAAAATTATTATCATTAATATATTCGAGGTTTAATCACAATGTTTCTATAATCATTTCGATAGTTGCAAGTGGCAAGATTAGTCTCAATTGTAAGGAGAAGAAAAGTGGAAATTAAATATTTTTTCCTTCATCCTGTTGTAAATGATATATTCGAGTTTTTACTAATGAATCTTTTCATTAATAAAATGAACAATTACATTGCATTTATGAATTTTCACAGCTAATTTTATTAAACGTATCAAGAAACATTAATAAGACCAGTAATATAATTTTTGAGTCGAACTGTTCACCGGGCCTCCTATGAAAACTATTGCATGATGTTCTGAGCTTTTAATTTTTCTATGTGATTTTGCATCTTAGAAAGCTAATTTCTTTCGTTGTTGAAAAATTGTTAGTATTTTAGTCAAAATAAAAAGCGAAAAAAATTAAAAACTATTGAAATTTTTTAATAAATTAGTGTACACGTAGTATTATTGGCCTTAGTAGTAGCTTGAAAAAGAAAACAGTTAAACATTGCTTGAAATACTTTAATATTTAAATTTGCTACCTAATAACTTTTGATTTGATAAACTTGCGATGATGCCAGAGTTTGCACCGAAGTTGCCACTTTTTCCAAATACTTATTGTTGCCATTTGCTTTTGCATAATGCGCAATTATTTGAAAAAATTAGTTACATAATTGGTATATTAGTAACCATGATGACACTTTTTCTGTAACATATTTCGTACCACATAAAAAAAAAATAATAATAATTATACAGACTGACATTTTTCCGGTTTAAGTTCGCTTTCGTTTTTTTTTTAAATTAAATTAAATTAAATTTATCAATTAAATTATCCTTTACCTATACGCTATCAATCTAAAGAACAAAGAAAAATTTTTGACTATACGGAGATCTGTACTGATATCTTAAGATGTTTCGGAATACAGCCACTGTTTTACTATACAAGTTCTTTTATATGGTTATATATTTGGACAGCTGTCACACTGTGCCAAATATTCCTTTGACTAAAATAAATAATCATTCCAGCAGGAACGGTTACAGAAAATCCCAGCATTAAACAATCATTTATTTAACTTACTTGTCAAGTATAGGAAATTTTCCATAACAAAAAAATCAGCTGTTATTTAAATAAAATTCAAGAAAATGCAACTGTGGGAAGTACCGAATAGTTAAGTTGCTTATAAGACATAAAAGTAAGACATTTTCCCCTGTGAAAATTTGTTCATTTTGCAAACCAATCAGCTACGAATATTTCGCTTTGTTCGTTTCATTAATTTAAAATTGAAATGATTGATTAACCAGGTAATTTCGAATCGGCAGCCTTTTAGCTGGCTGGCTTCAAAACACCAGAATTCAGAATATGTATAAAAAACGTTTATGCAATTTCAAATTACTTTCAGAACCGGATTTAAAATATTTTTTTTTGCCAAAAAGTCCTCTTTTAATATTTTAAATAAATTCGCTTTCTTCCTTCGTATGTTGAATAATTTAATTTTTCTTCTTTTTTTTTTTTTTTTTTTTTTTTTTGTTAGCCATTAAAGAGTCCAAATAGCAGTTTCAGCTTAAACTGGATGGCTGTTGCTTGTTAAGAAGTAGGAAAGAAACATGCAAATTCAACTTTTATTACATGCATTTATTTTCTTAATTATTGTTGAGCGCAAACAATTCCGTTGAAATTGAATAGTAAATTTGCGAATATTTAAACTATATAAAATTAATATTTTCCTCAAAATAGAAAATCCTTATCATATTAAATTTCTTAAAAATGGATACATTTCCAAGTTGTAGCAAACAATTATCTTGTCCAATTAAACAGGTTATAAGTAAAAAATTTTTTTTGTAGCGATTTGCAAACGTATGTCATCTACAAATACAACCCTACAAAAACAATTACGGAAATAAGGTAACCTTTTGAATTCGCCTCTTGTTTAGTAGTTTTGAAGTTTGATTACTTTGATTACAACTTAAGGCGAAAATCTTTCGGAGAACCCATAATGTCTAGACAAGAACTAATCTCCTGTTGTTCATTAACCATTGGCCTACGGAGGCACCCATATAAATGTGTCTTACACACACAATTTAATGACATTAAGGCCACATATGATCATGTCGCGAACTTGTTCAAGATGTAAATATTTTCTAGGAAATTCTCAAACAACGGCGGTAAATGTGATTAAGAAGGAATATAAGCAATTTCAACTATGGACACAATCTATTGCGACCACAATGCTATATAATTTACAATGACCAAATTATATAGCACTGCAGGTGACTGTAATAAACTACCACATATTTTAAATTAACCCCACCAACTAGTACTGACTCTAACCCCCAATACATTAATAATAATTATAAGTTTAAGTGCTGTAAAAGCACATGCCAGCAACGGAGCCTTAAAATCAACATAATTAATACAAATGTATTATCTCGATTATCCATTTCGGTCAAACTTTTTTTTTTTCTTTTCAATACTTTTATATTAAAAAGTCCATCTTTCATTTGGTTGCAAGTTGCATACATGTCAGGGGCATATTTGCTGATATCATCATTAGTGGCAATCTCGGCGTTGCTTTGCTTCGACTGCCTGCAACGTTCAAAATAACGATGATGAGGATGATGGCGCAAGTGCTTGCAAGTGCCATTTGAAGTGCCTGTTGTATTTGCTAAAAGGAGGAAGTAACGAACAATTTGAACTGGATGGTCAACATGAATGGTAAGCAGCGAATAAGACACAAGTGCAAAATATTCGATTCAATATTAACACAAAATGAAAACCAAAAAACGTTGCGGTTTGAGAAGGAATTAAAATTTTAAAGCATACTTTCGAGCACATGGAGCAAACGAGCAGGCTGCACTTGTGCAAATACCAAAATTCACACACATACATACATGCACAATTATAAATAAAACTGGCCAGCTGTTGGCCATCACCCAGTGAACGGTATACAATTCTGCGATGTGGTTTAAAGTGATGGCCAGTGCAAAGCTTTTATTTAATAAGGCATCAGTTATTAAGGAAGTGTATTCTGTTATGCGAGTATACGCTTCAGCAATTAAAAGTATTTTTAAATGAATTTCTGTACGAGGGGATTTCTCACACCAACCACGTACTGGTATGTGCTTCCTGAAATGCTTACGCTGATATATAATTATTTAAAGGGTATGCTAACATTAAAGCATGATAGCAACGCATCATGTAGTAATTTAATTTTTTCATATTGAAATCGCTTATTGGCCATATTGCTCGTGGTATCGGGCAACAGTAAGAGCGAGTGGATGAACAAGCCCACTTTCAAAAATCTATGTTAAATTATCCCTTTAGGACAAAGTCCACACCAACTGTGACACATGACATGCGCTTTCTAAGAATACCTATTTCTGGCTTTACGAAAGCCTTCAAGGGGAAAATGTGCATTATTGCTTATCGGCAATCTAAATGTTGATGTTCAATAGTGAATTCAAAAAACGCTTTCCGGCGTGCAAAGTCATTAGGCTTTAGTTGTTGTGTTAACTGAATTTTGTAAGCATGAAGAGAGAAATCTTCAGTGGGTTACGCAGTAGAAAGAATCTTTAAGTTTCCAATTCCTTCCAAAGACGACGAATTGGCGTAAGTGGATAGTCAGCATTACTCCCACGCACGGCTGCGATATTAGCATTTGAAAGGCTTGTTTTTGGATGACCAGTGTGTTTAGAATGTCCAGCAAATCCAACCCCCTTAAAATTCTTCAACTGTTCTCTTCACGGTTGATAAAGTTAAATAACCATTCCGACCATTCCATCCAAGCATATTTCATTACTTTTAAATAGCTCTTCAGTAATAAACACAATTTCTTCTATCGTGTAATCCTTAATTTTACAAACCCTGCTTAGTTCCCTGCTGATTTTTGACTGCGACCAACACTTCACCGCACAAATGGCGACTAAACTCAAATCTTGCCCAAATCTCGGAATACATTTAAAGAAAAGAATGAGGTTTTAAAATGAAAAAGAATTATTAATTTTTATTTACATTCAAATATTATTTTTTCCGGGATGCTGTTGCCCCTCTAAACGGTTTCCTACGCGACTTTGAATCAACTATAAGTACTGATTGCTTTTTTAAATAGTTACGTGAGGGCACTTCACTTTCCTCCTCATTAGCTGCAGCAGCTAGATTAAACAGTCGGAGGGGTAGAGTAATTGAGATAGTGGAAGAAGAAGGTCATTGATTGTTTAACATCATTTTTGCATTGATTACTCTATTAATTTGATTTTCTCAACTAACCTGCTGCTGGTGCTTGCTCAGGTGATGACGAAGAAGTGCCTGCGGCTCTTTGTGCTCGCCCAGCCAATATACTATAACACATTGGCATGGCAGCTGGTTTCTCACTTTCAATCACTTCTGCTGTTTTGACTGGTTGCAACGCAGACATAAATTCATCTTCCTATTTATAAGTTGCAATTAATCACTATAAACTAGAAGTTAATTTGATTTTCAAAAAAACATACACTGATATCTAAATTTAATTTCTCTAAGGGCAAGTCCTCTTGCTTACTTAACACTAGACATTTTTGCAATTTAATTTTAAGGATCTGAAAGTATTAAAAAAAGTTAATTATTCATAGATGGTCTTTAAAAATAGAACGTTACGTATGTGCTAAAAATATGGAAAAGGGGGGAGAAGAATATTCCTTGTTTGATGAAATGGTAATGATGGAAAAATATTAGGAAAGTGGATGCTAGTCGGCTACTAATGGCTAAGCAAGTCGGCATGATTGCTACACCTCCCAGTCATGGGCCACTTAACATTTATTAGAGTGACCACAATACACTTCCCTTTCATTTTTCCCCTTTTTCAGCAGCGAAGTAAAACAATTAGTTAAATGGTTAATGGCCTAACTGTACCAGTGGCAGCACTACAAGATCCATGTTTAAGATACTAAACTGAAACAGACTCTAAACAAATATTTCCATAACGATTTTGCCTCCTTAAGTAGAAAAGAATATTTTGAAAAGATTACCTGTAACTCTAAAAGTCATGATATTATAAAAGTTATAGTATTAGTAAGTGATGTCGGAGGTACTCTAAAAGCGAAAGTTATAAATTCTATCGTTAGTCGCATTTAGAAAAGTCCTAACTAGCATTTTTTGCTTAAGTTGAACTTACTGAAAATATCGAATTTGAAATCCAAAAAAAAAAAATGCTATTTAGGGCCTTTCTTCATGATGCCAACGCTATATAGGAGGCATATGGAAAAAACACATCGTGTAGAAGTATCCTAATTGCGGACGATATACCTTTTTTGGGAAAATACCTGCTTCCTAATTCTTGGACAGTTCATTTCCTGAGTAGTGACTGCATTCTGATGGTCTTACACAAAAAAAAAAAAAAAAAAAAAAAAAAAAAAAAAAAAAAAAAAAACACTGGGTGGTTGGGAAAATGTTATATAACTGAAAAGTTACGAAATTATTTTTGAATCGGATATCCTTTTCAAGTCATATAAAAAATGTAGCATTTAAATTACCATAATCAGATCAACATCTTCTGCGCTATTGACCAAGAAATTTGGCAACTCCGCTACATTAACCATTAAATCCTTGTCTTCCAATTCTATACTGGTTTCATCCACCTCTTGCACTTTATAGATCATTTCACATATGCGTTCCTTGATGAATTTCAAAACCTCCAAAGACTTTTCCGAAGCTTCTAAATTTTTCTGCCTTTCAGCTTCAAAATCAATTATTTGCCTTTTAATGGTCTCAATAACTTCCTGATTTCTGAAAAAAAATTTCACTCAATATTCTTATATCTTATGGGTTTATCGGAGTATAAAAATCCAGGCAATTTCAGAGTAGATGTGCACGCCAATGGAAAAATGATCAATATATTTATTTGATTTATAAAGCGGAAAAGCTCTTCATAAATGGATAAAATTAATACCCTGTTTAGACATAAATAATATAAATTAAGTAAATTCATTTTAGACATTTTACTGTTCAGAATTCCTCAGAAAGTTTGCGCTGACCCATTTACTCACTTTCTGTACACTTTGCCAATGAATTGAAAAGCAATAAGAGTTGCAAATTCCGTAAAACGTAATTGCGCAATATAGTTCAATGTCTAAACAGCGTATAGCGAAACAAAAAAACTTCAGCTGTCATGAATACTTGTGGACTTTTGTAAAAAAAAGTGGGATAAAAGATTGAGTGATCATCATTTCATCTTACACTTCTGTATCCTTCACGTCCGTAAAGTTGGTAGATTCCAATTCCTTGGTGAGAGAATCTCTTAAGCTCTCCAAACCAAGTTTTTCCGCCGCGGCTGCTGCCCGCAAGTAATTTAAACGCATTGCTGACTCCTTTTGTGCTGAAAATCTTTCAAGAACTTCAAGAGGCGTTGTTGCACCCGTTACTTCCGTTAGATTTTTAAACAAGTCCGTCATATCGCTGCTAGTATTTTTCAGCTGAGAATTTTCATCCTCTTCGATTTCTGTCTTGCCCGTATGCTGGTCTCCAGTACTGGAAACAATACTGTCTTGATGATGCAGCGACTTGCCTTCAAAAAATAACTTACGACCAATTCTCTCCAGCTCAAGTTTGCGTTGCTCTACAAGTTTGCGAAATTCAGTGGATTGGCGTTCGCGTGTCTTCTGCGATAAATTGGACTGCTGCTCTTCGTTTTGTAATATAATTTTTGCCGAGTCACGCATTGCTATAGCTTCGTTGTGGACTCGCTAAAAGAAATAATCAAAAATAATGATTACAATTATATTTGAACAGGTCGCTCTTTTTCATCGTAGTCACTTCCATGTCTTTATGCTCTTCAAGAACCAGCTTCAATAATATTTTTTTTAAATAAATTGTAAACCTTCAATCTTTTTGAAGTTTATAACCACCACAATCCTGGAACAAAGACTGCCACAATTTAAGTTTGATAAAGTGAGTTCCTGCTAACGACTTCTAATTTCAACTAATTTATATGCAACAATTTTGAAGTACGAGTTTACTCACTCTACCTGTAGTCTATTGATTTCCTGTTGTTGTTCATTTAAAGCCGTCTCTAATTCCCTTAAACTTTTCTCGAAACGTTCAGCATCATTCATCAAAGAAGCCCCAATGGCACGATATTTCTTACGTATGTGTTCAGCTTCCATCCACTGCACGTTAGTACGATGAATTTGATTTTCCAATTGGCAAACCAACTACGTGGCATTGCAAAAGTGGGAATAAGAAAATAGATACGAATAAATTCAAGTGAATTTGTACGCTTGTCTTACCTTACGATTATTATCCTCTTCCAATGTCTCTGGTGGTTTCTCACCCAAATTCTGTTCTTGAGCCTCTTTATTAGCCACCAATTCACGATACTGTTCCATCAGTTTCGCCAAGTGTTGTTTTCTGCACTTGAAACGATGCCTTAATAAATCCAACTGTTTGCGACTTTCCGTTTTTTTCAAGTCTGTTAGGAAAATGGCGTCTTCAATGTTCTTGGCGCCAATAGGATAACTTACTTTGCCCACAACCATTGTGGGCAGAGACGAACTAACAGCAACAGCAGAATTCATTTTGCGCTTTTCACGTGCTCCTGTTGCTACAATATTAACGGCTACTGGATTTTCCTTTGCGATGACTGGTCTTTGTAAAGGATTTCGTAAACGACCACACTTTGTTGTCAGCTCCTTGATATCCTTTTTCAAGGATGAAATTGTTTCACAATTGATACGATTTTGCTTTTGCCATTCAGATGTATTCGCAACCTTTTGGCCTTCTGCAGGCCAAAAGAAATGAACGAAATTAAATTGCAGGAATAAACGAATACAAGCAATTTGCTAATAAAGGATTTTTTAAGTGCTGCAGTGGCAGTTGTAAAATAATACTTACCTGCCAGTAGTATCCGTTTCTTAATTTCAGCAATCTTATGATTGATATCAGCCAATTTATCGTTCTCCATTTGGACTCCTTATGCTGCTTGGGATGCCATTAAAATCCTGCAACCTTTTTAGTGCCAATTAATTGCTGCAACTAATTTCGTTTTGTTAAGTCGATTTAGAGGATTTTAGCATTTTTTTTCATAGCGTTGCCTAGCAACGATCCAGCAGTTATAACGTTACTATAAACAAGAAAAAAATTGTTCATGAGGAGTTTCGCTGTGAGTTGGTCTATCCAAAGCATGGAACGATTTATTCAATTCAGTAGGAAGCGTACTCAGAAGAGTGCAGTGGCTACCGCAGTTGGGAATTTCCTCAGGACTTTCGTCGTCAAAATAGTAAAGAGCAAGCAATTGATAAAAAAAAACATTAGATAAAGCACTCCCTGCCAAGATTTCTTTTCGAAAAGGAACGCATTTATAAACAGGATTTTCCAGCTCTGAAACAGATTATTTAATAGGCCAAAGGATTAGTTCGACTAAAGGACTAAGGATGGAAGTACTAAAGGAATACTAAACGATTGGCACAATTAAATATAAATTAGGAACTGGAAAAGTTGCACGTAGATGCGATAAAAATTATAGCATTATTATTTCAAATAGGACTGAATTCTAATCTCATCGGTGCCAGACTAATAACCACATTAAGTTTGGAAATGTTTCAGTTTTAAATGGAGAACACGGCATTTTATGTTAAAAGCTCTAAAAATGCTGAATGGAATTAATTTTAGGTCCGTGAAGTAGTAATTGGTTCCAATTTATTGGCAATGATTACACAAAGTAATTTATGTCTTCTACTAACGTTTATTTACACTTTGACTATTGTACTGCATACTTTTAGGCTTTTTTAATTTTTAAGATTGATTTGTTTGGCTTATTTTTAGAACTTTTTATTTATTTTCAGTTTAACAAATTAAATTTTTTATAATTAAAACTTTTCAAGAAGATGCTACACAAGGCAGTAGCGTTATATTTTAAGGGAAAATAAGTGAATAAATACATTAAAATTAAATTTTAACTTGAAAGAAACTCTTGAGCCGCAAATAATTACAGGAATTGTAATTTTAACATTTAAATTTTGATTTGCTTTCAACCATTAAATGCCGAATATATTTTGCTTTTGGCTTGGCGGGAAGTTTCCGTGTTAGGCTTAAGTACGTAAAGCATTTTTGCTATTTGTCTTTTTTTTCCAGCTCCGTGTGAACTTGGCTAATGCTTAAGAATTAAAACTAGGAATTTTCGCCCTAAACTCTTTTAGTTTTCCTCTTGATTGATTCTTTTAAGAGAGTTACGTAAGTCTAAATTCATTGCGTTACGTAATATATATTTGTAATTAATTATTTTCTTCATTGTATCATTATTTGTTTAGTGCACTGTGTTTGAAAAATATGTATATCATCATGGTCGCCAAGCTGTGGAATCGTTACGAAATGTTACGTTTTCTATAATTTGAACACCATGTTGATTAAAGTACTTGTTTTTAAATATGGTTTTAAACGCAGCATATCCCTCGCATTTCTTTCAAGGACCTTTTCAAAACAACAGTGAGCAGATCGACTACCGATTCAAATATTTTTTTTCCAGAGATCCCATGATAAATATATATTATGGAGATGAAATATGTGTATGGGCGAGCATGCCGCTTTTTGAAAATAACTGAAATAAAAGGCAAAAGACTTCCACCATCCTTTCCTTTCCTTGCACACAAACACAATGCGAAATTAGTTTTTTGTTGGCGAAACGTTTAGGCACTAATTTTGGCTGTAACATAAATTCATGCTCAAGAGGTTTTGTCAAGTCATCTTTTCTTACCCTTTCGCTGCTCCGCCATGGCAATATTCGCATGAATCTCTGTTTGTCATGCTCTGTATTTTGTTTTTCTTGTTTTCCTCAGTCTCCTCTACCTTCTATTTCCAGTAAATTTTAAAAGTGAACTACTCTTGTTGAAGATTTTCTTAAGATACGGCACCATTTTGTGTTTGTCATTCCACAAACATTTTCCTCTAACGACTACTTTCAGCAAATGGCCATTGAATTGTTAAAAATCTGTTTGTTTAGCGGAAAGGACGAATTAAAAGGATTGGTATAGAATAGAAGGATTTTGTGCACGGGCAAAGGGTTTGAAGAGCTAGTCACCGTAAACAAATACTTGAGTGAATGGCTGGTTATGGGCGTGTTGAGGGCAATGTCACGTTGGAGTTGGTCCTTAAGTGGCACAATTTAATTAAAACGGATTGACAAAATCAACAAGAAGAATAATGACTTCTAATTGTCATTTTGTAACAATTATTTGCATGCGTCTTTGCATTCGTTTCACAACGACTACACACTTTAGAATATTTTCTGTAACAATAGTTATAATTATAGATAATTATCCTGACTACTTGAACAATTTTTTATTTCCTTTTATGAGAATGCCAGAAGGAAGAATTGTTGCAATTTTTAATGAGTCATTGCAGATGATAAATCTATTGAATGATATTGAAATTAAATTATAATAAAGAGAATGATTTGCTTATATAAATTTACAAAGAGTGCTGTCAGTTTGTTAGTCCTTTACGTATTATAGTAAAATAAAGGATGCCTTGTGATTGTTTGTGTCCGCATGGACGCGTTAATTTGGGGAAAAAAATACTCATATCGCTGTCTGATTATTATCTAATCTGCCCCAAATCTTCTTTAGGTTTTCTGCCTTTTAAAAGTTGAACAGGATGTTCAACTTAGTCCTTTTATTAATTATTAAACATTTTTTATATGATAAATAAATTCATTTAATTTGGGACATTTTGTCGCATTTATTTCTTTATTTACCAAATATTACAATTATATGAATATAATTGCAATATGTATATAAGCACTGGCTACTGAGGCCTTTGGCTTCTGGCTCCCCGGGGAATTGAACCCCTGACACCTGCGTAACAGGCGGGTATACTAACCACTATACCATCGAGGGGCTTCCTTTAAAAAAGGTACTATGTTAACGGGAAATAATGTGGCGGATATTGTTGTTATTCTGAAATCAGTTCCCTCTAAGGAATCTTGTGAAGATTTGGGCAAAAAAGTTGAATTGGACCTTAAGAATGCTATGAAAACCGAAGTTCTATCTAAAGCTGACCATATTAACACAACTTTCCATGATCGTGGTTTTGATATCTTTAATACTCAGGCTAAAGTTCGTATACTTATTACAACTATTCCACAAAATATGAGAAAAAGTGAAGGATCAATGTTTCCTGAAACAAAGGTGATGTAAGCGCACTTAGGTGATATAAGACTTACGTGCTGGTTTGAAGAGAATGCCCACCATTCTTCTATTAAAGTTCTTATCCGTATTTTAAAAGATCTTTCGAAACGTTTTGAAGCCTTTTCACCTCTCTCACCGTGGATGTTGGACTTCATGGCTTATTTGACTATAATGAACAATCCCTCTCGACAAGCTCTCCCAATTAATCTAGCATTCAGACGAGTATTTGTCGCATAAATATAATGAATGTGCAGCATTATCGCAGATATAAAGGGCGATATTGAATGTGAAGAAGCCGTAAACTTTAAGTTTTCTTAAAGTTATTCATCCTTATTATTCAGGCTTCGTGATTTCTTCGGTCAATTTAATCGTCTAAATGTGCGTACAAACGGAGAAATCGTCCAAAATTATAGCAAACCGCGTATGTAGAAGATGTGAAAGCAGCCGCGCATGCTCGTATAGCTCAAACTGCAGGAAATATTGTTCCTATTCGTGATAGTCTTGCTGAATAGCAGTACATCTGAACTAGTCGTCGTGCGCAACAATTGCCCCCTCACGATCATCGTTGATGAATATTATCCATAAAGACCCTATTTTACAGGCCTACAAGGTGCTATTGATTCAAGAAATAAAAGCTATAGACCATTCCAAACGTGGTCAATGGTCACAATGAGGACATGAAATTGCAACAGTATATAATCAATTCGGGAAGAAAATCATTTTCAATGGTGAGGCAAATTGTCACCTGTGGATTCGACAATAAGCAAATTTGCAGCATTTTGAGGAAGGATAATCGTGAAGGTAATCGTGACATGATAACGAACTTTTTATTCCCCGAAGAGAAAGATAAGGATGTGGACGGCATGTAGTTTCAACAGGACGGTGTCACTTGCCAAACACCTAACGAAATAAAGACTGTTTTGCAAGACCAATCCAATGGCTGTGTTATCTCATGTGGTAGCGATGTCAATTGGCAAGCAAAATCATGTGTTTTGACAGCGTTGAACTTCTTCTTTTGGGGTTATTTGAAAGAAAACCTGGGCGTCAATATTGAGCAACAGTTTAAGTTTTAAAGGTTGCGATAATTCAGCACAATAACGCCATAAAACTTCAAGTACTCGGTAGCGCCGAGATCGCCACGACCCTTTGGGTAATATTTTGTGCCATACATACATAATTAACTCATGCGATATTTTCATAGAAAAAAATATGAAAATAATTTCCTAAATTACTTGTATTTTATTGTAAATCATCATCGGCCCTTAAAATTTAACCATCGTATACAATTTTTAAATAGTTCCTTCCACTAAACTTAGCGATTGCGCTTTAAGGCGTTAATTTTAACTATAGTTTGTACACGACATTTATTAAATTTTTTATACTTTATGTATCCCTTTACCAGTTCATATGAATGCTTAACGAAGTATTTTATTCTCCTATTTTTACCTCTTTATTGCCCCATATTTTAGCTTGTCTTAATACAAAAAAATAATTAAAAAAAAAATCAAATAAAAACTACAACCGTAATTGAAATAAGTTTTAGTGCAAACATCCGGCTAAATGTAAATGCACTTAAAAATTCTAAATTGCGTGCCCTCTACCCGTAAACGTTTACACAACATCGAAGAATAAATTATATGCATGTGCTGTACAAACTGAAAAACTAAATGAGGTAAAAAGGATTAAGAACTGAAAAGGATAAAACAAGTATTATTGCCACTACGTCGTACCTGCTAAATGGTTCATTATATTCACGATTTTTCGTTTTCCTCCACACGGAAGTGTAATAGTGATGTCAACTGATTGTGTAGTGGGTAAATTTTTGCTTCTATGAGTACCCAGTACTTTTGGTTTGATTGTCATTCACAACACATTCTAGAATGTCCTTTATGTTTTCCAACACTTATTTTAAGAGATTTTTGCGGGAGGTGTTCGAGCTACAGCGATTATCGCTTACAACATGTCCTCTCATAAGCTGTCACTGACGGCAGAACTAATTTTTTTTTTATATTTATAATGAACTTTAATGAACCAAATAAGTACCATTTTGGTCGACCATATTTTTGCCATTTCCCCCCTAGAGATATTATTCCATTAGCGTAAAATGTTTCTGGTTTCTCGACGAAAAACTGCTACAAGTAATTTTCACAGGCTTCTCTTGAAGACAACTTTACTTTATTAAGAGAGTTCGGCATTAACCGAAACTAATGGTAGTCCAATCGTGCAAGGTCAGGCCTATATTGTGGCTGCATCAAAACTTCCCAGCCTAGCTTTGCCAGTTTATGCCGAGTCATTAAAGATGTATGTGGTCTAGCATTGTCCTGATGGAAGACGTAGCTCTTTCCATTATTCAGTTCTGGCAGCTATTGTTCGATTTCTTGCTCAATTTCATTAATTGTTGACAGTAATATTTAGAATCAATCGTTCGACCATGCGGGAAGATAACTTTTCGAGGCATCAACCCTTGCTTTGCGATCTTTTGTTGAGCTTCACCACACTTGGACCATGATCTCTTTCACACATTATCGTACTTGATCCATTTTTCGTCTCCTGTTTCCATTCGCTTCAGAAATGATTCGATTTCATTTCGTTTCAGCAAAGAATCGTAGATGTTAATCCGGTCCATTAAATTTTTCACAGAGAATTCATGTTGTACCCAAACATCGACCTTCTTTTTGTAGCCAGCCTTTTTTAAATGGTTCAAAAGTGCTTAATGATGAATATTATAAGTTCCTTAGCTGCTTATGTGACGGTTCTGGTCAGACTTTTTCGTAATTTCATCGACTTTTTCAGCGAATGGAAGCGATTGAACCATTGTGGTGCTACACGAACTGATGCAGCATCGTCTCAGTAAACTTCCCAAATTTCATTGGTGATCATGTGACATTCTTACCATTTCTAAATTGAGGCAGACAATATAAAAGTATTATCACTTAGAAATAGAAGCAGATTTATAATGGCAACACCGACTGTAATAATTGTGTCGTTGTGTAGTTTTGTTGCAGCTAAAAAATTTATTCTGATATACAAATGTTATAGGCATTTCGCTATCAGTAGCCTGTACGGTGTTAAGGCGCCGAAAGCTTTCTTCAGCTGGAATGCACATTGTTACAAACTTCAATATACTGGTCTAATCAGCTGATCTTACATCGCGTTTTAATTTGAATAGATGAAGTCTTCTGTATGTAATCGGTAGAAACAAATCCTAAATGAACGATGATTAATTTACTAAGATACATGCAGATACATGTACAGATGCATGCACACATAATTGCGTATAATAATAATTTATATCACTTATATATTTGTAATTTGTGGCTTAATTTTCTTCTCATAGTATTAACACCTAAAACAGTGTACTACCCTTCCTCAGAAAATGAGGATATATACATATGTATGTACATGTTAATAACACTTTTTGGATATTGTCAGTAAACTTTTGAAACCGCGTGTGCTTTTCACTCCACAACAAAAATTTTTACACTTTTCGTGACATTCAAATAATTTTCATTGCAAAAATGAGAAAAAAAACGACAACGGCAACACTTTTATTACAAGACCGACGCTAATAATAATCCCAACTAATGAAGTAATTGCGGTACTCCAATATTTATACCAGGACTTCTTTGGATATAGTTTCTTGTGTAAGTAAAGTATTTACAACCACGATCTAGCCATTTGTAAACTCGAGCACTTTAGCAAGGCATCCTTCTTTGGGACGACTGGATTGGCAAAACAGCGTCCTCATCGACTTCGGCAGCGTCCACCGCCAGACCAATTGAATATAATGAATTGAACTGCATGTAAAATTGTGAATTTCACAGAATATGATTTGAATGCCACGAAAACATGAAGTGAGCGAATAAACGAATGTATAATGGCAGGACACACACACACACAGACGAACAAATATAAGAATAAATGAATGAGTTCAGCCAAGCGTAATCGTAGAATATCAACAGTAAAATTTTCCCCCTGATAAAATTGGTAGAGGCAAGGAAATGGTATATCACAGGAGCAAATACGGAGATACACAAAATGAAATCAAACACATATACGCATACACAAACACGCATATATACATAAACATAAAATGCAAAGTTAAGGCAAAGCAATAGAGGAAAACGGAACTAAACATTTCAAATTTTTGCCTTTAGGCGAGCAATGCTTTGGAAAACTTGGAAAATGTTTTTCCATATCTTTCGTTATTTACCGTCATAACAAGTTCTAAGACAATTGACGTGAATGCTTTCGTATTGCATTATTGTCTAATCAAAACTGAAAGGAGAACTCTACAATGGCAACAATTTGCACTAATGCAGATATTTCTGAAGAGAACTGGCTCATTTCTAAATGAATTTAAGAAACTCGAGGCAAACATTATTTCCAGAAAATTAAATTACATTCTATAATTTAAATTAATTGTTTATTTTATCTTGAATATGTATCCTTTTGACAAGTTCCCTTCCAGGACTTTGCGATGTGTTTTAAATGAAGACATTTAAAAATATTTACAACATTTAAAAGTTTCAATTTAAACACAATTTGTATCCATTTTATAGGGTCGCAAATGTACTAAAAATATTTTTAAATGAGAAGCCTCAAAACGGTTTTTGAAATCAGAAATAATTTTATTAAAAAATACTCACGTTAGAAATTTATTTTGGTCCTTTTGAATGTGAAAGGATTTTAAATGAATTCATAAGCAAATAAATAATTTCATTGAAAAATTTATTTAAAAAACTTTGAATTGGAATGAAATCAAAAATTAAGATTAAAGTGCCTTGCAGAGGATGAAATTTAAAGAGAGGCCTACCAATAAACTTGTGTTGTAACTTCTCAAGGATCATCTGTATACTTATTATACCAGGATTACAAAACCAAAGACATTCTCCTTGTCAACGATCAAATATTTACACTTCAAATTTAAAATATAAAACTTTTGATTACATCAATCGGTGCCGACAAATCACTTTATGATAAAGCAAAAAATGGTTCTGTTCCTCATATCGTCTCCAGGACCCTTAAACAAGGTTTCGCCGTTCCTTTTTCTGCCACATGGCTTCAAAGTTACATCGTTATGGCTTCGATTTGCGGCACTTAATATGAAAATGTTTTTACAAAGGGGGTTCCCCTTTAAATCTAGTGCAAATATAAATGGAACGCGAATATATTTGAATCCGATTGTAATATAAACTTTCCATATCAGAATTGTTTTAATTGTGGAATAGATATAACATTTGAATGTCATTTTATTTTTTCCATTTTATCTAAAATATAATTTAAATTCCCGATTGTATGCCTTACAAAGGGCAGAAAACAATTAAAAACCCCCTGGTAATATTTTTAAGTAGAACCAAAGACTAAAATAACGAAGTTTTTTTTTACTTTTTAATCGGACCTCAAATGAAACTGCATGAAACTCCAGCTGAAGGTTGTTGAAGTGAAATTTAAAAAAATTTTTTATATAATTTTTTCATGATTAATATCGTTTTTTTTTTAGTTAATAGGCTTATTCTCGGATCCTATCAGAGGACAATTCATACAAATATTTGGAAAATATTGTTTTGGTTTGTGTAGCCTTTGTCCTGACCCAGTTTGAATCGGCTAATATTTTCTTCATGTAATTGATTAGTTTACACTGTAATTGAACTGCGATAAATTTTATTCTAGTATATTTTACATCCTTTAAAAGAAGTTAATATGTAATACTCTCTATCCTTTCAGCTTCTTACTTTAATATGTTGTGCTACATCAACTGAAAATCAGAAGCTGCCGCGACTTCGATAATTTTGGTAAGTTTGATACTATGATACTAATATTTTCTTATAGTATATAATAATTACACTTATGCTAAAAAATATTCCCCGATATTATCCCGTACATTTGATAAATAAGCCTTTTAGGAGGCTGACATTTTTCGCTAAAAAGTAGACGAAATATTTTTTTGGTTCAGCTACTTGAAATAAATGCAACTCGAGGTCTTCGATAGTATAGTACTCAGTAACCACGCCTGTCACGAGAGATACCAGTCTTAAATTCCCTGTCGGGGTCTTAGCAGATGGTCTCAGTAGCCAGTGCTTATATCCATATTATAACTATATTCATTTAATTGTAAGAGGTAGTAAAAAAATAAATAAATATAACTCTGATGGCATAACAACTTATTATTATATGAAACTTTTCATAAAGTTTTGTAAATAATGATACAAAGAAATATTTTGTTTAGCTGCTTATAGTAGGTACTCTTATAGTAAGTACTTATTCAGCTGTTTGTAGTGAATGCGTATCGTATAACAACTTCTGCAGCTGCTTGAAGTGAATACAACTCGGATCATATGACAACTTATTCAGCTGTTTAAAGTGAATACAACGCTGGTCGTATAACAAGCTCTTCAGTTGATTGAAGTGAATGCAACTCTGATTGTATGACAACTTGTTACTCTATGGAAATATTCATAAAATTTTGCAAGGTGTACGTCATGTCAAAAACCTGTTACACAGATGCATTTTTAGGAAACACATCATACTTTGCCAGCAGACATTTCACGTATTTCACACAATATCGATTGAGCGATTGTGTAGGATAGTGAGTCATTGCCTTTAGACGTTTTCAATATTACAAATGATAAGTTTAAAATTTCTCTTCATGATCTGGTCTACTAGAGAAGCCATTTTTGGAACAGTAAAAAACATTTCTTATTTATATACATTTTTCGATATGACTACTTTCGTTTAAAAATTTAAAAGGAGGTGAATTCACGATTTTCTTTACTGATTTATTACATGCTTGATCCCCATAAGGACTCTTATTCAAATCGTCTGTTAACTACATAGAGTACTAACTGAAATGTTAATGGCTTCTGGTACATTCTTAAGACCAATGTGACCGAGGTGAACTAAAGTGTTGCGTAGGCGTGAACTTTTTCTGGATTTAAATAAAATTTGTCAATAAAATTTCCTTAATGATTAAAAAATTTAAAAATCCGGCAAATAAATATTTAAAATCCTTTCATTGGTTTGATTATTAATTTCCCCTAGAGATATTTATCAAACATCTGTTACATTTCAAATATTCAATTGGCATCACTGAAGCTGCCCAGCAAACCCTTTTCTATATGAAAACACCTGACGAAGAATTTTTACTGTGTAAATATTTCTTTTAACCCGAAAACTTTCACGTTTTTTTGTTGCTTTTGTTGTTTTTTTTTAGTAGTTATCGAAAAGAAAATTATTGTTGCCAATTTTATCACTCACTACATTTCCTCATGACTTTTTTGACAAAACTAACTTAATTAAAGTGGGCGTAAGTGAAAAATGAAAAAGTCCATTTTCTGTCCAACACGCATTTGTGGAATTAATATAAAACCCGGCAGGACAATGGAAAACCACAACAGAAAACTAACAACGCATTTACTTTAATAACGCAGAACACTTTTAGCCGCTTAACAATATATAAAGTTTTATAATTTTTTTTTTTTGCGAAACTCTTTTCGCTTTAAACTAAACAATCAACAAACTGCTCAGCCAACCGCACAACCGACCATGCAGCCATCATGTTTTATGCTCATATTTAAGCTTATCTTTCATGGCTGTAAGCGGATTAAATCACAATTTCTGTTGCTTTTAATGTTGTTATTGTCCTTGTTGTTATTTTAGCAGTTTTTAGCTTTGCACAAATATGTTGTACAAACAAGGTATGCAGCTCCCTTACAAATACGTAATGCATGTATGATAAATGGAATTAGTTCATGTAAAAATTTAATGGCGCTTACAGTAGGGATTATTAGACAAAAGTGTAACTTAAATTTTGTAGTGCGACTCAGTAACATTTTTTACCGTAATCCTTTCGGGTCAATAAATTTGACGAAAAAGCTATCTTCAATAGTCATTTCTTAACATTTTTAATGATATATGTATGATGTCGGCTGTAACAATCAGCTGTTGATGCTCTCGCTTTTGCTTGTCGTTAACGTAACGACAAGGTTTTTTGCTTTGTTGTTTTTAACGAAAGAAAGTTTCTATAGTGAAGTTCCTTGAATATATCGTACTCAAATAACTAGCCGGACGCCTTCAAAATAGATTTTGTGCAATCAGCTGTTATTGGTTTTTTGTTCATTTATCGTTAACTGTTAACGATTTTGGCCTGTTTATTTTTAACGAAAGAAAGTTTCTATAGTGAAGTTCCTTGAATATATCGTACTCAAATAACTAGCCGGACGCCTCCAAAATAGATTTTGTGCAATCAGCTGTTATTGGTTTTTTGTTCATTTATCGTTAACTGTTAACGATTTTGGCCTGTTTATTTTTAACGAAAGAAAGTTTCTATAGTGAAGTTCCTTGAATATATCGTACTCAAATAACTAGCCAAACGCCTTCAAAATAAATTTTGTGCAATCAGCTGTTGTTGCTATTTTTCATTTATCGTTAACTGTTAACGATTTTTGCCTGTTTACTTTTAACGAAAGAAAGTTTTTATAGAGACGGTTTTTGAATATATCGCATACATGCTTTCATTGATTTTTACGCTTGTTGAGAGACATTTGCGACTTCGCAAGGCAGTAAATATGTCGAGAGGCCATACTGTTAAAAGCAAAGGAACAATTTTGTAATACACGATAATTTTGAAAAGCTTTTTATAGATTGAGGAGAAAACTGAACGAAAAATGTGTATAGCTTGTTAACATGCAGGAAACGTGATTTCAACTCTTTGCCTTGTAGTGGAAATTATAGCGATATTATTTTATTTTTGTTGTAATTCTCATTTAATTCTCAACTTTCATCTGGTTTGATTGCCCTTTATTATTGATCATTCTCGTTCAAGATGAACAAAAGGATTATGAAGGTGAAGCCTGGAATAGATACAAGTAGTGCGTTTTAACGATTTTCAAAAAATGATATTGGCCGACGATAATAACGATTATCACGGAGAGTAAAATTTGTTTTAATATGTGCCAACAATGGAGAACTTTGAATAAACTTTATTAATATCGTATAATTGCAGAATTATCGAATAAGAAATTGTGGACGAGAAAGCATCATATTCAAGATAAATAAAATTGAAAAATAGAGAAAAGTAAATTTTTTCGACCACTATTTCAGCAATTCTGTAGCATGATGTATATGTGTATCTTCTGAAAATGTCGTCCTCTTCTAAAATTGTCGATAAAAATTAGCTTCCACCTCTATCGATAACAATCTATTTTATAGAATTCTTTTAATTCGATAATTTGTCGTTTGAAATGTGAAATATTTTTTAATCATTAAAAATGCAAACGAAATATCGATGACAACGTAGCAGAGGCACTACGTATATCCCGCCTAATTTTTCAAAGGCTGTGTTGAGGCAATTGCAGCCGAATTTCAAGAGCGCCTTAAATAAAGTTAATTTAAAGAGCTCAATTGTATTACGGGAAAATTCTTAATTACTTCCCATTTATCCATTAAACCAGAAAAAATAGCCTTTCGGTGCGCAATTTGGTCCTGTAAACAGAAATATTAATGTTTAATTTTTTTTCAGACGTTTTATTGAATATCGGGAGCTGCTTTTTTACGAATCGTTTACCTTTAAAATATAATCGATATCTTGTTTAGACCTTTTATTGAATATCGAGAGCTGGTTTTCTACAAATCTTTTACTTTTAAAATATAATCGATATCTTTTTTAGACGTTATATTGAATATCGATATCGAGAGCTGGTTTTCTACAAATCTTTTACTTTTAAAATATAATCGATATCTTTTTAAGACGTTGTATTGAATATCGATATCGAGAGCTGGTTTTCTACAAATCTTTTACTTTTAAAATATGATCGATATCTTTTTAAGACGTTGTATTGAATATCGAGAGCTGCTTTTCTGCGAATCGTTTACCTTTAAAATATAATCGATATCTTTTTTAGACGTTTTATTGAATATCGAGAGCTGCTTTTCTACGAATCGTTTACTTTTAAAATATAATCGATATCTTTTTTGGACGTTGTATTGAATATCGATATCGAGAGCTGGTTTTCTACAAATCTTTTACTTTTAAAATATAATCGATATCTTTTTTAGAAGTTTTACTGAATATCGAGAGGTCCTTTTCTACGAATTGTTTATTTTTAACATCTAATCGATATTTGTTAGTAGCTAAGAAGTTCACAAAATATTTTATAAATAAAATTTATTTCTTATAATTATTTATTTTAGGACAGGCCATTATTTTACGATTTTATATTTTTTTTTTATAAAATATATCATAATATGTTTTCTAGATTTCTGAGCTCCTAAGAATATCCTTAAATATAAACATTTAACAATTCGTAGAAAATTAACTCCCGATTATAATGCCTTCCCTTTGCAGATTCCATAAATATTTCCGCTCATGCCTATTAGAGAATCTTTTTGCCATCAGTAGGGTATTTTCCAAAAAAAAAAAAAGAAAATTATTTAAAAAAAACTACTCGTATTGTTGAACAAAGAAAATGTAAAAGGATAATAAAAAACAAACTGTAAACACGCAGAGATAAAAGCGGTTGTTTCGTTATAGTTTTAGTTATTAATTGGAATTGTTTTAAAATTGTTTAACCTTAAGCGTCCATCTCTTCCTCGTAAATGTTTTCTGTTTTTCTTCTTCTTCTTTTTTTGCGAACAGGAGACATGTGGTTAAATTATAAAATAATTGTACATGTTCCAGTGCAGTCGTACCTGTGCACAGCCAGGTAAAATAATAAACTTATTTTTTCTAATCAAAGCAACCGAGTAAATACTTTAACTAGAGGTTTCCATAAACTATGCAACAATGCCACAGCACGTATTCGTATAAATCATAAACAAACCGCTTGGAAACATGAAATCTATTGTAGAACGTGCTGTAAAATACCTACAAAAGGACATGTAATAATTATTAAAGTTGGAAAAGTTTTTCAGAATATAAAGTTTTTCTTTTCACTATTTAATTACTTGTTACGTATACAAATAAGTTTTACGCCGGTTGGCATTGAAAATGCACCTGATAGTGATGGCATCGCATTTAGTGTGTACTGCTTTCGGTTGCGCCAATTTTGAGCTCTGAAATTAATTTAAACATTTTAAATAATTTGATTATTAATCTTCGATGCATCCTTCTTCATTAATTCAAACTACATGCGTGTGAAGTTAAATTTCAAATTTTGTCACCCCAGAGACAAACCATATGATTTAACAGACTTCTGTTAACGTAATAACATAGCTCTGTTAGACTTTTAATACAGGGAGTGCACATTCTAAATGGAATACTGACCTCATTTATTTATGGAATAAAAAACTTAATGCTGGAACAAGTGGGTGACTCCAAGTAGTTTGTAAAAGCACCAGAATCAATTAGAAACATATACCGGCACTTCAGTTCTCTTACATTTAAAAGTTATACAAATCCTTAGGGAAGAAGTCTAAATTCCAGGAGATTGGAAGATCGTGGGCGGCTAAAAATTTTTGGCATTAATATATATTATAGCTCCTGTGATCATAATTTTGTGATAATCATCAAAATATTTAACATTTTCCATTTTAGCTCTGTTAAATCATATGGTTTGTGTCCGGGGTGCTTAATTTCCAAATTTAACTTCACACAATTCAAACCATTTGGAATATATTTAAATGTATTTAATTATTTTCAACGATTATGTGTTATTAATTAATGAGTAATGAAAAACCCTTTTGGTTATAAGCATTCTTAATTGAGTTTTAATACAGTGGGGCCTTGATTATATGCGCCTCCATTAATTTACAATGTCATTTTTTTTTTTTTTTTTGGTAAAAAAAGGACAATTTTTGTCTCCAATTACCTCTCCTATATGGGATTTCACCTATTAGACACTATTTCAAGGTACAGTGAAGGGAAAAAGTACTCACAAAGGCAATCAGTTTTTTTTCATTTATTTATTGCTATTAAATTTATTTGATGAAACAAATGATCAAACTTATATATAGTATTATATTCAATGTTTGAGAATGAATGCTTGAATAAAAGAATTTTCAATTGGAAAACATTTTATCATAAAATATTTTCTGCAAAACCAAAATCTCTAAATTTTACAATGTGTCATTAAGGAAGCGTTTAATTAGGTTTTGCCTTATTCGTATTTTCTATCAAAATATAAATTTTAAATTATTCTCAAAGGTAGTCTGCTAATGATTAATGAATAAAGAAAATTATTATTGGTTATTAATTAGCATTCTTTAATGAATTTCACTACAGTGGAACCTTATTTTTACTTAGAATTCTTTAATGAATTTCACTACAGTGGAACCTTGTTTTTACTTAGAATTCTTTAATGAATTTTATTACAGCGGAACCTTGTTTATAAGTGATTTGATTATTTCATTAATTAATATATTCTATTAGCAGGCACTTAAATCATATAAATTAAAAATTTAATAATATTTGTATTACAAATAAAAAATTAAGAAGACAAAGAAAATTTTTATATATTTACGATTTTTGCCAAGGCCAAATTTCTTGTTTATAATAATTAAAAATATACGAGGATATTTTCTGAGGTTACTTTTAACCAAACAGTTTCCAAACAATCTTATAATCTATGTTACACTAATATTATCCGAAACCAATTGAGAATTACTAAAAGACAATAACAGCAAAACCTTAAAAAACTTTCGCTAATCTACACAACATTTTCTTCGGTATAAATAAAAAAAATAAATTTAGAAGAAACTACTCAAAATTGCTTTAAATTAACAAGGAACTTTTGGGCTCCTCCAATATACATTATCGAGGACCAACTGTTTTTTTTCTGTTATTTTTTTTTTTTTTTTTGTATTAACTAATTATGGAACCAATAAAAACTTATTTTTCTTATGAAAATTGTGAAATTAAAACTAGTTTGGAGAGATTTCAAAATGCAGGAAATTTGTTCAGAAGAAAAGAGTGAGTTCAGCTGTAAAGCAGTAGAGCGCAATGATAACAACAACGACTGCGTAAACGGTTAGGCTGAAATGTAACGGCCTTCTAAGTGTGCAGAATATCGTTAGTCAAAAAAAATCGCTGGTGGCATTCTGCTGGGTTACCGATTTTTCCACTAAGAAGTATTATCCTTACGCTTTAAATGTTATTTCCCTGATTTTCGTTTCCAGTTAGCAAAATCTTTTTTATAATATTTGTTATAATTTAAATGGCTTGTTCTCATAAAACCTACAAAATCTGTTTTTCTCTTATCGAAAAATTAATTATTAAACACCTTATGACATGTTATGGTATGATAAACGCCACAATGTATGCAACACACATTTATCAACTTTTGAATTTCATAATTTATGCGTCTTTTGAAAAATGTCCAACTATTTGCACTTTGCATGAAATGCCAAGGAAACCAAAATGAAATAGAAAACTAACAATAATGCTTAAATAAAAATCACGAGAACATGTTCACTATAATGTTGTGTAATCATGCCATTTTATACTTAACTTGCCGACAAAAGCGTATTAGCAACAGCAGCAGCAAAAATAGCAAAAGTAAAACATCAGCAACAGTCAAAATGTTGTTGTCCAGAATGAATTGGACATGAAGTCCTTGTTAGGAATCTTGACATATTTGAAAAACAACAACAGGAAAAGAAACAGCAGCAGCCGCAACAGAAACATTATGCTTCATTTTGATAGCGCATATCCTTTTTATGCCTTTACATACATTTCAGCATTTATGTATGTTTAGGGTTGTATTTTTATGCGCTGCACCATACCCTGTTCATATGCACATTGCATTTTATGTGCATCGTTACCACAAAATTATGAACTTTTTAACAAACATTAGTAAATAATAAAGAAGCCATGAAATAGTAATGCGGAGTATTTTATTGTGAAAAACCAGCCGGCAGCAGGATTATAAAATATACACTTTACGAGTATATGTAGGAGTATTGGTGTTGTAGCTGTAGAATAGCTAAAGTGCAGGAGAAAGTTTTTGCCCTTCATGCATACATAAAAGAAAGTCAGGAGCAGTACACAGAAGCCCGCAAAGGTTTTTCGATAACACACATTCGTAATTCTTGTAATCGAACCGATAGAAACTGATTCAAACTTGAAAATGGAGGGCTTGCCCTAAAGCTCTTCCTGCTTGCACAGTGTGCGTAATTCTTGTAATCGAACTGATATATACTGATTCAAAGTTGAATATGAGGGCCTTTTCCTAAAGGTATTCGACCCTACACAGTGTGTTTGAGATGTTACAAGAAATATTTATTTGGCAGGCCTCTCGACATCATTTTTTACTCGCCGTCGCTTTTGAAAGCATATTAAGCAATCACCGCGCGCATACTTTCATAATACGACAACTGTGCTTCTTTACATACATACATATACATTCACCATTGGACATACGTGTACATTAGCCAGCGTTGCTCCGATGTAAGTCTATCCAAAATGAAGTGTCAAACCAAACTGAACAAAAATAACTATCAGCTGTGTTAAATGGTTTGTCAAATAAAGCTGTGTTGCCAACTGAAAGTTGAGAACGTGTAAAAAAAACCATTAAATTTAGTACACTCTCTCAGACTTCTAGTAACTCACATGCCATATTCGAACAATCGCGATATAATCCATGACAGTGCATCATCAGCTTGAGATACCGAGCTCTGTTCTTTGCTGTGGCCTTGCCGAACATTTACAAATGCTTTTGTGTAAATGTATCCTCAGCCCGTTAGACGAGTAAATTAAATTGTTTTTAGATTAGTCTCGTGCAAAATTGGTCTTGGTCTAGCTTCTACTGTAAGCATTTTACATTCTATACAGTTGCCTCTACGATGCAAGTGTATGTGAACATTTATCAAGTGCCTAAAACTATGCAATAGTTTGTTCTTCAAACTTTCAGATAAAAAAGGATGTACACTGAATGTTAATTTAAAGATTTATTTCTGATTACAAATTCATTAAACGTGCTTTGAACTCTCCTCACTTTGTGTTGATTTTCGTTCGCGTCACATTGTTGTTGTTGGCTGTTTGGCAATATTCCAATAATTAGTAAATCCAAATTCTGTAACTAAATCTTCACAAAAGATGTGCAATAAAAAGGAACTTAAGCGAGCGCACAAGCAAACAAATAAAGAAGGAAATGAAACATGTAGAGCAATAAGGGAAACAAAAGCAAATACAACAACAATTTTATGAACTTGCGTTTGACCTGTGTCGAAGTTGCTTGGCTTGGCGGTGGAGGGCGGTATGTGTTGGTAGTTGCGTTAAATATCCTTTAAAATAGTAGTGAAATTTCAATCAAACAGTGGTGGACGATGAAAGCGAGAAGTCTAAAATAAATTGAATGGTCTTCCCAATTTAAGAATCGCCTACGAGCATACGCTGATGTTTCCTGTTTAATAGAAGAAGCTTTAAATGAATGAGAGTTATTAATTATTGCAAGATTTCTGAGATGAATTGAATGCATATTTCAGCTGCAGACTGTCGTTGCCGACCAGTAAGAAATTCAATTTTAAAAATAGTTGCGGCATAATATTGCAGCATCTAAAACTGCCAGAATGTAAATATTTATTCTTCCAACTGTGTGGGGCTTCACTGTAGATCTCACGCATTTACCAAACCAAATAAATTTACATGTTTATTCACCTTTTAGGCTTAAACTTGCTTGCCTGAAAATGAATGGATTGAGTCAATGGCCGGCTTGTTACATCCTGTGCTGACTCCCTGTTTATTTAAACAGGCCGTTTATGTTGCATGCAACTTCTTATGAATGTGTAGCAAACGACAACAAAAACAACGCAAAAAATAAAAAATAAGAGGAAAATTATTTGTGTAACTAATTAAAACTGAATTCTACGCCGTGTATGCATTGGAATTTCACAGAAAATGTTTACAACTTTAGCAGACACGCTCCGCTCTTGGCTTGGAAATAAAGGGAAAGGTTGGCGGAAGTTGACACGCATACACCAACCAGAAAGTATTGTGTCATGTGTTACACAAGTAGATTGGCAAATTTACACTGAAACATGCAGAAATAACATGCTAATTATATTTTAAACGAAATAGGATAATAAGGCAATTAATGAGTATGAGCGTAAGGACACACACGATACTCATACAAGTGCGCTTGTATGCCAGAAAGCCGACAAATTTAAAGACAATAGATTTCTTTAATAATAAGGAGGCGTTTGCTTGCTTGTTTTGCCGTAAGTTTCATTTGCGCTCACACTATCAAACACCGGATGCAACCGTTTGACAATCGATATTTTAAGGACAATACAGTTTGGGAAACTCATTATGCTTTTCGTACCGAGCTGTAGGCTCATTCACTATTTCGCATATTTTCTTTAAAAACGTACGACAATATTCCACTCGTACGAGAATTGTATTTAAACAAACGACAATTTGTGATGGTACACTGTTTGCTGAATGGAAAAAATATATATTGCGAATCCGGCGATCGGGTGGGCTAAATCATTTCGCCAATTATCCTACTGAATTATTTTATACTGAGCGTTGCATTTAATAATAGTTTTAAATTAGAAGCATTCCAATTTAAAAAGGCAGAAGAAAACAGGAAAATACGGACTAAAAATAACTTTAAATTTTGTATAGCAAAAAAAAAAAAAAAAAATAAACTATTAACTAAATTTAAATAAAAATTTTGCAACTCACTTGTTAAAATAATTTCACTAAACGTGAGCAAAAAAAATTTTTTTTTTTTTTTATATAACTAGAATTTCTCTAAAATAACTGAGAATTTTTTATTTCATTTTAACTTCTGACTTTTTAATTTATTTAATTATTCGAAATTGTAGTTTATTTGATTTCAATATTTATTCGAAAACTATTTTTTATAATTCCCAATCAGTTTACTAAAAAAACATACTTAGTTTGAATGAACTCATGCTTGTAGGAAAGCAACTAAGCAATTGGTAAACATGTTTTTAAAGGTCTCGAAATGAAGTTCGAAATTAATTAAATAAAATTAATTAATAATACTTTGATGAAAAATTCTAAAAATTATGGAATATTTTTTTATTTTTAGATTTTCTAAAATGTAAGGAGTCATTTTATGTAAAATTAGGAGCTGCTTTACAACACTTTTTTTAAACAAATTTTTATAACATTAAAACAATTTTTAGCTGATGAATAAAATTTTACTGAAATTCAAATTATTTAAAAAAAAAAATTTTTTTTATTTCTTTTTTTTAATTTTTTAGAATTTTTTTTTTAATTTTTTTAAAATTTTTTTTTTTAAATTTTTTTCTAATTTTTTTTTTAATTTTTTTCTAATTTGTTTAAATTTTTTTTTTTCTTTTATGTGCTGCCAGTGTTTTTTTTCATTAACGTTGCGTAACAGCTTCCCTTAGTTGAGTTGTGTAATTTGCTCAATTGTTGTACGGTGTAGTGAAGCAGGCATTTGTCTTCATGACTGAAGTGTGTGGGCCACCACTATAAGCCACGCTGGCGACTACAACGCCCTCTAGCCCTACAAAAATTATTCCCAAATCTTTCTTTTATTTTATCCTTTCCTTTTTTTCTTCTGAAACAAAACAAAAAATTAACATAAACTCGATAAAATAAATAAGAATGTTTTAAAGGATAATAAAGGATTGTCCTTCCTGTAAACTAGAATTCAGGGCAACTTTTACAATTTATTTGTGATTTCTTTTCTTTACTTTTCAATTCTCAATTTATTGTTCAACAAGTCTAAAAAAACACCCCTTTACTTTTCCTTGCAATTAAATACGAGTACGTGCTCTAAGAAATATATATTTTTTTTTGCGTGTAACTTCAATTAACTAAAAAGAAGTATAAATTGAAAATATAAAAAATTTATAAAAATAAATAGAAGAAAATTTTGCCTCGTAAGCCTGTCATCTGCTGTGAACATATCAAAGTATGCAATTATCTTCAATCACAAACAACTGCAATTATTTTGACATTTCTATTGTTTTTCATCCCCGTCTTCAGTTTCTAACTGACATTTTGCCATAACTTTCCTAACAATTTTCTATACAATTTTATACACCAACGAAAACAGCAATTCAAAAAATATAATGACATGCTCGAGCAGAAAAAAAAGGAAGAAAAAAAAAAACAAACAACGAAAAAAGGATTCAGAAGAAAAACCGTCAAGCAAAACAATTGCCAAACTAGAAACTGCAATGCGCCATGCAACTTAGCAGCAGAAAAATGTTACAACCCACACACTATTTATACTGACAGGATTTTTTATTTTTTTTTTTTTTTTTACTATACAAAAGGACTTACAAAAATACCCGTAGCTGAACGAAATATTACTGTAATTGTCTTGAGTTGAAAACAGGACGAAAACTAAATGCTAAATTGGTAAGAACAGACAACTTCAATGTGTCTACAAACACAAATACAAACACATACATATGCAAATGTCAAAGTGGACAGCTCCAGTCTACGAGTATATGAATGCAAGCAGCCAGTTTCAATTCCATGGCATTAAAATTATTTTTAATTTATTTTTTCTACTTCCTCTTTTTTTCTTTTCTTTTTATTTGTATTAGTTTTTCCCACTGTTGCTTCTTCTGTCAGTGTTAAGCTTTATAATCTGCTCAGGTTAAAGGAGAAGCAGTTAAAGGCTGTCAAATGTTTGACAATTGCTTTCAAACATTGCGAAAGAGTAGCATTGGGAATTTAAAAGGATCAAAAAGTTAAATGTAATAGAAAAGTTTGCACTACACTGTACTGCACTGCACTGCACTTGCAATGTTATAAAAAAAGGGGAATCCCTTTAGATGTCAAGAGCACTTGGAAAATTTTTTATGTAAAATTTTGGATTCCTTTGACTTCCATTAGAGTATACCGTAATCGTATATGTAGTCGTCTTGCCCTTACTGTTTCCTTTCTTATTCCGAAAATGTTTTCCCATTTTAATAAACAGTTTTTTATTGTGTTCCACGCTCTTGAAATTTTTTTCAATGTTTATAAAGGATATTAACTCCTGGCAAAAAAAAAAAATCTCGCTCTTTAATTATTAAAATTAATTTTTATTAAATAAACTTAAATTAATATATTTTAATTTTATATTTAGCAATACATGCTTCTCTTAATTTTTTTTTCCTTCATATTACTCTGCCAAGCTTCTGTGGACTTCTTCAGAGAATTATTTATAGTTAATATATATATATTTTTTTATTTTTAATTTATTTATATTAAATATTCTTAAAAAATATTTTTTTACTATACAAAATCATATGCCACAAATTTTAAAAAATTTCTTTTTAAACACTTTGAGAATGGAATCAATTTTATAAGGGATTTAACTAGATTTTTGAAGAATTATAGATTTTAATTTAATAATAAAATAAAAAAAAATTATTTAATGCAATTTTATAATATTCAATATTTATTACTACATTTGTTTTATATTAATATTTTCTATTACAGTTTATTTTTTTTTTATAATTCTTAATAATTTTCCTAACAATTAATATTTTTAATGACTTTGTGTGATTTTTTTGTTTTTAAATTTATAATAAAAACTTAGCATATGCAGTCATTTAGAAATTTTAGAAAATCGGTATAAAATTGTGTCAATATTATTTTAATTTATTTTTAAAATCATCTTAGTCATTGTTAAATAACAAATTAAATATTTTTAATTAAAATTATGTACACTGTATAAAAATATTTAATTATGTACACTGTAAAAACAGTTTTTTTTTTATATAAAAAAAAAAAATTAAATATAAATAAATTATTCTCTCAAAGAGCTCATCAATGGTTAGCGAGATATTTATGTTGAAAAATAAATGAGAGAAGTTATTGGCCTTTAAAATAAAGAAGATTATTAATATTTTTTAGAAAAAGAAAATCGCATGAAAAAATCGCTAAATATTAAAAAAAACCTAAAAAAAATAAAAAAAAATTTTTTTTTTAAAAATGTATTTTTTTATTTTTATATTTTTGCCTTTCCCGTATGTGAATTTTATTTAAAATAAATTTAAGGGAATTGAAATGATTTTTTTTTATTTTACACGAATTAGTTCTTTAATCCTTGAAGAATGTAGAAGTATTTTAATTTTAAAAATGTAATTTTTTATTTTTATATTTTTGCTTTTCCCGTATGTGAATTTTATTAAAAATAAATTTAAAAATATTATTTGTTTCCGCAACCTTTTAAGGGAATTGAGACAATTTTTTTATTTTTCACGAACTCATTCTTTAATCCTTGAAGAATTTAAAGCGTTTTACTACGAGTAAAACTTAAAAGTACGAATTAAAAGGCCAAATAATGACTGGATTACAGATCTGGGGGCAGTTCCAAAAATTCACATATCATATATTTTTTTTTTAATAATAATAAAAGAGTGAAATAAACTGCGTGCACTGTACACACTATCATAAAGTGCATTGGGATCAAATTTGTAGGTGTAGGGCCGTTGGAAGGGAAGACATGCAAAAATCATTAAATAATTTTATTTCTTTCCAAGGCAAGAATTCACTAAATGGTTCCCAGGCCAGAATTTTTGAAATGGCTGTTAAACTGTTTAGCCTCTTCTTTAACCCTATTCTACTCAGCCGCTGAAGTGGTGCAAGTGAAGAGCGTTTATGTGCTGGCAAGTGTTAAGTAATCAACCAGCAAATTCCAACTGATGAAAATTCCTTGGAATTTTCTTTGCCTTTGTTTTGGCAAAGAACAAGAGATAAACTGTCTACTTTGGCCGTATAAATAAAATTTTTATTTACTAATAAGCCGTTACGAATAGAATTTGGCACGACTTTATCACTTTGCTGCTGGCTTGAGATGACGTACATTACAACAGCGACTCCCAGCCACAAATGCGAATCATTAATGGCCAACAGCAGTCATATGACATTTCCTGAATCTACTTCTGCCACTTGCTTTAATTTGATTCATAAATTTATTCACTAAATCATTATGTTACGAAGTGAAGCATACTTTAAGGAGATATAAATATAATATAGTACGTTAACAAGGCTGCTCATAAAACTTTGGAATTATTTTACAGACTTATGTAACTCACTGTACAAAGTTGATTAGTTAATGCACATTATGCATTATTTTTAAAGCTCTTGACTTTGGCATACATGAGTTATTATTGCCCCTCGGTTTTTGTATGCTCGAGGCGTTGAAAGCATTTAAAGCATAAATGCAATTGCGCTTACATAACGTACACACAAATGTAACGTTTGTCTTGTAGTGTACGTAATAAAAAATTATCAATTCCATTTGCAATTGACAGTATGCTGTCGTTATCTCAACAGTATTATAAATTCTCCTTATAAATAACAAGCAAAAGTAAATATTGAAAAAAGTTTTGCAATAAGAAAATAAGAAAAAGGAAATATTAAAAATGCGGCAAGGACGAAAGGAAGAGAATACAACTCAATTGCTGCTACTCCCAGTACTGACGTCGAAAGAAAAGTTTTATACTCATTATACATTTAAGAAATTGAAAAAAGAATTTAATTTTGCTTTGTTTCATTCGTATTTACAAATGTATGTATCGTTAGTTTCAAATAAAAAGGCCCTAACTTGCATTTTTTTCCATCGCGATAATTTTTCTTAGTGATTTCAATGTGTGAATTGAATATAAATTATATTAAAAAAAAAAATTTCAGTTAGGCCGTTTCTAGTTGAGACTAATGTTGCATACTGTTGTGAGTATAGAGGCCTGCCAGTGAAACTAGATATATAAAACTAAATTAAATGCTTTCCACATTTAAATTAAACTCAAAAGGGGCAAAATGAAATCCCTGCAACTAAACGAGTAGGAAAAATTTAAAAGACCTACAATTTTTACTCAATACTTTCATGCATAGTTATTAAAATACTGCCTACTTGTTCCAGCAATATAAATTTTTTTTATTGTAGCATAGTTTTAGGCTGCCACAAAAATGACAATCCTTTGCTTCGAAGAACCTGCATGTTTGTAACAATTTTAATACTCTAAACCATGTCAACCATGCCTGCAAGCATATAAAAAATCTCATAATGGCAGTTAGTCTGGTTTTATTTTATTTTTTCAGCCTGTTTAACATTTTTATCTTTTATTTTTATCATTTATATGTATTTTCAGCAGCAGTAATTATTCATTTTGTTTTTGTTTTACAAGCTTGTGCCGTTTTTTTTTTCCTTTTCCTTCTTTGTCTATTTACAAAGGATCAGTTTTATTAACTTGTTTGCTTTGTACATACTCGTTGATAATTATTTTGTTAAAATTTTGCTAGCTGGCTGAGAAAAGGGTCAAAGTAAATACAATTACAGAAAATACTCGTAAATTGTTGTGGTGCTGTTTGAGAACGGATTATTTTTTTAAGCATTATTTTTAAGAAAAATATACGATAAGTTTAAGAGCATTGAATTTTAAGGACATTTAAAAGGATTTAATTTTAATTAATTTCATAAAGAGCTGTATGTAATTACAGGACTAAAATGTCTCATAAGTTTTGCTTGGCGAATTTTTAAAATTATAGAAAAAGTTCTGAAGAAAAATTAGCCTTCCTAAACGAGAGTCTCAGCTGCTGCACTATAACCAAATAGCTCAACGTTCCGACCATTTTAAAAAAATGGAAAGACAAATCCATTCAGTCCATTGCCTGCTAATGAAGCCAGTAGTGCTGTGACACCCAAAACCAACATAATCCATTTCTTGGTTTAAAACCCGATTCTATTAATATACTGAGACATCTCAGACATGAGTGTTCAGATGGTTAATGTGCTCTTCGATTTGAATTTTTGAAAGCGAATGCCTTTAATTGAGTTCATAATTTTAAGTGTTAATGAGCTAAAAATTCCTACAGTGAAGTAAATATTGTAGGAACAAGAATTGGAAAGACAGATGGACGAACGAGAATAAACTCACTTGTAAAAGAAATATTGAAAAATTAAGCAAAAATTGGCTATAGATTTTTTTTGTTGATCGTAATTCGGTCAACTTATTCCGTCGAAATAAGGAGAGACGAATATTTAAGCTATTAATAGTTAACAGTTTCAACCCAACACCTGCACCTCTTTTATCACAATTGCCTTCTTTTAGTTTTAACAATTTTCATTTGATCTGCAATCATTAATATTTCCAGTTCGAATATCATAAAGTACGTTTCTCTGGGTTTGTATCTCCCTATCTCTTTATTGCAGCTTGTGGCCGAATCTTCCAAACGATCGTGGAATTTCAACTCTGCTTAAGAAACACTTTTGACAGTAGAATAGTATAAAGTGCCTTTCGTTGAATTTGTATCTCGCTATCAGTTTATTACAGCTGTTGGCCGAATCTTCCAAACTATCGTGGAATTTCAACTCCGCTCAAGAAACTCTTTTGACAGTAGAGGTAATTTTACAAAAACCAAATACATGTGGCTTTTACGGAGTTTCAAATCGCGTTCACTTACTTTGATTCGGCTTGGAAAAACTGACAGAGAAAGAATGTCAAAGTAGTTACTATTAAAAGCCACAATTCGTTATCCTGTACAATCGTACGGTTGGTAAAATATGGCTGGTCTGCTGGAAAAGTATGGGAGTGGAGACTAAAAATGCATCTGTCTAATGGCGTTTTCTTTTCTACAAAAAAAGGCAACACTACCCGCAGGGAGGGCAATTTTGTGTTCTTTTCTCGAAAATGCATTGCCCTGTGAAAGGGTTGCGTGTTCTTTTCTAAAAAATGTTGCCCTTTCGCAGTGCAAAAGGCATTGCACTTTTGCCCTGAACAAATCAACAGGGCAGAAATTGCCTTGTAAAACAAATGGTTTTTATTCTTGCACAGCGTTACCAGAAAATGTTCAAAAAAAGTGTTTTGAGTTGAAAGTGTCAGAAAATTAGATTTTAATAATTATTTTTATATTTTGTATCATATAAAACAAACAAAAGAACATTATGCGGCTGCTTATTTGTATGAGATATTAAAAAAAAAAATATTTGTTTTCTCAAGCAGATGAATTAGCAATCTGGCAACTGATCATTTTTGTATACACATTTCATAAAATATACAGAAAATGTTTGTTTTTCAGCTGTAAAAAAAGGCATTGCACTTTTTTCTAATTTGTGTTCTTTTCTCGTTGTATAAAAAATTGCACTTTCACAGGGCGGGCAATGCATTTTAAAAAGGCACCTTTTCACAGGGCGACATTTTTAATGTAGAAAAGAAAACGCCATAAGAGATTTTTGAAGAGGCCGTACGATTGGCCAACCTTTATGAGAATTTTGTTTAAAATTATAAGATGCCTTGCAGTCAGAGTTGCATTCACTTTGAACAGCTGGTCGCAAAATTGGTTTTCATCATGTTGGTATAACAATGCGGCTGGAAAGTTACGAGAGTGGGACTTAAAAATGCATTTGTATAACAGATTTTTGAAGAGGCCGTACGATTGGCTAACCTTTATGAGAATTTTGTTTAAAATCACAAGTTGCCATGCGGTCAGAGTTGCATTCACCTCGAAAACAGCTAATGGGAAAATTGGTTTTCATCATGTTTGTATAATAACTCGGTACTTACAGCGCTATTTGGAATCACTTCAGATTTTTATAATGGTGTTGGATAGCAAATCGTGTCCTTAAGCGGAATTGAATACAATTTTTTTTTCTATATTATTATCGATGTTAATTTTTTTTTTGGCGTAACGTTACTTTATACCAGCGACTGTGGATTTGACACAAAAAAATTTCTGCAACAAAATGGAAAAAAATGGAGAAAGTTTGCGCTCGACTTAATAGACCAGCTAAAGGCACACTCCGCGCTCTCGTGATAAGTCGATACTTCAGAAAAGTATTATATTGTTAACACTTCATATTTTGAACGCCTTTTTTCAGAGCCAATGGAAAAGGAGAAGGATGTAAAGTCTCGAGTTATAGTTCCCCATTTATTATAAATAATAAAACATTAATGTTTTTTATTTAACATTCCATGTAAAATGTGTATTTTTATTTCACTTTATTTTGTATGAGTTTTATTAAATAATTAATTTATTACTGGCTACATATTTTGTTTTGTTTTGTTTTGTTTTTTTATTTTGTTTTTCTTTTATTTATTTATACTTTCTTTCATATTTGTATGTATGTATATGAATTTCATAGTTTTCTGCGATGTCTTTGTGTCAAACGATTTTCTTTAGTATTCGCATATATTTTTAAGAATTTTGTTTTTGTTTGTTTTAGTGAAATTTTTACTTCCAGTTAGTTGTCTTTAAATTTTTTTACTACAATTTAATTAAATATAATATTTAATTAGTACACTTTTATTATGTTGTTTTTATTGTTAAAATTACATTGAATACACTTTTTGTAATAACACACGTGAATATATAATTGGTTGTCATGTATGGTAGTGTGTGTCAGTGGTGATGGTGTGTGTGAAAAATGATCCACGATTATTAATAGATTTATTTTATGTAGGGTATGATATAAAAATGTACAATTTAAAGCGTTTGCTAATTAAAAATGATTTATATTTAATATTTTCAATTGCATTTACAGTTCATGTTTTTCAGTTGTTGGTTATAACAGCGCTCTAAAGTGATAAGGTAACTTAGTTTTTCCTTAAGTAGAAAAATTTTTTTCTTTTTTTTTTCTTTGTTATATTGTTTATTTATATTTAAGAGACATGAATTGAATTTGGATTTTTTCCCAGCTTACTAACTGGCAATGAAACAAAGTCTACCTTATCACTTTTGCGTGCACTTTATATTGCTCATGGGCGAGTATGAGTATGAGCCACTTTCTGATTTCCTTTTTTCTCAATCTGCAGTAATTATTTCATTTCCGATTTTTTAATTATGCATTAAATTACACGTTTCCGTGTGTGGTTTATTGAATTTTACAAAATGTATTATTTTCGTTTTATCATAAAATGTTTTTTTAATTGTAATATTATTGATGTCCTTATTAATTATAACTTATTAATGTCAATACATATAATTTTTCTTTTCTTTGCCTCTTAATATTATTACAAATGCTTTTGGATTTTTAATATTCATTCAAATGTTTATAAATTTAAAGTTAAAAAATCATAATCTTTACAAAAACATTTTTTTTTTGTGTTTTATTTTTATTATTTTTTTTTTTTTTTGAGTAAATCGCTTAATGCTACAACTGTAAAATTTTAATTTTAATTCTAATTTTATTTTATTTTTGTATTCTCCCAATTTATTATTAGTTATCTAACCAACGTACTTGTATGTAAATGCACCAGTTTATATATTATTATTATTATTATTATTGTAATATTTAATCATTTTTTGATCTATACTTATAAAATATTTTTTTTAAAATTATTTCCATTACAAACTCAATAAGATTCTTAAAACAAACAACAGTCTATAATTTGCAAACTAAATGAGTGTGTGTTTGTGTGGTTGTGTGTGTGTGTGTATTTACGAGTATAACTAAACTATATTTCATAAGTAAAAAGAATTATTTAGTTTGCATTAGCAGGAAAGGGTTTCGCTAATCTGCAAGTTAAATGCAAAGCGGTGCTTCACTACAAGTTATCATAATTAGAAAATTTATTTACATCTGAAGATTTCGGAACAAGTGTACCTAATTTCACCTAATTTGAAAGGACCTCTCGTACTTTATGACCGTAAGTAGTACGTAGATATTTGCTTTCCTTTACAATCACATTAGGAACCACATTCGCTACATCTAAAAATTTCACTGTTCTTTAAGTTAGAACCGCTAAAAGCATAATTGAATGGGGTTTTCCATCTCTGTAAAATAAACACTTAACTTTTCTTCATTATTAGACAAACTTAAATTAACAATAGTATTTTCTAATTTTCTTTACAGCTTTTCTCGTCACATCGGCATGACTGGATGCAAGGGGCATGCCCTTTATAGAAGGTGTTAACTCTACAAGTAAGTCCTAACATTGTTATCATGATTAATATGCCAAAATAGCTCAGTTTTACTCAAATGAATTGTACTTGTACAGTATAATAAATTGTACAATATTGGGGCCACATTGAAGCCACAACTGTGACTTGATCAGAAAAGTTTTAACTTTAACATTTTTTATTTTTATCCACTACCGTACACCCTCTCACTATTCATTCGCAAGAATATTTAATATGTCTCCATTGCATTTAAAAAAAAATCGCCTTGGCCTTGTAAGAGCCGAACTATTATACAAATGTGATGCGAACAAATTTTCTGATCAGCTGATTGAAGCGAATGCAACTCTGATTGCTTGGCAATTTACTATTCTATGAAAATGTTCAGAAATAGATATATCATATTTAATTAATCGAATTGGTCTTGGGTAAATACAACTCATCTTTCGCGTTGAATTTGTTTTTAAGAAAAATAATTGCTTGGGCAGTGACTATAAGTGAACTCTCCTGTATTTATGATGTTGCTACAGTGTTGCCATAATTGCTGGGAAAATGGTAAAATATGCAATTTTTTCTGCAAAAACAGAAAATTCCTGAATATTATTAAAAAGTAATTCTTATAATAAAAATAGAATTTCTTTGATGAAATGTATGAAAACATTATTTCTAAACTGTCAACTGCCATATTATTTCATCAGCGTTGCCAACATTTTGCTAAAAAACAGTTGGCAAATTCAAAACTTTCTTCAATTGTGTGCTACTCTCTTTGATATCTGTGGGGTAAATGTGTACAATTAAAGTAACACAGAAGCAGCACAAACACAATTTGTCAGAAAATTTTTCACAACTCAGAATTAATCGCAGATCAGAATTGGCCTCCCAGACAGTGTGTTTAAGCATCACTAAATTTTTTTTAAAGAAGTTGTTTGAAATCACAGGCAAATTAGAATTGATCTCAAAAGAGAATTGGCTTTCTAGACTGCGTGTTCAAGCATCATTGGATTTTTCTTTAAGGAGTTGTTTGAAATCACATGTAAATCAGAATTGCTTACACATCCCAATTGACCTCCTATACTGTGTGTTTAGGCATCAGAAAATTTTTTTTTAAAGAGTTTTTTGAAATCACAGGCAAATTAGAATTGATCTCAAAAGAGAATTGGCTTTCTAGACTGCGTGTTCAAGCATCATTGGATTTTTCTTTAAGGAGTTGTTTGAAATCACATGTAAATCAGAATTGATTCCACATCCCAATTGACCTCTTAGACAGTGTGTTTAAGCATCACAAAATTTTTTTTAAAGAAGTTGTTTGAAATCACAGGCAAATTAGAATTGATCTCAGTGTGAAATTGGCTTTCTAGACTGCGTGCTCAAGCATCATTGGATTTTTTGTAAAGGAGTTTTTTGAAATCACAGGCAAATCAGAATTGATTCCACATCCCAATTGACCTCTTAGACTGTGTGTTCAAGCATCATTGGATTTTTTGTAAAGGAGTTTTTTAAACATCTTTAGATTTTTTTTAAGGGAGTTGTTTGAAGTCACAGGAAAATCAGAATTGATCCTAGATTAGAATTGAATCATAGGCTTGTGCCAATCAGCCATAACCAGAGAATATCTGCCCGGATATCAACGGAATTCTGCCACATTCATGTAAAATGAGCATGGAGAAATTCGATAACGAGTGAGTGCGCATGGAGGCGTTTTGTGCTGAGGTGTTATTCTATAATCATATCTGTTCTGTTTAATTTAAATCTTGCCTTTATATCTGTGGTCATAAATTCGTTATGATGTGCCTCGCATGTGAATTGGTAGTGGGCGATTAGACAGTTGTCTTTCGATAATGCCGATAATGATATTGTGATTCCTACTTCACGTGGGTGTAATCGTTAATGTGGTTGAGAAACATTAATTGCAAATGGTGTCTGAGTTAGTAATACTTATTCCTCTTTAAGCCAGATGTGGTTCTCTTCTTCTACCGAATAATTAATAATATTTACACTAAAGAAGCTTTCTAATAGTTCTTACTTACAACACTACAATTTACTATTTACTATCGAACTAATGCTATCATATGTTTCGGTTTATTTTCTGTCATCTTTTTGCTTAAATTATGAATGAACAAAAAAAAAATTGTTAATAAAAAAAATTTAAAGGAGTTGTTAAAAAAAAAACATTAATGAAATTTTTTTTTTATCACAGGTACATTTTTTTAGTGTTCTATTAATTAAAGGTTAAAAATTAATAAAAAAAAAAAATATGATGATGAAACAAAGATTATGTTTAAAATTTAAAAAATATTGTATTAATTATTTTTAAAAGTTGTATTTCTCATATATCAAGAGCCACTAACCATGTTGAAGTACATTTTTGTTTAACACTGTTTTCAAATTCAATCAAAGTTTTGATGAAACATTACGTATTTTAGTTATAATTGTCGTCAGCTGTTATGCCTTCCGAGAGCTTAATCTTCTTTTACCCTGTTTCAGTTAGTATTTTAAATTTCCTTTTCATTCTCTATACAATTGTTGCGTTTATTGGGCCTTCAAGTAGTTCGGCCCATTTATTTTACTTAAATTGATTTCTTTAAAACACAGTTCTTTTTTGTTGAGTTTTTTTCTAGTAAATTTTTTACATATTTATTTTACTTTTAAGGGGCAAGGGGCTGGGATGGATTGTTTTTTTTTTTTTTTTGTTTTGTTTTTAGGGGAGTTTTACGTGGTTTTTCTTATGAAAGTGGGAGTTTCTATGAACGATTTTATATACAAAGTTTTATGGCACAAAATAGTACAAGTTTTTTTTTTTAAATCATGCCGCTGCCGTTGTCCTATTTCGACTACGACATTCTTGTCTCTGTTTTAAGTACGTGCAGCAACGTCGTAGGAAAAAATATGGCAACGGAGGCTGCAGTTTCAAATATTTATTGGCTCTAAAATCGTATTCTGGAATCCCGTTTTTCATATGGTGCATTTTTAAAGATTAAAAATTACAACAATTACAACAAAAAAAAACCAATTATAAAGAATAAAGAGAACAGTAGTCGGCAAATCATCTTTAGATGAAAGGTTCTAAAGTGCGGACCCAGTTCCATTCACCTCTTTACCATTTTTTTATTTTTCATTTAAATTATATGCAATACAAAAAGATGCACGACATCCAGCTGTTTTGTATGTCACAGAGTTGCACAAGAACAGTATTGTATTTTTCTTAAAAATTCATAAATTGCGTTAGAAATAAATAAGATGTGTGGAACTATTTCTTAAAGATAAACTTGATGCTGATGTGGTCAGCAGGAAAACACACCTGTTGGAGCAACAACATTTCGCAGCAGTGAGAGCTTATAAAAAGATATGTTGTAGGCGATAATCGATGTAATTTAGCTCGTACATCTCTGACGAAAACACTTGAAATAAGTATTGTATATCACAAAAAAGGAATTTAAAATTTGCAACAAATTCCCGACGAAGTACCCCTAAGTGGTTTACAGCCATAATTGTATGATAAGAGCTGGCGCATCCGCGATTTGAATAGATTATTTTAGAAAGTTCAACAAGTTCAAGTTGACATGTGTTCGAGCAAATTCATATTAATATATTTGAGTCTCGTTCGTTATCGGAATTAACCAGACAAATCACTCCACGAACTAAGAACGGCTATCCACCACCAACCATAGATTCGAGAAAGAGCTATCAATCTGTCTTACACGCTTATGGTCGGACCTGGTAAGTTTTCCCGTGTTGTAAGTTTTTTTCGCCATTTGAATAGATTATTTTAGAAAGTTCAACAAGTTCAAGTTGACATGTGTTCGAGCAAATCCATATTAAAGCCGAGCTCAAAGCGACCACGCTTACGATTATCTTAAATCCACACTTTTCTGTCGCAATCAATGAAGGGTTATGCGTCCTACCATATATTTTAAAAAATATTTTAAGCGGCTCTGCAGAGGATTTCAATAATAAGATTATATTAGAATTATTTATTTTGTTTGTCTGCAGGAGGTCTCTTTGCTGAAACCAACAATGAGGACTTTTACACGGTTGCACTTTTTCATACTATTTGAACCGAACTGTATTTGACAGTTGGATGTTTTTTTTTTTTTTTTGTTGTGAAGTCAAAGAATGGACTTTACGCTCTCTCTTCCAGCCAGGAACTTTGCAATAGTTCTGCTAATCTAATTAATTTATTGCTTCTCCTTCAACTAAAGTATCTACCGAAGTATATAAAATGGGCAGACTGGAAAAATATGTTGGCGGATATGCGGCCTTTATATGCCTTCTTCACACGGCAAATTCACTTCTGTAAATAATTTTCCCACCACACCTTTCCTCATTCTCAAATGAATTGCCGAAGTGTCTCAGTTAGCAAATATTTCCCAAAATAATCGTAATTCTATAAAATATTCACTTTTCTATGCAAAAGTTTGTACAAAATATCATTTAGGCTATTCATAAGTCATGGTACACACAGGAGTATTTTTAATAAACGTTTGTATGACACAAAGGATCTGGGAATATTTGCACAATGTGACAGTTTCTTATGAAGAATGGTCGTAAGGAAATATTTTCTCTTAAGACGCCATTAAGGCAAGCGGAGAATAAAAATTTCACTTAGTAATTGTTGTAATTTTTCTTTATTTTAACTTAAAAATTTAACAGAACTTTCGGTTATTTAATGAATGTTGTTTAGGATTCTTTTTTGTTCTTAATTTCTTACGATACTAAAAATAATTTAACTATTCGATGGCTACGAAAAAATTTTAATGCTTTTCAATTTACAATGATGATTATGTTGGTTTTTTTAAATTTCCTTTCGCTTAAGTATGTATTTCGCTTTAATGTGTTTTTTAATTTGTTTATAAAATTGTAATTAAATATTAAAATGTGTTATGTGTTTTCTTCATGTCAAACATTTACACTTACTGTACACGGCGGTAGTTGGGGAATGGTTTTTTTGTTGTAGGTGGACAACAACAAGTTGGTTACTAGAAATATATGACGACATCGGTAACCACACCATCCGCCTCAACAGCACAACCGGTGGCAACCGTACCGTACGTTGCATATCAATTGTTTTGTGTTAGAAGTTTGGGGGCATTCGTTAGGGCAGCCGTTGACAAATGGGGTGGCATGCCAGGTTCGCCGGCTTCAGCATATAGGCAAGAGCCCTCACTGCAAGAGCAAGTATCACCCTCACGCGAACTACTGCAGCACTCACTGCAGTTGCGAGGTTCCCCGAGAATTTCATAAGTACACGATGAAGTTACTATACTATTTTGATCGTTCTCTATAATCTCGGGAAATCTAATCATTTTGGTATTGTGGCACCTGTGGCCTGAAGATTTCCCATTCTCCTGGCTGCTCTCCGAATGCATTGTGTCATTGCCATTGCCCACATGACTGTGACTGTGACTGTGACTGTGACTGTGGCTGTGGTGTACATGAGGATTATGAGAATGTTGGTGATGTGTGTTTGTAGGTTGGCTGTTTGTTGCAGCATTGGAATGAGAAGTCCGTGAATGGTCGGAGCACTCAGAGGAACATTGATAGATTTGATGTGCCGATGAATTATTGGGTGGTGTGTGAGACGTATGCAGAGGTTGATACCATCCCTCAACTGGCGGTGGCAGAGGTTGTAGCGGGGATGCTAAAGCATCGCAGCTATTGCAGGCTCTAGAAAGGCAAAGAAATCGCGGTTTATTAGACACTTTTCGCTCCGAAAGATGACGTCGAAATTAGTTTGTCTTAATATTAATTTAATTTAATTAGTTTGTACTATTTGACGCAGAATTTAATCTTTCGTTAATCTTGGAAAAAATCTTATATAAAATATGGACACAATTCACAAGAGGCACAAGTCGAATCTTAAGTTACGTTTTGCATCAACTTTTGCGGAAAATTTCGCATCAAATTCAAATCTTTTGACAAAAGTGAGAAGATCGTACCTTCATGTTAGGATCCAATTCAAATCTTTTGGGCGATTTTTGCAAAATATTGCGCTAATTTTTGGACAGAATTTACGTGTTGCGTTAGTATTGGGATATTTTCTTTAAAATTTTGAGACAATATTCAAATCTGGAGTTAATTTTGGGAAAATCTTACTTTAATTTGGGACACCCGATATGCATATCCGCACTTAACATATTTCTTCCTATAAGCGCTTGACATACCTGCCATTGGAACATCTAGAATTGTGAGTGCCGGTTGGCTGGTATTCACTGACCGCATGCCTTGGTGGCGGATAATGGATATGTATATTACGTGTTGATATTTGTGCAGCGCCTACACCACCACCGACTTGGAAATAAGGTGGCAGGGCTGGGGCATGTTGAGCTGTTGGTGTAATTTGATAGCGACTTTGTGGCCCACCACCACAGGCCATAGGATTGTTATAGTAATTTTCCTGGATCGCAGCACGTCCAGTTACGGCAGCTGCACACTGTGGCACCATACCCCACGTAGAGAAGCCACCCGAAGAGCTACTATGTATAGAAGAATTTAAAGCCCTGCAATGAATGCAACAAAAATATAATTTGTGTTTTAAAAATTAGTCTGATTTATAGCGATAAGATTGCGCTAACTCACCCTGAACCTCCGGACTTGGAACTTTTTCTGGAAGATTGCGGTGAACCGGGTGCATAACCACACGATGAGGGTACTGGTGGAGGATGCTCCGGTGGCGGTGGCAAAAATTCTGACCAATTAATTTGTTCTAATTAGTTTCAAAAGCATTTATAAAATAACACATTTTTTTTAGGACCACATCAATTTGGAGTTGGAGTTAAGAAGGGGGGAAAAAAGGAAACATAATTTAAATTAACAAAATTTAATTGTACATATATATGTATAACGTAAATGCATAACGTTATGTGATAAAAATATCATTCATTTAAGTTAAGTAGGAACTGTATCGTTTCAATTTCAATTTGCTTAACGTCCTTCAACTCGATAGAATCTTAAGAATCGTGATTATTGGCGTCTGTGCATAGAATATCATGATATTCAAATATTTAATTCCAGATGAATTGAGTTTATTCTTCTTGTATTTACGCACTCAGTTTGCCGTTAATAAAATGCCGGAAATATTTTAAAACGTTTGATTTCTAGCGCTCGGCTATTATATTATTCAAATTGAAGGCATAAACATTTAAATATTTCTTGTCAATACTACAGCGCAAATAAATTCATTTGTGTGTTTTGTGGAAGGTTGGATAGGGGGGAGGTAGGGGTTGATTTTATTTTTGTTTCTCTTTTCAAATAAATTCTAATTCAAAACGCAAAATGAGCTGACAACAAATATCCAAACCCCTCCCTTCAATTCCTGCAGCTGTCAATAGCAATCAGTTATTTGGAATCAAAAGGATTACAAGGATAATGCCATTATGTTTAAACTACAAAACAGAAAAAAAAAAAAAAAACAAAAAAATGTACAAGACGGAAAATCTGTTTAAGCTTAACAAATCGATTGCGAAAGCTTTTGGATTGTAGAGAAAAATATATGTATTTGTATTGCTTAGCAAAAGTAGACTATTAAATAAAACTGTGAAGGATACAAAAGGTATAAAAGAAAATCTGAAATTCAGAATATTTGGAGAAGGGGAATACAAAAAATACTGCTATGAATAGCAGTTAAACAAAGGGATAATGGCTAATAATTATTACACAAAGTGATTGCATGGAATTGCTAGCCAGCTGATACCCCTCAATAACAGATTTCATTGTCTTTATAAAAAACAAAAAAAAAAAAAATTAATTAATTCCTAAATATTATTCATATTGATTAGAATCTATTAGAGAGCAGCTAAAAAAGTCTTTGTGTGCAATAATTTTTTTATAGCATTGTAGTGCACAGAAGAGCTACCCGTTCCATCCTCTAACTGGTTGCTATCATTTTCAAAATATTGAATATTTAAGAGAAACCCTTAAAATTTAAGGAATAATTTTGAATCCTAAATTGCATAGTAAACGAGTGATGTAAAAAGATTTGTATTTCTCAGTGTAACACTGTTGCATTTTTATTAAAAAAAAAAACAAATTATAAATTAAATAATCTAACAATTAAAGTTTTAAATTGAATTTTTAGGCGAACGGAATGGATGTATTGGATACAAATTTACAATGTAAAAAAAAGGATATTTTTTTTAACTTGAATGATTTCATTATCAGAGTTCCTTTGTAAGCTGTCTTTCTGCTCGTGGGCTCGCAGTTAGTTACATTAACAGGTAAACAAACTGAAACCTGAATAATTAAAATATCCTTTGCGCTAAAAGATTTGTCATACTTTGGGTTAGCTCATGTTACTGGCTGTTTATGTTTCTGGGAGTTTACTGTATTTTCAAGTGAAATATTACAGACCATCCAATATTAAATTCTAGAGTCGAGTGCTTCTTTTTTTTGTAAATATTTCGTCGTAAAAGTTGCCAATTGGCGAAATTGCAATTCTTTGTCCACTTAAAAAAAAAAAAAAAAGGATGTACTACATACCGGGGGGATATTGATGGTAATTATTTTTTGTTGCTGCAGCAGCTGGTGGGCAGTGAGGATTTATACCCTCCGAGTTAGGCGAGTGAGTACCAGAATCCTGATCTGTGCTAGAACTGGAAGTCTTCACGCAAGTGGTCTCGGTAGAAGAGGCTCCCACAATCATTGTGGTGGCATATGGCGTTGGATTTTCAGGGCTCTGAAATTATATTTAAAAAAAAAATAAAAAGGGAAAATCAATATTTACTTTTTTGGTTTCGAAAACTATTTCCTTTCATTTTAGCGATGAAAATTAGAGAAAAAAGAAAAAAATATATTGGCTGGTTACACTTGCCTTCCTACAGTTGTAGAACGTGCTCATATTTCTGGTGTCCACTTCCGCATAATCCGTGCCGCCATCCGTTGATGTATTGTAATTCGATTGACTATTTGTATTGGAGAGTAGTTTCGTTTCACTTAAGCCAGAGTCTTTATCGGTATCTGTGGTACGCCATCCTCTATCAATCCACAGGCTGTCTTTGCCATTGATATTCAAGGCGGTAATTTCATTGGCACTCACTACTGCAAGTTGCAAGAATAAATAATGAAAATGAAAACGAATATGCAGAGCAAAAGAGGTATCAACGATTATGTTGGCTTGAAAAGAAGGAAAAATCAGTCCATATAAATCTATTTTTTTTTTCAAACAATACTTATTGGTTGGATCCTTGTCTATTTGATTTTACAATGCCATCAGTTTTGGTTTCTTTTTTTCGTGCATTCTTTTATATCTGATTGCCTCTCCCAGTATCAAGTTAATTAAGGATTTTGATAGTGTATTTTGGTTTTCTTACTTCGGTGCCTGTTTTTCCAAACTACATTTGCTTTTTGAACGCAGCCATTAGAGTATCAATACACAACCATGCTTGCATGTGTATGGAGTCTGTGGAGTGGACAGTTCTTCTTTTATGGAAAGAAATTAATTACTCTCACAACCATGATTGATTTAGAAAATGGTGAAAATATATTTTGGTACCAGTGGAATTGGTGGACGAAAAAGCCAATACTGAGTGGTAAATGGGGAATGTCGTGTTTGTTTGTTAGCAAAATGGTAATAATTAACTTTTTACCACGAGTGAAGTAACGATGGCATCAGTGCTATTTGTGTCATTATTTTAAAAATTTACAATTTGTTTACATATTCATAATAAGTTGGGGAAAAAGAAATCCATTATTTTATCAGTAGATGACTGCAGGGATCGATAACTCGTAGCGTATCGAACAAACAAGTTTTCTTTATGGTCGTTGTCAAGGCGACACTTCTCACATAAGTACTGCTTTTGCTGATTTTTGTTTGCTGCATTCAGTTATAAGTTATACAGGGTGTTCAGAATTGCAGTCAAGAAAGAGGAAATTCGAAAATGTCAGACAGGACGCTTGAAATTGGATATATTGTTTATGATGCCGTAATTGCGGCTAATTTGGATTTCGTCTTTTTTGTAAAGATGGATCTGTTGTCTAAATGTCGCAGAAATAGCAGAAATAACGAAGTTGATTGCCTTGTTTGTAATCGTAGCATTGCCCAGAAGCTAAAGATCGACCAGGAAAAAATTTTAAACTATTTGCCTAAAAATACTGGTTTGTTTCTGCCTTTTCCCCTTTATCCTATTAGTTTCAGTGTTAGAACAATTGAAAATTGTTTTCATTCCCCGCACTAGAGTCTGGGGAAGCGACAGCATTGAAAGAGAAAAAAGTATCTCTCTTAAACAGATGTTGGGTATTAATAGAGAGGGCGAAAACAGTGCTACTGTGTCTTTTGTGTGAAAGGTAGCGCTGAGCAGCTGTTTGTGGTAGCCATTTTATTTAATGTTTTAAATGTCGTGTTAAATAATACTACAGGAGGCTCGCATGTGCCTTGTTTTTAGGTCTTGCCTATTCCCATCGCTTCACTTTGGGTTATTAGGCTTTGGTTTGAATGTCATAGCCACACAACCATGATTCGTCATTAGTTATGACCTCTTTTAACCAAATCTGTATCGTCTTTGACAACGTTGTTTTTGCTTGAAAGTTCGTAAAAAATAATAAAAACTCGAAGAGCGTATCAAAACACGATTAACCTTTTTATCTGTCAAAAACAAACTGGCAATCCAAAATGGCTGGTATTGCCAACATATATAACAGATATATTCACGTAACTCAAGAAACTCGAAAATAACGGTTATTTTTATCATACCTCGAAAGCTTCCGTTACTTAAACATTCCAACACAAAAATTTACAAAAGAAATATTAAAGCACAAATTTTTGTATGGCATCCTGAAAATGAGCCCTCAAAAAAAAAATGCACAGTTTTGAATTTTTGGAGCAATTTTTTAAGGAAACTTTTGATTTAAAAAAGGGAATTTAACCATACTGGACTTTGCCGACTTTTTAAGCTCGTATAATTCTATGAAAATGCAAATTTTCAATCCTTTTCTCTTACCACTTAGATGACCCAGTTCCTTTGTCAGTTGATGGCGCCGTTTAAAGAACATCATGGCCGCTGCAGCGGAAATCAATATGGCCAGGAGCATTGTTATCACCAAAGCCATAAACCATGTCTCATGAACAATCGTCGTTGATTTGCGTTGAGTTGTTGTAGTGGCAGCATCATCTGGCATACCAGCACCATTGGGATGATAAGCAAAATGACCACCCTCACCAGCGTGCCCGCTAATACCACTATGCGAACCGCTGGGATGGGCCCGAGGCGGATGTACCAAATGAGTGGGATCCATGTATAAAGAAGCCTTCAAGAACAGGAAAAAAGATTTTTTTTTTGGTTACCACTGTACAGATTTGTTTAAAAATATGAGCTGTTTGTTTAGGGGGGAAATGGAAAGAATAAACTGACCTGTTTTGAATACGGACCTTCCCCTGCCTTCGTAAATGAATTCAAACGCACATTATAAGTGGCGCCTGTGGTCAAATTATTTAACAATACCGATGTTGTTGTGGCATTCAACGTCATGTTGGCCAATACTTTCATAGTGTTGCCAGCCGTTACCTGTAACAATGAAATCAACAAAAAATATTTTGTATTGTTTGTAAGTCTGCAATCGAAATTGGAAATGGTTCGTTCATTAAATACAAAATTGCCGCTCCTTAAATGTCTAATTAAATACGCAAATTGCCAAAATCTTGTTATGCGAAAGTGTGCGTGCAATCAACTCACCTCAATTTTATATCCCAACAAGTTGCCATTATGATGTTGGGGTGGAGGTGGGGACCAACGAACCCAGCCAGCCGTTAGATTATACATGCCAATTTGTATGTTGTCAGGTGGTGCAGATGGCACTGTAACAACAAGGTAATACATAAATTTTAATTAAAAGGTCACATTAAATTAAAGGAAGCTTTTAAAAGAAGTGTGATGGTGTATCGTGCGATATTTAAAAATGTTTGAAAATGAATTTTTTCTTAATTTACTAAAATGAGTGTCCTCGCAGGCGAATGAATAATGTACACCTGCTAAATTGGACGTTGCGGTTTCAATTCCTGCCTTGATCCTGGATATTTTCCTAAAGGCAAACCGAAAGCTTTGCAAATTAGTTTGGTTACAACAAAATGTTTCAATGTTTCATTCTTGTCCGCTACTACTTTGACTTCTTAGATCAAAGAGTAGCAACTACTTTTTAAATCGGTAGAAAATTTTTTTTTATATGTTATTATTACCAAATTGAGGTCGCAATTTTTTTTTTTATTTTATTTTATCCACTAATTTTTCCTTATTGTATGCTGTTTAATGCAGAAACTCTTTTACCAGCGAATATTTTAGACACATGCATTTAATAATTTAAAAAGCTCAAGTTGACCACACTCAATTATAAATCGTATTAACCCATTAAATATGTATCTGTGAAAAAATGTATATAAAAACCATGTGGTTACATCCTGCATATGTTCACTTTAAAAATTCCCTCTCAATTTATTTGTTCAGCATTTGCCATGTATTTCCGAGTTTAATTTCGCTTCTGCGGGTGTAATTTATTGATATAAATTTTTTATTTAATTTTTTTTCTCGTATGGTTGTAAACTTATTGGATTTTTGCTTGCAGCAGGTTTTTAATAAAATTTATTAAAATATTTTAAAATTATTAATTTTATTTATTTAATTGAAGAAGAAAAAAAATAATACTTTTTAAATGGAATAAAGTTATTAATGAAAAAGTCAACTTATAAAATTAAATAGATAAATTAATTAATGAAGGCTTAATCAGCGAAACATAATTTAAAGCACAATGTGTAACTTTCTTTGCTGCCACATTACAACACATGACCAAGCGAATTGAATTGGTAAACACTGACAGCACAGCTGATAACGACGTTTGTGGTGTTGCAGCGTATTACAGTGACAGTAGACAATTATTTAATAATAAAAGGTTTAAGCAATAAGTTTGAGAGTTTCGTTTTTTGGTCGGATTTCTATTTGTAAGAGTAGTAAGTTCATCTGGTATAATTTCGTGTTGACATATAGTATCAAGTTAAGATCGAAGACGAAGGCAATCATGGCAATGACGAGACTAGACTTTTTATTTTATTCTCATTGGCTCAATCGCGGAAAAACCGCGTTGCCTGCATCTTGTGTGACGAACCCATGTTGGTCTTTGATCGTTATGCCCTAGTGGATATATTATATATATAGTGCGTGTGTATTTATGTGGGACCTTAGCAGGCGATGTAAATAACACAACTTCTTTCTAATGATTAGGGAAACAAATGTATGTTCAAGATGGTGGATTCCTACTGCATTCCCTTACTGAAAGGTGCCCTTAACATCGCGTAATCTTATGCGTTTACTGCTGCCTCTATGTAATCTCAGTTGTCAATTTTCAGTCAAAAGTTTAGTTGTCATGCTTGAGCCTTCTGTCGTACACCTCTCTTAGTACTCAAAAAATATGCAAGAATGGCTACTATAAGACGAATTTGATAAACACCAATCGAGGCAATTCCTCTCTGGCTTGGCTATAGCTGGCAGGTCTCTCCTTGAACCGGCAAAAGCATCTCAAAATGGCAAGAGCATCTAGAATACCGTCTTAAGGAAACTAAAGTAATTTGTGTATCTTAATATAAAAAACAATATTGGGAAATCTTTCAAAATCTAAGCACTAAGCCGATAAGGACTGCACTTAGGCGATAACTGCCACTGCTAACACAGTTCCCGCAATATGACATTTTCATAGAGAAAATTTTACATGCCCTTTAAGAATTGAGTTTGGTTTTTTAAAATTCTTGGGTTTTATAATAATAATAAGCGATTTTAAGATCAATTTGTTATGTATTGTGCCATATTGGTGACATTTTGTCATACACAGAGGTGATATCTGATTTTTTTTTTTTTACATAAGCAAACCTAATTTTTTTATATTTAAAATTTTTTATTCAAGGGAAGCCATTTTTAATTTTTTATTATAAAAGGGAACTGTATGTTGTTGTGGGAATCTGGAAAACTAAATTTTTATTTTAATTAGTTTCTTACCATCTTCATAAGTTTGAACATTTTTTGAATTGCTGGGCTGGCCCTCTAACGTTTGGAAAAACGGAGCTAAAAAGAATTCATATTTCGTATATTCTTTCAAGTTTGCCACCACATGAGACTCAATTGATGGATTCAACACCGTCATTATGTTATATTGCTGGGAATTGGCGCTAATGTCACGGTAGCGTATGTACAGACCCTGCAATATATAAAAGAGAACATTATAAAAAATATCTGGCCATTCTCACTTAAAAATTAATGACAATCAAGTAACTTGACAGCAAGCAAATTAAAGCAAACACACTTATGGAACTTTTACTTGAAAAACATAACTGTAATTAAAATACCCTTATTTAAATTGGAGATGGTGTTGCAAGCAACTCTTCACTCATGCCGTCGCTGGCTATAGTATGATGTCAGTACTTACGGTCATGCACAATCATACATAATTGAGCACGCTTGATTTACACCAATGAGAATATTTAGGCCCATCTCCATTTTTAATATTTATTAAAAACATACATAAATGGCACACATATACACACATACGAAAATATTCCACGATTCTCTTCACTTACCTCAACATATTTCTCTGTCACACTCACATGCATTACCCAGTCCAAACGTACGGCTGTGGAATTGATGGCAGCGGCATCAATTAATTCAACAACCTTTAAAGAAACAAGAAAAAAATTGTCTCATTAATTGGAGCAAAAGAGTGGTAAATTGGAAATTAAATTCATCATTATCATGTGAATGGATGACAGACACACACACACACATACATACATACACATATTACTTTTCTGCTTGTTTCCCTTTTGTGTACCGGAGAGAAATCTATTGTAGGAGGTGTGATCAAAAAATTAACGTTATTCTCAAATTTCGTGAGTTGGGAGCACATTCTGTTAAATGTATATGTTGGCAATATCAGCCATTTTGGATTGTCAGTTTGTTTTTGACAGATAAAAAGGTTAGTCGTGTTTTGATACGCTCTTCGAGTTTTTATTATTTTTTACGAACTTTGTCAACGACGATCCAGATATGCTCAAAAAGGTCATAACTAGTGACGAATCATGGGTGTATGTTTATGACATTGAAACCATAGCCCAATCATCCCAATGAAAGGGTTCAGAAGAGCCAAGACCGAAAAGAGCACGTCAAGTTCGGTCAATTGTGAAGGTTTTGCTCACTGTTTTCTTCGATTGTAATGCCTTGGTGCATCAAGAATTCTTGCCTGAAGGTCGTACACTCGAGAAGGCATTTTACCTTGAAGTAATGCGCCGTTTGGCCAAAGTAATTCGTCAGAAACTCACAGAATTGTGGAAAACCCAATCATAGATTTTGCACCATGATAACGCACCAGCTCACACATCGATGCTTGTGCGTCAGTCCGTATTCAGCGGACATGGCCTCCCCGACTTCTTCCTCTTCCCAAAAGTAGAGATACCGATGAAAGGAGAACGTTTTGTGCGATTAAGGAGATGAAAAAAAAAATCAAAAAAGGAGCTGTTGGCGGTACCGAAACCACGTTTCAGAAATCTTTCGAAGATAAAGGAAACGCTGGCATAAGTGTATTATATATGAGGAGAATTACTTTAAAGCAGACCAAATAGCTATTGATGAATAAATGAATACTTTTGGAAAAAATTTAAAATAATGGCTATTTTTATACACCTCGTACAGTGTTACCGTTTTCTTTTATTTTTCTACTGCTGTACGTAGAAAAATTGAAAATATCGATTACCATCAATGCGAAATTTAATAATTTATAAAAAGAAAGAAATCCTTTTTAATATTTGTTTATATGAATTCATTTTTTTTTTATTATTATTTATTTTCGTTTTTATTGCACTTACGCTTCATGCACCTCCAGTTCCCTTTTACTCTCCTATATTTATATTTGCCAAACTATTATTCTGTAAACTTTATAGCTTTTTTCCTTTTATTCCCTCATGGCACTGCAAACACTGCACTTGCAACGTTTTCTCTGTGTATGTGCAACATAAATATATAATCGCTATCGATTACAACCAAAGAACTGCGTGCGAAATTAAATGCATACGATATGAACTTGCAGCGATGCAAGTTTAAATAATGCCAAAAATAAACCGGGGGTATATGATTTCATTGTCAGCGTTGCAATGCAATACAGGTTGGATTTTTAAAGAGTAAAAATTGTGATTTTAAATTTTAAATTCTATTACAAAACTTATAAGTTTAATTCGTTACTAGTAAGTTAATGAAATCAATTAATAATTTGTTGCTCAATTTGCTGGACTAGGGAGTTCGCAACTAAAAAAGGCGAAGGGTTTGGGGTTGATACGCAATTGCGGCCGGCATAAAAATATTTCTTTTAATTTCATTCATGTGCTTCAATAACTTGTGGTAATTGTTGTTAGAATAATCACAGTCACCGCTTACTTAATGATTACCATCACTCAGTGTAAATGATTGAATATGCACAGCTGACCACAAAGGCCCTTTTTGATCGGCAACACTAATTTGTTGGTGAAATAAGACGATTAGATGGCTACCAGAGCCATGGCAAAACTGCTCTACCAATTTAATTCTCCACCAACTGCCATCTCTAACATTATACTTCCCCCTTCTCCAATACACAAAACTAATCTTAGAATCAATTGGCCTAATAAATTTGATGACTATAAAATATATCTATGTATTTGTCAAAAACTTTACTGATAGTTTAGAGAGCATTCTAAAGATCGGGTATGATATTCCATACTGTACGGATTACAATTGTGGGCCCAGGGGTTTTTACACAATTAGACCTTGTTTACACAACAAAATATATTTTTTATCCAATGAATTGATTTTTAGCTGAAATGTTATTAATAAATAATAATTATAATAATATAATTAATTAAATTAATTAAATACAATTAATTAAATTATGTTTCCAAAATAATTTGAATTGTTTCATGTTTTTGGGGCGTCCTTTCATACGGCTTAAAACGGAGCAAAAGTGTTTATTCGTTGTCAATTCGTATATTCAATGAATAAGAATGTTTTATTTAAATGTCACTGTCATGAATGCTGCCACTAAAATTCGTATCAATATGAATATGAAGAATTATAACTTTCCCCCATCAACTAAACGTTGAGCTGGATCACGCCTGCTGCCCTTTCTTGTATACATTTAGAAATGTATCCATAGACAATTATGTCTGTGGTAATGTATGAATACGGCTTGCCGGTCGGCATGTGTTCACAAATAAATATGTTTGTATGTAAATGCACTTGTACATAAATATGTGAATATATTCATAATGTTATCTGTTAACAAATATTTGCTTTACACTTGAATAAACGGGTCAATACAATGAATGATTGTCTGCTACACATTCATTCATCGGATTCTATATAATTCTTGCAAACAATTAAATTTTACGTTGCTGCCCAGCCGTTGATTAATTTCCCTGCATAAATACCAAACAAATTTTATTTCAATTCGTGTACGAGTACACACAATTGCAAATAGCCAAGATACAGACGTAACAAGGACTCTTGTTCTTTCCCTTTTTTTTTCAGCCATTGTTGGGTTAAAAGAGATGCTGGCATAGAAGAATTATTTAACGTTTAAATAAATATTAAAATGATGTTGTTGTGCAAGTTTTAAGGCAAATTACTGGATGGCAAAGTAAATAAATATATCAGAATATGGCATTGCTGGTTGTGTAGGCAATTATCTCCTGCCACTGGCCCCTTAACGTTTACCGGTAAACCATTAACACTGAGGATACTATTCGTACATCTGAACATGACGCTCTTCTGTGGCGGCATTTTACCTACGAGCTAAAACTGTAAATATAATTGCTAAGCAAGAACCGCCTACTTTGAAACCAGAGGCGTTGCTCTTGAGTGGGGCTAATCACCTAAATTCCGTTCTTAAGAAAATCTCATTAATCTCATTGAAATTAAATAAATTCTAACTACTATTTACGAATTTTCTATTAGCGAACCCGGCATTTATGGTTTGTTAAATTTGAAAGGCTTTTAAACACACTATGCCTTTAAATGGTTAACTTTTTTTAGGCTGCCTCCGTAGGCGAATGAATAAAGAGCAGCCTACTAAACCAAAGGCCGCGAGTGCGATTCCTGCCTAGACCCCGGGGAGTTTTCCTGCATTCTAGCCGAAAGCTTTGCAAGTGAAGTTAGTTTAAAGCACTTAAAATCGCTACTTTTTAAACATTTTTTTTATATTTGCTGTCATTTGCCAATGTTACATCTTATTAAAAGCGAAAAACATTTTGGCAGCAAATATGTCAGCTGTTTCACACTTGTAAATAAATGTATTAACAACATATATTACTTTTTTTTATTATATCAAATGTATGCCTTTTCCTGTTGTCTCGTTTTGTATTTACTAATATTTGTCAAAGCTTCCTGATGCGAAGAGCTAAATGAAGTGTTGGAGACATTGCTAAGTATATCAATTTTTCGGCATGAATAGATTTGGAGCGTTATGCCATTTAAGTCGGCGAAGCTGTAAAGAAGTTTCCCCTTAATTGTTAGAAAAATCAACAAGGAATCAGTTCTGCTGGAGAAATGAAAATAAGCTTGAACCGATTTTTGAGTCTTCGGTAAGAGTATGTTGCAAGGCTACAAGATCAATATCTAATGCTATATTCGTGATAAGGTACTTGTGGCTATTAACTAGACTCGTTGGATATTTGCATTCGAGAGGGCAGACATATCAGAGTATGTACATTGTATAGCAAGTCTTCCTATTAGACTTCATGGAACTAATTTTTGAAACTGCTTCAAAGTACTGACTTTCTGAAGTTGTGCGAAAGATTTCTAATTGCCCAATAAGATTTGGACAGAATTCTCCTTTATGAGAATTATCAAGGCTGGTATAACTAATACAACGTTAACCTGAACACTGATCCATTCGGTGATCCAAGAAAGTTTCATATATTCGAGAATCAAAGCAAAGTGTAGAGCCTTCCTTCCAGGTTCCAAATTATCTGATGATCATTCCTCTGTAAATTCTTGGGGTTTTAAAAACCCCATAATTCACAAAAATTTATCCATCATCTACTCAGACTCTAAACTCATTCCAGTTTCTAACTGGGTTAACATCCCACTAGCATTCTAATTGCTGTCTCCCCATAAAACATACTGGTCTTATCTTTCGTTTTAAAACCGCAACAAATTCATAATTCCTTTATATGTCTTTTATGTGTTAATTCTATATTTCGTATATATTCCTTTAGCCACCAAAATTGCTTTCAACGTTTTTTGTAGCCCACACGCTTTTTCCTCGTCTTAATACGAAAGAAAAGATGTTTGGCACGTTCATTTATTTTGCATACAGAAACTATTCATTTAATTTGTGTTTAATAAACAACTTAAGCACACAAGCCATGCTATAAATATGTAAAACTACATATTTTGAATAAAAATATATTGTGTTGATATTTGCTTTTGTTTACTGGTTCAACGTTTAGCTTTTTTTTCTTTTTTTTTTTTTGCAATAAAAAATTGTATTTTTCTTTCCGCTGCTATTATGTTGATCATAAATGTGGTTTGAATTTGTCTGCTTGGTAAGCAACAGTGGGCACACTTAATTAGTTTTAAGAAGAAAAAAAGCTTTTGAGGTGCTAAATAGAGAAAGAAAAGTGGACTTTGATTAGGCTGTACAAGATCGATTTGCTCCAGCGAATAGAAATCGGCTTTTAACGAGATGTTGCAACAAACGACTATTAAAAACTTAATACGAGAACGCTTCACTATTTAACATAAATTTATTAATTTTTATTATTTCAGCAATTAAAAATAAACTTGTTTTATATAAGTCCTGCTTTGAAACATTGTGGATCTCCTTAATTGAAAGCAAAACATTTTAAAATTTGCGTTGGAAACCAGAAATTTTAAATTTCTTGAATGGCAATTAGTTTCTGTAAGGAAATGTCATTTGCTGCTGCCCTTGCCATGCAAATGTCAAGGCCTTTTATGTCATCATTAAACTTTAAGCTTTTCCAGTTTCTGAGTAGTCTTCCCTGAGACTTCCACGACATAAATGCAGAGTATCAGTAGTACTGATGTGTATAATATATTTTTAAAATGGATGCTTAAAGAAACCTTATACGTCATGGAAACTACATTCCTGGCACAGAAAATGCTGTGAGAGAAAGCGCCATAAACTTAAAGCTTCTGGGCAAAGAAACTATCAAATAATAAATAGAAAACGTTGCACTTTTCGCAAATACTTTTTGAAGAAATTAAACTTTGAAATACTGTAAAGTAAAGGATACATTTTGGTTTAATCGGGATCCTCAACTCACTGCATTTCAGTTTTTGTAATACACAGACGCATGCAAAACGTTTTACAGATGATTTTTAGCGGAAACCCTGGAAATTACGATGGAAACTACGCCGCCGGAGGAACAAATTCAAAAAGAAAATAACTTTAAATATAATAAAGCTTATTTGCTTTGCTCTTATTTGCTCTTCTCGGAACTGAAAAGAAAAGTGGCCGTTGTAGTATTTTTCTTTTCCTAGGCATGAATCGACCTGCGACTTCCGGTTTAATGGACTGTGCATTATTCATTCGCCTACGGAAGCAACCAATAGCATCCACTGTATTTATAATAAAAACTTTAACCTTATGTCTTATGTTATATTATCAGGCACTGCTTAAAAAAAAGTCTCATTGTTCCAGATTATGGCCCCATTGTAGCAAGTAATAGCGAATATAATTGCTATATCCATGACATCGGAATTTAGACATTTGTATTACATAATAAAATGACATTTCAATAGACGTGTATCATCTAAGAAGTAATAAAATTAAATTCCCCACAAAATTTTTCACCAACTCTCTTTTGACCAAGTATGCCATCGTGTTGTATAGGTTATAATTTTGAATCTGTTGGAGTAGGTAAAGATTGATTGTAGCACTGATTCTTCGATGTCTATATTTTTTAGCAGATTTTTATAGTTTACCCGTAGCGCCTGAAGAGAATAGTTGCTTATTTAACATTTTTTTATATGAAATTCGACTTGTATTTAAGTTCGTGAAAGAACTTTGCTCCGGAAAGTGCTACTAGTTTGGTCAAAACTTAAGTACACATGTGTTTATATGATCAGCATTATTTCGCCGCAACACAGCGAGGCGAGTTTTTTACAAGGGACAATGAGCAGAAATCGTGCTGGCAGTATAAAAGGAAAGTGAAGTGAAAGTGAAATTTTTTATATGTTTTAAATAAAGAGTTTTTTTTTCGCCAAATGGAAAGTTTTTGCGAGTAGTATCGTAAAAAATTCATTGCCCACCGTTTTATTTTGCCTCTGTCGCTTTCCTACTAATTAGGTAGTTACAGGCAAATAGAATATTGCTGCTAGCCACATTTGTAGTTTTGTAGCCATCTGTAGTCAAGACGATTTCTTATGCTGCCAATAAAATCGGTCAGCAATAACCATGCTGCTAATAAAACCACAGCTAATTAATACTTTACGACGGACTACATTTGACGCTATTTGCGTTGGCGCTTTACTTTCCCTAAATGTCATAAATGTTTATGCATTTAGTAGCTTTGTAGCCCACAGTGCTCACTCATGTTTTTTATGTTAATTTTGTCACATGTTAAAAGAAAATTCAGAGACTGGCGCTTGTGTATCTGCCATTACCAGCATTTACATTTTCCTTAACAATGTTGTTGCTGTCATTACTGGCGCTGTAGCCTGTTTAATGTTTCTCTTTTTATTTATTTACTTATTTTTTGTTTCTAATTTTTTGCCTGAAATTATTTATTTGTCGAATTTCTACACAATATTTTTCCCATTTTTATACTTGTCTTTGGAGCTTAAATGGAAATCGTAAAACTGTAATAGTTGGAAATAATAAAAATTATCATGCTTTCAAAATCTTAAAGTGACACTTAATGTGAACGTGGTGTCCTGTGTTTGTATTAGATTTTTGTAGGAAACACATACAGTGACAACAAAATTGAATTAACTTTCACAAATAAAGTTTATACAGATTTCAGAGATAATAATTATAAATAATGTCTATAAACAGATCCTAATCTTAGTAACCTCAATACAACCATTTTCTAAAACAATAGACCGCTCTAAGGTATAGAATTACACCGGGAAATTTTTACATTGTATAGAAAATTTTTATAGGATTAAAAAGGTTTCATTAAAAATATATAGATTTGAATTTGTTTAGGATTCACGGAAATGGTGTAAATCGGCATTAATTTTCAAAAATTGTGTTTTGCCTTTTATCCTTAATCATCTTATCGAGTGAGTCTGTTTACCATCATTTCCTCTGAGAGAAAAGTCAGTGATAAATAGTCTGACGCCAGTCTCCAGTTTTCTCAGGCAAAACTATTTATTCACTTAAATAATTCTTTCAATAAATTAATTGTAACATATTGGTACCCGGTGGGGCATGTTGAATAGGTGGGGTCTCCAGATTTAAAATATACTCTTGGAGTAGAACAAAGTCGATAAGCCAAGTGCCAGTACAATTGAAGTTCGAGTGCATAAACGATCGTTGGATGCAGGCGAAATGTACTTTTTAGAATTTTACCCGATACTAGGAATTCTTCCATTCGGACTGTATATCATGGGACTAAGAAAACTGCAGATCTATAAAATAATTTAGCAATTTTCTCTCGAAAAATAGAAAATAAGAGAGCAATTGGTGCTGCTCACACTAAGTTATCTTACTCCAGACAATATGCACCATTTCCGGACGTTGCTCAAGTGTCAGCTGGAAAACTTACACATATATTGAGCAGTATTCGCCCAATATCACAGTTATTTAATGCAAGCTGAACTTAGATTCGCATGAAGTCCATAATTCGCTAATAATAACAAATTGAAATCTTCGAACACTCTTTGGTTTATAAAAATTTCTTCCAGCCCTAATCATATCCCAATTTACCATGCTCACAAGCAGGTTAATATTAATACCTTTTATACCCTTCTCCATATAAGGAGAAAGGAAGATTAGTCACTGCCTTTGTAAGTTCCACAATATTTATTTGCAGCTCCATATAATACATTCTGAATTCTTATAGGAAGAAAATTTGTTTATGCTTTGCCCATCTGTCTAGCTTTGCACTTCTTACAATGCGGATACGCTTAAACCAAGAACGTGAGCCTCACCATATGTTATACTCTAATTGTATACTAATTTTAATTGTTTAACAAAAGTCTGTAGTGACGAATATCTACTAAAAGAATATCAGTAAAAATGCAACTCTGTAACAGCTGTTTTTCTAAACTATTTATATTCACAGTTTTGTAATTATGGAAGAAAAGTTTGTAGAAAAAGGCCTACCAGAATGTTAGGCCCCTAAGAGTTGTAAATATGATGTTGTATTTTTGAAATTGCGATTATGGTTTACAACAGTTGTTTTTAAGTGTTGTTGTCAAATGCATTTTTTGAAGATATATACTTAGGTGTTGAGAACCATAATAGCGGCATTAAACTGTACTTTCAAACTTCTACTAAAGTAATATCATTAAAAAAGCAACTCTGTAACAGCTGCTTTTGACAAGTAGTAAACTATTGATAATCGCAGTGCTGTAATTATGGAAGAAAAGTTTGTAGGAAAAGGCCCGCCAAAACTGTGATCTGTAGTTTCAAGTTTTTACTACAATAATGTCATTAAAAAACCAGCTCTGTAACAGCTGCTTTTGACAAGTAGTAAACTATTGATAATCGTAGTGCTGTAATTATGGAAGAAAAGTTTGTAGGAAAACGCCCGCCAAAACTGTGATCTGTAGTTTCAAGTTTTTACTAAAATAATGTCATTAAAAAAGCAACTCTGTAACAGCTGCTTTTGACAAGTAGTAAACTATTGATAATCGCAGTGCTGTAATTATAGAAGAAAAGTTTGTAGGAAAAGGTCCGCCAAAACTGTGATCTGTAGTTTCAAGTATCTACTAAAATAATGACATTAAAAAAGCAACTCTGTAACAGCTGCTTTTGGCAAGTAGTACGATTTGCTTAAAATTTATTATAATTTTCGCAAAAGAATTATTTTCATTAAAGTGAAAATATTTGTTTATATTTTCTGTTCTTTAATAGTGTGGCATCTACAACGCCACTGTGAAGTTTGTCAATCTTTTAAGAGATGGATTTTTCCATCCTTGGAATGGATTATCGGGCCCTTAGTAGCAAAGGTATGAGCTCTATTGAAAATTCCAAACTATTTGCAAGTCGGAACGAAGTAAGAGACAGCCTTGCCATTATTTAAAACCTGTGTAGTGTATCTCAGGCGTAAGTGGTGCTCCTGTGGTAGTAGTCATCCGTCTAGGAGCAAATTAAAGACAGCATTTACCATATTTTTTTAACGAAAACAGGAGAGGTGGTGGGCAAATGTTTTTTAAATGTCCATTCCTCTGTATTTAATTTCTAAATATTTAAAACTGTCCTGGTTTTCTTTTCTCTACAACTCATCAGGTTAACAGATTTTACTGAGCCCACAATTCTTTAAATTATTTGCAAATTATAATCAAACATTTCTTTTTTCTCCAACTTGTGATATTTCAATTATAATTTCCGTGTTTTTTTTTTTTTTTTTTTTTTTTTGTTTTGTTGCTTGTTTTTAAAAATGATGTTATTTCTCCTCCCTGCATAATTCCTCTTGGTCTGCCAAGCATAACATAACATTCCGTACACTTTCGTTTTGTGTTTTTCTGGTTTCTTTTTCTAAGTTTACAATCATTAAAATCTTTACGTTACCGTCTTCCCTTTCAGACGAAATGATGTAAAAATTTAAAAAAGAAATCATATTCTCTTGGCTGTCTGTTGCCTCCGTTGCTGATGGAAGTGGGAAAATATTAAGGGATGTCAGCTTATATATATGTGTGTGTGTGTGGCGGACTGCCTCTTGGAAATACGTATAAAAGCGCTTGAATTGTTGAGCCGAGACGAGAATAACAACGTTCTGTCTGTACAGACAGAAAAAAAAGATGGCAAAACGTTCAGGGAAAATGTGAACGGAAAACAAAAAGCAATTCACAACCCATAAACAAGATCCTTGACTTGCATTCACAAGGCAGCATTCCCCCTTTTTTCCCCACTACCCGACAACCAAATACTTTCGCTCAAAATTAATTCTTTCCTTGTCGTGCTATTAAATGTGAACTTTGAGCGGGAGCAGAACAAAGGAAATCATGATGAAAGTTTAACGTTTCAAAACTTATTAAAAATTATTCAGATATTTTAAAAAAAATTGTGAAATTTATTGAGTTTTATATAAAACTTTCCTTAGAATAGGACAGACTGAATACCAGCAAATATGTGAGTTAGTATGTGTGCTTTTTGTAATATTGCAATTTTCGTCCTGATTTGCTTCATTGTTTGTGCAGACGGCATGACGTTTTAGATTGAAAGGCACGTGGTTCTTAAATGCAATTGATTGCCACGCTTTTCCTGGAATCTTCCAAACATCTTATACAAATTAATACAATGGAGCACTTGTTTTAAGGATTCGTTTTCTCTATTTAATGTGTTTAGCTTAATAACTAGAATTAATAACAATCTACATAGACTTTTTCACAATCGTGAACATAAAAAATAAATAAATAAAAAAAGAAAATGTTCCATGGATGCCTTATTTAGAAAACTATACCCCAGAGAATAATTGCCCAACTCCCCATACCCCCAAAAAACATCTGCAGAGAACCGTACACCAGGAGAATATTTAAAAAATTGCTTTTATTCTAACAGACAGCCATTAAAAGGGACGAAGTGAAGTTGGATTAAAAGGCCAATAGATTGAAAATGAGAAAGACAACCACAACAGCATGAAATTTCTTTTAGCCTTCCCGGCAAACATCATCAGGCTGTCATGCTCATTTCTCCTAAGAATACAAACACTGAATCATGTCTTTTTGTGAAAATGAACTGCATTTCAACTGAAATTCAAATTGACAACAGCAAAACTCAGTCCCCTACAAAGCTTGTCACAATTGTACAGTAAAGCTTAAAAGCTTAAATTAAAATGGAATTTCGTAAAACTTTAAGAGTGCCAACACGCACCTCCACCACACAGACAGAATATTTTGTATTCGTTAGCAAAAACTATTTTCCAATGCAACAGTTTCAATCTTTAGCACGAAATTTATAAAGTTGTTAATACAATTGATTTGTGTGTGTGTGTGTGTGTGTGTGTATGCGTGTGCGTGTGTATGTTGTGTATTTTTGGCCAGATAGATTCATGCCTTCAAATGCAATAATAACAAAGTTTGTTAGCAAAACGTGACGGATAAATGTATACGCCAACATTTAGGAACATTTCACTCAACTTCATCAAGCTCAATTTCAGGCAGCGGTAACCATTTCAGCACGCAATTGCTTAGCACTAGAAACCCCTACAAGACAGTGAAGCTGCTTGGTAAACTTAGCACGCTTCAAGCATATTTTCCTTATACGAAATTGTCATTTCAATTTTCTAACAGAATTTGTTACAGCAAACTATATCACTTTCTAACAGTACAAGTTATTAAAGTTTTTTCTCCTTGGTGCTTATTTTTTATTCCTCACTGTACTTGAAAATGAGCCCGCCTAATATTTTTGGCCATCTTCGATTAAATGCCAAATCCCATTCATATGCTTGATATCTCATACATAAGCTGCTCGCGTTCACACATAGAAAAAGTAACGAATAATAATACAACGAGTAATCTTTACTATTTTATATATGTAGATACTACCGAGACGTCTGTGGCCCCAACTAAGAACTTACATTGGATTTTACTGAATCGAAACGCAGAAGGCTTGATTTTCTGCATACTTTTTAATTAATTTAATTAATTCATTTAATTAATCATATATAGTTTATATAGCTTTTTGCTAAGGACTCTCTAGAACTAACTCTTGGGGCAAAGAATTATTGCCAGCCATCTTGATCTTTTCACAGCAGAATTATTAAGAAAATCGTCGAAGTGATATCATGCTCTTGGCCAGTAAGTGTCATAGCTTTTATTGGCCATTTTGAATTAGTTATGTTTAGTGATGCCATATCGTCAGGTTTCTTAAACATGAAAAAGGCCCTAACAAATTTTTTGTACTCACTTATTTAGATATTTTTATTTTCGGATTGTCTAGTTTAATTTACATGAGCTTTCGCTAAACCGGTTTCAAGGCTGATTTTCGTGCTGAACAGAGTTATCGATATTTTTTTTTTATCTAATTTTATGTTTCGGTGAAAAACGAGTGCCAGGTGTAGGTAAAAATTTTATATTATTTTTTTACAGCCAAACATTTTTAAAGGAATAATTTTTTTTATTAGTTTCACGTAACTTATGACTCTATCCATTGCGGTCATAATATAGAATCCTGGTTGATTAAGGACAATAAATCACTACGACTCAGAGACACGTACTCACACCAACACTACTATTAATTTTATTTTCCTTTTTCCATTTCCATTTCCGTATTTGTATTGTATTTATTTTTCTCTTTGTAATCGAGGTAATATGCAAATCCATAAAAACAAAATGAGAAATTTAAAAACTGAATGCTTAAGAAAAATGGACGATTTCTGAAATAAATCGACAAGTTATTGTTTGAATAATTTTATAAATCGAGCAAAAATATAACTTTATTATTCTTTACTTTTAGCAAACGCTTTCAAGCAAATTTATTTATATGTGTGTAGTCAGTCAGTCAGTCAGTCATTCATTCTTGTATAGAAATTTTAGATTTGTTTTTCTGAAAAATCATTTCTGAAGCGCATGCATTGACTGCTCCCTTCTTTCACCCCACATTTACATTTTAATTTATACTCATATTTTATGCGTTATAGATGTCTATAGCACAGCAGTTATGGATTTATGGTTTTACGTTAACTCGTGTGTGCAGGGATATTTACTAGTGCTCCCTCCTCTGTGTACTTTAGCAAGTGAGATTAGCTGCCATAGCAGTTAGCATGACTTTGCATAAAAAGTTAATTGGAAGAAATAAGTGTAATTTATGGATTTGCTCCGAAATGCTTTAAGCCCTCTTTAAATATTCATTTTTTTTTTTTAACACAGAAAACAATCCAAGATCTGTTTAAGGATTGAACCAGGGACTACGTTAATAATGTAGTTCATGTTTTTTTTTCCAAGGCCAGCACTCAGAGGATGCTCGTTAGTCATGTAATGCTTTCTGCTCGACTTAAGAGAAATGGATAATGCCGAATCACATAGAATACGTCAATTTACATCAAGGTGGGGACGGAAAACTTTATCACAATCAATAATTTATTAAAGTATATTAAATCAGCTGTTTGTTACTAATAACAAAGTGAATAAAAATTTAGCAAAAAACCAATCGCAAATGGTCCAAGTATTGAACAAGGTATGCTGTTTATGCCAGGAATGAGCACTTCGGCTAATCTCAGTGGGATTGCTCACCTTGGCGACACTGTCGGTCTTCGCCGCAGCGCGCCGACTTTTTCACCTCAGCAGCGACAAGTCAACAATGTAAAAACGTCCACGAAGTTTAAGCTTCACGAAGGTAAAGCCACCCGAACAGGATAAAAGGGGCAGACATCAATCGTCAGGACGATTCTTCAGTCAATCTTCAAGGATTCTGTACTCATTCAGTCCTCAAGAGGCAGACATCTATTATTATTATTCAATTAATCAGCAATGAAAGTGAAGTTGCAATATCCTATAAGTTCATATCAGTTATAAAAAAAAGGAGTTACGGAGTTTTCATACTTGGTCAGTGAGGGCAAAAGGCGAAGTCTCGAAAGACAGTAGTGTGCCAGCAAGCTTTCGACGAAACTTGCGGGTCCCACACGTCAACATCGACCAACCAAACCATCCTTATTTACGAAGTTTCCGGTCCGCCACGGCACGCCATTCGGACTCACGGAAACATATGCAAAAAGGTAAAAGTTGCCATATTTTTCGCATTTGGTGTTAACAGATTGTAAACTGTTCATAAACATAACAATTAAAGTTTAACTTAGTTGTCAAATGCCCTAAAAATTTTAGATTTTTATGACAAGCAAAAGTTTACGGAAATTTTTTATGAAATGACAACTTTCATGTGATCAGAGTTGCTTTTACGATCAGAGTTGCATTTAATTCAATAAGCAAAGAAAAAATTGTTTGCATTATTTTTATGTGACCGTATTGTACCAGCAACGCCATTTTGATGCGATTCATACACAGTCTGAAGTACTTCTTGAAGTACTGCAGAAGTGCTCAGCTGTCATCGAGATGTAAGTTATTTGAGAACTCTGTCTACGCCACTTAAATATTCCAACATAATTTAATACCAGAGATATTAAAGCATACTTTTTTACGATTTTTTTTTTTTACAACAGCCGAAATGAGGATGGAACCCACGACGGCACCTTCCACTCCGTTTTGGCTAGGCATGAAACACTCATTACATTTAAAAAGTATATTTCACAATGTCCAGTTAAAAATAAATAACGAAATATTTTGATTTCTTCTCTCCTTATATTTAGTCACTGGCAGAAGAGATGACTTGAACAGTGTCCACGTTTACATTTCGTAATTTATGCACCGGTTCTAATTAAGAGCGTAAAGGATGTACCCCTTCAAACAAATTAAATAAAAATTTATTTGAAGGGGTAGGCCCTGTTTTAATTTTATTAAATTTTTTTAATTTTATTTTTCATTCTATTAATGGGTTTTTGTAATTCTCAATTAGTTGTTGAGAATTTGAGCACATCATAAAAAGGTGTGGGATAGTTTTTCAACACTATTTATTTGCTAGAAGGTCTACTTATGACTTTAGTTTTGGAGTCAATGAAAGGCAGGCAACTGGACTAACTTATCCCTTCAGCCAACAAAGGCAGAATACAAATTAAGTAAACATAATTAAAAAGAAATTAATTAAATAAATTAAATGATTAATATTAATATTAAGTTCGAAATAACATTTGATAATAATTAGTTAAGGCTTCAATAAGCCAGTTCTTCAGTGAGGAGGATTAAAAAATCCCCTTCGGACTTTTCAGTGGTTAACGTTTGTTAATAACTGCTGCGTGTTGTGATTCCCCTAAAAGCAAGCCCTCCTCCTTCCTACGCAAACTTCTTCCCGGAAGACGACTAAGGACACGACTAATATTCCCATACAGGAAACTACTTTGCAGCCATCGGCTGGGCCCATGATTTTAGTAGCGCACCGTCGCTTGGCTAAATCTACGTGTTATTGGTCTAGCAATCTACAGATTTATTAGTCAAATTTACATTACATCTAAGTAATTACGTAACCTATCTGTTTTACTTTAATGTAAATTTCAGGTGTATTAGAAATTTTATCTCGTTCTAATTAAGTAAAAGTATTCTAATAAACTGATTCTAATAAACATACTTTAAGGACTTACATTTCAACAAAGTGTGAATTTGCAACAGCAACAAACACTGCCAGGTCCTGTTAAACAAATAAGATATTTAAGATATTTTTAACTTTCCCGAACAATTTTTTTTTTCGCTTTAAAAATTCTTTTATGTAGTACTAATTCTGCGTACTTCTCTTTATAAATCATATCAGCACTCTATTACTTTTTAATTGCTTTTATGAATTATTTCCTTAATCCCCTTTTTGCTCCATATACAAATAAATCAGTTTAATTTTCAGTTGTACTTATTCTGGCTTCTTCTCAGCGTATTAAATTGCTGCATTTATTTCCTTTTTTTTTATACGAACGAGAGATACACAACGGACCGAAAGGAAATTGGGTCAACTGGCGCTCTGGTGCACATTTGCAATATTTCTTTTTTTAATAACAGTCTTGTTTGTTCATTTTGTTGCAAGCAAACATGTCCTTTTCGTTGCTCAGCATACGGCAATATTGACTCGGGTACCACATGGCGGTGGGCAATTTTAAAGAAAAGAATGTTTAAGAAATGCCATCATAACATCTACACCAAAAAAAAATCTATTGAGCAGAATTTGATTTAATAACAGCTATGAACTGCAAAATAAATTAAATTGAAAAAAATCTCAAATGCAAGGACAACCATAAACTAACTAAATCTGCACTAAACACACACACACACTCAAATTTTCACCAGTTGTAGATTTAAAATCTCCTGATCAATAGCCGAGGACTCTAAAGAAAAAATATTGAAAAAGCCATTGCGAAAAGCCAGTGAAATAAAAACAATTTAAATTCTCAATTTTTTCCACAAATTGCTTAAAAAATATAAAAAAATATCTGCTGGGGAGGGTGGGGTAGGTAGATTAAAGCAACCACCTGATTTGCATTACTAAGGTTGAGTAAACACTTGCAAATGAATTTTGCACAAACGAACTACAAGATAAGCCGAGACTGAGTTCAACACCGTGAAATCTGCAACGTGTACAGCTCGTGGAAAAAATTAAAAATTTATATTTATAAAAATCCTCTGGAAGTGAAATAAAAATTAAATTATCCTTAAACTTATTGGATGGCAAATGAAAACATTAAATATCGTTGGCTTTTAATTTAAAGTATAAATTCTAATTTCCTTCACTGTGTTACGTAATATTCCGGTATATTCAGCAAAACTAACAACTGACTGAGAATTAAACCACAAACAGAGTGAAAAAGGAGTACCGCCAACTAAAAGGATGCTCCTTATCATCCTTTTATTATATATAACTTATACTAGAACTTAAAATGTATCAAGGACCCTTCTTTGCGCCTTTTAGAAGAAATTTTCTGGAAGCCATTTGACCTCAGGAAGTTTTTATATATAGTAGCGAGAGGATGCATTTCATTCCGGTCTAGGGACTTTCAAGCAAATGTTGAAAAATTTGCGACGATCCCTTGGAATGTTGAAGAATTTGCGATAATCCCTTGGACTGTGTAATGTATTATAACCCAGTACGAGAGAGATAGATTGCGAGTGTGATTCCTGCAAGACCCTGTTGCGGGACTTTTGCATGAAATTTGAAGGACTATGGAATAGTATCATAATCCAGTAGCAGAGAGATAGATTGCGGATGTGATTCCTGCCAAAAAAAAACTGTCGTGTAACATTTACCAGAAAGTTTGAAGAAAGATTTAGGATGATCCCCGAGGCCTGTGAATAGTATCTTAACGCAGTAGCAGAGAGATAGATCGCGGGTGTGATTCCTGCCAAAAAAAACTGTCGTGCATCATTTACCAGAAAGTTTGAAGAAGGATTTGGGATGATCCCCGAGCCCTGTGAATAGTATTTTAACGCAGTAGCAGAGAGATAGATCACGGGTATGATTCCTGCCAACTACCCTGACACGGAACTTTTGCTAGAAATTTTGGGAAAAGACTTTAATTTCAGAAGCCTACCGACGTCTTTTAAATAGCAACATCATCTATCGGCAGGGAAATACATTGCAAGTTCGTTTCCAGCCAAAAACCTGTCTGGGGACTTTTGTAGAAATATCGATAAAGGAATTTGGATGCTTCCGGGGATTGTGTATTAATGCCCTAATCTATAAGCATAGAGATAGATTGCCAGTGTAATTCCTCCCAGAATGCATTCTGAGTAATTTTACAGGACACTTTCAGGAAGCAATTTGGTATTAGGATAGCCCAAAGGCTAGTGAATGTAACATAATCTAGCAAGAGAGAGATATATTACATTTTCGATTCCCGACAAGGCCCTTAAGCGGAAGTTTTACGGCCTATTTTGCTAAAGTGCCTCATATTGATGAGGGGTAAAATATGGATTTTTAAACCCCGCCTCAATACAATTACAGAATTGTAGGGAAACATCTGGGCAACGTCAAAATAGTTTTTGGGCAAATTTTTACTTAAAGTTTAGTTATTTCATTTATCGACATCGCTCTCAAATAGTTACAGTGGAACCTCGACTACGCTGCTGCCTCGGCGGCGAGACGAGTACATATTAAGCATTGCAAGATATGTAATTTTTATTTTTAGTTCTTTTAAAATTAAATGCACGTACATGCAACATACTCGCAGGTCTTCACTAAAACGATTGCAATCTGCCTACAAACGCCATATTTTTTAGGAAACAATTTGTATAAAACGTTTTTATAGGCATAAAGTGGACTAGCCCTGAAAGCATCTAACTTCACATAAATAATGAATAGAGAAGTTCAAAAGCAGAAGATTTTAAACAACCAATAAGGTTAGGGGTATCACCTAAATGAAAATATTATTCTTTTTTCTCCGCAGGAAGACACCCAGGGTCTAGGCAGGAATCGAACCAGCGGACTTTAGTTTAGTAGGCTGAGTATTATTCATTCGCTTACGAATGAAAAGCTCATTTTAGGTACTTTAAAGCTCGCATTAGGTACTTTAATAAAATTATTAGGTACATTCGGAGCAATAATATATTTGAATGTGCCGCCGGCGGAGGATATTAGGAAGTTAAATAATTTGTTGTTTTATGACTTCTACTCGGAACTGGTATTATTGTGCTGAGTCAAAAGCTGGTAAAGTGGAAAAAAATTCTTTTGCGGCAACAATTTGGTCACCCATATGGCATTTGCTAGTCGCCGACTGTATGAATAAATGAGACCTTTTTCCTTTTCCTGAACAGTTTCTGCACCACTGCATACGGTTTTCCAAATCGCTGATTAATCTTTTCAACGAGCAATTGTTAAAGCACTAAATTATGTTTCTGTATTTCAGCGCTCGGTGGCCACACAAAAGACTTTGTGTGGCTGAAATATTAATACGAAATTTTAAACATGTTGCAAGGCAACATTGTGGCAATTGAGCCACTTCTGGCATTTATAATGAGAGGCGCACACTTACCTTGCCGCTCAACACCTCGCGGGCCTCAGATATTTCGCTAGGCGGTACTGTACCCAGATCAGAGCCCAACGTTTTAATGATGTTTGACAAGCCTGATGGCACAGACAAGCCATGAATATTTTCAGCACGTACTAAAAACACATACGAAGTAGCAGGTTTTAAGCCGGAAATCTGAAAAAAAATTAAATATTAAATTATTTAAAAAAGTTTTCATTTGAATGTTTGATGAGACTCTGTTAAATGAATACACTTTCTTGTACCAAATTTTATTCAAAAACTTTTACAATAACTGAGTGTTTGAATATGCTTGCAAGGGGGAGTTTTATTTGTGGCTGAATGTGATAACAAAAAGCCAATATAAAGTTTGATTTCTAGGCAACAACAATAGAAATTTACATTTTAATAATGTTTCCTTTTTTACAGCAAAAGTTTTATTCGAAAGTGACACACATTGAGAGGAAAAATATAAAATTTCTCTTTAAAGTTCTTTTGTAAACAATTTGCTCGTGTGTGGCTGGGTGTTGGGTAAAAGGGGACGGCTACCATGTTGTTGTTTTTGTATGTTGTGGAAGTGAATGTTTTTAAATGCCCTCAACTGTGCAGTATGGCAGATGAGATGCTTAAAAGTTTGCGAAATATGCAGTCAATGCAATATTTAATACCGGGTAGTCGAAAAAGTCTTTTCGTGGTTCTAATCAAACTTTAACTAATTTTTTTTTTTTTATATCTATAATAAAATTTAATGAACCAAATATATACCATTTTGGTCGACCACTTTTGGCCATATTTTCTCTAGAGTCATTATTCTATTAGTGTAAAACTTTTCTCGTTTCTTGGCGAAAAACTGCGACAAGTGATTTCCACAGGCTTCTCTTGAAGCCAACTTTACTCTACTAAGGGAGTTCTGCATTGACCGAAACTAATGGTAGTCCAATCGTGCAAGGTCAGGCCTATATTGTGGCTGCATCAAAACTTCCCAGCCTAGCTTTGCCAGTTTATGCCGAGTCATTAAAGATGTATGTAGTCTAGCATTGTCCTGATGGAAGACGAAGATCTTTCTGTTGATCAGTTCTGATTGCTTCAATCCTATCTGTGGTCGGCAGTAAAATGTAGAATCAATCGTTCTACCATGCTGGAGCAGCTCTTAGTGGATGATTCCTTTCCAATCACACCAACGACTCAGCATAACCTTTACGGGTGTCAAATCTGCCTTTGCGACCATTTGTTGTTGAGCTTCACCACTTTTGGATCATGACCTCTTTCACACATTATTATCGTACTCGATCCATTTTTCGTCTCCTGTTACCATTCGCTTTAGAAATGGTTAAAATTCAATTCGTGTCAGCAAAGAATCGCAGATGTTAATCCGGTCCATTAAATTTTTCACAGAGAATTCATGTGGTGCCCAAAAAATTCAATTCGTGTCAGCAAAGTATTGCAGATGTTAATCCGGTCCATTAAATTTTTCACAGAGAATTCATGTGGTACCCAAACATCGAGCTTCTTTTTGTAGCCAGCCTTTTTTAAATGGTTCAAAACCTTTTGATGATGAATATTAAGTTCCTTAGCTGCTTATATGACGGTCCTGGTCAAACTATTTTCCGTAATTTTATCGACTTCTTGAACGATAGGTCCAGCAGAACGAGGTACATCCTTCACATGGAAATTTCAAGAATGCAAGCGATTGAACCAATGTTGTGCTACAAGAACTGATACAGCACCGTCTCCGTAAAATTCATAAATTTTCTAACAATTTCATGGTTCCCTGCGTGGAAACGAGAATGCTTGCTAGAACTACTTTTTTAAGGCAATAAATGTAGAGAGAAAAGCATTTCTAACTTAAGGTTGGAAGTTATCGGAACTGTTTTTTGTTGAAAAATGTTAAAAAAAATTACCTATTGCCAAAATCAAGGTCGTACTGTATATCACTATAGCAGCAATGGAGAAAAGTTGATGAAAGTAAATTCTTTTAAACAATTAAGATTAAGAACTTTAAATCATAATAAAGTATGGATAAGCATCTTTCTGATATCGAAAAGCTGCAGGCTAACGCTGTGTCCTAATATTTGTATTTTCTTCTTAATAATAAAAAAGAGAGGGCGAGAGCGCCAAATTTAAATGGCAAACCTAGTGCATATACTATAGGGGCATAAAATATATTATTCATATTTATACCCTCTAACACTTCTTAAAATAATACCTATGACGGTATCATGCCACCGGACGCAAATTAGGAATGATTTCGACATTCCATATATTGCTCCCGTAAATGTTTTTTAAATGCAATAATATTTGTACATACATTGTATGGAAGTGTGTGGGGGCCATTACATGCCTAAGTTTGGATTCTTTACTTACTTTTATCTGTTGGTCGGGTACGCGATGAGCTGCTGTCACCCAACCGGTTTGCAGATCCGAGCTAAAATACTCTACAGTGTAGCTGCAACAATATGAAAAATATATACGAGAATTATAATTAGATTTTTATGTAAAATTATGTAAATTATAATAAACTTAAACTTAAACACAAAAACAATATCATAATCATCATTTTCCATTTTTTAAGTTCCCTGTAAATGGCTAATAAGCCAAATTGTTAAAGTAAGAATTTTTTTTTTTTAATCTTTTCTTCGTATAACGCTGAACTAAAAAAAATTTTAACCAAACATTCATATTTCGTAGAGCCTTTCAAAGCCAAACAATAGTGATGTTTAGGCACAAAAAATGTACTTTTTTTCTATTTATTATGCTAATTTGGCCGTTAATCTTGTGTTAGAAATCTATTAAAAAGAGGAAAAATACACTAAAAGTGGTAAAACTAGGAAGTTGTCTGCAAATAAAGGTGCCACTGGCCTACAACACCCAAAAATGCAGATACAAAAATTAAATGCAACCTTTTTTCTTTTGCATTTTGCTGCCGTTGCCTTCTTCAAAAAATTATGGCTCTGCGAGCTAAACTATACAGACAATAGTGAACAGTAAACTGAATAGACATTTCTCGTTCGTTTTATTTCAGCGTGCAAAGCATTGCTGGTTTAATGGCCACTACGAAGCATGCGGCATGCCATACAATGTGGTTTGCTGTTTTTGGAAACTTTCAAAGCAGCTCTTGCAGATAATGATAAAAACCATTTTGAAATATTCGACGTTTCTTTTACTTTTAAATAAGAGCAAAGAATTTGTGCGAAGCCAACGGATTTTAGAGGCAGGAATAAAAAGTGCAGATGATAACGAAGTTTCAGTGGAACAGCACTTTAGAGATGAAACGATTTTAAAGGCAAAGCTGAGCCAAACACAAAAAAAAAACGCAAACGCCTAACACAAGGCAATTTTAATTGCCAAAAAAAAAAAAATACATTAATTCCTTTAGAGGGATACAGCTTTCCAGTGACATTGAAAAGGATCAGCAACCGAAAGTACGCGAGATTTGAAAATCATGCGATTTTTTCATTTTTTGTAGATTTTCATTTGTAATTAAATAATCCTAATATGAAGTAAATAATAATATAAAAAAATTAATTAATTTAATTCATTGAATTAATTAATTAATTTATTTGAAAATTTTAATATGGTTTTTGTGCCATTTTAACCGTTAAGGATTCCGGCTAATCCTTTTTCTTAACGCTTTTTGGTATTTGTACACTCTCTTTATACACAGAGCAAAAACTCCCTCAGAGAATCGAGAAGATTTTCTCTATGAAACAAAGTGGTACCCCAGCAGAAACGAATTAAGGTTTTTCTAAAAGGGTTCCTTATTATTTTAATGTGCTAATAATGTGCTTCCTTAATTTCATCAAGGAAGAAAACACATAAAATAAAGAAGAAAATTGGTAACAGTCGAACTTCCATAGGTCGCGAATCTCCATTATCCACCAAAACAAGTTCGACTTATGGCGACTGCCATTTAGAAAATTTTTTCAAATTTTACTAATTTATTGAAATACATCATATTTTACATAATCATTTCTTCTTAAATTCACCTTAATCTAAAAACTTCCATGCAAAGAAGGAACTCCCCCGAAAAAATACAAAAACTCAAAAGCAAAAAGGGGATTCCCCCAAAAAAAGGGTTTCCGTTACTTAAAAATAAAATAAATATTTCTTTACTCTTAAAACTTAGACGAAAGATGGGATTCCCCAAAAGAAAAAGAAAATAAAAGAAAATGTTGGATTGTTTCCAAGAAAAATTCGACTTAGAGAAGGCCCGTGCCTTTTTTTCATTTGAGTTATGGAGGAATTCGACTTACAGAAGTTCGAGTTATAGAAGTAAAATTGTATACAGTTTGATCACTAAAGACTAGTACCTCTTGATTTGGTTCGTGTTATAGAAAATTCGACTCATAGGAGTTCGACTTATGGAAGTTCGACTGTATTTGCATTTTTTATACTCAAGTTCCGATATTTTTGTCCACCAAAAAAAAAAAAAAAAAAACGATCCATAGAGAATATATTTTTGATTTTATTAGGTTTTCTTCTTAATTATATAAAAAATGGGCTTCATATTGATTTCATTAGGCCATCTTAGTTTTTTCAAAAATATTTTCGTTATTGATTTCATTAGGTCACCTTCTTGATTTTTTCAAAAAGGTTATCTTCCTGATTTTAATAGGTTCCCATATGATTATGTGTAAATTATCTTCTTGTTTTAATAGGTTGCCATATAATTATGTGTAAATTATCTTCTTGATTTTAATAGGTTGCCATATGATAATGTGTAAATAATCTTTTTCTTATTTTTAATAAGGTTATCTTCTTTTATATATTAGATTCCTTATTCTTTCCCAAATATGAATTAACTCACATAAAAACAATAAGGGTTCCTTCTTAATGTTATTAGGCTATCTTATTAAGCTTTTTAAAAAGTTTTTCTGCTTGATTTTATTGGGTATCCTGCTTGATTTTATTGGGTGTTCTTCTTGATTTTTTTAAAAAGGTTTTCCCTGTGGGAATAATAAGATGTTCTTCTTCAAAAAAAAAAAAAAAAAAAACCATAGAGATAACTTATTAGTTTTGTTCTATTAGGTACTATTAGGTACATTTTGCTGTGTGTACGTTTCCATGCATTTGAAGCTTTTCTCTTTTCCTAAAATGGCAACACTGCCATAAGGGATCTTGCTGAGGCATTCAGCTGGCATTATTACATGTGTTTGGTACATTTTTTTTGGCCATCTTGCAAGCTGCCCTTGTCATAAATTACTTTGGATGAAAATCGCTACAGTACGCTGTACTTTGAAGTTCCTTCAAAAGCTCGGAGAGCAGTATTTATTGAGCACTTCATTAATTGTGCAATTTTAATTGGTAACAGATGGGAGTTCCCAAAATATATATCTTTTTCAAACTGAGCTAATTTCGAATAATTCTGTTGATGTTATTTTAACGTGGGCAACAGAATGTTAGTCATCGCTTAATTATTATTAAAGGCCAAGCAACATTACATGAAGCTGCCTAAATGGATTTAGTGTTATTACGGCCAACAAATTGAAAGCAGATACAGGAAATCGAATTGTCTATTAGAAACAATAGAAGCAAATTAACAACGGCGTCGTTAAAATGTAAAGAAGAAAAGAAATTGTATCAGCAGCATTGCTGCAGCAATACATCGGTTGCTAACTGATGCTAACAAGCCAGCCAAGAATGCCTTTGACCACACCAGCCATATCAGTGGCCTGCCAATACAAAGCAAAAAGAGTTAATCGATGCGCCACAGACTTTCCAATATATACTTTGCACCATTTCATTTCTTTTCTGCTTAATTTTATTCTGCTCCAGTATATCTTACGTTGCTTTAAGGAAAAACAATTCAATGTTAAAACAAGGTTGCAAGAGTGTTGGAAAATTCCAATTATGTGGGGGAACAGTATGATTTTCTCTCAGACCAGCACTAAAGCCCAAGATGCCATTCTATTTTAAAATATTGCAATGAAATGACATTTGGAGTGCCGCACTATTATACAAACATGAGGCCAGCTGACCAAAGTAAATGCAACTCTGATCGAACCAACTAGTAGTTCAGCCAAAAAGGATCAGACATTACAAAAAGTAATTAATTGTTATATATATTCTATATCAGGTATGATAATCACTTGCTTGCCAAACCAAAACTCTACTGTCAGTTGTTTTGCTGCAGCTGCAGTCATTTGAGGCTATAATTCACTAATTTTCACTAGAAAATCTATTGTAATTCCATTTAATTTAAAAAAAAATTGAAACACAAATCATGCAATCTTAATTTTTTCCAAATACCTTAAAGAACATGCAACTCTGACCGAAGCCATAATTTCAACCATTTATAGTTGTAGAATTTCTTAGCAAACTCGATCAAAATTAAAAAAAAAAGATTATAATTTCTGCCAGATGTATTTATAGAGGATATAGGAGAATATTTTTAAAACGGACTGATAAAAAAGTATTTACTCATCTAATAATCATGCCAGCTGATAACAGCTGTCAGCCGCTGGGATGGTTACCAATCCCGCAAAGACATACGATTCGTTCAAATGAAATTTGTTCCTAATTCAACTCTGATCGCATCGCAACGTAACATTTTATAGATATTTTTATAATTAATGCAAATTGTACGACTTGTCAAAAAATCTGTTACAGAGATATATTTTAATGTACTTTTTTGTTACACAAGCCACATTCGCCAAATCGTACGATTATGTAGGATGCTGAGTAATCGATTTTGCTGCAATTTAAAAGGAGGTGTAGTAATAATGATAAAGAACGGTACCAGGAGTCTCTGCTTGCTCTATCTCTCTCTGTCTGCCAGAGCAGGCCGTCTAAGGGAAGGTTGTGTGCAGCATAAACGATTTCAGCTGCTTCCTGGTAAATGTTAAGCGACTAATATCACTTATACGAATGTCAAAGCAGACCTGTCATTTCATGTTATCTCAAAAGTTGTAGCATACTCGTATGCCGATACAGTGAGTATACTTTTGGACTATATTGTACTATATTGAATGATTTTTTCGCAGGTAAAAGTAGACCAAACCAGCAATTTCCTTCGGATTGTCTTTAAAAAAACTATACTGTAGAAACAGCTGATCAGTTATCAATAATTATGAAGATGTAATGCAGTGGAAAAGAAGCTGCTGTAGCAGGGTTTAATTTTGTAAGGGATTGTAGAGAATAATGCTTCTTCTCGGCTTGGTGAAGGACTAGAGAGAGATTGGTTTGATACAATTTCCATTTAAGAATTGTGAATCGGGAAAGTATTGTTAATTAGATTACCTAGCAACTGCAGCAGCAGGAATACTTAGCAACTTTCCTTGCCTGTGTAGTGCCTAATGTTAACCCCTCTCGATTACACTCCCCTCTCAGCAAAGCAGTTTATACATGGAAAATGTGCTTCCACCATAATCAATTCAGTATGTGCAAATTACAAGAGAGCTGAATGTTAGACGTACATGCGAAATATCTTTTCCGTCAGTTTTCTATGACTTTTAACATAATTTTTTTTGTTTTTCTTTTTTTTTTCTTCTTAAATTTATTTTGCATTTTTTTTATTGTGTATCGACCACAAAAAAAAATATATATTTTTGTTTTCCCCAAAACTACAAGAATTTCCACTCGGTAGAGCAAATGAAAATGAAAAGTTTAATTTGGTAAACAAAAACAATTTTTGGTACACTGGTATCAAAATAATGGGAATAGCTGTTCTTGGCTTGTCCAACCATTTAAGTCCTCAGTCAAATACGATGAAACGAAAGAGAGAAAGAGGGAAATTAAAACACTCACCCAATGATTGGACTTGTTGCTTGTGGCTTCTCTTGGCTTCTCGACCATCTCAGTGCTATAGAATTTTGTGTAACATTAATAGCTTTTGGTGTACCGGGTGGTGCTGGATATGTGCTGGGATCTGCTGAACGATGTAATATTGATGAACTGCTCTTTTCCACCTGGCAGTTGCATGAAAAGAACAAGAGAAAAAAATTGCATAAATTGTTATAAAAAATTAGTTTAAAGTCAATTTATGACATGGCCATTTTCTTCTCCGGTTGACTAGAATTTTATTTACGTTAAAGCAAAAAAGCTTTAATGAAAATTTGCATGTTTGTTAATGTAAAACAGAGTAACGTGTGCACAAAGGTCTTGTCTTGTCTGCCTGGTCTCCTGTTCGTTTATGTACAGTTTACATTAATTGTGATTGGCAGTTTGGCATGTCAGGTTATTTAAATTTAGTTTGCGGTCATCAATAAGGCAATCAAAAATGTAATGGAGAAGGAAAAAGAGACAGTTTCTGTAATACAATAAAATTATGCTAAATAAAACCAAAAATAATCCTTAAAACAAATTAATAAAATTAATCTAAAACTTTATTGTCCTAATTTAAATTTTTTGTATGTCTGAACGCGGTTTTATTGCTTCCTAATTTTGAATGAAAAATTTCTTTTTATCTAAAAAATTTTTATCATTTTCTATAAAAAGAAAATGTTAACAGAAATATTTCAAAATCATGAAATCCAGTTGTAGCTTTAGCAGTAACAGGGTTTACGTAAAGGGTTTTACCGAAAAAAAATATGCATTTATTACAAAATCTTTCACTTCATTTAGTTACATATTTTTTATTAGCAATTATTAAATGATTTTGAAATGGTTCCACTTAAAGGACAAGCACGTTTGTAAATAGCAATATCCTGTTCACACCTAGAACTAAATGGTCTTTATGCTGGCTTACTTATTTTAAGCGCCAATGGGGTCTAAATTTATCATAAAAAATACATTTTAAATTACCTCTTAAATACCGTAAAACGGCCAAGATTTGGTAAGGGGGGAAACACGTAATGTTTGCTACTTGGCAGCACTGAATGGTGTGCAAATTAAAATGTCAAACAGATAAAATAACGGGCTAGTGGCATAATAAGACAATAAAAACAACTACTAAATTTTATAAAATATAATTATAGTTAATTTGAAATGTTTTTCTTTCAATTTAAATTTTTGTTTGTCTGAACGAGGTATTATTATTTCGCAATTGCCTTCATAGTCGAATGAAGAATGCACAGCATACTAAGCTGGAGTTCGCTGGTGCGATTCCTGCCTATACAAAAGCTGTTTTTCTGTGGTGAAGCAGAAAGCTTTGCAGGTTAAGTGAGTTAAAAAAAAAGCTCTTTAAAGAAAACCTGAAAGTTGAAATTAAAAAATATGCAGGAAGATACCTAAAAAGGTTAGAAATGCACCCCAATATTTTAGCCCGTAATATCCTAAGCGATAGGGTATATACGCGTTTGAGTAGGAAGGACCTGGTTGCCGTTAGTCAAAGCTAAATAAGTAAAAGGATACAAAAACAAAAATCCAGCGAAACACATCATTTTTTGTCTAGCAATGGCTGGACATAATACATATTAATTTTTTATATATTAAGATTTGAATAATTATTGTGATTTCAATATTTTGAAGAAAAAAAAAAAAAAAAAAAAAAAAAAAAAAAAAAAAAAAAAAAAAAAAAAAAAAAAAAAACCCAAAGAAGAATTTTTGGAGATCCGTATTTGCCAGTACAGAATGACAATGAACTGACTAAAAGCTTAATTGATCACATCTTGCTTCCAGAAATTAGTTTCAAAATAATTTCTAAACGGGGAATGTTGTTGTACTTGTAATAAGTATTGAATTCCATATAAGAATTTTATTAGAACTTTAGGAGAGTCTTAGAATACATGCATTCTGATTTTGATACCCGCAAATCCCTCAACAAATTTAACAAATTTTAATGTTGTGCATTTATCTCATAAACAGCCCAGTAATCGCTTTTATTTTCCACGCAATCAAGCCCCCAATAGTCCTTGAAGCTCTATTAATTAGCTGCCATGAAGAGAAAGAGCTTAATAGTGTTTTCACACTGAGGATAAAACCTGATTTTAAAACAAAATTTGGTTTTAACTTTAAAACCTATCCTTAAAACCTGGTTTTACCATACAAAATAATTCTCATAAAACCATTTTAAAACCTTTTCTGAATAGGTTTGAAGTAGATTTTATGAAACACAACCTTGTTTTATACAGTACATATTCAGTGCTACCAAGTTAGAAAGATTGAAAACAGCTGATAATTCATTCACATTCACAAAATGGAAAATCATTTCAATTTTAGAACACATTTTTAACACATATAAACAATAACAGCTGTCGTACAGCTTGTCAAATAAATGTGGGAAGAATAATTACAACAAACACATCTATTTCTACAAAAAATTTATTTTATCATTAACAAATTTATTTGACAAACTGTATTATAAAACCTGACTTTATCAAAATTGTATATGAACACAAAATCAGCTGTTTGTAGGTTTTAAGTTAAAACCAGGTTTTAACTTCAGGTGTGAAACCACTATAACATTAAAACTTAAATCCGCAGTTGGGAACTAATCCCCATAAAAAATTAATTAGAATGTTACAATTTGCAAATTCTACTCATTAAATAATGAATTATTCTTTATTAAATAATTAATTAAATATATCTAGCCAACTCTGATCGTTTCACGATCACACGATTGTATTGGAAGCATCTTAGTAAGGGGGTATAGAAATATCTCACCAATTTTAGCTTAATAAGAAGTAGATCGCAACATTAAATAGTTTGCTTATCAATGACCACATGAAAATTTTCAAGAAAAACTCTCCGGGAAATAAAAGCTGCGAAGTAGAGGATAAAATCAAATTTAGACGGCTTTGTAGGGGATATTCTAGGCTCTCCCATCGAGAAACATTAACTATAACTATACCAGAAGTATGCAATTGTAGCATCTCCCCCACGGAAATACTAATCGTAAAACATGTCCTTCACACCGAAAAGCTGCCTTTAAATATTACTCCAACCCCTCCTCCCCATTACCCCTTCCTTCTCAAAGGAAACTGGTCGTAGAAACTCTATCTGAAATGATTATCTAAAACGGGAAAAGGAGTATAATATGGTTCGACATGATGTACTCCAAGCTTAGGAAAGTATGTCTAGAATTAATGGGACAGAGAACCGACCAGCTGCCATAAAAATTCAATAAAAAAATAAAAAAATTCTTTACTAATTTTCAAAAAAAAAAAATGTAATTTGACATACTTCGTAAAAAGTCTGTAAACGCATTAATTTTTTTGTTTTATAATATATTTCTTAATTCCCCATTTTGCCTTTTTGAGGATCTACAGATATATCAAATAGTAAGTAACATTGACCCTTGGCGCCGTATTATACCGGAAACCTATTTAATTATTATTGTCTTTTTAGAATATTGCAGTAACATTATTTTACTGGAATGAGACAAATTATGAGATTTAATTTACGTTGCATAAATTACAGATTCCACTGACGTTAATCTGGCTTTAGGCTGTCAATATACACACATGTTTTAATTAAATTTATTAAAAAGGAAACTTAATTACCCCTTTTAGCATAATAAAAAAAAAACGTTGTTTTTTAAAATGTTTACTTGCTGTCACCGCGTTGCCTGCATCATGCACACATGTATACTTTTATTAAGGTGGTTCATTCGGTGCACCTGCAAAACGTATCAAGTGAAGTGTCAACTGCAACAGTGTTAACTGCTTTCTGTTAAATTGAAATACTGTTAAAACTGAATTGTTAGTCAATAGTTTAAGAAAATGAATCGTTATTGTGATTTACAAAATTTTTTTCTAACGATAATCGTCTCGATAAAATAATTATAACGAGAATTTATCGAATTCAGTGAATTAGTGAAGCTTTTAACCATCTTCATTATCTGCGGCAAACAGCTGTTGTTATATTCTTCTTCTTTCATTGGCAGCCAAATGATAAAAGTTACCACATTCTTGCTTTAAGCGACATTTTTAACGATGGCCGCTTTGCTGCACAGCGTTTTCGGTTCGTTTTTGTATGTATTGCACACAAATACAAACGAAAACAATTTGAAAAAATTTACATTACAAGTTCTAATTTAGTTATATAATTTATTGTGAATTTGAAAAAAACAATTAATGTTTATGTAATTTACAAGATAAAAAAATTTTGACTTTATATATATATATAAACAAAGGACTATCTTCTTTGTAATCTGGGAAATATATTCTTTGCTCATATGGTTCTAATTTCCAATTTTTCGGAATTGTAAGAGTAAGAAAAATTATTCCCTGTGTATTAACTATAAGCTGATATTGATGAAATATAATAGAGGATTATAACGATTTTACCAGAATATTAAATATAGTTACCGATAAATGTGCCTACTTACTAATCGTTATAAGTTACTATATCGGTCTACAGCTGTTGGTTAAAGATATGACAGATGTTAATTCTCAGTGACAAAATAATGCTTCACAAACATTTTGCCTTTGAACTGGGCGGCATTATTTCGGAAATATCTCGGCATATTATTAAATATTCGACATATTCTCAGTGACAAAATAATGCTTCACAAACATTTTGCCTTTGAACTGGGCGGCATTATTTCGGAAATATCTCGGCATATTATTAAATATTCGACATATTCTCAGTGACAAAATAATGTTTCACAAACATTTTGCCTTTGAACTGGGCGGCATTATTTCGGAAATATTTCGGCACATTATTGCTCACAAATACATGTAGAAGGTAGAAATTTTGCCTTTGAACTGGGCGGCATTATTTCGGAAATATTTCGGCACATTATTGCTCACAAATACATGTAGAAGGTAGAAATTTTGCCTTTGAACTGGGCGGCATTATTTCGGAAATATTTCGGCACATTATTGCTCACAAATACATGTAGAAGGTAGAAATTTTGCCTTTGAACTGGGCGGCATTATTTCGGAAATATTTCGGCACATTATTGCTCACAAATACATGTAGAAGGTAGAAATTTTGCCTTTGAACTGGGCGGCATTATTTCGGAAATATTTCGGCACATTATTGCTCACAAATACATGTAGAAGGTAGAAATTCGGTTTACGAAATGCATTTTTAAAAACGTAATGTAAAATTATTAAGAACTCAAATGTAGCACTTAATGAATCGGTGAATAGCAATAGCTAGCATATTGCTAGTATGCTAGTTAAGATCGGTGTACCAATAACCATATCATATATTAAGAAATGAAAAGGATGTGAAAGAAATTGGAAAGAATTGTTTAAAAACCGCCTGACTGCAGCATTTTTTTTCTTTTGTTTTTTGGGAACCACCTTAATGGTCTTACACACATATATATATATATATATGTATATGCATATGGATGTATAATTCTTTGCTTTTTACTTCCTATAAAAACTTAATTTATTACTATTATTGCGGTCACTATTGTAACCAATCCTGGCCAAAAGCCGCAAATATGTGAAGAGCAAAAACTCTGCAAAATAAATATTTTTTTTTATGCCGGCAGGCCAAGTTGAAAAAGGCTGCAGTCGGGGGAAAAAAGAATATCGCAAAAAGAAGTGGAGCAAGTTTGAAGAAAAATTAATGATTACGTTTTTTCGGTTGCACTTCATTTGCATATTTGGCTTCTATGGTGCATGAATGCAGGCATGCATGCATACAATCAGTCTCAAATATTGACAGACAATGTTTGGTGGATAATTTAAACAATTTTTTCCATCGATATATACAATTTTTTAGTGCTCTCTTGTCCGTACGAGTGAATGTAAAAAATAAACACAATATCAAATGATAATAATGAATTGTAATGACAATTTGCTATAAAAATTTGTTAATTTCGGTAGCTTTGCAAGCAGAGAAAAAATTTTTCTCCAAAAAAAATAAAGACACACACACTCAGGGGCATGAAGAAGTACGCATGCATGTGTGTATGTGTAATTAACATTTAAATAAAATTAAATCAAATTAATTATATTTTGTATACTTTTTTTTGTTTGTTTTTTGGGAGGGGAAATTTTGTTGAGCAGCGGCGCACCGGCAAATACGAAATCAATATAATTGATGTATGATAAATGATTTTCAATACAATTAATTTTTTGTGCTTAAATAATGTTCCCTTTTTATGCCACCTATTTCGAAGTGAAGGCGACAAATAAGATTTTAAGGGATTAAGTTTGCATTAAGTAAACTGGTGGCAACCCTGAAAAACAATTCCTTAGCCGATAGCTTATGACTTTACTAAATAAATAGTGACAAATTTAAATCCTGAGTGAATTTTGGAAAATCCTTTCATAAGGATAAAGTAACCTTCCGTAGAAGTCACAGCCACGCTAATAATAATTTCATCGCTTCCATTGATCGCTTCACTCCAATTGATATACTTGTATTGTGTTTTGGCAGTTATTCTACCTAATCCAAGTCCGAATTTCTTCTAAGTATTGAACCGATGCGGTAATTTATTACGGAAGGTTACTGGTCGCCAAACTCTTAGTGACAATTTTAATTAAATATTTTTTCAAGTAAGGCAGAAAGGCGTCGAAGTTTGTTTTAAGTATCTAATTGAAAATAATTATCTTTATTCATTTTTTTAAAACTTTTTAAAACAAACTGGTTCGTATGTTAAACTAAATAAAAATATTCATACACACCCACAAGCAAGTGGCCGTTTTCCAAAATTACCTTAATTAATAATTAAATTAAATCGTTTTGCTTAAATATACTCCCAAGAAAAACTAAAAATTAATTCATTAGTTATTTACTTAAGAATATATCCGTCGAAGTATATGGAGTAACTTTTTTAAAAATTGTATCTTGACGAGATTCATTCCATTTAAAACTCATTTTCTTTACCTCTACGTAGGAATTAAGCAACTCTTTTGTGAAAAGTACTACTCTTTTCCAAAAACAGTACCATTAATAGCCGTTTGATTTCCAAGAAGACATTTGGATTTATAAACATTATACGAGAATTATAGTATATCCAAATGAACGCATTTTGATAAACTTTATGATGAGATGATTTATTATACAAACTGTGTACATATACAAGATATTTTTTATGGGTTTATAATACCGCTTCCTCCGATTTTCGTCAATTTTTGTTATTAACAATTTAATACAGTTTTTTTCATTTCTTTTAAAAACTATATCCGATCCCGATCGATCTTTTAAGGGATCGATCGGGATATCAATCATATTTAAATTTGCTCTAAAGGCTTAATCTTAATAACTCTGGAGTAGTAACTGATTGACTGCGAAGTGCAGAAGTGCAAAAAATGTGTCATAAAAGCATTACAGACGTCTTGAACCGTGATTGCTTGAGAAAGGTGAGTACGATTCGAGAATATATTTTAGTAATAAACTTTAAAATTGCTTCAATAAAAAGAGAATATTCTTGCAAATCGAATGACTTTCCAAGGAATCCGTTCAGAAAGTCGCACTACCAATAGATGAGCCATATTTGACCATTCATGTTATTTTAAAGAAGGGTTTTTAGTATAATTGAAACCAACATTTTTAGTTGGGCACACTGGTCAAGATCACTCACATATTACGCGTATGAGAAACCACATACGGCGACAGATTTTCAGCGTAAAATTTCGGGTCTGCTGAATATAAATAGATGTTTCTTAAAATGTGTGTATGTGTGTATGTATGGAATATGGGCTTTGGGCAGCCAAATCAACTATTGCCTTTTAGCCTCGTTACAAGAAGGAGGCGGAATCTTTTAGAAGCTGACACTATTGTTTATAGCTTTAAGGACTATGAAGGTGTAGAAAAAATTAAAGAGAAATTTTTCGAGGTCCAATGTCTTGTCTCAGCGGTTTATCCTCGTATTTACAATGTTGTAAAAAGAGACGTTAAGCCGCCACCATTTTATCAAATCAATTCTTTAAAATAGTAATTCGTGGGGAAAGACAGGTTTATACGAGTTTATCGTGCAATTTTTATTGTCGAGTGAATGTCCTTTCCCTTGTCTTTAGCCGTCAGATAGCTCGCTCCTTCTACATAGAAGTAAGAATGCATAACTCGGAAAGAAAAACCAATTTTTGAGAATTTTTAATATGAACGTCGGCTTATTTTTACGCAGCAACCTCTTTCACATTCTATTTTCAAAGCGCTGTGTTGAAATAATGGGCGTGAGACCACACGCATTCATGTTCAGCCCTCTCTTTTCAAACTCAGTTCAGCTGTAATTGCTATTCTAAGCAATTAAATTTTCTGCTCTGAAAGAACAAAGAACAACTTTTAGTTTTGGAGCAGCAAAACACGTACCGGCTTGCGTCATAAACACATCAGTATGACGCACTAATTTCGTTTACTGCTGTTACGCGTAAAAGGTATAAAATTTAATCTTTTCCTACGCGTAGAATTATTTATGTAATAGAGGAAATTTTATTGCATTTTTATGCGGCTTTTATAAAAACCGCATTAAAATTTTTTTATTAGTTTTAATTAAATGGATGGAGAGCAAAAAATACAAAAATAGGAGATTCTTCAGTCTCAGCCATAAATTTTAAAAAATTTACACAAAATTACTTTATTTATGAAAAGAACTTCTTAATTTTTATAATTTTATTATACAAAATAAAACTCCTACAAAAACTTCAAAAAAAAAAAAAAAAAAAAAAAAAAAAAAAGAGAAAATAAAATAAATAAATTAACATGAGATCCTGCTTGACCATAAAACGGCTGTCTGGAACAATTAAATGTTGGTGTTATAACGTTTTGTTTTTCAGAAGGCTGTTCTGCTTTTTAATAATAAACGAAAGCAAATAATAACTCAAATCCAAGAAATAATAAAAATAATTTTATGGTTTTCCTTAATTAGTTGTGCGCTGTTTTTTAATTGACAAATGAAAAGGAAGGAAACGCCAGGCAGTTAAAAAGTTATAAAACCACAAGGATTTATGAGTAATTAAAATTTAAAGAAAACTTAAACGAAAATAATATTCCAGTCGAAAATAAATAAATGAATAAAATAAATGAATATTTTGCAAAACGTACCGTTAATGTGGCAGACCATGATGTTTCACCACTCTCCGATGAAGCCGTACAAGTGAACAAGCCGGAATCATTAAATTGCAAATCTAAAAATTGAATTTAAATTCAAACAGCGTGAGAGATATTAATTGCAATAAGCGTTTTACTAAAATAGCATGTGCCTTCACTTCACATGGCAATATTACAATTTTTTTACGTTTCTTTTACTCACCGTCAATTCTTAATGAGCCACCCTGTACAATTGTGTAACGATTGCCGCTCTGTAGAATTGTGCCATCTTTGTACCATTTGACGCGAGGCGTAGGATGGCCAGAGGCACGACAAGGTAGCATGGCAACACTGCCTTTTGGCAAGGTCTGATTCGAGGGGCCAATTTGTATAATGGGAGGTGGGGTATCATCCACAGAGGTAACCTATAACAACAATTGAGGTTTCTTACTTTAATAACGTTAAAAGCTGGAAAGGTAACAATGCCGCCATCACTGCAAATAAGTCAGCTCTACTCGTATTGCCAATTACACGCATATGTGTGTAAATGTAAGCATTAGGGTGGTACAAATCCTCCAAATATATCGTATAGTGTTATGACATACAAAGAGCTCATCGTAGAAAAAAAAATCATGGAAGTGTTTCAAACTTAATCGAAGTCTACATTTTGTTTCGACTTTATAAATGTAAGCTGACACCCATGAGCTACAAAATAGCAGCAATTGCCTTTATCGGTACATTAAATAGAAATGGTATGCGTCTGCACGATATGCTCTAGGTAACAAATTTGTCAAAGTCAACATATGCATATCTGCAAGGGAAATGTCATCATACCATTGTTGTGTCTACACGATCTGCAGAATATCATATCATAATGAATATGCTAATATTTTTAAAGCATTAAATACATATCGCAATACCGCTTTTTTTTATTTTATAGCATTAATGCATTTTTGATGATTATTTAATAACAATTTCATTTTGACGTTTGGTTTTAATCATTATTCTAATTTGAATAAAGGATACACTAGATCAGGTATTATTACGCTATCCAATTCGCTATATGCTGAAGAGCTGGCATGAGCTTTTCATATGTAGTAAATATATTGAAAATAAAACTGTGGTTGATTAACAAACCTCAACTTGCCAGCGACAATGAATGCCCTTCATATATGGTTCAACATGTGGAAAAAATATTGTGTCCACATGATACGTTCGCACTAATAATAATTTTTTCATCACACATATATATATGCATATAGGCCGGTTCAGTATATCGGCTAGGCTAAGCTTTAAACCAAAGCGAATTGGAAGAGCAGATGTTCATCATCTGTTCAAGTTGAACTGTCAAACTCTTTTTTAGGGTTGTATTTATTGATGGTTGATAAAAATACATATACACTATGCAATGAATTTCCTCAATATGGCAAATATCATAAATACAGTGCACGATTATATTTTTTTTTTTTAAAAAGAGGACTAGTTGCATTCTGAAATTTTAAATCCACAAGAATGCACTAAATATATATGATGGGTTTGTAACAATTGAAACCGACATTTATTACATTTATCTGCATACGTCAATATTTTCATTGACATTTTTGTAATGGGTTTTTAGAACCATAAAATATATATCTTCGTAAGCTAAATTTAGTTTCGGCTGCCTGGTAACGTATTGTGAAGTTACAGTTTTCTTTCCACCATCCAATATGAATTTTCAATAAAGAAATACTTACATTATTTCATTAACTTAAAGTTTATGGCAAAATTTCTTCCTAAAAGACACTTTTTTGAATTTTCAACACTGCTTATGGGAAACTGTTGACAGCTCAGCTGATTTTACATCAGCATATTACATGTTTGCTTTACAGGGTTGCAAATTACGACCACATGATTGAAAAAACTCGAGGATTCTTCATCTACGAGAGTTATGACTTTTTCCAATTTACGAAATATTGCCAGGTAGAAAATTAATTCTATGAAATAGTAATTTCAAGAAATTTCAAAAATAAGAAATTAATTATTCTATCAAATTTTCGAAAAATTTTTAAAAGTAAGGAATTTTCTGCAAATGAATTTTGTTCTTTACTTAGCGGATGCCATTTCATTTTAACCCCAGAGGAAGATATAAAAATTTTCACTCATCGTAACAGGAAACTAATGTAGCAAATTTGCAAGACAAAGAAAATTTTTTTCTTAACATTTTCTACATGAATAACAGTATTTAAAAAAAAGAAAATAAAAATTAGGAACTAATATTTGATTATAGTGTTTCTAAACTTTAAATGATATTTTCATTTTTCAGTTGAAAAAAAATGAGCCACCCTAATAGTTAGACGTTTACATTTGCTAAACAGACATTTGACAAAATTACCTGTAAAAATGCACGTATTGTTGTAGAATCAACCACACTAAAGGCTGAGCACACATAATAGCCGGCATCATCTTTTTGTACTCCATTAATTTGCAGTGTCCCTTCGACCGTGACATGTAAATGGCCATACGAGTTGTTGGGGAACATCAAAGTACTCGAGCCTTCTTTTGTCCAGAATACCGAAGGTGGAGGGTTGCCATCGGCAACACAGGGAAACTGTGCAACACCATTCAAGCCAATCTTTCTATCTTGTGGCTTAACAATGAAGGTGGGGGGTGCTAAAAGGCAAAATTTAAAAGTTTTATTTTTGTTTAAAATCGTTACTTGTTTTATGTTCAATTCTTAAGGACGAAAAACTAATAATAATAAAAATATAAAAATTTTCCACAGCCAATTTTATAAATTAAAAATTTAAAGCAGCAGTGTTCATTTAGGAGGATTTTCCCTCACCGACAGCGATATAGAGCAAGGGGAATACTTCAAACAATTGTGTATTGTGTGCTAATGAAAGTCCTTTGGGCAGTGATATTATGACACCGTGATAGAGATAAGAAAACAAACTGCAAGTGTTGCAATTTGAATAAATTGCATTTCCTTAAAACTCAGCCAAGTGGAAACACGCTTGTTGTTGTTGTATGCTGTTAAGTCATACATACACATACACTTACAGTTGTACACAGAGTCGCATTTATATAAGGCAACAAATAAATCAAGATGAACATTGAACCGGTAATTAGCAAAACAGCGACAGTGATTAGGAGTCCAATAATTTCATTCAGATTACGGTGGGGCCACATGTGATTTAAACAAGTAAATAAGAAATGCGGGAATATTATTTGGCGACCTAACAGTTAATATTATTGATTCATAATTGAAGAAGTGTAGCTTTTAGCCGTGGCTTAACGGATGCTATTATATGCTCCGCTTTGGAAAGTGGCTCTTCTTTAAATGGTACTACTTCGGTTCAGAGAAAAGGAAATAATTTTAAACAAAATGCTTTAGCCAAAGTTTTGTTTCCGAGAGCTTAAACTTAACATCATTGAACCGTTGGAGAGAGCTTACGCGAAATTGTCGGAATCCGATAGATGGGGAAGATGTACCACAAGCTGCTGCGCCTAATTTCCAACTTTCTGCGTTCGCCGACCAGGTTGTACAGCATGCAGAGTAAACGGACCAAATCTAGTTAGCAGTTAGCTACACATAGGTCAAATTGGTCAAAGTTGCTACAGTGGTCAAAGTTTCAATAATCTCCAACTAAAGCCACATTAGACACTTCTATCATTTTCTGCTATTTCTATTGCTTCTATTCATATTCCTACTAGGCAGCATTTACTTCTTTAAGAGGAATGTTAAAGTTTATTGGAAGCTTTGGTGTAATAGGTTATATGTGAATCCTACCCGCATTGTAAAATTATTCCTTTATTGCTTCGTAAAGCTTTATCCGTTTTGATGTTAAAATGTTGTCCATGAAGCATGGTTATGAGGTCAACACTTCTAGAAAGATATGATGAACCTCTAGGAAGAAGTTTCTGCCTTTAACACTGAGATAAGTGGTTCTAGAACGGATTGAGAATTGGCCAGCCTCAAGGTAATTCTAGATGAATAGCGTTAGCCTATGGTATTCGATGACATGAAGAAGATATATCGCTAAGCTGTGTGAGGGCCCTTCTCTGGGATAGATTAGGGTTAACTTACTTGCTGTTATGGTTTAAACCCCCTCACTGAACTAAACTCGCACAGTGAGCAAAAGAACCACAATTATTAACGATTCTTAGATACGGGCCTTTTTAACTGAAAGCCATTTATATAAAATTGTCACGTTCGCGATACTAATTGCTTGAAAACAAAAAAACAAAAACTGTAATATTTTTGATTACAAAATACAGGCAATCGAAAAGGTGATTTTGGGCATGTTTCGCTAGAAAAAACAAATTAAATGATAAAAAGTAATAAAAACTTACCATGCACTGTCAATGAAGCTCTTGCACTTATTTGGCCCACGTTGTTGTGAGCTTCGCATACGTAAGTTCCCTCATCATCTGGCACAATATTAGTTATTTCCAAGCTCTTGTCGTCATGTTGAATGCGAGCACGTGATACTGGAATATTGCCCTCTTCCTTTTTCCATAAAATCTTTGGCGGTGGATCGCCACCAACCAAACAATGAAACGTGGCTATTTGACCAGATAACAAAGTCAAATCTTGAGGCCCCTTCATAAAGTACGGCTTCACTAATAAAGGAAAAGTTCAAATATAAAGAGGCATGTTAAAACAAAACATAAAGAAGAAGAAGAAATGCAAAATCTAAATGCAATTAAGTTAAAAAAAAAGGAATACATTCATTTCGTTCTAAAAGTTTTCGGGTGCGAGTAGTCAAGACCTCATTTAGACAGCTGAAGAGAGAAGCAAACTGAAATTTCAAGTAAAGTGTGCCACTTGGAATGTTAATAAAGTTAAGGACAACAACATGTTGTACCTCCCCCATATTATTCGTTAACTATTTTAGAATGAGCAAAAACCTGGTGGTTACATTTTCAGAACTTTCTTCTACTTTTTATTTTTTTTTTTCGATTTATATTTGTGCTGCCTGTGTTGCCGAAAGTCAAATGACTTTTTCCAAGTTTAATGGGGGTGGGGGAAAAAAAAAAGAAAAATCCGACTGACCATAATTTTGTAGTAAAAGTTTTCTTTCCAAAACTTAAGAATTTTCCTCATTTACATTGCGAGTTTCTCTACTTAGTTTTTTCTATTCCAGCAACTTGAAAACAATTAATTAAATACTGGACAAGTACATTCCGAGTAATTTTTTTTTTTTGTTTTTCTTCTGTTTTTTGTCTGTTTTCCAATTGTTGGTAATTTATTGAAGTTTTATCAGTTTCCTGCCATCGTATAGGCGTGCGTGTGTGTGTGTGAGTCTGCACAGTTTCATTTTCATTTAATTCAATGCATGCAAAATCCATGTAAATCATGTCTTTTATTGCCTGTTTTCTTATTTTATTTCCTTATTTATATAAATGCTCAATTATTTAGTTTTATTTATTTATTTTTTTTTGTGTCTATTGTGTGTTTATTTTATTTCACGAATTACACACCCATGGCGATTTCATGGTCTTTCCCTCTGTGAATTACTTGTGATAAAATATTTTTTTTTTTTTTTTTTTTTTTATGTAAAAACCCAAACGAAAAAATAATACTGTTTTTATATATTCTTTTAACATTTAAATATTTCTCAAATATTTTTTGTTTATGCATTTGATATTCGCCGATGGCGCCAAACTTTCAACTGTGCGCATCACGCAGACCAGCAGAAGTTTGTTTTATTTCGGTTTCGCCACAGTGTTAATTGGGGTTTATGTACGACAACTGTTTTAGACCAGGGGGTACCTGCAATGCACAGAAAGCAAATTCCAGGTAGAGGGAAAATATTGCTTGGCTGAGCACTTGCATACGACTAAAATTGTCTGCCGAGTAAAGCAATGGAAAATGATTCCCAAGCAGTTCCCATCTGGGGTATTTCAAGCGTAACAATTTGCTAATTGCATAATCCAGAGGAAAGTTAAATTAAAGTTAATTTCTTCTCTTTCATGAAAAGTCGAAGGCAAGGGTCAATAGTTCATATTTCGGATAATGTTAGATATATTGGTGTTATATCCGACAAATTTATTTATTTATTTCCTGCTTATTCTAATAAGTAAATTATTAGTATAATGAGAGGAGGGCTATGACAGGGATGGTCCTAAGGTCATGTGATGGCAATACTTGAGAAATATTTGATATGTTATACAATATATTTCAAAGTCATCTGAAAAGTGCGACCATCTATCTCACTTGTCGGAAAAGAAGAAGCTTTTAATCTACAAAACATGTATTCGTTCAGTCTTAACATACGCTCGTCTTGTCGGACAGATATGCAGAAACTAAACTCTGACCAGCTGTTTGTAACAGCTGTCGGGAAAGAAGAAACTTTCACTCTACGAAACATGTATTCGTTCAGTCTTGACATACGCTCGTCTGGTCGGACAGATATGCAGAAACTAAACTCTGACCAGCTGTTTGTAACAGCTGTCGGGAAAGAAGAAACTTTCACTCTACAAAACATGTATTCGTTCAGTCTTGACATACGCTGGTCTTGTCGGACAGATATGCAGAAACTAAACTTTGAGCAGCTGTTTGTAACAGCTGTCGGGAAAGAAGAAACTTTCACTCTACAAAACATGTATTCGTTCAGTCTTGACATACGCTCGTCTGGTCGGACAGATATGCAGAAAGTAAACTTTGACCAGCTGTTTGCAACAGCTGTCGGGAAAGAAGAAACTTTCACTCTACAAAACATGTATTCGTTCAGTCTTGACATACGCTCGTCTGGTCGAACAGAAACTAAACTTTGAGCAGCTGTTTGTAACAGCTGTCGGGAAAGAAGAAACTTTCACTCTACAAAACATGTTTTCGTTCAGTCTTAACATACGCTCGTCTGGTCGAACAGAAACTAAACTTTGAGCAGCTGTTTATAACAGCTGTCGGGAAAGAGGAAACTTTCACTCTACAAAACATGTATTCGTTCAGTCTTGACATACGCTGGTCTGGTCGGACAGATATGCAGAAACTAAACTTTGAGCAGCTGTTTGTAACAGCTGTTGGGAAAGAAGAAACTTTCACTCTACAAAACATGTATTCGTTCAGTCTTGACATACGCTCGTCTGGTCGGACAGATATGCAGAAAGTAAACTTTGACCAGCTGTTTGCAACAGCTGTCGGGAAAGAAGAAACTTTCACTCTACAAAACATGTATTCGTTCAGTCTTGACATACGCTCGTCTGGTCGGACAAATATGCAGAAACTAAACTCTGACCAGCTGTTTGTAACAGCTGTCGGGAAAGAAGAAACTTTCACTCTAAAAAACATGTATTCGTTCAGTCTTAACATACGCTCGTCTGGTCGAACAGAAACTAAACTTTGAGCAGCTGCTTGTAACAGCTGTCGGCAAAGAAGAAACTTTCACTCTAAAAAACATGTATTCGTTCAGTCTTAACATACGCTCGTCTGGTCGAACAGAAACTAAACTTTGAGCAGCTGTTTGTAACAGCTGTCGGGAAAGAAGAAACTTTCACTCTACAAAACATGTTTTCGTTCAGTCTTAACATACGCTCGTCTGGTCGAACAGAAACTAAACTTTGAGCAGCTGTTTATAACAGCTGTCGGGAAAGAGGAAACTTTCACTCTACAAAACATGTATTCGTTCAGTCTTGACATACGCTGGTCTGGTCGGACAGATATGCAGAAACTAAACTTTGAGCAGCTGTTTGTAACAGCTGTCGGGAAAGAAGAAACTTTCACTCTACAAAACATGTATTCGTTCAGTCTTGACATACGCTCGTCTGGTCGGACAGATATGCAGAAAGTAAACTTTGACCAGCTGTTTGCAACAGCTGTCGGGAAAGAAGAAACTTTCACTCTACAAAACATGTATTCGTTCAGTCTTGACATACGCTCGTCTGGTCGGACAAATATGCAGAAACTAAACTCTGACCAGCTGTTTGTAACAGCTGTCGGGAAAGAAGAAACTTTCACTCTAAAAAACATGTATTCGTTCAGTCTTAACATACGCTCGTCTGGTCGAACAGAAACTAAACTTTGAGCAGCTGCTTGTAACAGCTGTCGGCAAAGAAGAAACTTTCACTCTAAAAAACATGTATTCGTTCAGTCTTAACATACGCTCGTCTGGTCGAACAGAAACTAAACTTTGAGCAGCTGTTTGTAACAGCTGTCGGGAAAGAAGAAACTTTCACTCTACAAAACATGTTTTCGTTCAGTCTTAACATACGCTCGTCTGGTCGAACAGAAACTAAACTTTGAGCAGCTGTTTATAACAGCTGTCGGGAAAGAGGAAACTTTCACTCTAAAAAACATGTATTCGTTCAGTCTTGACATACGCTGGTCTGCTCGAACAGATGAATTTTTTTTTTTTAAATTTTCCTAAAAAAAAATATCCCACAATTTCTTTTTATAAAAACTTTAAACCGCTATTCCCTAAAGTCTGTTATTGCCAAGTTTACGACTTCATGTCAGCAACATGACTTCCAACCATGAAGCGTTAAGCGATTTGTAAGACCGCAAAATATTTTCTTCCTCTTCTTGATGATAAGCTGGGTGAAAGTAATTGCTATAAGAGTCTCTTTCTACCTCTACCCCGAATTTTTAATAATTACTGGCAAAAAAAAAACGCTTTTATAAAATAAGTAAAATCTCAAAGTAGTGATAAAAAAGGTTGTGGTAAATATTGCATGCAAAATGCCTGAAAATTAACTCCAGAGTTGAATTTGACTCTGAGTTTGTGCTTTCAAGTGTTGGCAACACTAGCAACTACCCCCCGCCGGCAATTTAAAGCTTTTCATTACTGAACAATTTCTTCCAAAAATTATGGCAGCTTTATGGCCGGACACAGTTTCACTATTTTGTACAAAATATGTTCGGAATAGACATGTAATATCATCAACTCTGAAGTGATTAATTGAATAATTCTTGACGAATAATTCTGTGAGATGTTAAACACACTGTTGAAGTGGCGGTAACGAAGCACAATATGTGTGGTTGGAGGAACTCCTTATAAGCGATATCGGAACATAAGAACACAATTTTTTCTGCCGAATTCGGAAAAAAAATATGTGGTTTCAAGGAGACGGTGCTACATGACTGATATCTCGTGTAATAACACAATTAGTGCATAAGACTACTAGGCCGGAAACTCTCTCGATTTGTGTTCAGTATCGGCAACCCAGATGGCGTGATTTAGTACTATTATATATATGGGTGGGGTTAGTCACCAGTGCATTAAACGGTGAATAATGCCAGAATAATGCAAGATAGTCATGGAACTTTTCGACAATACGCCGTCCGTATATGCATGCAAAGCTGTGAGAGCCAATTGATAGATGTGCTACCCCATCTGTGTATTCCATTTAATTCAAAACTTGCGTTAATTTTGGGAGTACTCCCTGTGTGAAAAGCGTTAAAAACGTTAAATTGTACACCTCTTAAACTTTAAATATTTACGAGCTTTACAGATAATGACAAAATGTGATAAATTATCGCACTTGAGCTACTTCAAGCTACTACATTGTGGGATTTGAACCCACAATCTTAGTTATATGTAGATGACGAAATTATTAGCTCAGCCAACCGGCTACTATTGTGTGCTTAAAGTCTAATTTCGTAGTAGATTCACGAGTACAAATGCGAATACGTCGCATGAGGAGTGTTGTGTATGGTTATGTGGACTCAAGAATTTTTGGGCAGGAAGTGAAGATATGCTGAAAGCTGTTAGGCAGCGGAGCATTGCAATTACAGGCCGGCCTGGAGTGGATAACTTTACCAATATTGGTTGACTCTGGTATACGTTTACGCCGACCCTTGATAATTTTAAAAGAGCCTTCTATGGATACCTTATTTGCTACTTGTTGGATTGTATTTATCTGAGATTAAAATAAAAATTTTTTTCTATGGTCTGTTAGCATTAATTTGCATGCAGACCTTTAAATGCTTGCATTCGTTTACCATTTGAAATTGTTTTCAGACGTTCCAAGTAAAAAAAAGTACCCTCTTCCTTAACCCTCTTTGTGTCATGATAAGATTTTAATATTTAAATTTCTATTAATTCTTAGGCTAAAATACCTTATTATATATGAGACTACACTTAACTGTCCTGGAAATTTTGTTAGGTTGCTTGAGGTCCACTAATAACTTAGTAGAAGCCAGAAAATCACACAATAACTTTTTGCAAATAAAAAATCCTACCAAGTTCTGCTATAGAGCAGTCCTTGAACCAATGAAAAGATGTCTACAGCAGAGCTTCATCCTTCGGCTGCTCATGTTTATGTCCTGCCTCTGCCTTTGGAAATTAGAATTTATGTAGAAGTGATTTTTGTATACAAAGAGGATTTGGAGGTCTCATCAACAATTCATGGGGTTTAAAGCTCAAAGTCAGTTTTCATATTTAAAAAATAATACTTTGCATAAAGCTCGAGGATATCTAGAGGTCAAATATTATGACAATCATTAAAATAATTGGATTTTTTTTTATTTGCTGGCTGCTCCAATACTTTACTTGCCAATACTAAAATTTAATTTTCTTAATTCTCTTTGTTTTTGTTTTTTTTTTTTTTATTATTTATTTTCCTTTATTGTTACCCTTAACAATCATACAGAAGATTTAGCAAATCATGGAATCTAAAGATTTTTATTTTATCGTCTCTTGAAGTTTTTCTTTACTTTTTAACCGAATTTTCCTTCCTGGCTGGCAATCTTTACTGCAGAAGAAAAAAAAGAAACGCGCAAATTCCCGCTGAGCTGTCGTCTTCTTTATTCTTTGTTCAAATTGTTTCTTTTATTTAAGTTTCCCTTCTTTCTAATATTATTTTATTACGGCATTTGTGGTCTAGTTTTTTTCCTGTCATAAGACTTGCAGGGCGAATTCTCTAAATGCGCATTGAAGCACTTGAAAGTGCACATTCCTGGCAAACGTTTTGTAAGTAAAAGCGCAGTAAGAAGAATACTAAAATTGTTCTTTTACGAACGACTTAATTTTGCCACAACAAGTAAAAAATATATTTAAGAAAAATATATAAAAACATTTAACATTTAATGAAGCGATACGGCTTCAAGATTGTAGCATGATAAAATTGGACGAACGAGATGTTTCTAAGGAAAATTATTTTGAAACAGTATGACTCATGAAGTCATACATATAAAAAAGTGATCCTCTGATCAGTTAATTAGAATCATATTTGTATACTTAAAAGCATATGCAATTCACGTACAGGCTTTCCAGGAAAGCTATGCAACATTTGCTGTTATATAAAATGTAAAGTCAGGCCAGCGGTTAGTGCGGGCATCAGAATTACTTGCTGAGCCTGTCTCTACGTGCACTTGTGCACTGTGTTAGTATGTGTTAGGTATTAGAAAGAAACACTTACCTTGAACAATTAATTTAGCATAACTGGACTCACGCGTGCTGACTATATTTTGAGCGATACACTTGTAGTTACCCTCGTCAATTGGTTCGACATTGCTTATCAATAAATTGCCACCATCAACAATGCGTATACGTGATGTCGATCCCCCATAAGATTTTGTCTTAAAATCATCCAACGGAACGCCATCCTGTGTATGCAACATGAAAGAATAAATATTGAAAAGGAGGTTGTAATAGATTGTAAAGCCAAGAGTAGCATACAAATTTTGGCTTGATAAATATTTACGAGGAACACGAGTGTGTCAGTGAGAAATTCACTTTGTTGCTGGAGTGAAACATTTTCTAATTGTGAAAATGTTGGAAAAAGTTCTAAATTTTATTGTTATTTAAAAACCAAAATAATCAGTAGACATGTAAATAAACAGTACTGAAAAATAATATCAAACCATGTTATGTTATATAAAAATTCTTACAAACCAATTGAGAATTATTAAAGCAAAAGCGCAGCAAATCTTATTGCAAACAACGGAGCACATTTTATTCGTAGTGAATGTCTTGAATGCTCTTTAATCCTCTTTTTCACCAATAAAGTAAAATTTGAATTCTTTTGCATAGGACAGCTAAACGACCCAGGCCTGCCTACAGGTCTCTACTCTCTCTCTCTCTCTCTACATTTTTTCACTACTCAGTTTAAAAAAAAAACAGTTCTTTTAAAATTAGAGACGGCAAATATTTTTGTTGAAAGGTTTTTAACATTCTTTCGCTCATTATGAGCGCATTCAAAACTTTTGGGAGTTAGAGGGTTAATAACCAATAATAATAAATTTGAAAAACTATTCCCCTTTCCTTTTTGATTTGAGTTAAACCCCCTTCAGCCAATAAAGAAATGGAAAGGAAAATAATTACATTTGGATTGATTGTCGGTGTTTCTTATTAACTTCCCGATTAATTTTAATTAGAAATTTCTTAAATCTCCAGTTGTTCTAAGAAAATATTTCGGTAAAGCTTTCCAGAAGGTCTGCACTAGGCATGCAGTGAAATAAAACCCACAATCATCAGTCCAACAGACTTGAGTTCATTTTCAGTTCTCAAGCAAGTAAGGAATTTTGGGAACTGTAAGAATGTAGCGACAGCAAATGGCCCAGGGCACTTGAGTCCACAGGAAGTAATACATCTGCAGGCCAAAAACACATGTTTCATACTGTATCCTTTTTAAGTATGAAAACGAGAAAACTGGCATGCTCGTCCAAAATGAGTAAGCTTAAGAGAAACCAAGATATAAAGCTAAGAGAATCTCCTTGAAAGAATCAATATATTACCAGATCATGTTCGACTAATGCTTTGCTCACTCTAATCTGGAATTCCGTAGTTATCCTGGCGAAGGCATTTTTAATGATCCGCAGAACAGCATTTCACTATAGTCATTTATTGCCTCATTTGCAAAGATAATTACAGAATTTGAGATCTTCAGTGATGATATCCAGGGATGGGCATCATGCTTATTACGCCACGTCTTGAGTTTTTTTTTTTTTTTTTGACAGCAAACACTTCAAATACTTCTTTGATGTATAAAAAACATTTTTGCAAAATTCAAGTCCAAATTTGCTTTACTTTGAATACAAGCCCTGTTTTTGTATGGTCTTCTGCCATGCAAGCGATTTTGTTACAAGGATCAGCTTATAAAGCTGCCACTAGGTTTCGTACGTAAAGTTTTTGTGGTATTTTTAACGTTTGTGACCATACAACAATTAGGTTTTGCTGTTACTTCGCTGGCTGTAGGTCTTATCTCGGTATCTGTGAAACGTTTTGGAAGTCTTTGACATGGCAAATTTCCGACCGCCAGCTTTTTGACATGGCGAAGTTATTTAAAATTTCTTTCGAAATGTCATCAGACTTAATTTTCCTGTTTACAAGCATGTCATTAACACGTTACTTTTAAAAAAGTAGTCTATAATTGCAACTCCAAAATTTCTTATCCTGTTTTTATGAGACTTTATAAAAAAGGATATGCCATACATAATGATGGGGGCTGATGATAATAACGCAAACGCTACAAATTTTAAGCACACGATTATCCGCTTGCAAACAGCAACAATATTTTCCTTCTTTTTCTGTGTAAGTCATTTTTAAGCTGCCTGAAATTGATTTCATCTTTTTTTTTTTTTTAATTCATATTAAAATTGCAACATTCCTTTTTATCGTACAAAGAATTTGTTTGCATTCTGTTTTAGTTCATTTTTCAGCTCTTCGTTGCCTCGACAAATAAATTTTGCATGACATTTTCATTTGAAAAACATGTTTTTTTTATGTTGTATTGCGTTTGTGTGTTAGTGTGAGTGTATGTGTGCATGTAAGAGCTTTTTGCTATTATTCCAAAATTACACCTGACAGCGTATGACTTGAATAGAATATTTTTCTGCAAGCGGTTTCTTTTTTTTTTATCCACAATAATATTTTTGAAAATATTTATTTATGCATGTCTGTGCAAGCATGTTAGGAAATGCAAAAATACAGAAAATATTAAATCAAATTTATGCTGCATTTACAATGTAAATCTTACATTTAAATGTATATGTGTTGCAAGAGCTTTTGGCTGAATGTGATGCTGAGCGAAATATTTTCTCTTTTAGTTCAAGTGCTTTTCGCTTTTTTTCGTGTTTTTGTGAATGCAAGCAAGTATTCGTGGCATATGATTATTAACAGTTAAGCGTATATCCATCCCTGCATATGTAGTCTTCAATATAAATGAGCTGCTAAACATGTGGGAATTTATTTTTAAACTTACATTTCAATCTTGAAGATTTCGTTATACAAAAAAGAAGAAAAAAAATTTTTTAAGCGAAAAGCCAAAGATGTGAAATATGAAACAACTGAGAATTCAAGTTTTTTCTTTTTTAAATTATTTCTCCTGGCAAGGAAAAAGATTGCACACAGCCATACAGGCATCTACATATGAGACTATACATATTCTTAACTCACCTTCATCCATATTAGCGTCGGCTCGGGTATACCTTTAGGTGGCCCACATTCCAACAATGCTGTTTCACCTTTTGCCACACGTGTATCCTTGGGCTGTGCGCGAAAATCATCTCTTAAAACTGAAATGAAAAGCAAAGAAAAGGCACATCACAATTTGAATCTGCACTTGTGTACATTCGCGTATCGCGTATCTGACTCATCCACAAAACTCGCTTCAGTGGCAAAAAGAACGACAAATGACAATTGAATAATCTTATGTAAGTGAAATGTATGCCAACATTTGTTTTGCTAAAGTATATTTGGAATACTTCCAAAAAGGATGGCATCAGCAATATCACTTAAGATGAAAATAAACAGCAGTTGGTTGGTTGGTTGTATTTGTTTTAGCGTTTTTCGAAGGCTAAAAGCAATTGGAAATGAAAAGGAGTTCTTGTGATTTTTAAAGTATTCTGGACAGAATTTAAAAAATTCCATCTCTTAAAACAGCGACGGTGATTGCGCGTATCCTTAGTTTGCAGTCCTTTTGTAGTTAATGGAAAAAAGCTAAAATATTATTTAAATACGTCAGTCATTTACAATTCGTTTTTCATAAATTTAAAGCCAATATCTTGCTGACAAACATTATAAAGCAAACAGCTGACTAGAGGTGTAAACAGAAAACAACTGGCATCTATCAAAGTAGAACACTCAATCGTAACTTGTAGTTGGCCATTTTTTATACTGTGCGTTGACAGAGACGTAGGAATTGGGAACAAGTTGATACCGTTGCAGGTCAAACTGCTGGCAGCTGTCAAAGTAGAGCCGATATGGCAAAAGTTGGCAGTTGATCAATTGTAATACTTTGCATTGACAGAGACGTAGCAATTGGGAACAAGTTGATACCGTTGCATGTAAAACTGCAGACAGCTGTCAGAGTAGAGCAGATATGACAAAAGTTGGCAGTTGAGCAATTTTAATATTTTGCTTTGACAGAGACGTAGCAATTTCAAACCAGTTGATACCGTTGCAGGTCAAACTGCTGGCAGCTGTCAAAGTAGAGCGGATATGACAAAAGTTGGCAGTTGATCAATTGTAATACTTTGCATTGACAGAGACGTAGCAATTGGGAACAAGTTGATACCGTTGCAGGTCAAACTGCTGGCAGCTGTCAAAGTAGAGCGGATATGACAAAAGTTGGCAGTTGATCAATTTTAATATTTTGCTTTGACAGAGACGTAGCAATTTCAAACCAGTTGATACCGTTGCATGTGAAACTACTGGCAGCTGTCAAAGTAGAGCCGATATGGCAAAAGTTGGCAGTTGATCAATTTTAATATGCTGCTTTAACAGAGACGTAGCAATTGCAAACCAGTTAATACCGTTGCATATGAAACTACTGGCAGCTGTCAAAGTAGAGCACATATGCCAAGAGTTGAAAGTTGATCAATTTTAATATGTTGCTTTGACAGAGACGTAGCAATTGCAAACCAGTTGATACCGTTGCATATGAAACTACTGGCAGCTGTCAAAGTAGAGCACATATGCCAAGAGTTGGAAGTTGAGCAATTTTAATATTTTGCTTTGACAGAGACGTAGCAATTGCAAACCAGTTGATACCGTTGCATATGAAACTACTGGCAGCTGTCAAAGTAGAGCACATATGCCAAGAGTTGGAAGTTGAGCAATTTTAATATTTTGCTTTGACAGAGACGTAGCAATTGCAAACAAGTTGAGACCGTTGCATGTGAAACTGCTGGCAGCTGTCAAAGTAGAGCACATATGCCAAGAGTTGGAAGATGATGAACTGTAATACTTTGCTTTGCCACAGACGCAGTAATCGCAACCAGCTGATACTACTACATATAAAATAACTGTTATCTGTCAAAGTAGACCACTTATGTCAAACGTTAGAAGTTCTATAATTATAATTCCTTGCGTTGGCAGAGATGTAGTTTTTGGAAGCAAACTAATACTCTTACATGTGTTTGAACTGAGTTGTCAGTGGAAAAAGTGAAGTATGAGAACGATAAGATTTTTAAGTTCACTTCACACAATTTCAGACAAAATAGCAAAAGTAGACCTCTTATTGGCACCCCATTTACAATAGTCGCATTTTCTTAAAGTAAAGCGGTAATTTTACTCCATTACTGATTTTTTTTTTTTTTTTTTTTTTAAGTTGTTAAAGTGTCCATCATTCTTATGGTGCTTCAACAGCCTTCACGTTCCGTGTCTCAACAACATGAACTGAAGCATGTGTGTGGATAGTGTGCCACAGACCATTCCGAATAAGAAGAAAGCTCTTGAAAAATGAAACGATACCAAAAAAAAAAAGAAATTAGTTTAAATTAATTTTAATAAATAATTTCATACATTCATTGCGCCTCCTTCCCAGCATGATGAATGCATAGCGATTGTTCTTCACACTTTCAATTGTTTCATTTCCCTCCTCCCAATTTCCAAACGAGTTGTTCTCTGTCATTTTATTTGCATTTGTTATGTGTTCGTCAAATCAATCATGACGATGTTAAAAATAAACCGAAATAGAAAACGAGGAAAAGTAATGGAAAGAAAATTGGGGTGAAAGTTTCGGCTGCCAATTGATGGACAGCCAACAAGCTTTGGTGGACAGTTTTATTTGTTATCGTGCAACAATCTGACAGATGGACTATTTATTATCATGTTGGCAATACATTTTATTGCATAAGTAACAAAACTAATGTTGAATGCAGATATGTTAATGTTGATTGACAAATGGGAATGGAGCAATTGCTCCGGGAAGATCTAATTCGAAATAAAATTCATATTTTTTCAATTGTTTTTAAAGCTTTTGCTAATTTATTTATTCATTTACGGGGTCTGAATAATACATCAGAGATTGGCGTGTATTGATGCAATTTCTCTCCCCTTTACTCACAAGTCTTAATACTGCCTGTATGTAACGTTCGTTTGTTTTTAGTTAAACTTGATTGTTTGGCCATGTACTCAAATAACTCACGAAAGCTCATTGGCATTCAAGTGTACTAAACTGTCCGTATGTATAAGTTTTCATGACTGTTTTATATTAATTTAAGTATCATAATATTTGTAATAATTAATTCGGAAATAATAATTTTCGAAGTAGTATAGAAAGCAGTTCCGAGAAGGAAGGATTGTTTTTAGTGGAATCACTACACGAAACAGTTGCTGACAAACGTGAACACTGGAAAGTCCTAAAGGGATTTTTTATACCTCCTCACCGTCAACAAAAAAAAAAAAAATCGGAAATAATAATAAATGTTGCAAACAGGTAAAAAAAAATGGAATATGTTGGCTGAAGGTAAAAAGTCCTTGGCAGGCCTAAAGAGGAACTTTGGTTTTATCTAAAAGTACAATCACATACATATATATCAAAATATTCGTCGTTTACAGACTTCAAATGTAATAATTTATTATTATTATTTTTTAAATTAAACTCTCTTAAAACCTGGTGCTACAAATTGGAATTTATGAAAAGTTTTTTCTTAGAAAAGTATTCAAAGTAATCATTTTGATTCGTTGTTGTTTTGATTCATATGAGTGATTTTCAAAAATGTGTGACCGGAAGTGTTATTATTTAATAAAGTTGGCAACACCATCCACACTTGTATAGCCAGAGGAATTGAAGGAAAGTATTAAGTACAGCTGATTGTAACATAATTTGTTTAGACAACACAGAGTTGCTTTTACACTGTTGACCGCATTGAGCTGCTATTCACCCCAATTACGGGTGAAAACTCTCTCATAGCGTAATGTCGCTCACGATATAAAGCTTTTCGTTTCTTCATTTATTTAATAAAGTTGGCAACACCATCCCAACTTATTGTGTAGCCAGAAGAATTGAAGGAAAATATCAAGTGCAGCTGATTGTAATTTATAATTTGCTTAGCCAACACAGAGTTGCTTTTACACTTTTGACCGCATTGAGCTGCTATTCACCCCAATTACGTATGAAACTCTTTCATAGCGTAATGTCGCTCGTGATATAAACTTTTTTCATAGAAGCTCTTCTTTTCTTCGTTTCTTTAATAAAGTAGGCAACACCATCAACCCTTCTTGCATATCCAGAAGAATTGAAGGAAAGTATTAAGTACAGCTGATTGTAACTTATAATTTGTTTAGGCAACACAGAGTTGCTTTTGCACTGTTGACCGCATTGAGCTGCTATTCACCCCAATTACGTATGAAAACTCTTTCATAGTGTAATGTCGCTCGTGATAAAAGTTCTTCCTTGCATTTCGATTTAGTCTTATTTAAATAGGCAGCGAAATTCTTCACTTCAAGTCTCGGCTAATAAGTTTTTATTTTCTTTTTGGACTGTTCCATTCGATTTAAATTTCTGAATTTAAAACAAAATTATCATGGAGCCGCCAAATAGTAAATGAATCTTTTTTTTTTTTTTTTTGGAATATATGAACTTTAAAATTATAAATGGTTTGGGCATTTTACACTATACACACATGTGTATAGAATTTATTAGTGAGTAAAATATTTCTCACAGTTCTTTGAATTTTTCTCCTTCTCTAAGTCTGGTTTTTAGATTCTATTTGTTAAGTGACATGAAATCTTCCTTAATAAATTATGTTCTATAATTGTTTTAATTTAAATAAAAGTAATTTTCTACTTGCAATATACGTGACTTTAATTTTTTGTCCAATTTTGTTGTTTTTTTTTTTCAAAATGTGTTTTTGTCGCATTAGAAAAAACTCTTTGGGAATTTTAATAAGGAGTACTCGGTACTCGTATAACTTGATATGCGAAGAGGTGTTGAAATGAAAATGTTCGGTTTGTTTAGCTTCCACGAAATTTAGTGCCCACGCTAATTAGGGAAAGAAGGTGCATAAAATTTATAATTATATTCGTAATAAAAAAAAAAACATTTATTTATTTATTTAAAAAAAAATTACTGCCTGTAATTGACTCTACAAATTCGGCGAGGCAAAGGGAAAGTGGTTTGTTTTTCTTGGGAAATAGAATGTGTGCTGAAATTGTAAATACGGTTTCTTTTAACATGAAATTTATATAAAAGTTTGGAAACCAAAGAAATCAGTAAAGGTGCGGTCACATTAGTAAATATTTAACCCTAGAATGTCATACTGATTTCTATAACGCACATGTTACAATACATTGTATCGACTACTGATATATTCAATATAATGCAAAGGATGATCTGCTTACGAAATATTTTCCACACTTGGATTGTTTAATTGCTTCTTATTTGTTTTAAAGAAATTAAACAAATAATGCTTAAAAAAATGTTCTACAGCACTCCTTCTATGCCATTAAAAAAAAAATACAAGTAAAAGAATTAAAAAAGGATAATAAGAAAACATAAAATTCAGTTAAAATTTTTCAACTTGAAACTGAAGAAAATGTATAATTTTTAGATGCATTGCAAAGAAGAGGGTCAGAGTTCAAACATAAAATTCAGTTAACATTTTTCAACTTGAAAATAAACCCCCCTTATGTATTACAACTATAATAAAACTAGTTGTAATTTTGCTGAGTAGTTGTCAGTTCGGTATTATGATTTACAACTAAACAAAACAATTACAACTAGTTAGTTTTCAGTTGTGTTGCAAAATTTTTGGCTATTATGGATTACAATCAATGTAATGATCTTACAACTGATGATTTTCAGTTGTCTTGTGGTTGTCTTGCCGCCGAATTTGCATCGAAATGGAGAAAAAATTGCAAGTTTAATATTTATGAAATATGGATACAAAAATTAATGCATAAATGATAACTGCTTGAATAGTTTTAATATAGGCGAATCGCATTGCCTCGAATAGTTGGTCGCATACAGTTTTTTATTTCATTTAGCAAATAGCAAAATGCATCTTTATTCAGGCGAAAATAGCTGATGAATCTGAATAATTAAGTTCATTTTTTTGTAATAAATGCTCTATTATGTTCAAAAAACATTTCTTAATTTGAGTATGTCAAATAGATCCACATTTATATACATTTTATATTATACTTTATTTATTTTTACTTATATTTTTCAATCGCAACGCCCTCTTGAAACGGCAATGAGTGACAAATTGGCTGTCAAATTTCCATTTAGTAAAGGAAAGGAACGAGTTAAATATAACGAGTAGGTTGAAGACTATACCAGTTTTGGTTGTAATACACAATAGCAAAATGAAGTTTAGTTGTGTTGTCTTGAAGTAGACTAGACTAAACTCGTTGTCAGTTCATAATCAGGGGGTAAATAAAATCTATAATTTTCGATGTTTCAATTTGCATTGCAAAGAAGAGGGGCAGAGTTCTATTACAGCTCCCCAGACTGGCTTTTTGGCGTAACTACTTTCATATTTCGATTCTTATTTTCATATTATTATTTTCGCGCACCGAATTTCTTACAGTAGTTACCTAAAACATCTCAGATATCTGCATTTCGAGAAGCGAAAAATGTAATTTCATGTATTCACTCCAAAATTTTTTTGAAGTTTTACTTCGTATATATTTTATGCCACATTCAAAATGCCTTAGAACTGAAACGTTAGTCATTTTCTGAGAATGTAGCCACGCCACCTTCCGTTTACTAATAAAACTCTAACGGCCGTCAGTCGTTATGGGCATATATTGAGCTCCGGAATAGAATCGGTAGAACAGTTTATGAGCAGAGAGATGTTGATCCTTTTTGATACCAGTGAAAACTAATATCCTTATGAAGGCAGATAAGTTGTTTCCCTTTACGGCTCTTTTGCAGCAACAAGTAAGTGGGATTTACGACTCCTTATCCCATAATTTCTCCACTGAACTATTTCAGGGACAATCATATTTTTCATAAACAGCGGAAAGCAAAGCAGAGGTTCAGTAATGTTCTTTCACTAACATATAGATCCTCTTACTCTCCATATACTACTTTACCTCTTTTTGATAGAACATGTATTTTTGTTTATTTTTTCTATGCAATATCGATTTTCCGAATGGTGCTATAATATACTGGACCTGCGAAAGAAAGTATTTAAAGCAACATCAGATTCATCTGAGTGGACTTATTGGTCTGCTGAACTTTCTGCTTCAACTTCTAGCTCATTATGTGAGGTATTGCTATTCACTAATTAAAAATATGAAGTTGGTCCGTCGTAATGGTCTAGTTCGATTTTGTTGAGTTAAACGAGTAAATACGAAGCCTAAAACTAACTGCATAAAAGTGAATTCTAAGTTTCTAAAAGTTACACAAATATCATTTGACATTGTCAATGTCATTTCGACGACGAGTAGAAAAAAAAAACATAATAAAGTTCCGTAGGCGAATTAATAATGCCCAACCTACTAAACAGCAGGTAGCAGGTTCGATTCCTGCCTAGACCTTGAATGTTTTGAAAGGACAAACGAAAGTTTTGCAATTTGCCTTAGACCAAAAAAAAAAAGACTTCAAACCAAAACATAGAAGAAAAATTTAGAAGCAAAACATGGGTTGTCCATTCCAACAAGTATGACATATAAGTATATTAACATTCCAGGGTTAATGAATTGAGTGCAGCCACTAAATATTAATGTAAAATTTTATTAGAGAACATTATGGGCAGATTTTATTCAAAAAAAAGTCTGTTACAATATAGGTTATCGTATAGTAAAATGTCATACGTTAAACATATTTGACAGTTGCCCCTTATCAGCTGTTATTTGAGGCTTCTCTTTATAAGTTAATCCTTTAAATGCAATGAATAATACAAGTATATAAAATTATAATCTTTAAGTGAGAAGAGAGAAGTGAGACGGCCTACTGGTTAGGAAGTTCATACAACGCTTTTCTTTAAGATTCTTAACAATTTTTTGTTTATTTTTTCCATTTCATTTTTCTGTTGCTCTAAAAATTTTATAATTTATATTGACATACTTGTTTTTTGACCATAAATTTAAAATAAAATTCAATTGTTTTACATTAAACAATAGTCGAACTGCTAGAAAAGTTTCTAGTCTTGTTATTGTATTTTGTTCTTTCATAGGAAAAATTTATTACCAAATAAATTCAATAGCCAGCCACTGAGTGTTCCTTTTCTTTGAACCGACTAAAGTTTTTAAAACATTTTGATAACAACAATAAGAAAAAAAAGGAAGAAAAAGAAACAGAAATTAAATAAATAAATAAATAGGAAATGAATGCAGTTGAAATAAAGTTGAAAAGTTTTGTTATAAAAATGTATTGAATTTGTAAATAAATATTTCCTAACGAGCTGATTTATTTTATTCTTCTTCTTTCTGCATTTTCAAGTAACGAGGAATACACTCAACCGGAAGTAGCACTTCGCTGCCAGAGATGACAAAGTTTAAAAAAGATTAAGTCATATTTTTATGCCCAAATGATTTTATTCCAAAAAAAAAATATATATATATATAAAAAAAAAATTTTAAACTTTGTGTTTAAATAATTGTAAAATGTTTAAAACTTTCCTAGAAAGCAAGAAATGAAGTTGAAGCTTTAATTATATTAATTATTAATAATTATTCATTTCCGGTGCTAATTAAAAGCTTTTATTGCAAGTCGAAGAAGCATTTTCAAAGTGTTTTAAACGCAAGCCGGCTAAAGAATAGCCAGCATAACGAAGATATCCTAATTTTCATAAGTAAAAGGCTTTAAAGCTTGCCTTCAAAGCTTTTTGCTAGAAAGTTAATGATTAAAAATTAATATATAATTTAAAAAGGCAACGCAAAGAAATCTACTACCAACACATGCACACTTTTAGCTCTGTGTTATCAACAAAACGACCGCCCGCAATGTTATCAATCAGTTCACGAAAAGCAGCAACAACTTACAACACAGAAGATGTTGCTTATTTTTTTATTTTTTTTTTTTTTGTATTGATTTACAATGCTTTCTTTAAATGGAAATTCTTTAGAGAAGACACTTAACCCATCAAAGTAACAGAAAATTTTATTAAATAGGATGGGGGGAAAAAGGCAAGTGTAGGAAGTCATAAAAAATGCAGCAGTCGAACATCGGAATATGTAGTCTCATCCCACACAGCAAACACAAACAAACGTAAATGCTCATTAATCTAGTCTGAAACACTTGAAAGAGGTATAAATAGTTCAAAGTAGAAATTGACGGATAGACAGACGAGAGAAATAGTAAACATTTTAAACTAAAGATATCATTGACGCAAAGTAACACTTCCAACGCAATTATCGTCAACACATTGTTGTTCAATATTTTACTGGATACTGATCATGATGAGAATATGGGGAATAGTTTTACGATTAGGAGGAAGAATGTGTAATTTCTCACGAAAAGTTAGAAGTTAGAGATATCGTGGTGCCCGCAGTTTTTTCTACTACACACAAGCTGTCCCTTGTCTCTCACTGCACACAAGCTGTCCTGTGCAAGGCGATAACATAAAATAGAAGACGCCAATAAATAGTGTTAATTATCTTTTGATAAGCCCGAACGGTTTCATTAGCATTAGCAAGTGATGCCCACACTGAAGCCAGTTGATTTTAGGCACAAACTTGATTATTGTGAGTTGCCTTTTCTTCTCTGCCTTTACCACTCTGTTTGCTGTCTTATCTCATATGCTTATCCCTATTGTCGCCGTCTGCTTTGGTGTTCTCCTTCTATTGCGTAGAGGTATCATAAAAGCCACTACAAATTGGAAGTTAAGTTTAAGGAATGCCTCTTAACCTGATAATTTATCCTGCGAAAGTAGAGTGTTTTCACGGGAAACTTTCACGTCTTAACAGAAATCGAACTGCCTTCGCCATCTACATATATTTGAAGTCAAAGTTAACAGATTTCTCCGTCGAGAAACCATGAGCCGCTGGGAAATTTGCTAGCACTCGGAATCGAAATGTATACTTTGATAGTCGCTCACATACTTAAGTAGAACTACATATGGAGTCAAAGTGAAAAGATTCCTGTGTCGAGAAACCATGAGCTCCTGGGAATGTTAGTCATACTCAAGGTCGAAATGTATACTTTGACAGGCGATAAACCTTTACGTTCACATACTTAATTAAAACAGCCTCTACATCGAGATATGAAGTCAAAGTTAACGGATTGTTCCGTGGAGAAAGCAGTTCTCCCTGGGAAAGTTGGTTGTACTCTGAGTCGAAATGTATCCTCTGACAGTCGTTCACATACTTAAGTAGAACAGCCTTCTACATCTGTAATGGAGTCAAAGTTAACAGATTGCTCCGCCGAGAAACCCTTAGCCTCTGGGAATGTAAGTCGTACTCAAAGTCGAAATGTATCGTTTGACAGTGTGGTCCGGCTCGAAGTACCAAATGTTTATGAGGGTTTCCTAACGTACGCACACACCAGACATGCTCGTACTAGAAGAGTTAGTTCCTTTCTTGGTATATATTCAATCGAACAGCCGACTTCGTGATGATTGTAATGCCACAGTGAATGTTTTTCTTTCAAAGTGGCATTAAAGCCGGATTAAATTGGAGAGAGAACCTTCAGCGAAAAGTTCGTAGCAGCTAAATCGGGAATGCATCGAGGCTAGATCACTTTGTCAGGGGAAAGCTCGCCTACTCCTCATAGCGACATATTGATGGGCCCATCCTGCTGACAGCCGAATTCGTAATGGTTGTAATGCCATAGTGAATGTTTTTCTATCAAAGTGACATTAAAGCCGGATTAAATTGGAGAGAGAACCTTCAGCGAAAAGTTCGTAGCAGCTAAATCGGGAATGCATCGAGGCTAGATCACTTTGTCAGGGGAAAGCTCGCCTACTCCTCATAGCAACGTATTAGTAGGCCGATCCTGCTGACAGCATGCTTCTTTTGTTATCCATAATGGGTAAAGCTAACATTTCCGCATAAGACTTTGAAATTAACCACACGTTGTGCGCACACAGTCACTTTTTGTACCATAAATGGCTTCGTTTGTCTGTGATCGGCAGATTTACTTATTTTCATATCCATTCACTTGAAATGATCTTAAGCCTCAAGTAAAATATTGTTAAGCAGCGAGAAGCGATATAAAGAGAAACTTTTGACTGTCATGCATGTTGGTCACACACTGCTTTACACTATCCTCGTTTTCAAAATTTCGACTCTTATCCAGGCTTTTTTTTAATTCCGACCAAAAATTGGATTTTATATGGAATCAAATTTAGAAAAGTGTGAAAAGTGCGCTGTAGTAATGATCTATACTTATTTCAGGTACTTGCCAAGTTGCAAAGTTTACACTATTCTCGTTTTCTGCCTTTCCCGACAACATTATCTGACTCATTTTCGATTAAGAGACCAAATGGCCAAGTCCAAGCGAAATGCATCATATTAACTGAATTTATTTTCAAAAGCCGGTCTTTACGAGTTGCCATGCTCAGTTAATAATTTAAAAGTTACTTTTGGAAGTTCTCTTATTAAAAAAAAAATAGAGGCCATCAAACACAGGGTGCCCAAAATGACTCTTAAAGGCCCTCCATCAGGCCAGAGTACAAGTAAAAGCAGAGTAAAAAAGCACAAGCGTGCATATCGAAAATATTATTAATTACATCCTGATTTAGAATAAGACGAGGCTCTAATTTTTGATTTTATTATTTGCTTCCTAAACTGCTCCTCATCAATTCTAAGTTAGCAATTGATGGATACACTTTAAAGCGTAAAAATAGAATTCGTAGCAATAAATTACACAAGAATTTCCCTGCCTCTTCTTGCAATATCGTGACGAATATTGAATTGAAGAATGACATGATTTATCGCTTGAAAGCTGTAAATGTCATAGCGAGAAGGCATTCTCGCTCGCTCCCCACACATTCAAGTTATTCTATTCCAATTTGTTAGAAACTTCATGTCAAAAGCGTAATACAATTAACATGACGCGTTAAGTAAATATTTTGAATGAAGTATTTGAAATGTCTTTTCGCTGCTCGAACGCGCCAAAGGAATGCGTTATAAAATAAATATGGCGATGGAAAGCCATTCACTTAAGAATATTCTCTATTGCCGTTTTATTAAGAAACATGAAGTTAATAAAAGATTTATGAGAACATTTCAATATGTTTTAATGTACGTGACAATAAAAGTGTTAAATGCAAATGTTGCCACAAGTTGCACTTTCAGTTTGTTTCTTTAAAAAAGTGTTAATTTTGCGCCAACACTTGTTAATGTGCTAAAAACTCAGTGCACTTTTTATTTTCTTTTCCAGCTGCACTGCACTCCACTCACTGACTTTTAATTATTTTAAAGCTCTTTTCATGTTTATTTTCTTGCTTACCCGCAATTTGCAGTGTGGCGTGTCTGCTTACAGCTTTGCCGACATGATTTTTGGCCACACACCAATAGACACCGCTGTCTTGTTCCTTTTTACTTTGCATGGTGCGATAGAAGAACAGGGCTCCATCTTTAAATAAAACGCGATGTGTTTTTTTATCATTCGTGTTCACCGGTTCGCCATCCTAAAAAGAAAAGTAAAAGATGAAAAACTGAACATTTAAAATAAAAATTTTGTATGAACTACTCGTAGAAGCAGACACTCGTATTAAGTACTTCAAAAAAAAAAAAAAAAAAAAAAAAAAAAAAAAAAAAAAAAAAAAAAAAAAAAAAAAAAAAAAAAAAAAAAAAAAAAAAAAAATAATAATAATTGGAATTTTATCGTTGCCAATTCAAGAACTTCGAACCAAACTGGCTATCGTTGGCCTCGACTAGAAAGGCCCTAACTTGTATGTATGGCTGAAATCACATTGAAATCACTTAAAAAGTCTATTGCAAAAGAAAAAAAAAAAAAAAAAAAAATTGCCAGTTAGGGCCTTTTATCTTGAGACCAAAGACATGGATATACATATCTTTTAAAATATTGTTATCATCGATATTTTGCACTTTCTTCATGAATTATTAAATTTAATTAATTTATTTATTTTTTTATTTTTTATATTGAAAAAAAAAAATGCGAGTTAGGGCCTTTTAACTTGAGACCAAAGACATGGATATACGTATCTTTTAAAATATTGTTATCATTGATATTTTGCACTTTCTTCAGGAATTATTAAATTTAATTAATTTATTTATTTTTTTATTTTTTATATTGAAAAAAAAAAATGCGAGTTAGGGCCTTTTAACTTGAGACCAAAGACATGACTATACATATCTTTTAAAATATTGTTATCATCGATATTTTGCACTTTCTTCAGGAATTATTAAATTTAATTTATTTATTTATTTTTTTATTCACTTTTTTTTAATTTAAATCCAATAGTTATTCAAGATTTATTTTACTTTTTTTTATTTTAGTATTATTTATTTTTATTTTTTAAAAAAAATTTTTTTCTTATAATAAAAAAAAGCATTTTTTTTTTTTTGAAAAATAGTAGTGCGAAAACGTTGAAAATCCAATTATTTTTTATTATTATATTACAAAAAAAAAATTTCTTTAATAATGACTAAATAAAAATAGATTTGAAATTTAAATTATTATATTTAAATTATTAATGAAATAAAATTTAATATGTCCAGAAAAAGTTACCTGACCCGTAGCGCTATAAAAAGACTGGAAACTAAAAAACCCTTTTTCTTTTTTTTAAAAATAAAGAGTTTTAAAACTGGGAAAAATTAAATAAGGACTTTATCCTTAAAGGTAATTTAAGGAAATGTATTATTATCCTGACCGTTCCTCCAATTTATACTTATTTCCGGTTAAGCTTACATTTCGTTGGTTCCAAACCAAACTCAAAAAATATAAAAAGGAAAAATAATTTTTTTTACGGTGTAGATTCAGAATACTTTTTAAAATTCTTTCTCTGACTATCTGTTTCATAATTCTCAAGTGGTTCCTTAAAAAAATTAATTCATGCCAAAAGTACTTCACTCATGTGTTTTTTTTCGATAAAATGGTAGTTTTTCTAAAATATGCCGCTAGTAAATAGTACCACCTTTTTAGATTTAATGTAGGAAAAGATATTGTTCAGAATAAATTATTTAATTTACTTCATTTAAATAAATTTTTTTCTAGCAGGCACTTTTCTGAAATACATGATTTTAAGAATCTTAAATATTAAAGATGAAATCTTCATGAAAAATTAAAATAAAATTAAATAAATAATTCATTGCATTATTTATTTGGAGATTTAATTAATTATTTTTTATTAAAAGCCATACACTTTGAAAAACTCATTATTTAAAATTCCTTAATTTTTTAATTCCCTAGTTTTGAACTTAAATTCCTCTGACGATTGTAAGATGCGAAAATAAATTCAAGGGACTGTACTGAAAATGATTATATGAACTTATAGGAATGTTTTACATACTGATTGCAACTCTGTTTATTTTGTTAAATTTTTTTCTCTTGTGGCAACAGTGCCCTCTTTATTTAAAGCCCTGATGCATTCTCCTACACATTCATACGTTATGTTAAATGTGGCAACTCTACTGACCAAAAAATCTCAAATTTTTATGACCAGATTTTCATTTACGATCAGAGTTGTATTTATTACAACCAGCAAAGTAAAATTTCATTGCATGATTTTTGTATGACAGAATGGCACCACCAACATCATTTTGATGCGATTTTTTTTAAAAGAAAAATCCGATTTTTGTATAAATGAATCCTACGACTGTGTAGGATTGTGAAACATGTCCTTTAATAACCAATTTATATTTCGTTTTCTGTTCTCATGACTTTTGCGGGAGATCGTACCGCTTGACTTCCCCCCAAAAAAAAAAGGAAAACATATTTATAATTCCTCTTTTCTACCGGCATGCGGGTGCAGCAAAAGTTTCATAATGTGAACAAGCTCTAAATTCAATCATTTCATATAGAGAATTTAATTAAGTTAAATATCTTACCTTAAACCACTCAATAGTTGGCTCAGGTTTGCCCTCAACTTTGCAATTCAATGTAGCAGGTTCATTCTTCTTCACTACCAAATCTGTTGGGTGCTCAATAATGCGCGGCGACTGATACTGAGCTAAAAATAGAAAAATTAATCAAATTTTTTATTTAAAGTCTTTAAAATATTTTGTTATAAATTAAAAAAAATATTTTTAGAAGTAAATTAAATGTAAGTGAATAACGAGCAGCCTCCTTTACGATATTTTTCCATCACGACTACCATCAATTAAATTAAATTATTTTAAATAATCGCAAATATCTGGAAAGGCAAAACTGAATGTTGCAGTACATTTTAATTGAATATAAGCGCCGCAAAAATATTGCCCAAAATGCTTTAGAGTGCTTTATAAACATTTTTCCTGTAGATATAAATTAATAATAGAGATTTTATGCACATCATAACCCAAATAATATGCAAATATTTAAGCTCATTAAAAATGAAAATCACGTTCGTGTGACAACGATAAAAGACGTGCAGTCAGACGTACGCACACATACTTTGCATTTGCTCTAGTGGTAGTAATTAGTATACATATAAAGGATAATTTCTTAACATTTGGATTTTTTGGGTTGGGCAGCTGTTTCTGCCTCTCTTTTAGACAGATACTATATACAAGATACAATGTTTGGATATGCAAACCATATGCTATATACGGCTATCTTGATTATTTAATGTATATCAGCCATCTTGAGTTCTAAGCTTTCAAAATGAAGATGTAAAAAGCTGTATTGATATGGCAAGGAGTATAAGCAGTATATTATATATAATAGAATAGAATATAATATAATATAATATAATATAATATAATATAATATAATATAATATAATATAATATAATATAATATAATATAATATAATATAATATAATATAATATAATATAATATAATATAATATAATATAATATAATATAATATAATATAATATAATATAATATAATATAATATAATATAATATAATATAATATAATATAATATAATATAATATAATTTAATATAATATAATATAATATAATATAATACAATATAATATAATATAATTTAATATAATATAATATAATATAATATAATATAATATAATATAATATAATATAATATAATATAATATAATATAATATAATATAATATAATATAATATAATATAATATAATATAATATAATATAATATAATATAATATAATATAATATAATATAATATAATATAATATAATATAATATAATATAATATAATATAATATAATATAATATAATATAATATAATATAATATAATATAATATAATATAATATAATATAATATAATATAATATAATATAATATAATATAATATAATATAATATAATATAATATAATATAATATAATATAATATAATATAATATAATATAATATAATATAATATAATAAAATATAATATAATATAATATATAATATAATATAATATAATATAATATAATATAATATAATATAATATAATATAATATAATATAATATAATATAATATAATATAATATATAATATAATATAATATAATATATAATATAATATAATATAGTATAATATAATATAATATAATATAATATAATATAATATAATATAATATAATATAATATAATATAATATAATATAATATAATATAATATAATATAATATAATATAATATAATATAATATAATATAATATAATATAATATAATATAATATAATATAATATAATATAATATAATAAAATATAATATAATATAATATATAATATAATATAATATAATATAATATAATATAATATAATATATAATATAATATAATATAATATAATATAATATAATATATAATATAATATAATATAATATAATATAATATAATATAATATAATATAATATATAATATAATATAATATAATATAATATAATACAATATAATATAATATAATTTAATATAATATAATATAATATAATACAATATAATATAATATAATTTAATATAATATAATATAATATAATATAATATAATATAATATATAATATAATATAATATAATATAATATAATACAATATAATATAATATAATTTAATATAATATAATATAATATAATACAATATAATATAATATAATATAATTTAATATAATATAATATAATATAATATAATATAATATAATATAATATAATATAATATAATATAATATAATATAATATAATATAATATAATATAATATAATATAATATAATATAATATAATATAATATAATATAATATAATATAATATAATATAATATAATATAATATAATATAATATAATATAATATAATATAATATAATATAATATAATATAATATAATATAATATAATATAATATAATATAATATAATATAATATAATATAATATAATATAATATAATATAATATAATATAATATAATATAATATAATATAATATAATATATAATATAATATAATATAATATATAATATAATATAATATATAATATAATATAATATAGTATAATATAATATAATATAATATAATATAATATAATATAATATAATATAATATAATATAATATAATATAATATAATATAATATAATATAATATAATATAATATAATATAATATAATATAATATAATATAATATAATATAATATAATATAATATAATATAATATAATATAATATAATATAATATAATATAATATAATATAATATAATATAATATAATATAATATAATATAATATAATATAATATAATATAATATAATATAATATAATATAATATAATATAATATAATATAATATAATATAATATAATATAATATAATATAATATAATATAATATAATATAATATAATATAATATAATATAATATAATATAATATAATATAATATAATATAATATAATATAATAAAATATAATATAATATATAATATAATATAATATAATATAATATAATATAATATAATATAATATAATATAATATAATATATAATATAATATAATATAATATATAATATAATATAATATAGTATAATATAATATAGTATAATATAATATAATATAATATAATATAATATAATATAATATAATATAATATAATATAATATAATATAATATAATATAATATAATATATAATATAATATAATATAATATAATATAATATAATATAATATAATATAATATAATATAATATATAATATAATATAATATAATATAATATAATATAATATAATATAATATAATATATAATATAATATAATATAATATATAATATAATATAATATAGTATAATATAATATAATATAATATAATATAATATAATATAATATAATATAATATAATATAATATAATATAATATAATATAATATAATATAATATAATATAATATAATATAATATAATATAATATAATATAATATAATATAATATAATATAATATAATATAATATAATATAATATAATATAATATAATATAATATAATATAATATAATATAATATAATATAATATAATATAATATAATATAATATAATATAATATAATATAATATAATATAATATAATATAATATAATATAATATAATATAATATAATATAATATAATATAATATAATATAATATAATATAATATAATATAATATAATATAATATATAATATAATATAATATAATATAATATAATATAATATAATATATAATATAATATAATATAATATAATATAATATAATATATAATATAATATAATATAATATAATATAATATAATACAATATAATATAATATAATTTAATATAATATAATATAATATAATACAATATAATATAATATAATTTAATATAATATAATATAATATAATATAATATAATATAATATAATATAATATAATATAATATAATATAATATAATATAATATAATATAATATAATATAATATAATATAATATAATATAATATAATATAATATAATATAATATAATATAATATAATATAATATAATATAATATAATATAATATAATATAATATAATATAATATAATATAATATAATATAATATAATATAATATAATATAATATAATATAATAAAATATAATATAATATAATATATAATATAATATAATATAATATAATATAATATAATATAATATAATATAATATAATATAATATAATATAATATAATATAATATAATATATAATATAATATAATATAATATATAATATAATATAATATAGTATAATATAATATAATATAATATAATATAATATAATATAATATAATATAATATAATATAATATAATATAATATAATATAATATAATATAATATAATATAATATAATATAATATAATATAATATAATATAATATAATATAATATAATATAATATAATATAATATAATATAATATAATATAATATAATATAATATAATATAATATAATATAATATAATATAATATAATATAATATAATATAATATAATATAATATAATATAATATAATATAATATAATATAATATAATATAATATAATATAATATAATATAATATAATATAATATAATATAATATAATATAATATAATATAATATAATATAATATAATATAATATAATATAATATAATATAATAAAATATAATATAATATATAATATAATATAATATAATATAATATAATATAATATAATATAATATAATATAATATATAATATAATATAATATAATATATAATATAATATAATATAGTATAATATAATATAATATAATATAATATAATATAATATAATATAATATAATATAATATAATATAATATAATATAATATAATATAATATAATATATAATATAATATAATATAATATAATATAATATAATATAATATAATATAATATATAATATAATATAATATAATATAATATAATATAATATAATATAATATAATATATAATATAATATAATATAATATATAATATAATATAATATAGTATAATATAATATAATATAATATAATATAATATAATATAATATAATATAATATAATATAATATAATATATAATATAATATAATATAATATATAATATAATATAATATAATATAATGTAATATAATATAATATAATATAATATAATAAAATATAATATAATATAATATATAATATAATATAATATAATATAATATAATATAATATAATATAATATAATATAATATAATATAATATAATAAAATATAATATAATATAATATATAATATAATATAATATAATATAATATAATATAATATAATATAATATAATATAATATAATATATAATATAATATAATATAATATATAATATAATATAATATAATATAGTATAATATAATATAATATAATATAATATAATATAATATAATATAATATAATATATAATATAATATAATATAATATAATATAATATAATATATAATATAATATAATATAATATAATATAATATAATATAATATATAATATAATATAATATAATATAATATAATACAATATAATATAATATAATTTAATATAATATTATATAATATAATACAATATAATATAATATAATTTAATATAATATAATATAATATAATATAATATAATATAATATAATATAATATAATATAATATAATATAATATAATATAATATAATATAATATAATATAATATAATATAATATAATATAATATAATATAATATAATATAATATAATATAATATAATATAATATAATATAATATAATATAATATAATATAATATAATATAATATAATATAATATAATATAATATAATACAATATAATATAATATAATTTAATATAATATAATATAATATAATATAATATAATATAATATAATATAATATAATATAATATAATATAATATAATATAATATAATATAATATAATATAATATAATATAATATAATATAATATAATATAATATAATATAATATAATATAATATAATATAATATAATATAATATAATATAATATAATATAATATAATATAATATAATATAATATAATATAATATAATATAATATAATATAATATAATATAATATAATATAATATAATATAATATAATATAATATAATATAATATAATATAATATAATATAATATAATATAATATAATATAATATAATATAATATAATATAATATAATATAAAATAATATAATATAATATAATATAATATAATATAATATAATATAATATAATATAATAAAATATAATATAATAAAATATAATAAAATATAATATAATAAAATATAATATAATAAAATATAATATAATATAATATAATATAATATAATATAATATAATATAATATAATATAATATAATATAATATAATATAATATAATATAATATAATATAATATAATATAATATAATATAATATAATATAATATAATATAATATAATATAATATAATATAATATAATATAATATAATATAATATAATATAATATAATATAATATAATATAATATAATTTAATATAATATAATATAATATAATATAATACAATATAATATAATATAATATAATATAATATAATATAATATAACATAATATAATATAATATAAATTCATTTTTAGAAAACATCCCATGCGCTGTTTTTTTCGCCGTACGTATAAATTGTATGAAACTGGTATAGAATTTCACCCCCTTTTTTGAAATTTTTTCACTGCATCGAAACCATTCTTCCTCGGCGGATGAAGGTGGCCCATAAGCCAACTGATAAGGCTATTACACTGCTTTTATAGAATATCTGAAAGATGGTTTTTACCTTTTTTAGAAGCCTTTGAAAATATGGGTTTGTGCAAATACACGTGACTTCTGGGAGGAATATGTGTGAGAGGGCAACATATCTCTCAAATATTAAAGCGATTGTTATATAAAATACAGGCCTGTAATCGGCTGGAAGTTCAAGCTACGCTACTTAGACTGTTGTCTTACGAAGCTTTACTTATTCATATTCAAATATAAGAGACAGCAATGGTTGCCTACATATCGAAATTTATTGTTACACTACCAAGTTGTTGTCGCAACTCTGCAACGAATACTTTCCTGTTGTTTTCTCAGCAATGCTATTACTTTTATGCCTAAAAGTAGACTGCATAAAATAGTATTTTTTTTTAATTTGCGATTAACATTTAGCGGAATGTCTTTAAAAGATAAGCTACTAGTTTGTTCAGTTGCCAGGGAGATCCGTATCTCAATATCCTGGTTCATGACCAAATCAAGATGGATTGTATGATTGTATATAGTCCGCCTGCGTTGACGGTGTAAACGCTTTCCACTAAACATAGTTGAAAGTATTTAAACTTAAAAGCCAAACACGTAAAAAATCCCCTCAATACTTTAACGAGAATCAGTTAAAAATGAAGCGAGAAATATGAAAATAATAACAATTATTGATAAGCATGTTAAGCAAATTATTACAACTACATGAATACTGCCACCTTCATCATCAGCCAATGCAAAGCACCGAAACTCAGCTATTTTTGGCATTGTTATAGTCATTGTCATGACGGCAACCACGATTTGAATGTCATCATTAGGCGAGTTAACGCAAGCATGTTTGCATATACAGTTGAAAGTCGATTATACGGCCACTAGTAGTTGTATAAAAAATGCAATTGACAGTGAGGTATAAAATTCTTAATCTTCAGTAAATAATTAAAATATTATGAATTAAAGTTGAGAATCTTTGAGACTGCTTATTATATACAGCAGATTCTATTTAGAACAACTATCGCTTATAATCTTATTAGCGATAAATCTAATATTAAAACCAAAACTTTTTGAGGCTGCCAAAAATGGTAAATAATATCATGGCAATTTGGCATGCATATATATTGTAAGCAAATGAACTGAAATTTCTAGCGCTGACTTGCTTCAATACAACTCTGATATAAAACCAAAAACGTAATCAAATGTCAGAATCCTTAAAAATTAGTGATATTAGCGATATACACAGTTAACAAGTATAGTTAGTGGCCACAAGCGAGATATACGGTATGCCAGTGCTGGGAAATTGAAAGAACAAACTACATTTGTTGCGGGCCTTAGGCCTTAACCTTTTCTCAAGTGTGTATGAAATTTTAATCAGTAAAAAGTTTACGATATTCAGGCTTTGCATTAAAGTATGATAGTCTGTCTTCGCCTCTTAGCATTGCTTTAACCATAAAGCAATATATATTATATATATTAAATTTAATTATAACTGCAGGAAATGGGAATCGAAATAAAGATCTTGGCTATTTGTGGGTGACGAACTTGCTTATCCTTTCTAGCCTTTTTTGCTTGATTTTTTACTTGAGTTACACTTTCCAAAATTATGTTTTGAATATAAAATAAAACTGTATATAAAAGAAAAGCTAGAAGCAGCTGAGTACGAGTTGTATTTTCTCATGGTTTTGGGGGGCTTGGTGAAAAACCTTATAATTTATATAGAAATGAAAATGGCAAGGATCTGTTTATAAGGATGCCAAAACAAGACAGGTATATAAGCCAGCTAAAATCAGTGACAGATACGATCCGGTTAATAGATGTAGTCCCTTGATTTGGGCCGCGTAATCGAGGTTCCACTGTACTTTCATACCTATTCATACTTATTCCATGCAATATGTGAAATGTGAACACGATTTTTGTTATGATAATAAGCCACCACAGCCAACTGCTAATAAACGAATTTAGCCATACAACCAATCCAAACTTTCAGCCAGTCATCACTATTACAATGCCACATTTATGCTGCATGCTCAGCAAGAGCCACATCTATACCACATACGCTTTCCTATGAACTGCTCATTTATGCTTCCACGATATTTGTCTTTTGCACATTGTGTCTCACATCATCTTACAATGTGTTTCCCTCGACGCAAAATACTGAATAGAAATATCATCCTGTACAAATTGATCATTAAATATGTTAAATAGGATACCAAATATTTGCAGGATTAATGCGATAAACAAAGCAAATAGAAAAATAATAGGAGAACATCAACTGTAAACGGCGAGCATAGGAAGGTTCAGTATTACTTTTTTGCTTGCAACAGAAGCGAGGCATCCGATTTAATAGTTCGATAATAGTTTATTAGAGGTTTAGTGTTATCTTTTGGGAAATAGTTTTTTTTTTTGGTTAAGCCACTCGTAAATATACATTAAAGGATTTACGAGGTTCCAAAGTAATTTGCTGCTGCTTTAACTCGAGAGAAAAGGTGACTACCACACACATCCCACCATGATTTGTAATCAGCAGCTGAGTTCTGTAGCCCAAAAGAAGATTTAACAATTTACTTATTTACTTAATGGGCAGCAAAACACCTTGCGGAAATATTTAATGAAATATTTAATAACAATACTTGTTGTACTTTGTTTACTTCGCGTTGCTAAGTTTAGACGCCATACTTTGTAAAAGATGTTATTAACTGGCCTTTTAAGGTTTTTTTTTCTGTTTCCTTTAAATACAAATAATTCCAATTTTCTACAAAAATGTTTAAAGGAACGTAAATCATTTATAGCGCTCCTCATAAATACTTAAAAAAAAACCCTGCTAAGCAAATGCACCTTAAAGGATTGATGATGGGGTCTCTTGGTTTACTGTCTAGTTAATATTTATGCATTCTATCACAATGGCTAAAGGCAACCAGCGATAATAATGTTGATGACGACAATGATGGTTGTTAAATGCAAGTTAAGACATTGTAGTTGATGTTTCTTTTATGTTGCTGTAGTTGTTCTTCTTAATGTTGCTTTCCTTGTTAAACAGACAAACAATTTAAACGTTAAAGTTGTTGTTAACTTCTTGCCATGAGATTGCCTGACTGACTGCCAGCCTGGCTAACTGGCTGGCTGGATGGCTCGTTAGTTGGTTAAGCCAACTTGACTAACATGTCTATTTCTAAGTCCTGACAATCATGCATCTGTTTGCTTTTGTCTGTCCCAACGTCCGTCTAAATGTGCGCCTGTATGCACTTGTGTATTCAAATGTTATTCATGTTGTCGTTTGTTGAAGTTTTTATGTCATTTCATGTTTGCTTTTTGCATAAAATTTTAAATTAGCATATAAAAAAGTTTTTCATTTTATTATAAATGTTTTCTCCTTTTTTCGCCTCTTTTCCTTTTTCTCGATATTTCAGGCAAAAAACAACACACTGGCAACATGGTAATTACAGTGCACACATACGCATATCATATGAGTAAATTACAACAGAAATTACAAAAAAAAAAAATATTAAAAAAAATTTATATAACAAAAATTAAAACTCCGCCGGTTCAACTTAAAAGAGCAACCAACGTCTGGTCTACATGATTCTTAAGAGAGGCTTAAAAGGCCCCCTATTTCTAAGTTTTTTTCTAAATAATTTTACTTTTTTTAACACCTTTAAAATTTTAAAATATTTAAAATCGTAAGTTTTATTTTTATAAATTTATTTATATTTTATGTAAAATATATTTTTAAACTTTGAAGATCTTTACAAGAAAAACTTATTGAAATATTTTGTTATTTTCTTATACTTCTAGAGCCTTGTAGATGTTTACACCATGCTACAAAAGTCATGCCAATGTAATCAAAAAATATGGATGTCAGGTATGTGAAAAAATATATTTTTTTCTTAAATTAAGTATTTGCTTTTCAAAAAAACTTTAATTTGTCATTTTTTGAAATCTTTGAAAAATATTTTTTAAAACGAATTAATGCCAATGAACTCTGGTTTTTTGCCTTCTATTTATAACGCCCCTGGTTGTTTGGTGACTATAAAATGTACCAGTTAAATCAGGCAAAGATAGTTTTATTTGGGGCTAAAGTATAAGAAAAATTAGATCAAACCATACAAAATACACCATACAATCCCATATGGTTTTCTGCACTGTTGTATTTTGGTTAGAGTTGATTTCATGTTCTAAATACAACTGTCTTGATTGTAGAATATAATAACGAAAGTTTCCCTGAATGTAAAATGGAGCTATTAACGACTTAACCCGATAGATGAGAGGCAGATGATTAAATACAAGTCTCTTATTGTAGAATAATTCATTATAAAGAGTTCACTGTAGATATAATGTCGATACCACAAAATCCCAAATTTATGCAAATTCATGCATTATTAATTTCCTGTATTTAAAAAAAGTTTCAGAGAAATTTGCTGGATGGTAAAAAGGTGGACCATGTAGAGTGCTCAACGCTTTTTAAGTTTAATTGCAATCAAAAATTTATGATTCTAGTCCGCCTTAGTAGAGCAGAGTTCGTTTAATAAATTTCCCAATTATACGAAATTAACCCTCCAGTTTGTACAATTGCAATAACGAGCTATAAAGCGATAAATCTTTTCAAATTTCTTTTCTGTAATCAGTGCTGGCACAGCCAAAGATATATCAAACGTCAAACATTAAATTTCAATCAATCAAACGTCAGTCATCAAGTTCAAACATATATATACAGCTTGTATCATTCAAACTTCCAACTTCAATAATCAATTTCAATCAAACCTCAAACAACAACTTCAAATAGTGAAATTTCAATCGTCAACTTCAAGCAGTTGAACTTCAAACTTCAGTCATCAATTTTAAAAATATATACAACTTCAATAACTCAAAATTCCAAATTCAATCATCAATTTCAATCAAACCTCAAACATCCACTTCAAACACTGAAACTTCAATCCTCCATCGTCAACTTCAAGTTTCACTCATCAACTTTAAATAGTGAAACTTCAAAATTCAGTCACGAATTTCAAATCATTATACATTATAATCAGATAAACGATTTGAATAAATCCGTTGTTCATCAAACTTAATACTTTTAGCAAAACTCGCCCTACCAAGGGGGTAGACTTGTCGGAAGATACCAATTTCTCTTGGTGACTCATTACACATCAGTTCCCTCGACAATGGCTTCTCTTGGCTTATTTGCTTTTAAAAGCAGTCCTCATATATAATCCGCCTTGGTCTCCCAGACATACTTCTTGTCCTCAAAGTGCAGAATTATATTCATATTATGATTCGCTATATGAAAGACCAACCCTTGGCACAGTGTTTTTGTATAAAGATAATATTATTGTCATTCAATTTAGCCGAGGAACATTAGGAGCTTGCCAGTTTGATTCCAAGTTTGATAATTAGGCACGCGAATTTAGGGGACAGAGATCGGGCATCAAAAGCCATCATATTTTTGCACAAATAAATAATTTTTATATTGAATTTTAAAAAAATTTGTATTTAAAAAATATTTTTTATTCGGTTATTCTCTACTCGTGCGTTATTGAGTTTCACTTTGCCGCTGAAACACGTTTACGATAGAGCGGCTTAAGTGGCTTAATAAGCTGTTCGTTAGGATATCCTTAGGAAATGTTAAAGAAAATATGAGGACAATCAGACTAATGTTAAGAGCGATCAAAGCATATAAGAAACATGGGGATTGAACCGAATATCTTGAGCCTTTCAGTTAACAAATTTGCTAAACTTAATAATGATACTTGTGGTATAATCAGCTGATCCATATGCAGTTACAGCCTAATACAGAAAAATACCGTGCAAACCGGAACCGAAACCAACGGAACCCTTGGAAGGATCTACACGAACTTCTCCCATTGGGCCACCGTCGTCATTGTAAGTGGCAATAATTACGTTTACGTTTTCAACAATACGTTGAAAAGTTTGGTATAATTTCTCCGCTTCTTCGTGCAATTCTAACAATGCACGATCCATTTTGTTCATGAATAAAATTGGCTTTATACGTTCGGCAATAGCTTGACGCAATACAGTTTCGGTTTGGACACAAACTCCAGAAACGCAATCGACAACAACTAAAGCACCATCAGTAACACGGAGGTGAGACCTAAACTCCGAAGAGAAATCTACGTGACCAGGTGAATCGATCAAATTGATCAAGAAACCCTTGCATAAACCCTTTTCACATAAATCAGGATTTTTGATGAAAACTAAATCCTTAGCCTCTACTTCGAAGTACATAGAGATAGCAGTCGACTTGATAGTAATACAACGCTCCTGTTCATCTTTACGTGTGTCGGTGAAACGGCTTTCACCAGCTTTGGCACCTGCAATAATACCGGCCTTGGAGACCAAGGAATCTGTTAAAGTGGATTTGCCATGATCTACGTGAGCAATGACGGATATTCCGTTTTTTGTCCATCAAGCCACGAATTTCATCTACGGTGAAGTGGACCATTTCGGATGTTTTATGATTTTACTTGGACAACTTTAAAGAACACTACTCGCCTACAATGGCTTCACAAGAAAAATACCAAAAAAATTTCACGGCGAATGTTTGCTTCAAGTTAGCGATATGGCCACGCCGTTTTCTACTCAATACATTTCTAGCTTTAATATTTAGTTTTGCGAAAATAATATTCCTATTATAAATTGCTTGACGTTTTTAAACGCTTTTTATAACTCGGTGTGTTTTGTTTATAAATTTAAACAAATTATATAAACATAATTATAAATGCGATAATATCGTTGTTTTGTCATTTTCAATGCAGTTGATTGTCACTACCACAGACAGACTGTGAAACCAGCGCATGTGCGAATATGAATGAATATTTTGCTGCAGCTACACTTTGCCAGCATTTTCAGTTACATGTATGTATTTGCACGCAACTAAATGATAATAAAATTGTATTCCCTGCATATGGCTGGCTAAAAACAAAAACGAAAACAAAAACAAAATCCAGCAAACTTAATTTCCACCACAAAGTGGAAGTAATTAAGTGATTTAATTTCACAGACAACTTCACACGCGCACTGCATTCATTAATTACATTTTATTTTCTTTGCTCAAAATTGTTATTTGTCACAAAATTGAAAAGTCTATTTTCGTTCATTTCCTATTAAATATTATCAATAAATAAATTTTTTCATGTTTTCCTATTAGATCATTTTAATATTTCACTAATCCACTCTGTTTTTAGAAATCACACAATTTTCAGCTTTTAAGTGCATAAAAATTTATTACTTGTTTGTCATTAATTTTCAAACAGAATTGACAGTTTTATTACAGTTTTTTGCTGACGTCTCTGTGAAGTATGCAGCGCCCATATGTTGGATATGTTGTAACACATTCCCTTCGAAATTTCTGTTCTTCTCTATTGAGGTTAATATCTTTTCGTTTTTGTAGTTTTCAGAAATCATTAGCGATCGCTTTTATTTCTCAGTCAAAACTAAAATCAAAATATCTTCTGCTGTGTGACATGAACATCATCATCTACAAAGTAGTTGTAAATTTAGAACGCCATTTAATGGGCGGGGAAAAATTTATATATATATATTTTTTTTTTTTTTTGGCTATAAAAAGAAGAAACAAATTGTCATAAAACGTGTTGTTATGTAGAATAGTTCATAAAAGTATAAGATTTACTAGGAAAGCATTAATTAACTACAAAAAAAAAAAAAAAAAAAAAAAAAAAAAAAAAAAAAAAAATATGACAAAATTAATTTAGTTCGATCTGGTTAATCGAACACGATCTCCAGGGGGAATTATATACGGAGAAAATTAATATTAGAAAAAACAATCGGAAAAGTGTTACGGCTAAATGCTATTGATCCAAATAGTTATATTGTTTATGAAGAAAAATTTTTAAAGGAAATTAATTTATATAGAATTAAAGGCAATCATAATAAATTTAAGAATAAAAATTCTTTCATGGTTTATCTGGAAGAATTTTTATGCACCCTAATTAATAAAAATTAATTTAATGAATTAGTAAACCTAATAAAATTAATTAGTAGAAATTAATAAATAAATTTAATTGCTAATAGTATATTAATAATAATAATATTATTAATATTGTAAACCGATACTATAGATACTAATTTTATTAACTAATAAAAATTTATTAAACCAAATAATAAAAATTAGTTGATCGATTAATTAAATTGTTTTTGAATCAATTGATTAATTTTTATCAATTAATTAACAAGTCATTTAATAAATAACAAAATTATTTCAAATAATTAGTAAAAATTAATTTAAATAAGTAACAAAAATTAATTTCATTAATTAGTAACAATTAATTTCATTAATAACAATAAAAACTAATTTAACGAAACTGAAATGTAGACAGAATTTAATTAAGTTAATTTAAGGATCAATATACACTTTTACCGCATATCTATAAATATTTTTATAAAAAATTCCTTATTAAAAATATTATATTTAATTATTAAAATTAATAAAATAATTAGAAAAATAAATAAAATAATTAGAAAAAATGTATAAAAAAATTAGAAAAAATTAATAAAATAATTACCAAAAATTACCAAATAAAATTAATTAATAGTTTAATAATAATAACACTAATAATAATTAATAATAAGAAGATAATTAATAATACTTAATTGATTAATAATATTAATAATAAAATTCATAAAAAAATTAGGAAAAATTAATAAAATAATTACTAAAAATTACCAAATAAAATTAATTAATAGTTTAATAATAATAACACTAATAATAATTAATAATAAAAAGATAATTAATAATACTTAATTGATTAATAATATTAATAATAAAATTTATAAAGAAATTAGGAAAAATTAATAAAATAATTACTAAAAATTACCAAATAAAATTAATTAATAATAGTTTAATAATAATAATACTAATAATAATTAAGACTATTAATTGATTATTAATATTAAAAATAATATTGTTAATAACTGATTATGAGATAATTTAATTATTTAATAAAAATTAATTGAACCAAATAATAAAAATTAATTTATTAATTAATTAACTTACAATTGAATCAAGTAATTAATTTTTATTTTTTTATTTATTTACCAAATATTACAATTATATGAATATAAGTGCAATATGTATAGAAGCACTGGCTACTGAGGCCTTTGGCTTCTGGCTCGCCGGGGAATTGAACTCCTGACACCTGCGTAACAGACGGGTATACTAACCATTATACCATCGAGCGGCTGATAATTTTTATTAATTAATAAAAAGTAATGTATAAATAATAAAATTATTTCAAATAATTAGTCAAAATTAATTTCATTAATTAATAAAGATTCAAAGTCATTTAACAAAAATGAAATGTGTACAAAATTAATTTATGTTAATTTAAAATAATTAGATAAAAATAATAATAATTATAAAAATAATTTCTTTAAGTAATAAAAATTAATAAAATACTTAAAAAAATTAATAAAATAATTAAAGAAAATAAAAAATAAAATAATTAGAAAAATTAATAAAATAATTAGTAAAAACTAAAAAAAAAATTAATTAAATGATTTATAGATACCAATTTAGTTAATTAGTAAAAATAAATTGAAGCAATTATAAAATTATCATTTATTAATTAACATCAATTAATTTTATTAATTAATAAAAATTAATTTTAATCAATTATCAAACTATACCATAAGTGTCTTGACAGCTCTTAACATCAGTCTGACTGAGACAATACTTCATTATACACACAATTTACTGTTCTTGACTTGATAAAACTCGCAAATATTTCAACTTGATAATTCGTTTGTTTGCGGTTACTTTTTTGTGTCACTGTACTGTTTGTGCAGCTCTGCTTTAGAGTAAGTCAAATGAAAATCGTTCAAGTTTGTTTTTACGCAAGAAAGCGAAGTACAGTGGAAATCGTGCCTCTGCATGGTCAGTGGTGTCTGGGTCTCTAGCCTAGGACTTAGGAGGTGTTTAAGAACAAAATTGGTATTAAAAAGAGAGCAAAGAGTGTTCTTAAAACTTAAGGCAGCAGGCGTAGCTGGCTTTACCGTGACTATGTATTGCGGGTCCTTAACGGACTGCATGCAGAAAACTTTACAAAAAAATTGTTGGGAATAATTTAATTGAGAAAAAGGCACAGAATACTTTTACTTTTACATACGCCGTTTGGGCAAGTTAAGGGTCACCAAAGTCCCACCCAAATGAGTGTCCTTTTTATAATTAATAGATTTTGTGTTTGTGTAATAAAAATTAGTTTAAGAAAATATTTCTTTATAAAAGTCATGAAAAATTATGGTAATTAAAATCATAATTGCTAAATTGTGTTGGGACACTTTTCCTTAAATTATAATAATTTTGAAATTAAGAAAAGGACAAGAGCTTTAAAAGAGCAATCAAATAAAATTTTATGCTCCTTCGCCGCACTACTTGAAGAAAATCATGCGATTTACTTGTATATTAATTTGTTACAACTTGTAGGAATTAATTAAAATGGGGAAACATTTAAAAAATTTATTTAAAATTTTTTTTATTGCCATACATCCTTTCAGGTTTCACATTTTAATTTGTGTCGTTTCTTATAAGCTTGCAAAGTTTAATGCATCCTTTCATTTATGTTTTAAACAAAAGATTTCAATTAAGAAATTTATCAAAAAAAAAAAAAAGAAAAAAAAAAGAGAATTTTATTTCTGGTTCTTTGCTTACAAATTTGTTTCACCGACAAAATTAATCACGGATCTCTACAAACTTCAATGTGTGAGTTATTTTTCCTAGACGCAGATCCACACATACATATGCAAGTACACACATACACATGATATAAAGAAAAAATCATTTCTCCACACGTTGAAAAATTCTCTTTCATTATTTTTTGTTCTATATTTTTGTCTAATTTTAAAAGTATTACAAAAGAAAAACTTTGAAAATATTCCCGGAGGGTTTGTTTCATTTACTTCGGTATGGATGCCATAAAACGAATGGGAAAATGATAGAAATAAAGTTTCAACACTTTGTATGAACTAAAATTAGAAAAAGAGTCAAGAATGGAAGAAAGATAATTACTAAGGGATGGCAAGGAGAGGTGGAAAGCTACCATCATAACTTCCTTGTAATCAAAGCTATTTAAAGGAGTCATTTCTTGTATCATTTCAGAGTATTGGTTTGATGTTAAGCAAACAAGGATAAGTTTTGTGTATCAAACATTTTATTATACGCACAATGGGGAGAAAACATTTTGTTTCACCTGATGGATAAAAGTGAAGCCTTTTTTACGATTTTAAAAGAGTAAAGGCATATACTGAGGTGTTCTTAAGTGTGACGCTTCCTCACACAACTGAATGACGAGAAGAGAAAAGAATACAAAAAGCCAAAGAATAGAACTTGAATGTAAGCCGGAACCAAGTTATATGCAATTGTACAGTGATCGCTACTAAAGCCTTTACAGTTAATTATTTTACCGACAGAGAGAAAGAGAAGTGTTTAAGGATTTGGCTATGGATGCACCGTGCCAATGTTTCTATGAAATTCTTTTTTCTCCTTTCGAAGCTTTAATGAACCATTATTGTCAAGTACGCACCCAATAAATTCGGCATTATCATATTTGTGATAATGGAATTTTTTTTTTGAACCTGCATCCGAGCTGTGTAGGAAAAAACCTCTGCTTAATTTAAATTGAAATTGTTTAACACACCAAAGTTCATGTTTTCTGCATGCAGTCCCTTAAGGACCCGGAATACATGGTCACGGTAAAACCAGCTACGCCTGCCGACCTCTAGGAAGGAGTGGAAAGCTTTTCTATTCCGGTATTTGGATATCCCATTGTTCCATCTTCTTTCCGCCTCGGTAGACCGTATTGCCGCATTATTTCATTTCCGATTAATCAAGTAATCTTGTACAATTATAGAAAGTAAACTTTCAATTAAAATAATCCTGTTTTGATTAATTATCGTACACATTTCAAAGTTATGAAAATGTCCTGCAAAGTTTTGATTCGAGCTCATCTTTTGAATCAAAAAGTACAAAATGTAATCAAATACAACATTTCTTTGCACTTGTTTACAAATTGCTGGCTGTAGCGGATAGTTTGAAATTGTAGACGATGATAAAATAAAAACTTATACGAAATATGAGCAATTCCATTGCCAGTCATGTGTGCTACCTCTCTATAACAACGTGACGTCCAAGATTATTCTTCTTTGAAATCAGCTGGCAAAAATGCACTTATACTGTTTCAACATTTCAATCGGCATAAGGCGATAGATTTTGCAGTTTCAGTGAATTTAATCTCTTCTAGTAATATGGTTTCAGGAAGGATTCCATTAATACCGTAAATATGTTGCCTAATCCCTCACTAGAGTTTCTTCTTTCATTACAGTTTAAGGCATTACGACATAATCGGTCTTATTTTGAGTGCCAGTTTCGTATTAGGAACGTGGCCGCTGTTGTTTTAATACAGCTTTGCAATCATCTAAAATTTTTAGCCACCAAAAATCCTTTTTTTTTTCTGTCAGGCGGTTTCAGGATTTGAAAAATGATCGATCAACCTTCGTAGTAAAATTGGCAAAAAAACTACTAATTTTATTTACATATAAACATTTTTATCATATTAATTATATGAGTGTGAGGATTAATATAAAAAAAGAATATATAAAACATGATAAGTATGGCTTTATTGTCTTTTTCTGAAGATGAAGAGGGGTACAGAGGTGTAACAGTCTAATATATTTGATTTAGCCCATTGCAAGCGATATAAATTATTATATAAATGTATGTGTGTTTATATCTGTGTATGTGTCAGCTTAATAAATTTGTCATCGCTTCTTTAAGTCATGACCGATTAAATGTTAATTTAGTACCCCTTTAGGTTTGTGTTATTAACCCCAGTGCTTCATCCTCTTGCTACAATTGCACCCTGGAAACCTTACCTGATGTCAAGTACGATCTTCCCACTTTCAGATCTAAATTTTATTGATTTGTTGATTAAATCCATTTTATTGACTGATTTTTCAGTTTGTCGTGAATAAAAATTTAAACGGTTAGCCCAAATTGTATTAGAATTGCAAAAAGGGTTGCAATTTATAGTTTTTACGACAGAGTGAATAAAAATTCATGAAAAGGTATAATTTTTTATCAAATTCGAGACAATAACGACAGTCATCATAATAATTCTGAATATTTGCTATAAAAATTGAAGTTGACTGGAACCACGTAGGACGTGTGTCTAACACAATCTCAGGCCACCGAATCTTAATTTTAAATTGGTTTTTATGCCGCATAAAACGAGAGGGTTAAAAGTGCTCTGTAAGAGAGATTGGTTTTATTTTTGAATGGAGTTACTAGAAAACAAAAAACTTTTAAATCGGACTAGTCGAAAAATTAGATTCTAATAATTTTTTTTATATACAAAATCATATATGGTAGACAAAAGATAAGAGTATGAATTTTTGATGAAAAGAGTTATTAAGATAAAAATTTTTTATTTTCTCACAATGTTGAATTGGCAATCTGGCAACTATTTTTTTATAGAGAAGTTTCTTTCATTCATAGGGAAAGAGGGAAAGCATCGCCACTTAACTGGCTATGCTGTCGCTAGCTATTTCAAAATAATATTGCTCTTGTCTACAGGCTACGGGCTAGTACCAGGTGCCATTTGCAGTGGTGTATTTGTGTATAATGTTGAGGCGAATGTGTATAATGCGTAATAGCGTTTAATAGTGAAAACTAATTTTCTAGGCGATCTTATTTATTGCTTTTAAAATGTGGCAAATGGTAATTATCATAATCAATTCACCAACCTGAAATTTTTGCCAGCTTTTTTACACCTACTACTTATGAGAGCATGCAACTCTGTTAGTGGCTTGTATAAGACTTAAAATGAGCCTAAAAATTTGGGTCACTCTTCTTCTAACGTCTACAATAATTAATTCTTCTTAGCACCGTATTTTTTCTTAATCACTTGCATGTGAGTGTAAACTTGCTGAAGTGTGTTGCCCATCATATCCTTACGAGAAGAAAAATCTTAAGGAGGGAAGCCCAACACAAAAGCTTTGCAATAATAAAAGTTGAAAATGAAAAGCAATTACTCGAAGGCAAATGATTATATACAGAGAGACTAATATAAACACTTAATCAGAAACGTAGAAACGTGTGTTATAGTGTTGAAAGAAACATTATAAATTATACACAACTTAATACTTCGACGAGCAGGGCAAAACAAAACTTGAATGGAAATTAAAAGGAGAAAGAAAGCGGAGAACAATAAAAGTAATTTTCCATAGTTTTTTAGCTAAAATATTTTCAGCTTCGGAAATTTGAAAATATATAGAAAAGAAAATAATAAAAAAAAAAAAATATAAAGATTTCCAACGCATATCCATTAATTTTGCTTAAACAATACTGGTGGTTACGCTGGCTAAAGTGGTTTCTCGTGTTGCATTGACGTGTATGCACAGCCAATCCTGCTTGTAAACTCTTTTGGAACAATTCGTTCCATGTTTTCTAACTACAAAGAAATTGAATTATTTCTTTCATGATCTAAAATTATTTTGTTAAGTAGAAAAGGAGGGGAATCATTATTTTGTTTTTTGTTTTTTTTTTTTTTTGAGAAAGTAATTCAGTCAGTCTAACTCAGACAGTCTGAGGAAAACGCTTTTTCAAAAAAAAAAAAAAAAATGATTTCCCTCCTTTTCTACTCAACAAAATAATTTTAGATCGGTAAAAACAGGGTTTGGTGTATGTGCAAATTAAAGTAATTTTTTTTTTAATTTTTTTTTTTGTTATAATTTTTTTATTATTTCAAATTTAATTAAAAAAATAAATAAATGTTATTACAAGGACTGTTGCGAAATCCATTTCTAAAAATAACATGATACCAGAATCTAATTTCGAGTCCATCCACATTCACTTAGTCGGGCTGTAAAAATTTAATAGTGTAATAGTATCTGTAATTTTAGCGAATTTTTTTTCTTTTAAAAGTGAACGAGGTTAGGGAAAGAATTTCAGGGTGTTTAGCCAGAAATTCCAAGGAGACCAGCTTTAATGAGGATTAATTTGTTAGCGAAAATTACATATGTGAAATTGCCCCGTCCTACTGCAGCCTACTTTAATTCTTTGACATTACAAAAATGTCACACATTTATTCACGTAGTCATCTGCGGATGTCGTTACAAACGGCTTATCGAATTGGCTCGTTCCCGTCCTCCGGCAGTCATAAAATAAAGTCTCCCTAAAAACAATCCCTTTCCCAATTGTTATTGAAATAGAAATACTCTCAAAAGGACCCTCACCATCGAAACTCTTCTAGAGTATTGCTTGTTCCTTAGCGAAAGCAATGAATATAATGGTCTCCCAAAAACAGATAAACTTGGCTTATTCTGATACTATAAGTTCTTTGACAGGGTTCATTAGAATTCTCTATCACTATTCCAGCTACGGTGGTATGTTCTCAGAGAACACAAAATTGTTTATGTTATAAGAAATGTTTTAACATAAATATAGTATTACCGCTCTAACTAATAACAGCTAAACAGCGTTTACTCTGGCACCGGAGCCGCTGGGACACTCTTCACATATCACCTGTCTTTTCTAGCTTTATGTCAGTTCCTGAATGCTGGTGCCAGAAGAAATGTTTTAACACAAATCTTAACCCTCCAACAATATTTATTCTAATCATTTATTCCCCCCCTTTATTACCCGATATTATAGCATCATAAAAAAGACATTAAAATCGAATAAAACAATATTAAAGTGAAAGCCATTGCAGTTCTATTTTAAACTAAAATTATATTTAAATGGAACCAAAAGCCTCTTTCGCTAGCAGTGGCAATGAAAACTGGAAAAACAAATAATAATAATTATTTTTTTTTTGTTTAATTTTATTACGTGCAATAAAAAGAAAAATTGTTTAATACAAAAACTAAAATGGACATTAAAAATAAAATTTTTTAGAAATACGATATACAAAGACTTTAAGAAGAAACTGCAGTAATAAAAGCGAGCAATGAAATTATGGAAAAATTCTATTGAAAAGATCTATTAATAAGTCAATGGCCTCAGACTCTTGTCGAGGCAGAGAAGCGAGTAGTAGAATATCAAAAGAAAATTGATCACGATATTTCCAAGTGTTTTCAATTTATTAGGAAATTGTAGATCCCATTCAACCATTATCAGCAATACAAAAGCAAATAGAAAGAGATTAATCACTTGAATAATTTCCATTCCAAATTGGAATTTAAAGAACTTGTCCAGCTCACTATACCGCGTAGATTAATTAAATATATTAAATTGTTTAATTTAACTTTTGATTTATAATAATCATAAATTATTCGAGATACGAGTGGAAATCTTGCAAAAGGTTAAAAGGTTTTAGAGTTCGTGCATGCTGCTGCCATTTACAATATTTTACTTCAGCGGTTGCCTTCCATTGGAAAGCTTTCAGTGTTCTTAAATAAAAATGTACCTCATCAACAGGATTTATTTATTATATTTTTGGTTTTTCTTTTATGTGTCTAATAAAGAAATGTTCATCTCCTCTATTTTACATTGATGGAAACATACAGAAGGGCCTGATGCTCCATCTCTATTTAAACTGCAATTTCCAAAATACGAGTATTTCATTAACGTAATGAACCACCGCATAAAAAATTATTCTATTTGAAATACACTCTGGCATGTTCTCGACTCAATTACCAATAAATAACTTACTTATTAACACATGGTCTTTGTTGTTGCCTCGCCCTGTGCTTTTAGCCAAGCACAACCGCAAGCACTCCCTATAAAATTGAGATTTTCCTCAAATTGCTGCTGATTATTTGAAGTAATTAAAGCTGTTCTTTTTTTCCATTGTGGGTTTTTTCTTAACGAAAAATTCTCGTAAATGTAGTAAATTGTGCTTTTCAAGAAACTTCATTCTTAAATGGCCAACGAGCCAGCATCCTTGGTATGGGAAGAAAGTTGTTAAGTTAGACGGCAGTAATTTAGAAAAAAAGTAAAGAGAAAAAATTTTTAACCGATAAGAAAGTGAGTGGCTGAAAAAGGGATGGAACGTGGAAGCAGTTAAGTTTGAGAAATTAAATTTCTCTTGTCGAAGATGAAAAGGATGTAATTAATTACATATATTTGAGAGATTCTAGCCATTTCTGTTTTTACACGGTTTTTAAAGACCGTGTAAAGATGGAGCAAAAATATTTAGAAATAAAACAATTAAAACCCGGAAGCTTTACGGCCTTATAGTAGCCTGGTTCGAGTATAATGGGCTAGTATCTCTATGTGCAATAGGACTCTGCAAGGAGTAGCTGAAATTTTACCAGCATAATTAATCTCCAGGAGAGGTTGGAGAAGTTAATATCCACAACATCCTCATTTAACTATAAAGTGTGGTTATCAAAAATTTATTTATTTTGCTTCAATTCGAATAAAAATATTTAGCTGGTCAGACTAAGAGCAGTTTCTTTCTTTTATACTTTGATAGAATAAATGGGTAGGCTAAGAGCAGTTCCTAACGCGGCTGTCAGAATTTTTCGGAGTGTTTTTGATTAAACGACTGACGTCAACACTCTACTTCGGCAGGATGGTTGATCAGGCTAAAAGCAGTTCCTACCGCCCAACTGCGAATTTCGGGAGTGTGAGAGTGTTCTTTGATTCCACGTATAAGGTGGATATTCTACTTTGATAGGATAGCTGGTCAGGTTAAGAGCAGTTTCTTCCGCGGGAGTGCGAATTTTTAGGAGTGTGAGAGTGTTCTTTGATTATACGTATAAGATGGATATTCTACTTTGATAGGATAGCTGGTCAGGCTAAGAGTAGTTTCTACGGCCGGAGTGCGAATTTTTAGGAGTGTGAGAGCGTTCTTTGATTATACGTATAAGGTGGATATTCTACTTTGATAGGACAGCTGGTCAGGTTAAGAGCAGTTTCTTCCGCGGGAGTGCGAATTTTTAGGAGTGTGAGAGTGTTCTTTGATTATAGGTATAAGATGGATATTCTACTTTGATAGGATAGCTGGTCAGGTTAAGAGCAGTTTCTACGGCCGGAGTGCGAATTTTTAGGAGTGTGAGAGTGTTCTTTGATTATAGGTATAAGATGGATATTCTACTTTGATAGGATAGCTGGTCAGGCTAAGAGCAGTTTCTACGGCCGGATGCGAATTTTTAGGAGTGTGAGAGTGTTCTTTGATTATAGGTATAAGATGGATATTCTACTTTCATAGGATAGCTGGGCAGGCTAAGAGCAGTTTCTACGGCCGGAGTGCGAATTTTTAGGAGTGTGAGAGTGTTCTTTGATTATAGGTATAAGATGGATATTCTACTTTGATAGGATAGCTGGTCAGGCTAAGAGCAGTTTCTACGGCCGGAGTGCGAATTTTTAGGAGTGTGAGAGTGCTAGGAATAATTCCTAAAGCCACAGTCAGAATTTTTTTGAATTGGATAGTGTTCTTCGATGATCCCTTGAGAGCCTAAGAGCACTTCCTATCGGTGGAGTACGAACCAAATACCGGACTAGATAAAGAGAGAGAGAGAGAGAGAGATAGGAATAAGCCTGAGAAATCAATCCCCAAAAAACTCTTATAAAACTGTTCCAAGTTTTTATTTCTATGCAATGTACTTCACAGAGACTCTAAAAACTTCTGCATACGCTGATAATTATTAAACCATTTTTATTTTATCGACTTGCACAGAAAGTTTATATTCCTTTTAAAACGCCTTCCCACTTTAAACCGGATAAGATTTGATCATTCGGGAATACCATACTTGAGAAACAGCCTCTTAAAATTATTTATTTAAATTACTTTTATCGTTTACATAAAAATATTTCTCATTTAAAAAATGTACCTTTAAGAGACGCAGGTGTTACCAGGAAAATAAAAAACCCTCACGCCACCAAATCCTTTTCCACCATAAATTGAGAATGTCATGCGAACCAAAAAAAAAAAAAAAAAAAAAAAAAAACAAAAATCTCTGCGAATGAAATCATTGATGGCTACGAAGTTGTTGTTGGTGGGGCAAAGTCGTGTATAGCCCTGCAACGGCAAAGTGCCAGCCAAACAGTATTTTCCTTTTTTGCACAATTTGAATTGATTGCAGCAACGAGCCGCACATACAATGGGGTAATCATATATGCGTGCCCCCTGACGATGACTCTGCAAGGCAAACAGGAATAAACACCATTATCGAGCACAAAATTTATGTTCACTTCAGCGGCTAAAAGAGAAGCGCAGAGTTGTGAAATATTTGCATTTCAAGTCAAATATGAGAACATGCAGATACAGATTGATTTCATATAAATAAATGTTTCGCTTCTTTGTGTAAAGAACGACGTAGACAATTCGCAAAATGTGCCGCAGTAAGACGTGATTGTGGCTGAATTTTAAATATTTATTACTTATTGCTGCTGCTGCTGCTGCTCCTTCAGCTTCTGTTTAAAGCTAAAATGTTGTTTACATTCCAGCCGATTTGATTAATTTCTTGTTCTTTCTTAATTTAAATGGTTTTTAATTTGTTATTACTTTTCAGAAGTCCCTCGATGCATCGTGTAGTTTTAGCGGTTTTAAATCGTTTTTTTTTTTTGGTCATATTTTTAATTTATTGTTAATTTTTTCTTATCTCGAGCCTCCAGCCAAAATTCATATCACAATAATTTCTTAAACAATTTTCGACTTGCATTTATTTAATCTTATTTTTCATTTAACTCGATTATTTACTCGATTACATTACAAAATTGCAGGATAAGGTAAAGCGTAAAAAAAGGATATTAAATAAAAGGAAAATAAAAAAAAGGACGGGTTTTGGTATTGATTTTTATAATACTGTGGAGGAGAGAACAGGACCCCTTTCCAATTGTCAGTTGCCAAATAGAAAAATGTGTGAGAAAGTAAATTCATTTGCATTCATTATTGCATTTGTATTACTTAAACTTCCCATTCATTTCTAATCGGCAGTTGATTAAAAGCATTTTTGAAAAATTCCTGAAAATTCACCATATCGCTGGAAAGTAATTTTTTGGGAAATTATTGCAATTAAAATTCCCACAAATAAAACATTAAATATTTTCTAGTAATACTTTCAATAACTTATGTGTTAATTGCTGTGGGAATGTTGGCGTCATAAAAACACAGCCAGTGATTACTTAGCACTTGCCAGCAAGCAATTCATAGCAATTATAATGTGTATCTGAGCGCAAACAAGACTCCTTCGCAATTATTCTGAGGCAGCGTTTCATCAACGAAATAAAAAAAAATATAGAATGGTTACAAAAAACATATTAATAGCCTCCACTTCTTCGCCACATGGAGTGGTGACGAACACAGTGCATTGTGTGTATGTGTAGTGCAGCTCCCTGCTCCAGGTCAATAATTTGACTTGAGAACAACCCGAATCTTATGTTTAATTAATTGCAAAAATTTAATTTTTTGACCTAAAATTGTTTATAATTAAAACTACAGGTTTTTGATACTCTCTCCCCCACCTTTCTAAGGTGTTTTCAATGAATTCTCTATTTTAAATAACATAAACATATAATTCTTGAACAATGATTTAAAAAAATGTAATTTTAATTAATTTAAAAAAGTTAAAATTATATAATAATAACTTACGGCTTAATTAATTTGATTACGATTTAACCTTATATTGTTTTCTTCGTTTGTATACCCCTCACCAATAAAAAGGATGGAGGGGTAGTATGGATTTTTTAAACGAATGATAAGTTTTACAATATTTCTTTTCTAGCCTAGCCAATGTATATATATATTGGATCCTTATAAGAGCCAGAATTGAAAGTGTTTTTTCCGTCTGTCCATCTGTCCCTCTTAGTCCTTAGTATTTTCAGTTGCGAGCTAAATAGAGCTTTAATTTTGCTTAAAAACAAAAAATTAAATACAGTAAGAACTCGGTAACTGCAACTAATAGAAATCTAGTTAATTGCACTTATTGGGGATGTTGCAACCAGTAAGGAAATATATATAACTAGAAAAATGTTATATCAAAACAATTTGATGAAACAAAAAGTATATTCTTTATTAAAAAATTATTTTTTTTAAACATATCGATTATTGTTGTCCGCACTTCCTTCTTATAAAGTTTTATTATAATAGCCGTCTCATGAAGCTCTTTCAGAACTAGGATATCTTTTATTAGAATATGATTATCCTCAGCAAACTGAATGCAGATGTTAAAAGTATGAATTGCAACTGATCCTTTTATTTTAGAAGGTGGAATATCATGCGCTTCGCTGTCATCTGAACCTTCAATTTCCACGGCTTCAATCTCCACGTCTTAAACTTACAATGCTATATTTCACAGAGTGGCAAAAATCGAGGAATTGCATGTATCGAGGGTTGCGATTAGCCAGTTCGTTCTGTATTTTTCTGCTCAGAATTTACTTGATATTATCAGCCAATAAATAAAAGAAATATACCAAAATATTATTTTATAAATTTATAGGTAAAGGTTGCGAAATTAGGCTGACGTTAAAGCAGTATAGAGTAGAGTAGAGTATAATAATGGCTATACAGCAGATTCTTGGAGAAGGATATTTCAGATCTAGTATAGTCGACTACAGCACTGTTACTTGGTTGCTATATGTAGGGTTTATGTTCGCCGTCTGTTTCCCTAAGTTTCATTTGGGTGGAATTCGTAAATTTTCTATTGTATATCTTGGCTTTAATTTTTCCTGTATAATTCTAAGAACTGCTGGGCAAATCCAAAATCCAACATTCAAATTATATGAAGAAGTTATCAGCTGAATTCTTCAGCTGAACTGAGAAAAAGTTGTGTTTTTTTATTTTAAAAACGTTTTATTGGCGTGAACAACGAACTTTTATGATCAATTCTTTATAAAAAAAGCTTTTGTGTTTTTTACAAAGAATTACGCCACAATATTAATTTAAACTTTTTGTTTTTGTGACTCTGTAATCAAAGTGTTGCCTGGCCAACACCATCCGAAATTTAATACAAATTAAGTAATTAGAATTACTTAAAAAGTAATTACAAATAAAATTAGTTTGCACTTTATTCACGAAAACTAGGGAGGTTAATCGTGTTTTATACGGGGGCACGATACAAATTTTAAGCGTTTTTTTTTTCTTGTTGTTTAATATTCTGTTTTTTTTTTTTTTGTTATTCGAGATTTCTATTCATAGTTTTTCTTTTATGTCTTCTATATATAAATTTATGCACATAAAATAAGTTGAAATTTCTACTGTGTAAGAGAAGCTACATTTTTGTTACCTAGTGTACTTGGTGTAACGTTGGCATACACACAAGCATACATAAATTACCCTCATATGGGAAGCGAGTTTTTAAAATATTAAACAATTCCAAACTGCAAGAACGAGAAAATAATATTAAATGTCATTCCATATGCAACTAAACGCAGTCATTATAACCCCTTTGATACGTTAAGACTTGAGTTTATGCTTTTGAAAGGGGGAAAACTGTTATTAACTTCGGTTGGTGGGGCAGGTAAGAAGCAAGCAAACCTTTATTTAACGCCTTTTTAACAATACACTCTTCAAGGGTCGATCATTCAAATTATTTCAAACAGTTTAATAAAAACAACATGTGAACAAACTGTCAGCAGTATCACCAAACGTTAAAGGTATGTACGTATGTATATGTGGACAGGGCACATCGAACCATTCCGTTGCACCAAAGTGCATTATCATAACATAATCAATATGAGACGATGGCCGAAAAATGTTAATTAAAAAACTGTTTTTGTTTTGCCATAAAGCCTGACTGACAGAGGACTCCACTACAAGAGAGTGGCATATATACAGGAACAAGAAGCAGCAAATAGCAGCAGGAGTAGACTCAAAGCGGTAATATTACAAAGTCATTACAAAATGCAGACACGACCATACAAGCATGGACAAAAGGGTTTTTATTGCATAGCCAACGTTGTAATTCAATACAATTTTGGTTGTATCAACCAACTGTGAAGTGACACTGGCGTCATTTAAGTCATAGGAAATTGTTTTACACGCACTACACACACAGTCTCCACACATGCTTTGCTTTGTTGCAGCAACTTTCCCTGAAGAGGACCCACCTCAGGCAGGTCTCGTTGCTCCTTTTTTTGCTCGTTTGCTGCGACTGTAATGAATTGTAAAATGAATAAAATCAGCATTTGCTTTTTAACGAAGTAAATGTTTTGAATAACAAATGACGTCTTGTTGTTTTATTTTTGCCCACAAACTTACAATTTGACTGCACGGTGCCGCATTATTTAAGAATTTATGTACGCTTTATTCTTAACGCAGCAATGGAATTGGTGATTTTAAAGAGGAGCGATGGGGTTTTCTTCCATTGAAAGGTTGCATAACGATTCAGTTTAAAAGTTATTAACTTAAATTGACGACAAATAAAATCGTTAAATAGAAGTCTTTTTAAATAGTTAAGCTTTTTTTTACTCATTTTTCTTTCCAGCCCTGTTTTACTGCTTTCGAGTCAATGCTGTATTGAATTTGAACTGACAGCAACATCTTTTTTTTTTTAATTATTGTCAAAGTACTCATGATTCAATTGAAACTTGAAAATATTTTTTCTCGTTAGTTTGATAAGAGCAGTATAAACACTTAAAATAAGAAAAAAAGGGTCGCGCTCATTTTTTTAATGGCTGTTTTTAAACGAAAATATTAAAAGTTAATTGAATATTTTTAAGTGTTTCATTTAATAATTTTGATTTTAAGTGCCATTTAAGATTCTCATTAATTTCTGTAAAATTAACTCATTCTCAATTCTTCAACTATCGTGGGAAAATAATTAAAAAAAATATTATTATACTTTAAAATTTAATTCATTTAAAGTAATAAATTTTTTATATGTTTCTTTCTGAACAATCAAAGTACTTGTTTTTGGGCTGCATCACATAACAATGCGGAAATATATTAAGCGTTTCAACTCCATATAATGAACTGCATAAATTCAGCATGAAATTATTGCTTGCGATGCGTTTATGATACTGCAAATGAGACTTTACTTGTTGGTCGTTAAAACAGATTCAATTTCAATTTTACTCTACAAAAAAGTTTATGTTACGCTACAAGCTTCCCTTGAATTATTGTATATCTAACATGAGAATCAATTAAATACATGCTTAATAGAAAGATTTTGAGTTTCACTGTAAAGCCGAAATGAGAGCACCTCTTTTGATAGCTGATCGATTCACATTATAATGATTTCGCTTATGAGTTTCACTGTAAAAGCAAAATAAAAGCAAACACTTCCGATGTCACACACCGTCATCCATATTGTCGTCTTTCTTTTGAGTTTTATTGTAAAGGCGAAGCAAAACATCTCCTTCGATACCTGATCGATTCACCTTGTCATCATCTTTTGATTCCCACTGTAAAGGCAAAATAGGAGCAAACACTTCCGATGTCATACACCGCCATCCACATTGGTCTGCTTCTTTTGAGTGTCACTTTAAAGGCGAAATAAGACGATCTCCTTCGATAATTGATCGATTCACTTTGTCATAGTCTTTCTTTTCAGTTTCACTGTATAGGCGAAGTGAGAGCACCTCTTTCGATAGCTGATCGTTTCACATTGCAATGATTTCGCTTATGAGTTTCACTGTAAATGCAAAGTAGGAGCAAACACTTTCGATGTCATACACCGCCATCCACATTGTCCTCTTTCTTTTGAGTTTTATTGTAAAGGCGAAGCAAGAGCATCTCTTTGGATATCTGTTCGATTCATCCTGTCATCATCTTTTGAGTTCCACTGTAAAGGCAAAATAAGAGCAAAAACTTCTGATGTCATGCACCGCCATCCACATTGCCCTCTTTCTTTTTAGTTTCACTGTAAAGGCGAACTAAGAGCATCTCCTACGATAGTTCATCGAATCACCTTGTCATTATCTTTTTTTTTTTGGAGTTTCACCGCAAAGGCGAAATAAGAGCAGACACCTTCGACATGCCATTAATGTGGGGTCACCATGTCATCGCCGTTCTTTTGAGTTTAATTGCAAACATCGGGAGCAAATTGTGCCATTCGATGTCGCACAAACTTTAATAGATTTCAAATTTTATCCACGATTGAGAGCACGTTCTCAATAACGAGAGCGTAATTAACAGATTTTATACACGATTGAGAGCACGTTTCCAATTACGAGAGCGTAAAAATATGACTTTAAAATTATGCACTGACTTGAGAACAAATAAAATGTTAAGTGAGAAAAGATTTCGAAATGGCAGGGAACTACCAACAGTCTGAAAATGGCTCAGCTTAAGTCCGTGCCAAGTTTAACTGACAACCTTCTAAATATTTCCTTTTACGTAGAAATTGACGAGGACCAAGATCCCATAAAATTAGTTCAGTGCAATTAAAATCTGGTTTCGGAAGATTCAAATTTATGTAAAATACATCGATTCATTCATAAACACATTGATGCGACAAGCGATTTGAGATGCACATAAAAAACGATCTGAAAAGTAATGATTTTAAATAAAAAAATTTTTTTTAAAAAAAGTTTAAAAAAAAATATATAATTTTTGTAGCGAAGAACTGCTACACTAGTCTATATTTCCACATAATTTTCGACACTACATTTTTATCTCTTAACCGCAACATAACAAGAAGTCAACCCCAGTGTGTTAATAAAATTATTTCTCTGCATTTAGAATCGATTATATTGCAGATTCTAATGAATTATTATATCTGTTTCAAAATATTTCCTGTCTTAAATCTTATTTCCCTATCGAAAATATAATTCGCAAGATAGCAGGTCAGCGCCATATTTTATTTTAATTTTCTGTAAGAAAGAAACTTAATTTCGCATTAAAAAAAAAATAATTAAGTTGAGTGGCCAAATCTAACATTTAATACTACATTTCCTTTTATATCAGCTAATACATTTCTAATTTTCATCTATTTTTTTTTTTTTTTTTTTTTTGAGATTATCGCATTTTGAGCGTTTGCCAACTTTAATTTCGTTTCCCTACTTTTGTTTCATTTTGGTTTAAAAATGTATTAAATAATTTCAAAGTGCAGAAACTCTTGATTTAATTCGGGCAGGCAGTAAAAAGAAACGCATCTCTTTTAAAAACATTTAAAATGCAGAAAAATACTTTTGCTTTTTGACATAAAATCCGAAACTCTGAACTGAAGAGGAGAAAGTGAATAAAATTCCACTCACGATCACGCAAAGTGAATTTACTAAATTTCCTTTACTAAACACATAGTCGGAGAAGCAAAACTATTTTGTAACAACAAGTAACTAAAACTGCGGGCAAGGCGAATTAATCTAAGGGTTAGCGAATTGCAACCCTGTAAAAACTACATGTACGTCATACTCTATTGTCTGCTATGCACTGTTTTTCTAAGGCAGGGTTGAAATTTCGGGGTGCTTGTTTAAGTTTGTGTATACATCCAGAATCAAGCTGTAATAGGGAACTACTTCGACATTTACCTATGAAAACTTTTGAATTGGCCTAGAGGCTAGAAAGCACAGAGCACTAAAGGTCAATGGCCGCTCTTTTAAAGTTCTTGTAGCATTTTTAACGCTCAAAGCTATCAAAATCTAATAGATCGAGAAGCCGAAAAAAATACAATATGAGCAGCATTTGCTAAAATAGTCACTAAATGAATTTGCCTTGGAGGCGATTTTGATCTATAACTCCAAAAGTCTATGTCCGAAAGTCTTGTGATTTATTGATTCTTTTTTTTTGTTTAGTTTCAAAGAAATCATAAAATTTGCTTCGAAATAATTTCAGTGGAGGGTCTTCCCCTTCACTACAAATCAACATTTTCTCCAAAATCGATGACTGCCATCAGAATGTGTTCATTTGCCCTCATATGCCGGTACTTTGTAGCAGTTCTCGATCATCGAACTAAAGCAATGCATAAAGTCTGTACTTAAAACATGTTTAGGGGGTCTGCGTACACCCTAGGGAATCAGCAACACTCTTCTCCCCTCTCCTTCACTTCTCTACTACTATCTCTTTCTCGGCATGCTGCCAAATTCGTTATAGAAGTAGAGGTCCTTTATCTGAGAGGAAAGAAGTGATGCGAATTCAGAGCAGATGAAGATAAAAACCGCAGCTATGTAGAAGAAGGTTCAAAGTTCAACTCTAATTATTTAAAAGCAAATTTTATATTTCCTATTAAAAGAAATAAAACGAAATTTACTAGAAATATTAAAAAACTTGAAAGAATTAATTAATCAAATGCTTTCAATTTAATTTTGCTTGTTTGGGCGATTGATCCTTTTTTTTATCATTCTAAACTGAAATTGATTTAATTATTTTCTTTCGCTCAAAAAGAGGAGAGTGACTCTTCAAATAACTGCCTCATGAAACGAAGAGTCATGTGCGCTACACACTTTGTGTTATCACAGAATTAGTCATGCCAACGACTCACGCGCGATTATTCATGCCAATGTTTTTTATACTGCTCATTCAGGCGAGATCAGGCCACTTGAAGGAAACGAATGACGTTGATGTGTAATCGCAATGCTATTCACACCAATCACTTGAGTGAATATTGTCTATCTCTAATCATCACGCGCTAGTTGTTTGCCTTGTTTTCCTAATTGCTATTTTTAGTCCCTACAAGTTTTTTAGATACGCATGCATTTACGGACATCGAGGCAACAACTTTTCTATATTAAAATTACTGCAACATCAACCAAACAAAAAAAAAAAAAAAAAAAAAAAAAAATAAGGCGTTTGCAAATTAGCAGATATACGGGAAAAATGATTCATTTATTTCTTATTTAATTAACCCGAAAGCAGTGGGAAAAGTAAAATTTGGATTAAGCAGCTGTAGTTCTAAAGGTATAATCCGCCCTACTATGAACTTTGTCGGACATTGGAGAAAGGCGGATAGACAGAGAAGACAAATGTTGAAGAAGTGTTACAAGAGCCTCTGTTCTCGAAGTAGGCACTCCCATCATATTATCTATAATTTTACGCTCATATCTAGGCCCAACTCTATTTTTAAGAGGTGCATACGCTCTTGGATAAAAGAAATAGTGCACACAACAATTGAGATGAATGATTTGGAAGGTCTAAGAATGCATCATTCTGTGAAGCATGCACAAATAAGGGGCCCTTTCAAAATTAATTTTTATTTTCTATTCAAAGCAGACCAGATGCCCAAAAATTATTACTAAAGAGAATACTCCTCTATTAAAAGATAGAGGAGTATATATAGGATTGGTATTTGTATGGTAATTTTTAAATCCCAATTTTCGCAACATAAATTCGGGATTCATTTCAGCTTTGTCCGTCTGTCCTGTGCATCCCAATTTTCACAATATATATTCCGGATTCATTTCAGCTTTGTCCGTCTGTCCTTTGCATCCCAATTTTCACAGTATATATTCCGGATTCATTTCAGCTTTGTCCGTCTGTGCTTTGCATCCCAATTTTCACAATATATATTCCGTATTCATTTCAGTTTTTCCCCAATTTTCACAATATATATTCCGGATTCATTTCAACTTTGTTCGTATGGCCTTTACATTCCAATTTTCACAATATATATTCCGGATTCATTTCAGTTTTGTCGGTCTGTCCTTTGCATCCCAATTTTCACAATATATATTCCGGATTCATTTCAGCTTTGTCCGTCTGTCCTGTGCATCCCAATTTTCACAATATATATTCCGGATTCATTTCAACTTTGTCCGTCTGTCCTTTACATTCCAATTTTCACAATATATATTCCGGATTCATTTCAGCTTTGCCCGTCTGTCCTGTGCATCCCAATTTTCACAATATATATTCCGGATTCATTTCAACTTTGTCCGTCTGTCCTTTACATTCCAATTTTCACAATATATATTCCGGATTCATTTCAGCTTTCTCCGTCTGTCCTGTGCATCCCAATTTTCACAATATATATTCCGGATTCATTCAAGCTTTGTCCGCCTGTCGTTTGCATCCCAATTTTCACAATATATAGTCTGTCCTTCTGTATGTTTCTCTGCTCTTAATATTCTTGTTGCTCTGTTGAGCTCCAATTTTGCTTAAGAAAAAAACTTAAATACTCTTCTGGTCTGAATTTTAATGCAATATAATTCTAGAAAGGGTTCTTTAAGAAGATTCAGCATCACTCTTATTTGTTTAAACTGTGTTTTTTCCAAATTGAACAAAAAGCGCCGTATAACACTAGACCTGATATATCGTTGTTCATTATTTGCTGGCAGATATTAAATGCGCTTTCACTTAAATATCCCAACCATGTCACGAAGAAAATACTTTTTGCAGCTGCCAGAGTTGGGAATCAATCCTAAGATGTTGGTAATGTGTAGTTGAAGCAAATGCAGAGACAATGGCATTCCGAATCCCTTTTACTTGCCCTTTAACATTTATTTGAAAATTATTTAAGATTCTAATTTATTAATATAAGTGAGGGTCCTGTTAAGGAGTATAAAATAAATTAAAATGGTTTTTGCAATGCAAAGGACATAACAAAAGTAGTGGCGATAAACAATCTCCATTATCCCCCTTGCAGTTGTGATGTAGCTTTTCCTACAGACTTGTTGCCTTAGAAGCTACACCAGCATTTATTAAAAGTTCTATAACTTCTTTTCCAATTATTTGCAATTATATTGTATATTACTCCCGCCCCCTCTATCTATCCATTTAGAAAAAGCGCCCCTTTCGCAAGAATAAAACTCATTAAAGTTGCAATATGTTTTTCTAGAGCTTCATTGCCCTTTTAAAGCACTCTTCAATAGTTAATGAAAATGGTCTGAAAATATTTATAAATATAATGCCTCCACTGCCATCAGCGCCACTACCCACCATCGTAAAATCAGCAAAGAAATTGCAAAAATTATCAGGGTAAGTAATTATTGAAATTAATTTAGTGACCCTCCTTTCAGTTCACATAAAAAAGCAATAAGAATAAAACTTCAAGCAGACGAACGAAATAAGTACTTCGATTGTGGAAAAGAATAAATAAAGTTTTTTCTTTCCAAGAGTTGAAGTATCTGAGCAGAAATACAATGTTGATTAGAAACCGAAAAACTAATTCATTACTGGTGAATTAAAGATGATGCTGCAAGACTTGTTACTGTTTGCAGGAAATCTCTGAGTTTTTAATGAGCAATTTTAGTTTATAAGGACTTCATTCATTTAAAATGACGCTTTCTTGCCAATTGAGGTGGTGGCATGAAAAGGATATGCGCTTTTAGACAACATTGCAATACATTGTCAAGCAATGCTTGACAATCGCAATACATTCACAATTTACACCAGATCTCTTCTCACATTAAATTCATCCTCATCTCGCTTATAGCGATGTTTTTTTTTTTTTTTTTTTTTTTGAAAGCACTTTGAATTTCTTTATAAGGATAATTATTAACGGCAGTTTCCCAATAGAACGTAATATTTCATATACTTGAAAGTTCGCTCATAATAGACATAAAGAATTCATCTAATTACTTTTACCTGAAGAATTGCATACTTTGTAATATGGGAAGAAGGATTGGCTTAAGATACTTCGTAAGCAAGTAGTGCATAAAAGCGGAGGAAAACTGAGATAACGAATGTATTTAGCTAGAGAAAGCAGGACTTAGTAATATCCTGCCATGAAAATCGCCCTTTAATATCACATCATAGAAAATTGCATCAAAGGCGTCTAATACGAATCCACGTTAAAGCAATTTTAAGATGTATCGACTTAAGGATTACAATTTAGTCGGATAGATGAACACAAGGAACTACAGGCCGAAAATAAATACATCGAATGGAATACTTTTTTCAAAACAATCTTTCGTTACGAATTTTAAAATGAGAAATAATTTATTTCTTCTCCTTTTACATGAAAATGCCACAAGTAACAGTTCAAGTATCGATATCGAAGCAGTGAAGGGGAGTGTCGCTGACAATTCAGGACTCTAAATTTGAGAACACACTTATTTGTGCCAAAAATTGGATTATATGAATTTGGGCAATATGTGATTCTACTCCGTGATACACAGTTTTTTCGGCCAAAATTAGAGGATACTGATGTGGCCAATGTGTTGTGGCAATCAGACGGTGCTACCTGGCATAAAGTCCGTGAAACATTTCAATTACTTTTGGACATCTGAGAGACATTTCCAGATCGTGATCAGAATGGCCACTAAAATCGTATGATTTGATAGTATTAAATTTATTTTATGGGGTTAATTGAAATTTCAGGTCTATATCAACCAGCCTACAACCAACTCCGCATTAAAGCAGGATAAGTCAATACTGCATTGGCACCAACGAATGATAGCCACATTAATGCAAAATAGCAGCGGAAAAATTTCGAGAAACGAGTGCCGTTATGTTTATTGGCTCGATGTGTTATTCCAGAAATATCTCTACCCCATGAACGGGTACGATATGGCTACAGCCAGTGATTTCTATTTAATAAAAAGTTTATGTTCACTTTCGGCCACCCTTTAAAATGGTCTAAAATGAAGACCATGTATATGTGCAACGATTCCTAGAAAAATAATCGTACGTAACGCATCCCTCCGCTACAAATAAGGATTGCAGAGATACTACGCTGAATAATTGAGCGAATTGTGTTTGCAGAAAAGTTTCAGTAAAAAGTCTTTCTTGAGAAATTCTTGTTTTAGGAATTTTCATTTCTTGCGTTTTAAAATTTGTCGAAATTCAATTGTGGTTCAACACCACAATTTACAATTTTCGCAATGTGACAAAGTAATGTGATACGACAACTTGTGAATAACACAGTTTCATGTACGACTAATAGTGTGTGTATGGTTGTACTTGTATTTGTGGGCATAAAAAATTATTTTTGCAAAATTTGCACATTTTTATATATTAAACCGATAAAATAAGTTGTCAAGTCAGCTTTAGAATCCTCCTTAACCTGATTAACTTCTCCTTCCATCGCATCTTTAAAGTAACACTTTCCACTAGAGATTAAAATCCACTGCAGGAAAAAGCGAAGTTCGAATGCTGGTTGTGCTTCCTTTACTTGGCTGTCAGTAGGCATTTTGTATGACATCGCTTTCCGTAACGATATTATATTTTATTCATACTGCAATAAGAAGCAGGTATTAATGGCAAATGGAAACCGGCTGTAGTAGAATTCCATTACGGATTCCCATTTCATATTATTACAATTTCGAATGTTATTTTAGAATAGAACAAAGTTTCATTGATATGATGCTACGTGAATTCGATTTTTGTTAAAGGAAGCAAATCGAATTTAGAATCACATCACTTCCAGTGAACCACCAGCGTGAAAACATGTGTGTGTTCCATACAGCGAAATGGCCGTTGTTATTTTCAAAAACCGCTTATGTCTGAAGATCGTGTTATTATTTGGAGTTTTAAAAAAATTAAATTCAGAGTTTTTATATGCACTGCTAACTTTGTGTAGTTTTAGAGGACAAACTGGCATCCTCGATGAAGCAATGAGTTTCCTAATAAATAAAACATTGCAAGGAATTAAGTAGTTCCAATTGCTGTCAACGAAATAAATTATTAAATCAATTAAATCAAGCTGAGAGTTGTCATTTAAATAGATTCGGCCCAGCAGGCTTACGATTGCAAAACTTCAAATTCCTGGGAATACTTATTTCGATGACAGATTGGTGGCTACACAACCCCGCGGCCAACAGTGTGGCAAATTGTGCCACATTATTTAATAACAAATTTTAAGACTCTTAAAGGTTTAAAAAATATCAACACAAAAAAAAATACAAATTGCACGACTCTGCATGAAAACCGGGACCGAGACCGCTTCAGCTGATTCTTATATGAAAGACCTGCTAAAGGTGGATATTACATCGCTTTTATCTTATGATATATCATTGTGAGTGAAAAACTCATTTCCAACCAATACGTAATTTAAAAGACTTAATGAAGGCAGACATGATTATGCTTTTGTCTTATTATACATCAGTTTTGGGGGAGAAATCAATTCCAGCCAATATTTTATCTCTTCAAGTAATTTAAAAGTTATAAATTTATTGAATTTTATATTTTTACAAACAAATTAATAGTCATTTCGTATCTCGATAGATCACTCAACTCGTACTACATGACGTAATGACTTTCTCGATAGCGTAAATCCATTTGAAGAGCTTTCTCAATCATTTATCCTTTCATTTGTTAGTTCAAAGTGGTTCTAGTTTATAGATTTTTTGGGCTTTTGAGAATTGTCAAAGATTCGTTGAGGAATCGGAACGTTTGCCAGATATGCAATGCGTGAGATGACAACCAGCTTTAAACCAAACCATGGGCACGATAAATGCCATTGGCTTACGACTACCTTTCAGATATAGGTCGAGATGCTGGAACAAGTTCAACTTGGTCATCAAAGTAAAGTTCAAAGTAAAGTGAAGGGTTTCTTGTGTAATTTTAACACTTTCGTAACTCTGTAACAGTAAAAATTTCAAACATTTTGCTCATGTCAGCCAATAGAAGAATACAGAGTCTTTGCACGCAACAGCTGGATATTGTCGATACGATTGCTAGAGATGCCTCGAAATTATATAAACTTTATCGGGAGAACCTTGGAAAAATTTTACGCCTAAAATAATTTTTTATACATGCTAAATTGAATTGAGGAGCATAAATTCATTGAAAATGGGTTAGTGGGTTCATCCAAAAATGTTGGAAAATGAGGGGAAACAAAATTTTGTTCAAAAAAGATATCGCAAAATTAATTAAATTAAAAAAAAAAAAGTTTCTTCTAATGCAGGAGTTTTTGAAAAAAAATTTTGTCATAATTATAAATATATAAATATATATAATATATGTAAAATTATATTATTAATTTAATTATTATATAATTAAGAATTATATTATAGTTAAATTGTATTGACAATTTATTGAAAGTAATTATTATTTAATTATAATTTTGAGACATTTCCTAATGTTGTAAAATATGTCAATTATTCAACGCGGTCGTCCTGCATCTGTCAAAGTGCTATGCTTGTTTTCGATTAACAATACCGAAACTTGCTTTTAGATTTTTCTATTTTACATAAGTATTTTAAATACTTAATTTTAGTTTCCGAAATACCAAATCTATTAAGGCTGTCATGAAGGCAACTATGAAGGGTTCAATGTAGTCGCGTGTGGTTGTGTAGCCCGCCATGCTGAATGTGTTTGCAGTTAGTTAAAGGCTCTCATAAAAAGTGAAAAGACTGCTGAACTGTATTGTACATAAAAGTAAGACTTTTTTCAGATTTTCCTTCGGAAGAAATCGAATTCGGAATCCCTCTCCAATTACCAACAATTGCTTAATACTCTTCACTGTTCAAAAGTTGTTTTAACAAAAATTCAATAATAAAACAAAATTTACTACAAGTGAATTTACGCGGTTTTCCATGACAGCCCGCAAGTTTTAAATGGTCGTATGTAACAAGTTCAAGTGTCTTTTTTTCCTAATATGTTGCTTTCTAGTGTTCTTAATCCAATTGTAGCCTCTTGACAAGTTAAATATTTCATAAGTTTTTTGTGTTTTTTTTTGTGTTTTTGGTTTCTTTACTTTTAACTTTACACGCTGGTGTGCTTTAGAGAAGTTGACTGTCGTTTATTATTTGTGGAGATGAAAAGAAATAAGCAGGGACAGACGCAGAGACAGACAATAATGTTTGTTGTCTCCAGCAAACATATTGTTTAATATTTTGACATTAATCCAAAACAACATAAATTTATGTATATAATTTATATAAGCACACACACACGCACACACTCTCACACTCCAATACTATACGCTGCTTCCATAATAATAGTACAAAAAAAAAAAAAAAAAAAAAAAAAAAAAATTAAACCAGCACAAGGAAAATACTTTAATCCATCTGTCTGTCGGACGGTCAAATATTCCGTTCGCCTTTAAGTCGTCATAAGCTGTTAGTTTTTCTTTACTGCTGTCATTGCACTGAATGGGATAATAAAGTAAAAGGGAAAGAACGAAGAGAAAAAAAAAAAACAAATATGATCAAATATTATTTACGTTTTATTGTCTTATGATGATATATTATATTAAACTGTCATCCATACCAACACATCCTTAAAGTACACATTGTACATATCGTTAAATGAAATGAAACAACACGTAACTAGCGCCAACATACATTATCCTGATTTCTTCAAATTCTTGTTATTAAATCGTATAAAAATAATGCAAACACAATCGTGTATGTGTTTTTAATCAAATGGTTTTGCATTTCAGCCAGCGATACATACACCACATACATAAATTCCTACAGCTGGATTACATTCATACTTAACTTAATAAGGGAAGGTAAATACACTTTTTACCTCACACTGACATCCTTCATTTGTGGCAAACTGAAAGACAATTTATTTTAGTGAATTCTAAACAATGAGAACAGCTTGATTTCTTTTGCTTTGTAAAAGGATTTTGTCTTAGCGACATACCTGCCAACTCTGCTTCTCTTTCGGAATTTATATTTGTTATAAATATGTATGTATGTGTATTAACCGAAAACTTTTCCATTTAAGAAATATCTAATTTAAAGAAAATTGTTTGCTACTGACAATATTTAATCTATTAAAAGCAATTTGTCTATTTTGTGTTACTCAAGTGTTATTGAATAAATGAAATTGTATTTTTAATGTGATTGCAGCTGTTTCAAAGAAATTTATTTAGCTAATAAACACATTTCTTTTATGATGTATAATACAATGCACGCCATTACGTAACATGAAATGTAAAAGTTTTTCAAAACTCTTTCACTGAAATGATAAGAAATGTCATTATGAAAGCAGAACAGTTTTCTTTTATTAATTTTAAGGATTTTGCATTTCATATAACCATATATGAAAACTCTTTAAAGCCCCTTTAATACTAATTCTTCGTGAACAGAATTATTATTATAAAATGCATTCATTAATCGAATTTGAGTTATAGCTTTTTTTCCTATTGACACTTAGCTTGCCCTATTCGTTTGTTTGCGAGTGTAAACATAAATAAAATAATTAGTTTTCAATTTATTAAAAATTATAAAAAAGAATTAAAGTTAAAGTCCTTCCGGTTTACAAATTTTTTAATCAATTTAGCAAATCAATATTATTATTGAATCAAAGGACACTCTGGCATGTCCTATTGAATGTCCTATAGATCATAATTTTCTAATAAAAGGAATATGTGAATGATTTTGACTTGGCATTCGAATTTTCAAAATTTAGGCACAATTTTGGCTGCACGGCGGCTTTGCAAGTTCCCACCTCCCCTTGCAATTTACTTCATCTTCTTCTTCAAACTTCTTCTCTAACAAATTATTATTAATAATTTTCAAAATGAATGAAATAAGAAGTTCAAAAATTTGCTTTCAAAATTTTATTTTTTTTTTTCGACAAAAAAAAAAAAGGCGAAATATTTTAATTTGAAATGTCAGTTACTACTTTTAAAATTGGGTTTTGGAAATATTTAAATCTAATATATATAAGTATATTTTGAAAAAATTCCACTCAAACGCATTGAGAATTATAAGAAACTTTATAGTAAATTGAATTGAGCTCACTAGCTGGCTATACTTTTATGATTGGAAAGTAATTTAAACAATTTTTTCCAACTGGTAAAAAACGTCAAGTGTAATGCCGTCATTAATTGAACGGTATTTCCAGTAATTATTGCAAAATTTTCATTTTTTTTTTTTTCAGAACAATCCGAAGTGTCAATTTATTGCAGTATTACAATAACCAAAATAAAACGTGTAATTTAAAGAAAAAATGAGGGGTAACAAGAATTATTAAACTCTATTTAAGGCAAAATTAACTAGTAAAGGTTTTTTTTTTGCAAAAAACCGCATGTATGGGCATCACTGATGCCAACTTTGCAAGTGTAAAACAAAACCAGTAGCTTCTTAAGCGGCACATTTATGGCTTTTAAAGTTCGCAAATAGAAACGACAAAATGTCCTTTTTAGTGATAACTATTCCATACTATACCTTTATGGTGCATAAAAACCTCTCGAAAGTCTCCATCAAATGATAACAATTGACACACTTACCTGAAAGTAGAAGAGAATACATGAAAACTGAATTAAAACCAATAAATTCATATTAAAATTAAGAAAATGTTTAAAAGTAGTTTTTTGCTGAACATGCATGGTCTCCAGTTGTTTTTTTTTTTTTTGTTCGTTCCTTTTTTAATAAAGATTAATATAAATTTAATTTAAATAACCATTAATCCTGCCTAATGGCCTGTTTAAGGCAGCTGATGTTTTTGAAAGGTTGCGCTTGTTAAAATGTTGGTGGGATTGTAAAGGAGCGCAAGCAGGCTCTTTAAACACAAAATAAAGGACGACAATTAATAAGGAGGGAAGCAATTCTCATCCTTTGTAGGTTACGTGTAACAAAACATTGGCACAGGTAGAGTGTGTAGGGGTGGGAAGAGGTACGAGCAGTAATATTGTTCTGCTAAGCAAAAGCTACCAAAATCAAGGTGTAAAATTTAACAAGGCTTGCCATTTTCCATCATTTAGATTGAGCTTTCTGCGCCAACATGACGTTGTATAAAACAAAATTACTTTTTTTTTTGTTTTCGTTGTTGTTTTTGTCCTTTTTGTTAAATGCAAAATGTAGACAATTTGTTATTTGCTTCGCAGGCATGATGAGGAGAAATTTGTTAAACAATAGTTTTTACACAAGGCATATGGGTCTAAGGACAATTTGTATTATATGCCAGATATATGCACTCGTAGTATACGGGTAACTAGAACAAGCATTTCCCTTCAAGCAGTTTGGAACAAGCGAACCATGCAAACACTGGCAATTCATACATTTACGGTATTCGTACTAAAAAACGGTACGCAGGACGCATTTATTTAAAGTTTAAATATGAGAATCAGCAAAACTGACACTTTGTTAATGACAGTTTAGAAACTCGAGCATGTTTGTGTATATGTGTGTGTGCGAGTATGTGTTTATACAGTAGTAGTGAAAATACAATGTGGGCCACCTCATGTAATACACAATGAATTTCCATTTGTTCTTTTCCAGTTGGTCCTTTTAGTGGTTCTGCTTAAAAGCAGGTGATTGTAACAATGATTTCATGGAGCAGTTCTTTTTAAAATCACTCATTTATTAACAACAACATATTGTTGTGTTAGCTTTTCTAAACTTAAAAAAAAAAAAAAAACTGCGTAAAAATGTAGGTTTCTGGGTTCACCTTTTTTGTACAGTGAACAGAAAAACTTTTAGGACAAAAAAAAAAAATTGATATAAAGACTTATTAAAGGCAACCGCTTAATAACGATAATAACGATTAGAAAATAGTAAAATTTACTACCTAAAACGATATTTTTTGCGTTACTTAAATTGTCATCTGCTTTGAAATATATTTAATTGCATTCACTGTAACCGTCATAACGAATTTCTATATCTTGTAATTTAATTTGTCAACACGATGTTGCTTAAGAACGCGCTTAATTTTATTTGTTAAAAAGAAAACATTATATGCCTCGCAGTAGAGAAAAAGTAATTAAATTAACTTAAAGAAAGATCGTTAAAATAAATTACTTTTATTAAGGACTTTTTCAAAGGACTATGTATATTTCGCATGATGATGTCAAATTTTTAAATGGAATTTTTTAAAAATTGACAGCGACATAAGACAAAAGGAGTTCGTCTTTTTCTTTTGTGTTTAAAGGTTGTAAAGAAATATTGTTTGCAAACAAATTATTAACGAATAAAAAATTCTTGCATATGTGAGTGTCTTTTACAGTTAGACTTTTATAATTCTCATTTACTTTTAGAGAAATTGTGTATAAACGAAAACTTTTAAAATGATAAAGTGACAATTACGTGCACATTTAGATTTAAATTAAGAACATCTCTAAAATAAAAAATTTCAAAGCAACATTTTTAAATTTATTAGACAAGGATAACGTGATTATTCAATATTACAAAAGTTGCTCTGGAAAAGAGTGATTTAATTACATTTGCAATAAACACACTTTTTCAAATGACAGAACATATGACAATTTTTTAAAAAGTGTTGCTTTCTAGATAAAAATTGTAAAGAAATTTAATTTTCTCTAGTTGATCATGTAATTCTTTGCCGCCTCTGAACACATGAGTTTAAAAGAAGTGAGAACGAATTTTTTTCTTTATTCTTCTCTTAGATAAGATTACGACCGATTTAGAATTACCATGCATTCGATATTTTATTCAATTTAGCTGTGTGTCTTTCATTATCCTGCGGATTGGAAAAATTCCTTCTTAGTGGAAGAAGAGTCCAGGGGAATCCCTTAGCTATTAGGACTGGACGATGGTAATCTTGAAACAAAAAATTAATTAATAGTCAGGTTAGGTTTCTGCTCATTGGAAAAAATAGCTTTTTGGTGGATCTCTACTTATAATATGAAGCCAGACTACCCACCAAATTTCAAAGAGGTTTTCTTAGGCATTAATACTCTGCGATGATAATCTTGAAACAAAAAATTAATGGTCGGAAATTTTCCAATTTTGCGGAAAAATCATCTGGAAATTATTAGAATCTCAAAAAGAATATAATTGAAATCGATTCATCAGTTTTCAAGTTATGGCATAATCCACATTCACATTCACACAGATAATTTATATAATAAAATCAAATGGCCTACTGAAAGGCCATTTGCCTTTGTTTACACATGAAAACGTTCGGCAGTAAAATATTTAGTGAGGAGCAACACATCGTTCTTTGTTCGGCAACCGACAATACGTTTTCTGGACATTTACTTTCCTTTTCGAGTAAAATATAAAAGAAATAATAATGACAATGTAAAAACGAATGGGGATTCCAGATGTTTCTCCTAAAATGCAACACAAACCCCAGCATCTTCAACATGTTGATCCACATGTAAACTATAATGTATACAGTTCAAAGGGGTTTTCCTCGAATCGCATTATTTTGTAAGGCCGAATTTGCAAAGTCATGTGTAAATTATTGCGCATCATCGCTTCCATTTATAATATCTCGCCAAAAAGATGTGGGAAAGTGACATGATGAAGAGACAAAAGTGATGTGGTAAAAATTGTTGGTACTTCGTCACCACAAAGTGATGAGCACATATGGGTAAATACTTACGTTATGGTTAAAATGCCACTTTCCCGTTTTATTAACTTTTGTTAAATGTTATGGTCTAACGGTAATAAGCAGAGTTTTAAATGTTTTAAAATGTTAGGCCAGGAATACCTGGCCGACCCAAGATTTCATGCAACAGCAATATAATCATATTTTAGAAAGGAATTACGCAAACCGGACTTAAGATCTGACGCACTGCTGGTCCTAATAACACTAAGTCAATTATTTAAATTGTACAACTCGGCATTTTCTTGAAAGTATTTCCGCAAAATTATGTCATTTAAATAATAAAATTTAAATTGGTATAGTATATTTATTCGATTAAAATTAATCGAATAAAAAATTTTTTTTACTTCTTTTTAATTTTCTGGCAACATTAAAAAATGACTAATGTAATATCAAAAATAAAAAAAATATATATACATATATAGAAAAATTTAATTAAAAAACCGAATAAGAAAGCCAATTATTACTTATATTATTATATAATTAATACTGGATATTTCGGTACCCCACTAATTTTTGCTCTTCAATTTTTTTTAATACAAATATTTTTATTTTTAATTTATGTGGTCTTTTTGTAGGCCACTTGAGAATTTTCAGAATAAAAATGATATTTATGAAATTGTTTACTTCAATTGCAAAAACACAACTTTAATAATTTTCTTCTTCTTCTCTTAATAACAAAACTTCTCAGCAACTAAATTTTACTATTTGAACGCATTCGTAAACTGAGTAAAAATATTTTCAGAACTTTCATTAATTTCTAATATTGTTTTTAACGACAATTCGTTACGATTTACATCAACTGATGTTTTACACATTTTTGAGGTGCCATTCTATGAATTGGTTCCAGCGTTTTGCTGAAAATTAAATGGAAAACTGGTTATTAAAATGCTGTCATTAGTTAACTTGTGTTATGAGCAGTCTGCAAAGGAGGTGTCTCTTCTAAGATTAATGCTTAAATAACATGCAAACGAGTTAGATATTTTCCATCTCCGCTTGTCAAATGGTCATATATGGCTTGCTGTCTGTCTTGTCTGGTTAGTCGCAAAGATAACAGTGGGATCGGAGTATTAATAATAATATGAAACAACAACAAAAAATTATTTTGCATTATTTTCGTTTGTCTGTAGTGGCAATATAATATCTGGCAATATTTGAGTAAAAAATAGTGCTTGCGCAAATCGCTTGATTGTATTATAAAAACAGCAAAAAACATATGAGCAAAAAAAAAAAATTATTCGAGAATTAATTGAAATTAAAAAATTCCTTACAAAGTTATTTTGTTTGCAATTTAGCTTGCTTGTACGCTTTTGCCCCACTGTCTCGCTTTTCCAATTTTCTTTGGACTGCTTAAAAATAACTTTTCTTTTTTATAGCCACACTGATAAATAAATTTGCCAACAACATTTAATTAATTTAAAAAAGATTATGTGAACAACCAGACATTTAAACGGTCAACTAGACAACCAAAGCAAACTATACGGGCATGGCAAATTGACGCTGACAATTTATATGAATTTTAAACCGTAAAATATTCTGAAAACTGGACTTTTCAGATGGCGTTCACTGCATGCGCGTAGTGGCAAAATTAATTTGAATTGGAAGATTTAAATTTTACACTTCAGTTGCATATAATCCATTAACAAACTTAACAGGAGGGGACGTTGTATTAAGAAATTTACAACTTTCGTAAGCCGCACCCCACCAAAAAACCAGAGTTTGGAAAAGGAAAAAGTCATTTAGAAAAAAGAACATGTTGGTTGGTAATACGGGGTGGCACATAAATTTTCTGTTCTTGTTGCTCTTTGAGAGAATTAACTTGGAAAGTTAAATTGGGAAATTTTCAACTAATTTTAAATAGACCCACCAGTAATAATGCGACCACTTTTCTACCAGACAAAGGAGGGAGTAATGTTTCGAGCAATTTATTGAAGGTGTTAGAAGGAGTTTTAAATAATGTGGATCTCTTTATATATAAAATCTCTTAAACGAATAAGCAATCTGGTTTTCTCGACAACTGCAGTGGCGTTATTGAAAATTTACCTCAAGGAAATTTACAGGATATTTTGCCTCTACCAGCCTATAGGAAACAATATATGGCTAGACAGCTTATACGTAACTGTGAACGTGCCTCAGAGTTCAATATTCGAACCACTTCTATGCTTCACATACGAGTACATTTGCCAAGGATTATCCAGAACATCCTTCGAATGGTAGAGACTATTTGTATGGGGAATCCTAAGAAAATTTGATAATAGTATTGTAGCAGGCATCTCAGATTTAAGTCAGAACTTGAATCGAAATTATATTTAGGCCATTACAAATGGTCTTGAGATAATTTTGAATAATGATTGAGCTTGAATTAGTCACATAAACAGTGGGGTTGGTAAGCAATGCACAAAACTAAGAGCTCTTTGGTTCATATCAAAATTGTGAGAATGATTTGATTTGTAACCTAATTTTTGGTTAAAAGGACTTGAGCAGTTACGACTCAGTTAGCGCAGAGTTGTTGGATGTTGTTGAAATGATTTCATCATGTGCCTGCTCTCTTCAAAAATTTTTATGGAGTTTCCTTACCAAGTCAGATTAAACTGCGATTTTATTTTTCCATTAAATACAAATTTCATACTAAAGTACGAAATTATTAGATTTTCCTAATCGCAATAGCCAGACTTTGGTATCCGAATGAAAGTTTCAAATCCATTCTGCTAGGGTTTGGGGTTATTCTTTAACTATGTGAACAACAAAATATCAATCTACCTATTTAACGCTACTCGTTTTCTATCTCTGGCATTACCTAAAGGGTAGACTGCATGCCAATAAGCCAAAAATTTTCAAACACCTTAAGGCGAAGACGCGTGAGATGGGCACTAATTTTTACAAAAAAAAAACCCGGTCTAAACTCATTTCTAAGGTATTATCTAAATAATGCCCACATTGACAAATAGGAAAGGGAGCTGGCTTGCTCATTAAATGCCTCTCTGTACAAGAAATTTGAAAGCTGCAAGCAAATGGATGTCAAATTATTCCAATTGCCTGCTTGCAGTCTAACAACGTGAAATATGCATACCCCCACCTTAAATTGTGATGGTATATCGTGCATTCCTTTATGGCACTTTTGCTGCTTCAAATGCCAGCTGAGAAACCTGATAAAAGGTGGTGCTTATCAGTTTCAATAGGATTTAACTTTCCATAATTATAATGCTAAGAAATTCCAGTACGTGTCTTCATGCATACATTTAAGACTCCCAAGACTCTTATGGCGTCTGTTAAAATTTAAATTCCCTTCCAAAAAATCTAATAATTAAAATTAATTTTTTCTTTATCTCCAAACAAACCACCCACCCCTTGTATCTCAAGTTAAAGCAGTAGTAAGCAAAACTCAGTCGATTGTTGTTTTAAATCTCCACTCCCCAACCCTGCCAAGATACATATTGCTGTGCTCCCCTTGTCCAATTTCCCTTAACAATTCTGCAAGAAAAAATACAACAATTTTTGATTTCTACTAATGATGTGCCACAGAAATCCTTATTCGATTCTCAGTTAAGCTTTTGTAAACACCCACCACCGCAAACGCAAACGCTTTCTGAATAAAGATGAATCTTTAGTAACCCCACAATCGTAAATTCTACCCTTATGGCGATATTAAAGCCACACAGCAACAGTAATTAAACATAAGAGCGTGTGTAGCCACTCGTACTTGGATAGATGCAGTTTGTTTTGTGGTGTTTCCTATTCTGGGCGAAATCTCACGAAACTTTTATTTTCGTTTATCACTGTAACACCCACTCTCCATAAAATTGAATAGATTGTGCGTTCCGTGCAAAATTTGGCAATTTTTTCCGTTGATTTCTGATGTAGAAGAGGGTGTTTGTAAACATTTTTCTAACTGCAGACATTTTCCTCGTGGAGTGCTTTTGAAAACAATTCCAATTTAGAACAATCAAATGGGAACAGATGACTGATTAGTTGGTATGCTCGTACAGGAAAAAGGCGGCGATTTTTCTGGAATATTTTTTTCTAATTTAAAATAATTTATCATTTATTGGTTTGAAACATTTCCCGCTTAGCAGCTTAAAAAACCGTTAATGTGTTTTTTGAAAGCAATTGAGCGGAAATTATTTTTATCCAAAGTTTCCTTTTAGCGGGGCTTTTTTTTTGCAGAGTTGCTATTTTCTCATCTCCTTCTTCATAGGTTTGATAAGAGGAGGGTAATTTCCACAATATTAGTTTGCGACACTATAAAGTATTTATATTCTGGATCCATATAAGAAGAATTTGGAGAATTGAGCGTGGTCCGCCTCCCTGTCCATCTGTCCTCAATATTCTTGTTGAGCTTAAATTTTGCTTAACATCAAAGATTTCACAATCCATTAATATGGAAATCACCAAAAATTGGCAACACAATAAGGGAAATATATAAAAAAAATTGCCAAATTAAAATTTATATATTTATAATCGAATCGTAGTACAAATAAATATACAAATTCGAATTTTAATTACTTCAACAGATGGAATTCATTCATAAACTATTCCAGCATAAGGATTAAAAGTAGATGCAACTCCTGGACGATCAAATCAAATATCCTTGGTAACAAATCGACTGGGAGAAAAACATATAAGAGTGGACACAGTCGAATGAAGTGAAAAAAGGTTTGGTTCTCCGATTTCGTATATATTACTTGTATTCCAGTGAAGGGTATTGCAAATCCTTAAACTTTGTGGAAATTACAGAAATAGTTAATAGCGAGGAATATGCCACGTTCCTCACAAATAACAATGATTCTTAAAATCAGTATTATTTGATCTTAACCCTGAACAATAAAGAATGGCCTGGCAAGTAGTCAGGAGAAAGGCACTGTGCGGAAATTTTGAGAAAGGTTACTAGTAAGGGAAGACAGATGATGAACAAGTCCACGTATATAGAACAGTTTTGCAGCGTATCTGATGCCAGAATAAAAGCTGTTTAGTTGCTTCTGGGAGCCATTTTATATATTGTATTAGTTCACCGATGAAACACTACAACCGGGTGTAGTTGTTCAGATCTATATTATCAACGAAATCAATAGATTTTATATGAAATAATAAATGAGCAATTGGTTAAATTCAGGTGATATTTCTATTTTATGACTGGCGGTGTTAGGAATCGAACCGACGGTCTTAGCCATTTGTTAAAAGTTTTGCCACTAAGACCTCCAACAACAAATAACGCTTGAGGTAAATTCAAGGGAAATATGACTAGCAGTGATGGGAATTGAACCGATAAGCTCAGCCGTTTCACTTTACCTAACAACACATGATTAGCAGCTTCATATGGTACTTTATCGGAGAGAACTATTACTTTGCACTTTCGGACGGATCAAGTGTAATTTATTAGTACTTCAAAGGCATATCCATTATGGTACTAAAGGCGGCTGGCGTACTTGCAATAGTGGAGTAGTCAGACAACAACAGTGGCATGTGGCTGCTTCGTGCAAGTGTTGCCAGTTACTCAGCTTAAAAACACTGTACAGCGACACTGAAATTCGCCCCATCCGCACACTTAGTACCTTATGGCTTAAGATAAGTCACCAATAGGAAATTGTAATCATTTGTTGTACTTCTAAGCGTTTTTAACGCACATTTCTTGGGGCATATTCTGTATTACGTTGAAAAATCTGACGTTTGAAAATTGTCAATTTTTTATAACATACACAGTGTGAACAGCCGGAAATTATTTTTAATAGAATTTAATTGGAAAAATTCTTTTTTATTAAGGACATTTTCCATTCCCCTTTTTTTTTTTGCATTCTAGTCTGTCCCACCATCGTGTCTATAGAAATCCGAAGGTTGTATTGTTTTCCATTATGACAAGCACGAAGTGAGAAACAGCCTGAGCAAATTGTGGTGGACCACACAACTTTTTATTCATGTAAAAAATGTTATAATTTATTTGCTTTTTTGGTGTGTTGTTTGCTGGCAATCAAACCATTAAACCATGAGAACACAGCAGGCAAGCCTCCACTGGCAATAGTCAGCAGCTCCACATCGCAAAGGAGATGTTAAACGACAACTAAGGTAAAACCAAACAACCAAACAACCCACCAACCAGTCACATCAGCTGAAATTGACACATCGTAAATCATGATTTTATTAATTTTCAATATTCAAGATGGCATCACCAGAATGCCAAATAACCGAAACAAAAAAGGATTTGATTTTTCCCCTACAAATAATTTCGCCATTTACTGACGGTGGCAAGTAAAATCCGAAAATCACAAGTTTTTTTGTTTACAAGTGTTACATATAAACTAAAAAAAAAACGTATAAATTCAACTAAAACTTTCTATTTCAATTATTTTTAACAACTTAATCAATAATTTCGTTTAGTTTTTTTTTATTTTTATTTTACATTTTTGTTACCATCATCATCATCATGTGCCATCATGCATTTACAAGTGCCCTGAGACTTGAAGTATTTTATTTTCCTACGGATGGCTGTAAAAAGATAAAAAAAAAAAAACGTTTCGATTTCGGTATTGAGTTGAGCTACTGCTTTTTAATGTTTAATGGCTGTTATTTTAACTTCAGTATTCATCACCCTTTTTTAACAAAATAATACTCGTATTTGTTTAAACAATATAAAAAGCATATAAAAATGTTGTTTGTTAAGTGCGAGAGGGGCGCACACAGATAGTGCTCGTTTCCCAGATGAGCCAACAATGTTGCAAGTGAGCAGCCAAAGTAAACTTTGAAAATAAATTGTTGGAACAATTTTACAACGCGTGTCATTAAAGAGATCCCTTTTGAATGAATTTTGTTCGCGTAAAAAAAAAAAAATTAAATAAAATAAAAATTTATAAATTTTTCTTTTTCATTGTTATTTTCGTATCTTCCTAAAGCCACTCTTCGGTGGATAAAATGGAATCTAAAATATGCGACTGTAAAAAAAAACTTCGAGTTCATAAAAAATGGAAATCTTACTCGCTTTAAGAAGCCACTATCGGTGTAATTCTCTTAAAAAATAAACAATATGGCCTTCTGGGTAGATCCATTACTTTTAAGCTCTCTTTAAGGCATATAAAAGAGACTTGAGGAGAGCCAATTTCTTCTAAATTTCAAGTATTCTAATTCTCTGACGCTCAAGTTCCTTTAGTTTTTATAAAAAAATTTATAAATATATAATTATAATAAATATTAATTATTACTTTCCCTGCCGATGCTACATAAAGTAGGATGTGAAGTAGCGATAAATAAAATTATACATATTAAATCTTTTTATAAAAAAAAAGGACCTTCAAAGCAATCTAAACTTCATTTGAAGCTCGAAAAATTTTGTTGCCCAGTGTGACATGAAAAAGTGGCTCATGATAAGGCCTTCGTCCCTGAAACTCCCAATACAAATTAATAGGCTTGGAAAATTTCGGTGTCCATTAGCATAATAAAGTGAGCCCAAAAAACAATGTCTCATAATTACATAGCTGTCCATCCCTGCAACATTCAAATACAATTACTAAGACTGCATTAGGCGGGGATTGAAGCGAGAAACTCAGCCTTTAGCACACTTTTCAATACAAAGCTCTCACTTGACACGTGATAGAGTGTTTTATATTAAGAGATTTAAAAATAAATCGTTCGCTTGGTCGTCTGATTGCCTGCGATAATGTTATTAGACTCCTTATAAGTGTATGATAAAGTCTATGATACACTATCTTATGCAGTCGGTTGATTTCTTAAATATGGCATCTGTGTTGAAAAAATAGCACAAGCAAAAGTTTATGAAAATTTTCATAGAATAAAAATTTTCATGCGATCAGAGTTGATTTTACTTCAATCAGTAAAGAAAAAATTGCATGATAGTATGGCACCAGGCACATCATTTTGATGCGATTTTTAAAATAGGAGGGTATCACTGTCCGAATTTCGTGAAGCATGTCCTTAAGAAACATTAAAAAAAAATTTTTTATTTTCGATATTTCGTTACTGTCATTGGTAAATTCTTTCCTGATTATTCATATAATTATATATATATAATAATTATATTATTAAGCAAATAAATAAATAAATTAAAAAAAAAATAAAATAGAAATAAGAGCACAAAATATCGCAAAAAAGTCTCATTTCAACATTAAGGATATTCATGGGGTGCAGCAAAAAATTGGCATATTGCAGTTTCTTTTCTATTTATCAGTTTTTTGCCCTGATCAGTCCAGGCAGGACACTAAATTAAGTCAATTCCTTTGAAACAATTAAATTTTTACAAAAAGCATTTACAAGTAGCTGCTTCTTCTAAACTTTTTGTCATGCAGAAATCCAATTCTTTTACTATTTTTGATAGTTTAATTTTTATATCATTCATCAGCTGTCACATACAATACAATTTTTGCTTATCAAACACACTTTCAGAAGGCTGCGATTACCGCTTGGAGTATCTTCTTCATTAGTTGTGCATATTTCGTTGCCCATAATGGTAACAAAATATCGAAAATAAAAAATATAATATTTTTATTAAAAAAAAAAATTATAATATTATAAAAAGCCGGAAAAAATTCTAAAACACTAATTTTTAAGTTATAAAATAAATACGAGTACTTTGTATAATAAGTGGAGAATTGAGAAAAATTGTAAACATGGAAAATTTAGTTGTATGTCTGAAAGGGGTATTTCACTGAATGTGTTTAGAGAAAGCTTAAAACTTGTTTCTCACATCAAATCATACTCGATTATGCTTAAATTTATTTTTTCTCAGCAAAGTTTTATTAATGCAAAATAAAGCAAAAGCTTTATGGTTCAATTTTGCAAAAGATCCCAGCGATTATGACATTTAACAAAGCGAGTTAAAGGCGATAATAAATTATTATGGTTAATAACACTAGACAGTTAACACTAGACACACATACAAAACTGTATATATATATACATATATGTGTTTACATGTGTGTAAATCACATATAAATAAGAATAATAATAATAATAATAATATTGCAGTATTTTCCTAAATTTTTTGTCTACTTCCTGTGAGAGAAAACGGCTGCTTAAGCAAGTGTAGACACATCCGTTTCCGTATCCCAAACAAACAACACAAACACTTGTACCTCTCAATGTACAAACATTTTAAGATCCTGAGGGGCACTTTTTACACAAGGAATAGCAAGGAAGCGCAAGGAAATGTTTATATAATTTTATAGGGGTTACTTTTCGTCAACTGAAGCGGCAATTTGTGAATAATTTTGTGATAACCGGTTTTTTCTACAACTTTAACAAAAACTTGTCTATTTTCGTCCTTTTTTCTATTCTTTTTGAGTTTTTATTTTTTTCAATGTTTTTTCTCAAGCCTGTTTTTGGCATATTATTGTTTTATATGTCCACATATTTTATATGTGTTCACGATTTACACAAATCATTTTATTGTCGCCGCCAATAAAATTGTTATTGTGTGCATACAGACAGGCAGCAAAAATGGAGCTGAAAAAAAAATTACAGATAAACTTATTTTATCTGAATTGGATTTCCATTAAATTTAATCTGATTGCAAATGAAAACAAAACAAAAATTGTTTGCTAAACGTTGCTTATTCAATTAATTTTATTCTGACAAAGTTTGGACTGGTTTGGCTCCAGTTGTAGTTTTGTTTCGCAGGACATAAAATGACAGGGTAAAAAATGTCAGCAAATGTAATAGATTTGTAATGAAATGCTTTAAAATTAAATTGGATTTACTCAGTGTTGATGCTAAACATTTTCAAAAAAGTGTTGCTAAAAGGGTATTTTTAAAAAGGGGGCAGAAGAGAATTTCTTAAATAAAAGCGAGGCAATTTCGGAAACAATGAAAACTAAAATAATCGTTTCATTTTTAAAAAACAAGCTTTCCAAAACATTTTTATGAAAAATATTTTTTTTACAATATCTGAAATATAACCTACACTGGACAACAAAACTAAAACTTCTTATTTGTATAAAAAAAAAAAAACCGAAATACTTCAAATTTATTAAAAAATTTTTCTTTTTCTACTTAAATTTATTTGCAGTCTGATTGCAACCTTATAAATGTTTGAAATATTATAAAGACAATAAACGGCTCTTTCTAAACACCTGCAAAGTGGTTACCCCATCAAAACATCAGTTAAACTTAAAAAAAAAGTCTAAAAATGTTTAGTGAACTTTCTTTGAAATCTTTATGCGGAGAGCAATTTTGAAAAACCGCAGTTTAGCCAGACCACTTTCAATTAGCTAAAATGAAAGCTAAGAAAAAAAAGGTTTAAAAAGGGGCACAAAATACTTAAAATGGTTTCAAAAAGGGACTTAAGAAAAGGACAAAATGTAACACTATTTGTTTTAGTAGCTTTTTGTTTCAGTACGCATCTTTCATTAATGCCATCGAGCTTTTGCAAGTTTAATAGCCGTCAAGAATGGACTGACTCTGCTGCATCAAGCAACTGAGAGTTTAATTTTAAGAAGATATTGGGGGTACCTCCATAATGATGTAATGCATTCACAAGTCCATTTTGAAGCGTTCTGTTGAAGTCGGCCAGATGTCTCCGAGAATGTCCTGCAAATGCATACATTTCAGAAACAGTCCTCAGCAATCAATTCAAAGTATTTTTAAGTAAAAAAAAATGTTCTTCTGAATATTAATTTTGCGATTTTAATGCGATTTAAATATCCAGAACAAAAGCTGTCTCCAGTGTTCCCATATAAAAAATAATGCACTTCAGCTTATGGCCGAAAAGGATGAACGTTTTCAAAAAAAAACAGATTGGCAAGTAAATAAAAACATTTATAAAGACGAAACTGCTGAAGTGCTTCAAAGCCTGGCAGCAATTGAATGCAATATTTTGCTTACCAACTTTCAGAAATACTTATGAAATTGTATGATTTCCAATAGAGATGAAGTTGTAGATGCATTTCGCCCAACTACATCACGGAGTGGCAAATAGTGTTTTAAATGTGAGCAATTTTCAAACAAAATTTGAAGATGCCATGCTGCAGTGCTCATTACAGCCCTTTTAATTTCGAACATATTGAATTCCTCGTTATGCAAATTGTTAGTTGTTTGCAGCATCGCTTTTCGTTTCCTTTTTTTTTCCTTTTCAATTTCCTTTTAACTTGCAATCATGTACATAAATTATTTTAATAACGAGAAAACTTTCTTAACTTTTATATTTACTTGATTTTATTCCATAGATGTCTTCGCCATAATGTTGGCGAATAAAATGAAAGGAATTCTCTTGCAATATTTTTTTTTTTTTTTTTTTTTTTTAGTTTGTAGGAAATGCACATGTTTTCATGTTAAGTGGGTGGAAATAAATTTGCATTCGTTGTGGCAGATGTGCCTTTAATTTAATAAAATTTCCTGAAGTCTTAAAGCTTATTTAAGAGTGATGAAAAATATAGCATTTGGTACAGATTTAGGAAGAAACGAAATTGCGTTAAGAGATGGTTCAATTGATAAAACGAATCCTTGACAATAAATAAATTTATGAGCATTCAAAGTTACAAAATTTAAAACTAGGCATACGGAAAGTCCCCTTCTAGAAAGTTTTTACTAAGATTTTTCCCACATAAAATTTTGCTTTGGCAAGATTTTCCAATAGCAAATAAATACAGATAATTTAGAAATTTTTTTTATTTACTTTGCAGCATCCTCTACACCAGAGAACAAAGTTAGAGGAAACGTTTTACTTTATTTTGTATAAATAAATATTAATAAAATAAAACTTGAAAATTCTAAGAGATTTCACAGAAGCAGCATACAAGCATGTTTGTAATTGTATTACATCAAATGAAAGCTGAAGGGGAGAGCAAAGTGAAAGGAGACAGACCATTAACAATAAAAATGAAATTTATTATGCAATTGTAGCTAATCATCAAGCGTGAAATGTTTGTTTTTAGCAAACAAACAAGAAAGAAAGAAAATCTTAAACAAACACAAAATTTCAGGAGGAAATCATATTTCCACAGAATCATGCATACACGCACACACGCATACATGAGTAAATGTGTGCATACGTGTTGCGGTTATTGCTCTTTTCTAAGCCAGCAGCAGCAAAAAATTCCTCAACGAACCTCTCATAACCCTCATCAACATCATATACGAATCGGAATCACAAACAAGCGCTACTAAACCGAAAACTACTGACGTACTCGCTGCAGCCACAGGCGTAGAGAGTCCTTTAAAAAGGACCTCAATTCTATTTATGGCAAAAAACATTTCGCAACGAAACCAATAAGCAAAAGTAAAAGCTGGCAGAAGAATAATTGTCATGAAGTCTAAATAAGAAACTGTAAAAATAAAAAAAAGCGGTAAAACAAAGCGTTGCCGCAACTGCATGCTGTGTGATACTCCCACACAGGACATGAAATTGTTTGTATGTGTGCACTTGTATGTATGCGTATGGCAACAGTTTCTCATTCTAGATTCCTCTTCTGTTTTTTTCCTCTTTTTATTTATTTATTATTTTTTTTTTTTTTTGTTTTGCTTCAACGCAATAATTTAAAGTGCCCCCTCTAAGTGCCCCACTATTTTCTACTTAGAAATTATGTTTCTAACTTCGTATATCTGAACTGCTGCATAAGTGTAAATGTGAAGGCTTCGCAAGGCTGTCTCCTGACACAGTACATAGTAGATTTCTGATTCTGAAACAGATTTATGGTTCCATTTTTCCACACATTCTGCAATTTTCGTTGCAATTACGCTCTTACGAAATTTATACTTCTTTGTAGTCTAGTGTATGATTCGCTTACATTCTACGGGAATGACTGTAAATGGTAACCAATTTTTTTTTAATAATTTTCTATATTTACTTCAGGCAGGGGAAATTTCGGATACCATATGTCTTTAAATATGAAATTAAAGACGAGTTCGTACAATAGATTTATGGGGAAACTTGAAAGAAGACTCAGTGTTAGACGAGGGTATGCTGGATGAAGTCATACTGCAGATCAGCTGTTGTAACAAAACAGCTGATATTTGTTCATGAGACTTATGACGTATATAAAACCTGTTCATGCATTCTCTGGCTCTATACATTCTACGCCTTTTAGGCTAACACTCTTTACAGATAATTTAATTTATCAGATTTCCGCGCGTGAAGCGCAGTAAGGCAGAGAATGGATAGTATGGACTTTATAGTGATTGCAGGACTTTTTAATGTTAAATTTACATAGGAGAGCCACTTTTTTTACTTGCTTTCCAGAGGTAGAGCCAAAAGGCAAGCTGTGAGAAATTTTGTAGTTGAAGTTTTGTAGTTTACTGGTGCAGCGTACGACATTCACTAATAAGCAAATACAATATTTTATATGAAGTCTACAAACAATGACAGCATATGTTAATAATATGCTTAGACTATATCGCTAATTTTATTATAGACTTTAGTGAATCTAAGCGAAATACACTGCCAGTCGCTTCGCAAAAAGAGGAGAGAAGTGAGTGATAACAAAAATTATGGTTTTGCCTGCCCTCCATAAAAAAAAAAAAACTAAAAATATATTTTGCATAATTTTATGACCGAGTGCGTATGCACAGGGGTCACGTGCACATAAATATATTGACGGAGATAAAAGTAATGAGCATACCATCATTGGCGTTTATCTCAGGGAATTTAGATACGGTTGTGTTAAACGTGCACACGCATACGCATTACTGATGTGCAGCAGAAGTTGAAAGTCGAAAGTCATATTAAATAAATGCGGTTTAAATGCATATATTTTTCATCATCCTTCATATGTATGTAAATCGTGTGTTCATATGCACTAGTATGAGCAATATTAGTACTTCGTTAGATATATACATATATAGTTTTATATATGGCCATTGAAGGCGTGCCATGGTGCTCACAAACTGTAGTGGTTGCTGTGGCTGCGGGTATGTTTTTCAGAGTGTCATTTGCAGATGAGTGTTGTTGCTCACTTTACTAGATAAAATGAGTATCAACAAGTAAAGAGAGTCTGAGAGTACAATATTCATTTTATCCGTGTTATACAAAGAGGTATAATGAGTATGAACCATCAGTACATTCATGTGAATAGCTTTAACAATAAATAGAGAAAATTAAAAAAAAAAAATTTTGTCAACAAACTTGAAAGCTAAAAGAAATTAATTGCATTAATACAAAAAAAAAATTAATAAAGTGTATTCGTATGTCGACCTAATAATTTTAATAGTTATTCTTTTAACGTGTTTAAGATATATAGAAATAGAGGAGGGAGAGTCAAATAATATTGTATACTTGTTGCATATAGGTATGTGCCTTATACAGATAAAAAAAACTGTTATATGTTTATCGTTAACCTCAAGTGATTTCAGTTCACATATTGAAGTCACTAAAAAAATCTATTGCCAAGAACTGCGAATTAGATCCTTTCTATTTGAGACCAAAAAAAATTATGATAAGCAGCAGTAATGTTTCCAGCCGATCTTGCAGTATATTGGGGCCCATACTTGCGGATATGAGATACACCCCTTCTTTCTTCGAAATCATTTTCTACATATTCCAAAAATGCCACGTAACTTTCTCATATTCACAATAATGGATGAGTGCTTTCGATAAAATGTTATAACGATTAAAACACGTTGGTCCACTGAATATGTTTCCATAATAAATTTGTGACTTGCCTACTTCACGACTACCAAATTTGAACTGTCAAAACTAATGTTTACCAAAATGACTGTACTTATCTGCTCAATTTACTGACAGTACAATTGTACTTTTGGTACTAATTGTAGCTTGCCTGCCTCTCTAGGCATATGGATAATGAGCAGCCTACTTAACAGGATATAACAGGTTCGCTTTTAAGCCAGACGCTGTGTATTTTACTTCGGACAAGCCGAGAGCTTTGCACTTGGTGGTGTTTGTACAAAATCTGACAAATATTTATATAGATTTAAAATCGGTTGTTTCATAGGAAAATCCGTTTCCAATAGCTTTATCAGTATTAAAAAAGTATTATTTTTATAATTTCGTAAGTTTACTTGTAGGAGAATAAAATTCGCTTACGTTACATTATTTACTATAAATATCTTATAGTAAAGGTCACCTGTCACTATGCCACACAGTCGTACGATTCAATTACACGAAAATCTGTTAGTAATATCCTTCTATTTTAAAAAATCGCATTAAAATGGCGTTGCTGGTGCCACAGTTTCATACACATATAATGCAAACAATTTTTTCTTTGCTGATTAATTAAAATGCAACTCTGATCGCATGAAAGTTTTTATTTTATAAAAATTTTCCTAAACTTTTGCTTGTCATAAAAATTTCAGATTTTTTGTTCATATTATTCAATTTTTTCAGCAGAGTTGCCATATTTAACAAATCGTACGACTAAGTAGAATAGTGTCATATGAGCTTAACTGGCGAATTTGTTTTACAATCAGTTTTCGTAAATAACACTCCTGCTTAAATGAGTACAGTGAGTACGTGAGAGCTACAAATACTACATCAGTTGCACACATTCTCTCAATTCTACTGCAGAGTATATGGTTTGTAACTGCTATAACACTTCAATGCTTTCCGTTACACTACTACACGTCTCTAATTTACATACGTCCCCATGCATGGACTCATGAGGTGGTAAATTCTTAACGAAATACACATGTTTATGGCTGAATGTATGTACATGTTTCGTAGCACCATGAAACAGTATTTATGGAAATGTAAAATGTGCTTTGCCTCAAATTTAACCATAAATTCTCTTCTTAAGTAGTATTTTTCCAGTAAAGTTACTTACATATATTACAAGTATGCATGTGGGTATGTGTGCGTGCATGCACAAGTATTTGTTTTTCTTCTGTCTGTTGCAACATCCATATTGTTTAAAATATAAAGGCTATTACAACACTTGCCACACTAAACACTTTTACTGAATTGCATATAAAAACCCACCCGCCGCCATTCGTCTCATGTTACTTTCCTACGAAAATGATTTTATATAAAAATATCCAATAACTCGTTGTTATATTAAAAGTATCACTAACACTGGGGCAATAATTTTAGTCAAGAGGTAGTGAGTGGTGTTCAAACAAAGTAGCGAGATGTTAGTTTCACTACTAGTGCGATAGTGTGCAGCGTCTGTGGCAAGTGTTAAACTCATGATAGTTGACTACAAGTCAAGTGCAAGTCAAGGAAATAATGTGTTATTTAACATTCAAAAAAAAAAAAAAATATATATATATATATATACATATATATTTTTTTCTATTGCTGATATCATGTTTTGTATACACATACTCGTGCAACATTTATGAGGGTTTTGAGTCGTTGTTTATGTTGCATTGAAACACATGTTGGTGTAGAGTGTGAGAACAGCAAAAGAACTGATTGTATTAAGCAAATTATGCATTAAATGACAGTGATGTGTTGCAAAATAATTTAATAAAAGAGAAATCTTTATTAAGCATAATATGTGGGTGACTGTTCACCAGAAGACCTTGTACACAGTGATAAGAGGAAACAAAGTGGCAGCCATTTAAATTATTTAACGTGGAAGATATTAGACTTTATAATTTATAGCCATCAATATGTTGAATAAATGACAATATGAAAGCAAGAACATTTGTTTTGAAATAGAGCAATTTTAAATATTTGAATTGCTTTGAATACCAGAAATTTAATATTCAGCAAAATGCTAAACTTTTAGCAATTTTTATTGTCAAACTTTCTCTTTCGCGATAAGAACTTGTGAGAAACACGTACGAGTATTATTATTACTTATTATAATCAATTAATTGTTACTAATTGTAAGAAATTTGTGAGGCATGGAGAATGATTTCTACCAACCAGTTCACATTCCAAAGAAGTTCATCCTTTCAGAGAATTCGCTACACCCCAACCGGTTTACCTGAGAAATGACGTTGTAGCTGCCGCACTATTAAATTAAAATATTGCAAACACTTTTTTTTGTTCAGCTGTTTGAAGTAAATGCAACTCTGATTGCATGCTAACTTATCATTCTACAGTTCTTTGAATTGAATGCAAAGCTGATTGAATGGCAACTTATTACTTTATGAAATTAAAGTTTTGCAAATAATTATGCAAACAAATATTTTGTTTAAATGCTTGAAGTGAATGCAACTCTGATCGCATGACAACTTATACATCTACTTAAAGGGCATACAACCTTGATTGCATGGCGGGTTATGATGCTATGAAAATTTTCATAAAGTTTTCCAAATAATAATGCAACCTAATATTTTGTTTAACTACTGAAGTGAATGCAACTCTGATCGATGATAGCAACTTATTAAGCTGCTTAAAGTGAATGCAACTCTGATTGCAATACAACTCTGATCGCATTGTAACTTATTCAGCTGCTTGAAGTAAATGCAACTCTGATCGCCTAGTAACTTATCATTTCATGAAAATTCCCATAAACTTTTTCAAATAATAATGCAAACGAATATTTTGTTTAACTGCTTCAATTCAATGCAACTCTGATCGCATGACAACTTATACATCTACTTAAAGTGAATACAACCTTGATTGCATGGCAGGTTATGATGCTATGAAAATTTTCATAAAGTTTTCCAAATAATAATGCAACCTAATATTTTGTTTAACTACTGAAGTGAATGCAACTCTGATCGCATAGCAACTTATTCAGCTGCTTAAAATAAATGCAAATCTGATCGCCTAGTAACTTATCATTTCATGAAAATTCCCATAAACTCTTTCAAATAATAATGCAAACGAATATTTTGTTCAACTGCTTCAATTCAATACAACTCTGATCGCATAGCAACTTATTCAGCTGCTTAAAGTAAATGCAACTCTGATCGCCTAGTAACTTATTCAGCTGCTTGAAGTGAATGCAACTCTGATTGCAATACAACTCTGATCGCATGGTAACTTATTCAGCTGCTTGAAGTAAATGCAACTCTGATCTCCTAGTAACTTATCATTTCATGAAAATTCCCATAAACTTTTTCAAATAATAATGCAAACGAATATTTTGTTTAACTGCTTCAATTCAATGCAACTCTGATCGCATGGTAACTTATTCAGCTGCTTGAAGTGAATGCAACTCTGATTGCATGACTTTATAAATTTGTGAAGGTCGTATAACAGTCACACAGATGCTTGTGTTGGGGGCACTCTCTTACTGTTCTAGCAGGCGTGTTTAATTTGACAAATCGTGTGATTTCGTAAGATGGTGAATCATGACCTTAAATTCGTCTAATCACTTTAAGGTCATCAAAAACAACAAATTTTCATTTGCTTATGGGGATTTGACAGGATTTAATTGTTCTGTATTAAAGCTGACTTCTGTTCGTTATGCTTGGTCCTGACGGCACCATACAAATGATGGAATAATTCTAGAAGGAAATGAAACATTTTTGTATCTGTATATGAAACTGCACACAATTAGAGCGACGGCCGAAATTCGTTTAGCCTACTTTAAGATACCCACATTAACAAAAATTATATTGCCCACTTTTCATTATCCCCCTTTGTTTCCCATTTCCATTTTAAACAGCAATTTATTACATGTATCAACCCCTAACCTTGACCAATTACATAAAACATTCCATGAAATGTAATTTATAATCACATCAACGTACTGAAAGCACAATATCTGTATCAAATTACATTTATTAAAAAAATTTTATAATGTGGAAAAAAAAATATGAAAACATGAAAAGCACCGCAAAAATAAACTTTGGCTGTCTGATGAAAAAGCGGGTTAACTCCTCATAAATGTTTATCTTGTCTTACATCAACATTATGAACGAGACATGGCTACTGTGCGGTTGTGACTGCGCCAACAACGGCCGCCACATTCTTCCTTGGCAGTTATTGTGGCTTTTAAGAAAACAAATAAAAATAAAGAGGGGAAATATATATGTAGACAATAAGAAGCTTTTGGTTGGTAAAAAATTAAAAATAAATTTTATATAAAGGAAACTTGTAAAGAAAAATATAAAAAAAATATAATAAAATTACGAAAATCATACATTTAGAAAGTACTTATACGAGCACAAAAAACAGCTTTTTAAAAATTGTACACTTTATATAAATATAAATATAAACATGAAAAAAAAAATTATGATTTACTGGCCATGATGAGCGCGCGTTGCACGTAGCAGATAAAAAAAAACAATCATTTTATAAAGTAGACTGCCGTCATGGTAGTCGCAGTTCTTTTTACTGTGTACCAGCATCAGCACAATGCCAGCCAGAAATGTTTTCAGCTTTAAAGCCCAGAAGAATTAAAAGCAGCAACAGCAGCCGGTCTTGCCATGATTACGTATGAAACTTACAAGCGAACTCACTCAGCGAACAAGCTAACCAGTCATAGACAAGAAAGCCAAGGATCCTAGAACCAATGCTGACTGGCCATGTGGATTGTGTAATCTTTTCCACACCAATCCGCATATCCGTTGTGCACTATTTTGGAAATTTTATTGCTGCTTAAAAACAAAAACAAGAACAACGCATTCATTCTTCAAACGCATTCATTAAAATTCGGTATCAAAATTCGTTTAAATTTGAAGTAGAAGAGGAAGAAATTGGTCACGTTCAGAATGTTATAAAGTGAGATCTCCGTTAACCCTAATTTTACCAGCATAAGCATGTGGAGTATGCATTTGCCACCTATCGGAAACCCTGATTAATATTTTTATTGAATTTGTTTAATTTTATTAATTGAAGTGGTCATTGATATGGAAAGCGTCGACGAGTAAACTTCCAATAAAAACAGAAGAATGCAAAATAGGCTTATTTCGAATTCTAAAGTAATAAGCTTGGACTCCTAATCTTATCATTGCCAGCATGATTGATATTTCATACATTCGACACATTTTTGGTTTTGCTTCCGTGTAAACACGGTACTGTAAGCATCTTAGCGTATATAAAAGCTTTTTTTTTTTGAATTAAATTAAATTTCCCAAATAATTCAGATTTTTCCACTTAATATCAAAGAAAACATTAAAAATGTGATATTTATCAGGCACATATGTTTTAGAACCATATAAAAGAAATGTTAGATGCTGGAAAGGCAGATCCATTTAAGGCCAAAGTGAAACCTCCACTTAAAAGCTCTTGCAATTTTTATTATCCAAGAAATTCTTCAAGCTAAAAGTTTATCAATTGCAGAAAAGATAAATGCAAAAGATACAATTCATAAAGAGACCCATGAATCAGAACCGGCATGACCAGGGTTAAATGTATCTAAGATATGCAAGGCAATTTTTAGGTGGCATTATTACTTTGGGAAACCTCTTGCTTTTGCTTTAGAAGTTACAATTAGAAAAGTCTTTTTCTTGTCTCTTGAAATATTTGCTGCAGGCTTTTGTTGACAAAAAAGAATCTGACGAACTTTAGTCAAATAAAACAAATCGGATTAAATTCCGAATTGTGAAACATTTTTCAAAAAAACTTTTCAATCACTGATGACAGATGAGTGGCTCTAACAAAATTAGTCTTTCCTTGTAGGTGCTTGTAATGCCTCAAGAATTAAATTTATGAGCTCAGGATACCCAACAGGAGAAGGTGAAATTAAATAAGCCTTAAAAGAGGCACAACGCATTCTCAACGATCTTTCGATGACAATTAAAGCATTTAAGTTTGGTGTTGAAAATCTAAATTTTTCGTAACGCTTAACAATGGCATTATAAAGTATTGACTTGGCTCTTCACTAAGGCTATTAAGGCTTTCATACGTCGTTTAAAAACAGTTGAGGTTTTAAGTTAAGGAATTATTTTAAGCAGGACTCTTTAAAATTGCTCAGTTGTTCAGCGGAATAATGTCTGATGAAGGAACATATTAGTTTCAAATAACAACATTGAATTAAAGCTTTTTAAACCCGAATTTTTACGTTTATTTCTTAAAATTAATAAACCATCTTGTAGATATATTTTTATATATCGTTTTTCAATTGTAAGTTGATTTTATTTTCAATCCTTCTCATGTTGTTCACTACATCAGTTCAAACCGAACTAAACAACGAATAGAGGTGTCAATAATAAGTTAAAGAAACACTTTAGCGATTATAAACACCTTTTGGCAGCGTTAAGCATTACTGTTGCATACTAGCAAACGTTTAACCTTAATGACAATGTTCGTCAGAGCACATATGTGCCCTGCTTCGCTGATCTCCGAAGGACGTACTTCATCGTCAAAGTAAGATTAACGAATAAACGGCTACAAGATAAGTTTAACAAGGTCTACTTTGGCAGTTGAGGTGAATCAAGAATACGTTATCTCTCGAAATAGTTTTCACCAAAAATTTTCTCTATAACTATTCCTTTACCCTTCTTCTGGCATAATGCATTGCATGAGAGGATGTGAATCAATGCTGGATTCAGAACTTATTGTTGCAGGTAAGTTTTATGCATTTTGTATAGCTTTAGGTAGATAACATTTGAAAGACTTTGAAGTACAGTGGCACAAAAAAATCTCTCAATATTTAACTTTGTTATTTCTTCAAGCCAACATTTAGAAAGTTCTATATGAAATGTGATAGTCTTTGAGAATTATAAGGGAGAATCGCATAGAAGAAAATTTAAATAAAATATTGCGAAAAATGTGACCTCTTGTGTTTCATTCTCTCGCATAAATGAACTTTAAAATGCAAACAACAAGCAACACTGCTGAATACAAGCACAATGATTGTTGCAATAATTTATAAAATATATATATATATATATATATATATTTCTGTTAATGCAATTAGTTTTTATTTAAAAATCTGTCATCTAAAATGACGAGAACACATTCAATAAACAAACATGATGTATAAAATGTTAATATTATTTGCAATCAACATCATCATCGTCGACAGCGGCAACCAACTTAATATCTCTATGCAAAAATTATCAACACAATTCACAATCAAGCCGATTTCCTTCTCTGCATTTTAATTATTTCTGCATGCGCCACTTTAAATCGTTTAATATCAAAGTATTGTTCTCCTTAAAAACAAGCGCCAACACAAAAGTGTGCGTGTGTGTGTGTGTGTGTGTGTGTATGTGTGCGCGAGTATAATGTTTTGACAGATGTCAATAATGACATTTTAGTAGGCACTTGCATACAGATTGCTGTTCAAGCTGTCCCATTCACTGCGTCTGTCTGATAATGACGAAAGTAATTTGATCTGAATTTATTACAAGAAAAAAAAAATAACTTTAAAAAAAATCATCACAAGAGTTGGTCACACAGGCAAACAGTGGGCAAAAAAAAAAAAAATTAAAAAAAATTTAATTAAACTAATGTGGTTTTGAGTTCGCAGGTTTTGTTTTGTTTTTTCCTCAATACCATGCATGCATTGTGGCAGTCAGCGAATGCCAATTACATGGTGACAAACTGCCGTCTGCATTTTATTTAGAAAATATGGAAATGAAAAGCTTTTTTTTATTTTATACATTAAATTTCGGAGTGGCATCTTTAAAAATTTTTAAATTTAATTTTGCTTTAGTCTTCTCTTCATTTTCAATCAATTTCTGTTTTTATGTTTTAATATTCCTTCTTATAACGTCTTAACACTGAACTTCAGGCAAAGGGAATATTTTATTAAGCTTGAAGTACGAGGGAAAAGAAAACGCTTTTCCTTCGAACTTGTTGAAAAAAATTAAGTGCTTCACCTGGATAAAGTTAAATTGGCAATGGAATTGAGTTTGTGCGGTGCATCCATTTTCTTTCTCTTTGATATAATATTAAGTCAACACATGTCAACAGCAGGCCAGGGTTAAAGGAAAAGAGAAGAGAAGATAATCGAAATGGCTTCATTGGAAACGTTATCCTGTGGGCAGTTAACGACTTTGGCAAAAGTATTACTGGATAAAGAAGTGTATTTATTGCAAATGCATTTCAAAGGATCTCGCCCATTGTTGCATAAATTTTTGACAAGTTTTCACAAAAAGATCAACTTTACCCGGGAAATCATTTCCAAAATACAATCCTTTTGTTGCATTAATTTGTTTAAATTACAAAGGGAAGAAAAAGTACTCTGAACTTCATTTAGTTTAGCATAAAGATTAAATTTCTCCTTCAAATCCTTTTAATGCAATAATTTCTTTTAATTTTTAATAGATGTTACAATTTTAAAAAATAATCATCTATTTAGTCGAACTTTATACACAATTAAAAAGGGAAGAAAAAGTACTCTGAACTTCATTTAGTTTAGCATAAAGATTAAATTTCTCCTTCAAATCCTTTTAATGCAATAATTTCTTTTAATTTTTAATAGCTGTTACAATTTTAAAAAATAATCATCTATTTAGTCGAACTTAATACACAATTAAAAAGGGAAGAAAAAGTACTCTGAACTTCATTTAGTTTAGCATAAAGATTAAATTTCTCCTTCAAATCCTTTTAATGCAATAATTTCTTTTAATTTTTAATAGATTTTAAATACAATTTTAAAAAATAATCATCTATTGAATCGAACTTTATACACAATTAAAAAGGGAAGAAAAAGTACTCTGAACTTCATTTAGTTTAGCACAAAGATTAAATTTCTCCTTCAAATCCTTTTAATGCAATAATTTCTTTTAATTTTTAATAGATGTTACAATTTTAAAAAATAATCATCTATTTAGTCGAACTTTATACACAATTAAAAAGGGAAGAAAAAGTACTCTGAACTTCATTTTTTTAGCATAAAAATTCAATTTCACCTTCATGTCCTTTAATGTCTAATAAATAGCTGTTTGTAGATTTAAATAATGTTTAAAAGGCCATAAAAGTTTAAACCATATTTAAACGCAGATAATTGGGGGTTTAAGCTACGTTTGTGAAACATATGATTTTGACAAATGTCACGTTTGTGCTACAAAAGAAGACTTGAAAAATTGTATGAGAAAGTATTTTCTCAGCACATGAAAAGATTTGGAGTGATAAACTTTTTGCACTTTAAATGTAACTTATAGCGTGGTCAGGAGAAGTCTAACTTTGAATAAAAATATAGCCTGCTGTGCAAAAAACCAGATGTTCTTTGACATTTATTACAGTGTTACCATATTACTTTGTTTAAGTTACGAATAGTTTAAATGTGTACAGATGTGTGGAAATAAAGTTTAAACCACTTTTCACTATAGTGAATACAATCCTATTTTAAAAAAATCGCTTTAAATGGCGTGCCACACCATCATACAAAAATGATGTAAATAAATTTTTTTGCTGATGTAAGTAAATACAACTCTCATTGCTTAAAAATTGTCATCTTATGAAATGTTCATAAGCTTTTGTTTGTCACAAATATCTGACATTTTTAGAGCGCACTAATCTATTTTGTCTGCAGAGATGCCACATTAAACAAATCGTACTACAATGTAGGACAATGTATCAGGGGCTTTATTAACCATAAATGTTCTGTAAAACCCGCAAATCGTGTCAAATGTCGTGGCTCTATAAACGTTTTAAAATTGGTAAATAAAAATGATAAATTTTCTCTCAAATTAATAAAAGTTTTATTCCAGTAACACTCTGGTCACCAATGAAAAATATTGTTTAAATGGAATAAAAAATTGTTTAGCAATAATTATTTTTATAATGTTTATTAATATTTATTTAAAAGAGTTAATTTGTTTCTCGTGGTTCGAGCTGGTCAATATCTCTGCCTTGCCTTCAGTGTTAAAAAAAAATTTATCAGGAGACTTCCAACCAAAGCAATTGCCTGTTAAAAGTTTAGGAAAAAACGATCTCATATTAATCTTACATTTCCAAAAATTAATTGAGAATTACAAAAGCACTCTCAAACAATTTTGTGTGGATGGGAGATTTTTTTTTTCGAATTCAACATTTTATTACAAATTTTTTTTGTCTTTAAAACAGTTTTATGACCAACAAATGCTGGAGTGAGACTAATATGGAGACTGCAAGGAAATATAAAATGGATTCACAGTGATTAAAATTTTTTATTGTCTTGTTTTGTATAATTAAACAAATTGAGTGCATGTTTATAGTAGATTGCCTTTGTTGATAGCAACGTGACTACACGACCAACTACGAAGTTATTGCCAATTTAAATATATTTTGGTTTTTATGAGCCGCAATGAATGAAAATTATGCTACCAGTGTAATAAAAAAGTGAAGTGTCCGATTTCAAAACTATATAGCGTTATTTACGAGGAAATAACATAAAGTTAGTTATTTAAATGAATTAACTAGACATTTTATATGTTGCGAGTATACTCGTATTTTAAGTTAATAGTTTTAATTAACTGCTGATATGGAGAGCTGCAAGGCAGCCATTGGCTTCGAAGTTTTTTAAACCCCATCGATATCTTCACAAACCCCAATTTTTCCTGCTTCAAATCTCCGCCACTCTCTTTTAGAACCGCTCGATTCTGTGCACCGAAAAAAAAAATATGACTCCATATTGAAAATGGAATAACATCAAATACATGCGCCTCCTCTTACTTTATATTACTCTCTCATTCTCTCTCCTAAAAACTCGGACTTGCTTTAAGAATACCTGCTGCATATAAAACTCGTCTTATTATGATTGGTCCTTTGCAATTCTCAATTAATTTTTGAAAATTTATGAATGTGTAACTCAATATCTGTTGTCCAAATTTTGAAAACCGATTACTTGAGAATTCACAGTTGACTCTGTTTTAACCACTAAACGTATTCCAAAATAAAAAAATTATTTCTATAAAAAATTATCTCTCTAATAATGGGCAAATACGATTTTATATGACTGATAAGTGCAGAATTATTTTCTTTGATTCAGGGCTTTAATTTAAAATAGTATTCCCGATAGAGTGGAAATTATCAGACAAACTCCATTAAGCTAGCAATATGCTACTTTTCATCGTTAAGTACAAGAATTTTTTTTGACGTGTGAAAGGGGTACCAGACTTTTGCCTTAATTTTAATAGCAACTTGCCAATACACAACTAAAAAACAAGTTATATGAAAGCAATGAAGCTGAAAATCTGAATAAACATGTAGATTGAAGCGTCAGGCTAAATGTTTGTAACTTAGAAGACGCAAATATTGCACAATTATTTAGATGTGCATATAAAAAAATCAAAATTTACATTCTATAGTATAGTAGTGATATTGTAGTGCGACTGTCTTACTGTCGCAGTGGCTTCAATTAAGAGTGGCTTTAGATTTTGGACTTCTTACCAGAAAGCGCTGCCAATGTGCGGAGGAGCTTTTTAAATACAATTTAAGAACAATTTTTACGGCATACTAGTGCATATGATTTTGCTTGTGTATTTTTAGGAAGAGAATTAAAACCAAAAAAAAAAAAAAAAAAAAAAAGGAGTTCCGATTTCGGAAATTACTTGAGAAGACAAAGATGCACAATTAAGTACTTAAGAGTCATGAGTTTAAAAGCTTCTTTAATAGACAATGCAAAAATTTTTCACGAATCTGGGTTTTAAAAATTACGTTTCATCTCAAAATTAAGAATAGTCTTTGAGTAGTACGTACGGGAAAAGCGAATGGGGTAGGCCGAGAGTTCACTTCCTTACTCCCACTGCCCTGTGCTTTACATTCTTTCTAAAAGAACAATGTAAAATGATTAAGTAGAGAATTCATAGTCGGTGACCAATTAACGTTCACTAGCAAGCAATTAATTTATATTTCACCACCCACCCACATACTTCTACCCCTCATTAGCGAATCCACACAATAAACATACTGGCTATTAAAAAGAAATTAACAACGTCTACTTCGGCTAAAGAAGTGATCTTAGGGCTTTTGAAAAGCACTTATATTTCCGGCAGCTGAAGTGTTTTGCAGTAACGCTGAAAAGATTCGCTAATGACTGGTAAACACCTCCTTTCAGCGTTTAAATTTATTACCATTCCCAAATTGCGGCCGCTGTCAGAACTTACTGAAAGAAATGAATATACAGAACTTGGTTTGTGCCAAGAAAACTAATTTAAGTAATTGGTAGCGAAATATCGTATTTAAACGCTTTAAATGTTAGTTTATTATCGTCAATTGATTTGTTTACGTTTAAGGTATAACGTATAACAGTCAGCTGTGTGATGTCAATGAGATCTTAAAAAGTCATTTAACAGCTGAAAAAGGTAAAAGTCTCTGTTCGAGTTGAGGAAATAAATATGACAAAAGTGATTGATTTGTCGTTCTGTAAATTAACAACAAAAGTTGTTTGTAAACATCAGAAAATATCGTTAATATTTAATAACTTTGCAGGCAATTGTTTTATTGGTCCAAAAAAAAAACGTTATTGAATCATACTACTTAGCACTACCTGTCTCTCCAACAATATGCCTTTCCTCTGATTGGAGCACTCCGCAATGCCTCAATAGGAGTCATTCCCTGGTTGCTCATTTTGAAGAAAAACCTTAAAATTTCCGATGCTCTCCTTCAGGGATTACAATTGATTCAAAATAATTTTCATGCCAGTGTAGCAAACCTGATGAACTTCATTAATGCCGGTTTTATATAACGTTTGGGAAGTTCCACTACAGTTACATTTAATAAAGAAAAATGTGTTCTTCCTTATTCAATTTCAATTCCCTTTCTAGTAAGTTTTTCTAACTTGGCAAAAGTGGCTGAACTTCAGTAAATAACATTTGACATTTAATATTTACGAGTAGAATGTAAGACAGAAGGCTGTAAGCACGGTTAGCTGACGGCACGTCTGTTCCTCTGGTTGTATAAATGTTATCTATACTTTACAAAATAAATAAGGATATAAATTTTTAAGCATATAATCTACACCATCAAAGTAAATTTTCTCCTTTATTATTTTTTTCCCCCCTTCCTATTATTTTCCTTTTTTTATTACCGCAAAAGTTTTCGGCAAGAGGTCACTACAAAACTTGTTACCAAATTTTCCAATTTTTCCAATTCTTTTTAACTTCTTGTGGGGTATATCGTTTTATAGAAAAAAATTTATAAATATTTATGGAAACTTACAGACAGATGCTTTTAAGTGCTAAGTTTCAGCAGAATATTTTCTATGGGAAGTATGTGGAGATGCTCTTTTGGAGCGCGCTAAAATGAAAATATTTTCCATTAAGGACGTCTTCTTTAAACAATGTTAAAGAAAACTGTCAAAAACATGGCTAAAAAATTGAATATTCTTCTTCTTACGGTCGTGCGTTTGTAGGGACTGAAAAGGGAAAATCACGCAGGATTGGTAATTGGATTAGTGTCAAGGTACCGCATTTCTATTTATTATTATGACTTTTTTCTTCTTTTCTCAAGAAGATGTCAAAGGCAACATAAGAAAATATCTGCTGCTCCCCGGAGGCATATCCAACAATTGGGGAGGTTTTCATTTTCGCTTCATGTCCTTAAAGTCTTTTTAGTGAAGAGCTTTGCTTTTAAGCAATTTGTGCGTGCTAAATTGCGCCAATATGTTTTATAAAATTGCTCTGACATGGCCGCAAATACTTTAGGGAGTAACACAGAGAACATGTAAAAGAATAATAATTTTAAGCAGATAAATGATAAAAACTTAAACAGACGCTAAGCGGAATATGAAATGAAAATTAGATTTATTTTACAATTCCTTGTTTTTTTTTTTTAAATATTAAATGGTGGCTCACATTTGACAATAGAAAGTTATTATTGCCAAATTAGCTTGTTAAGGTATCACTGAACTCATGTGGGACTGTACTTGTTGTTTACACACAGTTACGGGAATAAAATAAATGAAAATTTTCAATTTTACATTTTACATTATTTAAATCTTAAATACAGTCGAACTTCAATAAGTCGAACTACTCAAACAAAGTCAAGAGGCAGTAGCGTTTAGTGCTCAAACTGTATACAACCGTATATTACTTCCACAACTCGAACTTCTGTAAGTCGAATTTCTCCATAACTCAAATGAAAAAAAGGCACGGGCCTTCTCCAAGTCGAATTTTTCTTGGAAACAATATAACATTTTCTTTTATTTTCTTTTTCTTTTTTGGGGAATCCCATATTTCGTTTAAGTTTTAAGAGTAAAGAAATTTTTATTTTTAAGTTACCCTTATTTTTTGGGGGGGAATTCCCTTTTTTGCTTTTGAGTTTTTGTATTTTTTCGGGGAAATTCCTTCTTTGTATGGAAGTTTTTAGATTAAGGTGAATTTAAGAACAAATGCATATGTGGCTTTGAGTGCAAGGCATGTGCTGTGGCCGTAAATTCAAGAGTTCGCGCTTTGATACTTATTGATGACTTATTTTTTTATTTTTAACCACAATTCTTTTCTTAATTATCCGATTTTGATCATTTTCATTCTTGATTATTTTGAAAAAATTCTGAACAGATGGTTTTTTTCAAATTTTCAATTTAAACAAAATTTACGCTTAAGTTACAGCACAACAAATAAACCGGGGACAGGGAGACAGAAGGACAAAATTCATACATCTCACCTTGTATGATTATATCAAACTTTTTTGACGGAGAAGTCTATAAAGATAATAAAACTCGTCGAAACTAATTGTGTGGGCTCGATTAGCACTTTCTATATACGTAAAAGCAGTATAAGCGGTAGTATATTTCAACCTTCTAATTTGACATTAAATAGCAATTAAAATCGAGGAGCAATAGTTTTGGATATGCTGAGAATAACTATGACAACTTAAATGGATTTTACACAATTCATTATTTGGTTTCTTAATAGTTCTTTATGTTCAATGGGCACAGCGCTTATCGCAAGAATACGAAAAGCATTAAAATTTAATTTCCTTTTTTTTTATTAAAAAAAAAAAAAAATTAATTAAACTCTTCGATAAATGTTAAGCAAAACAGCTGACTTTGAAGTTTCGAAATTCGTTCTCTCTTCGTTCTTTTTTTTTTTTTGTTTTACTATGGTATTTACAATTGGTGAATTGCTTTTTCAAGGAGACAAATTTCACGAGAATGTTCGTTACAGGGCTCAATATGTATCACAATAATGGAGATCCACATATGAAATAAGTAATCATTACTTAATTGGAGCAGTTCTTTTCGACCAAAAAAAGGCGTTGTTTTATACTAATGAAGAAGCAGTTAAGAGCGGTCGTAGATTTTTAAAAGAATTTTATATTCCAATACAAATAGATATCGTTAGTCTCAAGTAGAATATATTACATTTTAGTTTTATATTCCAGTTGACTTCGTATGTTAGTGTGAACAACATTTTCTGGGCAACTAAGCGGCAATAATTCGCAGAACATCGTTTTTATGCAACATCTGTTAACTGATTGTAATTACCTTACTGAAGTTCAGCACAGTGTACATGTATGAGTGTGTATTAAGAAAAAGTTTCTATTAAGTATGACTGCTGCCTCTCAAGACTGCAAATCGAAATAAGAAAATCGTTTTTATGCAACATCTTTTAACGGACTACCTTATTGAAGTGCATGACAGTGTACATGTATGCGTGTGTATTGATAACAACTTTCGGTTAAGTACGACTGCTGCCCCTTAACACTGCAAGTCGTAATAAGAAAATCGTTTTTATGCAACATCTTTTAACGGACTGTAATTACCTTATTGAAGTGCATGACAGTGTACATGGATGCGTGTGTATTGACAACAACTTTCGGTTAAGTACGACTGCAAATCGAAATATGAATAATTAACTTCAGATAATTCTAATGTGTTCTTCACAATAGTGGTAATATTGCACACCAGAAAACCTTTCACAAACATGACCTCACATGAGAGCAGAGGAAAAACGACCACGAATCTGATTTTGTTCAACAGAATGTATACACATGCAAGTGACCGGCTAAAAACAAGCCAATATTATTTAAATTTAAGAACCCGTATTCTCCGTATACACACATCATTCCATATTTATGGTCTTGCGAGAGAAGAAAAAATAGCCGAACACAAATAAAAAACGCATTTATAAAATCCATAAATATCTGCATGCTGACAGTTTTAAGAACGTTTGAAAGCATTTGATTCTTGCAGCAACCAGCCATTTATAGAAAAATCTTCATCCATTTTAAATAAATAAAATCAAATGATAAGAATTTTGGTTTCATTCTTTACACAAATTTTACTCTCATTTTAGTTTTATTTGGTATTTTATTTGTTCACCAAAAACAACAAAACAAAACAAAAAAAACCAAAAAAAAAATTTTTTTTATCTGTTGTGGTTCGTATTTCAGCTGCACTTAGTATTCATTTAAATGAAGTTTTCTATCTTTTGCTTTGTATCTGCTGAATGTGCCACTGTGGTTGTTGTTATTTTTCTTATTTTATTTTTTATTTTCTTGCATTATAAAGCATGGAGATTTTTATGTTAATGAGACATTTTAAGTGAAAAACTGCATGTTTCGGTGTCTCCCTCCATTTTTTTTTTCATTTTTTTCTTTTTATATGAACGTCTTCCAGATACCAGCAATTGAGGTCGTTTAAGATTTGTATCGTAGAAAAAGACAACAAAGGAATTTTTTGTAGAACAACACAAAGGAAAGGGGTTTCATATGTAGACACACATGCACATGTATGTGTACTTAAAGCACAAAATTAATTTCAATATATTTTCGCCGGCCATAGTGCAATATCATACGAGAATTGTATTAATTAATTTAATCGCATCCGTACAGTTCACAGTGACAAAGAAGAAAATTAAACGAACACGCTTAATAAAGAAGCAAATAATGCAACTTAAATGAAAAAAAAAAGTTCTTAGAATTTAATATAAATTTTCCAAAGTCTTGATGGCCAACTGTAGCTCAAACCACTTGGCCAGGCCGCCAAGGATTAGAATCATAATCTAATTTGTGGGGAAACATGGTCGGTTGCAAATAAAATTGCATTAACTTTGAGTCAAATAAATGAGATGTAGTTTTTGTCTGTCAGAATATTGCAAGCTCTCAAAGTGATTATACAAGATTTTACATGGGGATTCCCCTCTTAGGAAAAACTACATATATTTTTTTAAACAAATTAAGTTTTATTTAATTAATTTTTTTAAACTAAAAAATAGTTCCAAATAATTAAAAAATTGTCTGTACGAGAAAATTGGAAGCTTTCAAATTTCAGAAACTCATCGGACACTACCAACTCACTGGATCATAGTCGCAATTTAAGATGCATTTAAGATGGGTGAAAACTAAATTACTCAGACTAAATGGCTTGCCTTGTCGTTGCCCGACAAACTGTTCAAGTAAAACCACAGAAACAAATAATTGGAATTTTGGAAGGTTTCGAATTGGTGAAAGCTTTGCAAAAATGAGGCCAAGTACAGCTGTTTTTGTAAAGAAAAGTAGCAAATCGGCGAATCGGCGAATGAGAGCTAAAAGTACTAAACACTTCTGAAAACAGTTCTGTTTGGTTAAATCGATATTGCCTTGAACAAGCATACGGTAGTCCTCTTTGTCATGTATTTCCTCGAAGAAGGCCTCTCAGTTATCATTAAACTAAAATTTTACTAGGTGTAGTTGGTTTAAATATTTAAAAAGTTTTCCTCTAGAGGCAATTTTTTAAGCTCATTGCGAAACATTGGGAAGGCACCACAGCATCTCAGGGTAAAGCGGCCTACAAATACTTTTTAAGAACCAGGACGGACTCAGGTAATGGCATATAAAGTGAAGTATTTGTGGACGTTCGATTTGAACTTTCCAGCAAGGAAAGTTCAGTTAGTCTATGCCTAAAACGGCATTGCCCAGCAAATAACGTTTTCCCTCTATAAAGAGTAGCATTTCTAGGGTGTGCTAACGACAAGAGTTTGTGCTGTTAAGGAAGCATGTCGTTTGCAAAATCCTAAAACTTTTTAGAAAAAGTTCTTATTTTATGGGAATGCATGTAACATCTTAAATGCATCTTAAATTGCGACTATGATCCAGTGAGTTGGTAGTGTCCGATGAGTTTCTGAGTTGGCTTTTGTATGCGGTCGGTAACCTCAAAATAGAGTTTGAAGTACAGCTCTATACCTGAGGACGGTATGCCATTTTAGGTTCCCTGTATTTGGGAAACCTATTACAGAGCTCAGATAAAAAAACTGAGGCACTTGAATGATTCTCGTGAGGCACGCAAGATGAGATCACATGCAAACTATTATTTTATGAAATATCCAAAAACAGCTGTTGCACAGTTGCATTTTTGGTCTACTTTCTCCTACATTGTTTTTTGCCGAAAATTTCTCCTATATTATTTTTCATATTTGAAAATATCCTGATTCCTCGTAGATATGAAAGCGAAACGTGACCTTAAGGAACTACAAAATTTATTTGACCTCAATTTTTCTTATTATTTACGATCAAAAGCTAAATGGCTTAATTGCAAATATGCTTTCCCATTTTTTGTGTATTCCTATTTGTTTAAAATTATACAACTGAATATGACTACTATGAATTTATTTATGTGTGCTTTTGGCTCCAGTTCGTTATTTATTTTCTGCACAGCTTTTCCACCAAAAATTTATTTTGTTAAATATTCTGCTACAAAGCAATAAAAATTTTTAAAACACTCAAATGCAATATTTTATGAGTAAATGTTTTCTACTACCGAAATATGCGAACTGAATTTATTACACAGAAAAAAATAATAATAATAACAATAATGCTTAAAAGTGGCAAATGTTGTTCTAGGAATTGTATAGAAAAAGAATGAAGAAAATATAAAATAAAATTAATGATTTTTTTTATAACTGTGATAGATGGCAGGGCAGAGTATGAAGACACCAACACTGAACTGCTTACGAGCGCGTAGCGTGGAACGTGGTCTTTTCACCATGTGCACGTGCAGTATAAACTACTAATTCATAGAGGCATATATAAAGAAAATATGTACGCTCTGTGCAACGTATTAACATTAAAATTACTACGCCCCGCCAAAAAGAATGTTCTTCGTATAGTGGATTGCTTGTAGAGCTTTTAAGGACACTTGAAATTAATTTCTGTTGAGTGTGTGCGGATGAAGTTTTTATGTGCATAAAAACAAATTAATTTTTGAATTTATTTTGCAGATCTTTAATAAGAGATCCTGTATACTCGAATATCGTATAAGAGAGACTTAAAAGAAATCTATTTCCAGCATTTGTAAGGCGGGCCATGTTTATTGTGAAATTTTAATTCTCGTGCCCCCATTCCGTTTCTTTTTTCAATAAAAGTGTTTGAAGTTTTTTTTTTAAACAAAATGTATACTCGTTTATCGTATAAGAGAGACTTAAAAGAAAAGTATTTCCAGCAGTTGTAAGGCGGGCCATGTTTATTGTGAAATTTTAATTCTCGTGCACCCATTCCTTTTTCTTTTTCACTAAAAGTGTTTGAAGTTTTCTTTTTTAAACAAAATGTATACTCGTTTATCGTATAAGAGAGACTTAAAAGAAAAGTATTTCCAGCAGTTGTAAGGCGGGCCATGTTTATTGTGAAATTTTAATTCTCGTGCACCCATTCCGTTTCTTTTTTCAATAAAAGTGTTTGAATTTTTTTTTTAAACAAAATGTATACTCGTTTATCGTATAAGAGAGACTTAAAAGAAAAGTATTTCCAGCAGTTGTAAGGCGGGCCATGTTTATTGTGAAATTTTAGATCTCCTGCACCCATTCCCTTTTCTTTTTCAATAAAAGTGTTTGAAGTTTTCTTTTTAAGCAAAATGTATACTCGTTTATCGTATAAGAGAGACTTAAAAGAAAAGTATTTCCAGCAGTTGTAAGGCGGGCCATGTTTATTGCGAAATTTTAGATCTCCTGCACCAATTCCTTTTTCTTTTTCACTAAAAGTGTTTGAAGTTTTCTTTTTAAGCAATAAAAAGACTTAAAAAAATTTATTTCCAGCAGTTTTAAGGCGGGCCTTTCTTTTTAAACAAAATGTAACAAATAAATGTCACAGTTTCTGAATAATTAAAGAAATCTAAAGAATTTGATGATTGTGGGGCCATTTTTATACATTAAGTTAAGTAATAATAATAAAAAAAAGCCAACTTGTTTTCCTTTTAACTAATTGGCTTCAGGCGGGCCACATTTCATTAGATAACAACGTAAAATAAAGGCATCCAAAAGAAAACTTTTACGTCGGCAAAACTTCTATATTAATATATTATTTAAGACATTCATTATATTTTATTGGTTTGCTTTTAAAACTTTTTAAATTTCAGTTTGTTATTAAAGACCCAACAAAAAACTCTGTAGTCTTAATGTATGTACGTGTTATTTTATTTATCAATATTTTTAATTCCAAATTTAATTTATAAGGGGGATGCAGTCGCCAAATTATTTTCTCCATTTACAATAAGTATACGGTAAATATTATCATTCAAGCCCAATAATGCATGCTGTCAATAATGGATATGCCACTGTAAATATACAAATTCAATGTTGCCATTTAGAAATAGAGAAAAAACTCGTTAACCCTTGCTACGCTGAGGGCAAGCGAACTGTTACTTTATACAATTACCAATACCAGCTGTTACACAGTTGCATTTTTAATTGACAATCTCATACACTATTTTTGCTACCATTTTATATATTTATTTTTTATATTTTAAATTGGCAACAGTACATGCTGTTTTAAATTGTTTTCTTTGAATTGACCCATGAGCTATTAATGGACTATACCTAAAAATATAATATACTGAATTTTTAGTTTTGTGTATATAATAGATATGACTACATTTGTTTTCTCTTCCTTCTTTATTTTACGTTTGAGCTGACAAATCTTGGTCAATGTAAAGCGGTCTTTATCTTTAATTTGAATGTATTTAAATTGCCAGCTGTTGTAAGAAAATTTTTTGGTAAAAGTTCGCTGATTGTCTGAACAGAAATGCGAGGTAATGGCCCTACATTGTACATTGCGTTTTTAAATAAAAAATTAATATTAGAAAGAAGAGAATAAAAGGTAAATGAAAAATGCAAGTCTGATTTAATAAAATGCAGTAATGAAAACAAGTTGTGAAATATATTAAATAAATTTATTCAGAAACAAACAGCTGTTCATATTTCTTGCCATATAGTAAGCAATAATCACGGGAAGGATGGTTTTGATTCAACTAAGCTTTCCATTTATCTTTAATTGGAAGTGAAATCAATTTCCAGTTGAATAAATCTCAGAAGCATTTGGGAAAAGATATGCCTGAAGGAGTGCTTTAGCGTGCGTTGAAATGCGTTTGCCGAAATAATTAATTATAAAGCAGTTTTAATATATTGCAGATTATTTTTGACATTCTAAATCTTTATGATTTAGATTCGTTCATGTTCGCGCGGCTTCACTGTAAATCCGTTTTAAATCATTTAAAACCCATATTTTGAGTTGATTTGAAGTGCTCACCTTACAGTGCTGTATTCCATTTAAGAATTCTTACAAAAAAAACATGGCAGTTTACCGGAAACAATTTTTAAATTAATTACTTAACCTGAAACATTTCTTTTAATTACATTTTTCGCTTAAACTTTCCAATTTGCTGGTGTGGTTTTTTTTTTTATTTTTATTTTTTTTTATTTTTATTTTATATGGGGTTGGGGTTGAATGTAAACGCCTTATGGGGAAAAAGTTTTTAAAACTTATTTGTCATTCGGATAAAGTGAAATACAAAACGAAGTAACAATTTTCCTACCGGGCTTAAAGTGTAGACCTTAAAACATGCATTGCCTGCAAGTTTATGTTTTAATATTTTCTACAGTTACACGTAAATATAAATTCCTTCCATAAAAATTCTTCACATTTTAGATTTGTTTTCACAAACTATTATTTTATTATTTGTATGCATTTTGCAACAGATAAAATTCCAACATGCAAGAGTTTTTTAAAAGTTTCCCTCTTCTCCCTGCCGTTGTTCGAAGCAAAAGTTCTAAAACTATTTCTGCATGTGCTTATTGCTGTAAATACATTTATGAAATAAAGGACGAGTTTCTAAGTAGAATCGTTGTTGCAGGAATTGTTTAAATTTAGGAAAATTTAAGTAAAATCTGTTACAGAATTTCTGTAAAAAAGTTTTCAAAAGTTTTTTATTTGGTCGAATTTAAGGCGGCGACGGGGGTTACAGCGAACGTTAAATATTTAATATTTGCAGAAAAGAAACACAAATTTTATTTTAATTTTTTTTTTGCAAACGGGTAATTAACGGATAAACGTAACGTGTTACGTACTTCGTAAACGGACTAGAGAACAAAGTTGTTGAAGCAAAACGTATCACTAGGACGTTTGCGATGCTATCGCAATGATGACTCGAATTTCAAGGGGTCGTTTTCTTGTGAAGATAAAAACCACTTTGCCGTTTATAATTATGGAAGCCGTTTATTTTTTTTTTTCCTCCACCAGTTTTAGAATTCTTCCATTTGTAAATACCCCCTTCCAAATGCTCGCACTTTTCTCAATTTCGTACGTGTTTTGCAATATGAGAAGTTAATAAAATTTTTTGTTTACTTTTAAGAAACTTCTAAGACTGCCCTATATAAATTGTTTATGAATTATTTCTACATTTTCAAACGAATTAAAATTTCTTTATAGTTAGTATAAACTCATAGTCTTCTAGTGAGTTATATGGGAACAGATATATGGCAACACTGTTTTATTTGACAACCAATTAAACAGCTGATGTTTGCTACTTGTTTAGTGTGATTTAGCCTTTCTTCACCAATGGACTTACAAATTTGGTTATCCGTTAAAGGTTTTGTTGCATTTTTACGCAAATAAGCAGAATGGAAGCATATTCATCTGAGACTAGTTCAGAAACACTCAACTGAAAATTACAGTTGGATGTGCTTTATGGGTTGTCGGAATCCTTGGTGCTTGAGTCGTCAAATATCATCATGGTGAAAATGTTACTTACTATCAATGTTAATCGATCCAACAACGGTCATGATTAGACATTTTGTACCTCAACAGGTGACAATAATCTTGCTGTTGACATATGCCATATTTTGATGAGCGAATGAACTCATATAATCGCTACGAAGATCGTATAATTTGACCGCATGGCATTAATTTCTTTTTTTTTTATGTAGACCCATTTCTATACGTCAGTACGATAGAGGTAATAGAATACCTCGAAGTCAACATCAGCAAATGTTACGAAAATCTTGTGAAAATTGTGGTTCCAAATTACGGCTACATTGCCATAAAACTTGTAACTCTAAGAAAACAGCCAATACAAGTCTGATCCTGTATTTTAATGGTGTAGGTACGTATAGTTGCGAATCAATGCAGCAACTTTGATTGCAGATATCTAATGGATTATCTTCTACTTGACGACGACATTTTGTAATGGCATGAATTGTCAATATTTTGTACAGCTACGTCATGGAACAGCTCGTCTTTTCGAAATATAAAACCATTTAAGGTAATGTTTCACTATCCTACACTGTCGCAGGATTCGTTCACAAGAAAATCTGATAGTTATACCGTCCTATTTTAAAAACTTACATCTAAATGCGAAACTGCTTCTTCTTTGCTAGAGGAAATAAATGCAACTCTGAACGCATGAAAATTGTCATTTATTGAAAATTTTCGTAAAATTTTGCTTATCAGAAATATCTGATACTTTTAGGGCACACTATCGTATTTGTTCAGCAAAGATGCCATATTTAACTAATCCTATGACTGTGTAGGATAGTATCAGGACCTTCACAATATTTTTATTTATTTATTTACATCGCCAATGAATTTCAGGCCATTTTAGATAATTTTTTTTAATTGAAGTTTTACTCAGGCATCTCCTGGGAAAAAGGATATTAGAAGACTTGAGCAACACATTCACGTTCAACATTTGTATAAGCCAACAATTAGAGGTATTAAGGCTTTTGTGCTTTGTCGAAGTTACTCGTTCAGCCGGCGACTTGTCAGAACTGTTGAAAAAGAATTTCAGAATATTGATAATTTTTCTTTACTGAAGTATTACTCTGGTTGACGAAGCAAGGAGTAAAAAATGAGACATTAAGAGCGAGGAAAAGACGAATTAGTGATCGCTAATATTAGTTATTTGCCAGAGCAATCGATATTCACATATGTAATAATATTTTTGGTCGTGCTGTCAGGCAGCTAAAAATATCCTTGAAACTTATTTTAAACACACTTTAAGATTCAAGAGACGCCAGCCAGGATGATTTTAAATCTACTTTTAAATTTTAATTTGTGGTAACTTTTTTAACTCAAAAAAATCTCTATATATAAAGATATTTTAATTTAAGTTTTTTATAGGAGCACAAGGATATTTCACACCACAAACCTTTTCTTTTCCAAATTTCTTTTTAAATTTTTTTATCACACTTTTAGTGAAACGTTTCAATTTCTACTTACCATGAACTCCTTGCGAAACGACAGTGCTCAGCAATGTAAGATGGAAAATTAAAAACATGCCTCTGTTGAGACTCAGACGAAACATTCTTTCCACAACGATATTATCAGAGGTCTGTTGTAGCTGTTGCGTTGTATGATAAAAATGTTTGTGATGATGAGTTCGTGATGGGCAGCTCTTAAAACAAGAACTGCTTTCTGCGGAGATCATATTTATAACATGATTTTCGATTTACCATTAAATTGGCAATGTCTCTTGAAAAAAAAATTGTAGTATTATATAGTGGCAGTAGCTTTAACAGCTATAATGTTGCATACTTTTAGGCGGCAGTAATTTTTTTTTTATGCACTTTTCATGTTTTCGTTTGTAACTCAATATAAAATACAATGCTTACAAAATTTTTTATCGTTTTTATGTTATAAATGTGTTTTTTTTTTCTTCTTTTTTTGCTCTTTTGTTGAGCGAGAAATTTTCTGTTTTATTGCTTTTTTCTTCCTCTTGTTTTGTTGCTGCAATATTTTTTTTGTCAAGCCAAGGAAACTATAATATTGAGTGCCAAGTGCAATGCTTACTATTTGGAAATGTAATATAACCTTGCACTTGATCCTTAACACCAACAATAGCAACAAAAATACAAACAATGTCTGTAACGTTTTTTCATTCAGAGCCAAACTTAAAGGAATTCTCCGGCATGGACACGTTTTTCAAGTGGCTCAGCAACACCACGTAGTAGTTGTGTTATATCTTCGCCGTCGTCTTTTATTTTCTGTCTCATAAAAACGAAACAAACAAAAAAGAAGGATGTTGAAATTTTCAAGTTACAGTTAGTGGCACTTTAGCAGCAGCGTTCCCCTTTTGGGTTCTTTAAGTGTTAAAGGAAACCCACAGAAAGGACATTCTCCACAAACTGCTTTAAGTTGAAGTTTTTATGAGCGTCTTGTTACGTTCAAGACAATTTATTACTTGCTCTCTATTATATTTATACTGTTTTGTATGCTCCTTTCCATTTATGTGTATGAGTGCATGAATTTTTTTATTTGCAACAATTTTTTTTCCTTCAAGGATTTCTACGGTTTTTGTTTATAATTTATTTGCAGTAAAATAATGTTGCTCTATTTGTTATTTAGTTGTTATTATTTATGTTTTAGATAAAATGAAATTGTTTTGAAGTTGCCTTGCTTAAGTGTCCTTTTGCTAAAAGTATTGTTGCAAAATGTTGTCACAATTACGCATGCAGCTGAAGTGTCCTACGTGCTTCAGCTCAGATGCAACAAACAATTATTATGTGTTTATTTGATTGATTTTGAAATGATTTCCAGTGTGGCAGCTGCAAGAAATGAAGAAAATATACATTATTAACACGAATTGGCACAAATACTTGATACACAGTAATAATAATATAAAAAAAAGGATAATTTGCTGATAATAGAAATGGGATAAGTCATTTTCCATGAAGCGAGTAATTTTTCAACACTTCAAACATGTGCTTGAGGAATATGTACCGGTGAGTAAATGCACCCATTTGCAATACAAACGTGTCTTTCCAACGCAATGACAGGTAACCCTCACATAATACGGTAGTTGAAATTCTAGAGAAAGCTATACGTATCCTGCAAATCAAAAATCTGATAAAATAGAAAAGATTGATGACAAAAATATGACTACCATGTTCGACGAAGCAAATGACTGGTACATAAATTGGTATTAGCATAAAATTATTGATCTTTCCTATCAGTAAATACAAATTATATATACTTATTTTATATAAATTTGTATTTTGCTGATTCTGAAAATCTTCTAGTGGTTTCTACGCAATTTTATTGGTTTATAATTTTCCAAGCCCACTGTGTTTAAAGCGGAGAATTAGAAGTTTCAGAGCGTGTTAGAGAAATTCCATGTTGGAAAATTAATGTATAACACTGTAGTCTCTACAAAATTTTTTGTATAAAATACTATTAAAATATTTATATATAAAAAATTAGAGTATAAAATATGTAAAGTATTTTTAAAAAAGTTGTGCCAAATTTTTCTAACTATATATAGATGCGATTCCTGTGAACAGCTGTGTTGAAATACCATAAATGAGCGGAAAAAATGAAAATAAAAATTTTTGACATTTCCCACGGCCATCTAATGCCAATAAACAACATTCTATGCGTACGAGAATTGTAACGCTAAAGCATTTGTAATATAATGATTTTCGTAACGTAACACATCTTTTTTATAATCGAAACGTGGAGTATTTATTACGATAATTTTGTACTTGCATTACGTTGCGATTCTTTATTATTATGTTATTTATGTACTATTAATAAGTATTAAAAGCCAGCATTATTGGACGCAAGCACAGGTAACCCTCACATACAGAATTGTACGATTATTCATACAAAAATCTGGCCTGATTGTATCCTATTTTAAAAAAAAATCGTAAAATACAACGCCACGTAGGTGCCGCACTATTATGCAACCGCAACCAGCCCCTGAAGTAAATACTCTGATCGTAGAAACTGTCAAAAAATCGTTGCAATTACTGATGCATTTTCAGTACCTGTCATACATTTTTTCGTACAAATGTCTAACAGCCAGCTGATCAATTTTTTTCATACGAAATTCGAAATGTTGCTCGATTATTTCTGTAGTAAAATTTATATAAAAATGATTTGTAATATATGCCGCATTAGACAAATACTTTATTATAGGAGGGTCAACTGCCAGTACTTTATTACACAATCCTATCTTTCCGTCAGACATCAGCCATGCTTTTTACGGACGAAATTTTAATAAACAGCTGATAAACTTTTTTATAAGAAATATAAAATTTTTTTAAGTTATTTTTGTAGTGAAATTTTTATAAAAATGATTTGTAACGTATGCCATATTATACAAATACTCTATTATGCGAGGGTTAACTGTATAGTTCTTTTTTATAGATCAGTATATAAAAGTATTTCCTAGAAACAGTTAATATCTGCACTCAACTAATCTCATGGGATCGATTTGCAACAAAGTCACCCTCATGATAGCTGTTACATAATGGTGGTTCACTACTGTCACTGGATTTGTTAAGGAGCCCCTACTGAAAATAATGTCCTTTAACTTATCCTTACCTACATAATTACACGTGTATCCTAATTATTGCATTTTACTTTGTACCACAATCATGTTAAATGAAATTATTATTTGATCTTGAATTTCTAAGGACAGTAAATTTCCAAATCAGGCAGATGTGTTTTTTGCAGAAAGAGGCACCCCACCACGTATAACTATTAAGCTGTGTTTATTTGGTTGAATTGTTTTGTGTACAGTAGATTTTACTTATAGCCACCACACACACACTGTTGCATATAAATTATTGTTTATATCGTGAATGAGGCTTTAAGACTAATCTAAGGTTTACGGATTATGATATGCGAGCATAGTTTTGCTTTGATAGCAGAGTTGTATTTACGTAAGTCCCAGTTTCTGTTTTCTATACCCAATAATTTCTTGTCTACCAGGGACAATTAAATTGCATTCAAAGGAATTGTATTTATCTCGGGAATGTGCAATATAATGGTGATGTGATTCTAAGGGGTGGTGGCTATAAAGGAAATCTCCTGTATTAGTCAAAAAAAAGGTATGGAAAAGAATGCGTTACGCATTGAATAATGCATTGATTTAAGCCCGTGTGAATGAAAATAAAACATACTTGAACAACGACATTTGAATTAAGAAAAAAAAGAAAGAGAACTATGGATTTATCGGATGTCTCTGAATTGATCGATGGCTTTTTTTTGCGAAATGCAATATTTGTAAAACAAATACATTGAAAGAAAGCCGGGGAAAGTTATTTTAATGAAGTATTTCTATTGTTCCTGTAAGAGAGAACAAGTTCAGACCTTCTGAGTAAAATATTTTAAATAAACTGACATATATATAATTTATGGCAGTTTATAACTTTAGCTAAATTCAATTAAATGGAATTTTTTTTTAACTTATGGTTTAAGTTCGTCATCTGTAATACATTAAACATTTTGTTAAATAAAAATAAAAATCGTAGATATTCGATATTTCTACTCATTTTCCCCCATCTGTATAATGATTAAGTATGATTTTTACAATATCATCTCGTTTTAACAAGATATTTAGAAAAGATGCCAATTCATGTAATTACTTTCTGTGAACCACCTGGTACCGTGATGATGTTTTTTACACTTAAATTTTTTTAAAATAATTTTTATTTAAAATTGTGTATTTCATTGCAGTAGAAAATTTCATTTAGTTGAATAAAAGGAAGTGGAAAGAAGAGAACAAATATATACTTATAAGGATACCAATCTGTGTATGCTTACACATGTTTGGCTGTGTGTGTATGGTATCTCTGAAGGTCACTACAAATACTATTGATTTCAAAGGTAATGCACCGACTAAAACAATAGAAATCTTAAAAGAAATAAATATTTTCAAACAAGATTTGCTTGAAATAAATCTATTTTTCGGATCAGGTAAAATGTTATTTATCTGTCATCTGTCAGACGCGGCCAGAGCGGCAATGCTTTGACTGGAATAAAATTATTTCCAATAAATGCTTTTAATGTATTTTATTTGGTGCGAAAACTTGTTGAAACGTGCAGAAGCCGGCAATGACACAAAATCCGGATGCAGTCATATACAATTTCTCGAGCTTGTCCATAGGGCGATTGCCCAGAAAAATTAAACCCTAAGGCGGCAACATTACTCACAAGTATTATAAAAAAATGTGGAGTTGTCATTTTAACTGGCAGAAAAAAAGGATATTCAACAAAAGGATATTATGACTTGACGACGTTCCTCTTAGTCTAAGGGGTTAAATAAGTGTTGATTGTCATGCAAGTCGGTGAGGTCTTCTGCGGCATAACGAAATCGCTCATATAGAGACTTTAGTTGGACCACTAGCCGATAGCGGATGGCTTCTTTCCACTCACCTTTGCTCGGGTATCCTTCCAGCTGCAGGCAAATGCCTTTTTATAATACCTAACAGTTTTGACGGAGAGGTGGGGCCTTTTTATTTCTTGTGGGAAATATTTTCTACTGGCGATTTTCGCCTGCAACTCTCTTAAAATATATTTGATTAAATAGGTTTGAGGAATTCCTGGAGTTTTTGGACACTTTTTAATAAAACTTTTGTGAAAATATTTTATGTATAACATTTTTGCATGGATAAGCTTTTTTCGGGCCTGAGGAGCTCATTTGTTAATAGTTCGCGATAACAAGACCCTGATATTAGGTCATTACATTTACATTAATACTCATTTAGCTCTTAATAGTTTTTGCACATATTATTACTTCCGAGTTATGCATCAAAAACTTTATTCATCACAAAATTCCTTTTAGGCAGGTATGCCCAACAGAAGGAACAGAGTGAAACTAAAATGTAATTTAAAAATTTATGTTGGTAACTCGAGAGTTTTGGTCTTGCAAATTTCCTAAATTTCTCATGGGAATGAAGTACTAAAATTTTAAACAGCTGATACAAGCACGCGTGACTTGGGTAAGGTCTCTTTTTGCATAAAAGTGATACAATTTTTACGAAATATGCCGAAATGTGTATAAATATGCAGAATAAAACATAATTAAGAAAAAATATTGAGAGTAAATGAGTAAACAATGAATCCGCAAGAGCAAAATAATAGAGGAGAATGTGGCAGTATCACTCCGATACTATTCCTCTTAAAAGTGTATCCTTTTAGTGAAACTTTTATGTGATAAACGTATTTAGAGTTTCGCAGTGTTACTCAAACGTTATTAAATTTTGCAGCCTTTAGGATGCCTAAGTCTTTCAAGTAGGCAGCTTGAGGTTTCTTAGCTGCAGGAGGAGTTCAGTGAAGGTCTGGGAAAGACTGATCCTCGTGCAAAACTTTAAATCATATACTAAATACATCAATTACGATTGCCAAACTTGTTATAAGTTGATTGTGAGAGACGATGAGAGAGGATAGTGTTGTGAGTGCACTTAAATCTCTAAGAGTTGAATCCAAATGAAATTCTTTTATATTGGCAAAAATTTTAAATAAAATTAATTTTGTATTTAAGAATGCCTTAAAATAGATTGCAGAGCGCCTTCCGAACCATTTCACAGAGTGGTAATTCAGGCTGTTATTCGTTTGCATGCTAACTCAGCTGATCTTAATGAGAGAATGGAGAGTCATGGTGAAATTTAAAGTTATATTCGTACTTCTTCTTCTGCTGCCCAAGTTGATATTTTGGAGTTTTGTATTCCATACGAGTACGCAATCCTTCAGCAATTTTTTCTTATAATCAAATAAATGTTTTATTCAATTCATAGCCAGAAAAATACTTCTTTCATACCGTTGCCTTTCATTTCTAAGCATCTAATCTTCATTATATGCCAAACTTACCTGCGTAGACGGCTACACACGAACCACAAAAAAAAAAAGAAAAAAATCCGTATCTTAAGAATATAAAAGTCTGTCAATCTCGAAAGTAAAAATAGCAAATCTAAGAACTCCAAACAAAAAACACTTTTCAAACTTTCCTGCAATTCATAACAAAGAGAGTAAATAAAACAACTTCAGGTTAAGGTTTTTGTTTCGGTGGAATGTTGGAAAAGGAAATGCGTCATTACCTTTTTCTTGCTCGTGATACGGGGTATCGTTCTACACAGCATTGAGCCACTCGCTATTCTTCTATTCCACAACGGTAATAAGCAATTTCTTTTTTACATTTGCTTTGTTTTCTTTTGCCTTTTTCCATTTCTGTTGCTGCTAACGCAAATATATTTTTGTGTTCAAATTGCATATATCGCTCCGCTGAAAGTGGTCCGAGCTATTGGCAACGAAAAATTCTTTCTAAAGCAGTTACCCCATAAAATCTCAGCCGGCGATATGTCTATAAGTATGTACCTAAAATGTATACGGTGTTGGTTTAAACAACCCATATTATAACAAAAGCATAACTCTCTAGAGATTTTAAAAAATGCACAGTGGGGTACAATTGCCAAAAAAAAAATTAATATATTTTTTTGTATCAAATAAAATGATTTAAAATTTTTTTGTTAAGAGTTTTGTAGTGAATTTAAAGAATTCGCCATTTTTTTTATAAATGTTTTTTTAATTTGATATATAAATAATAATTTTGGTTTTTTAAATGTTTGTAGATGACATTATTAAGAATTACAAAAAAGTGTCAAATAAAAAGAAAATTGCAAATATTTAATTGTGTGTTATTCGAATTTAAAACTGGTTGACAGCTATCGAGAATATTTCACGGTATTGACATTATGGTTCAGAAAAGTTTGGCAAATCATTCCAGAAGTCAATCAAAATTGGGCCGGGAAAGTAATGAAATTATCTACTAGTCATTCCAACAAAATTTCTGTCTTATATTAATATTTCAAGCTATTATGGCTCGTTATTTTGTGTCGGTTCGCACAAGTAGAAGTAGACTGCCTGGCCCACGATGTCGTTCTGTGTCAAGTCTGTGTGCTCGTTCGCCTGAGCACAGTGTTGAAACCGACTTCTCGATTCACTGGATTTACGTTTCTAATATAAATCATTTTATTTTTATTATAAAAGTTATATTAACACATCTATTATTGGCTAAAATAATCGCCAGTATGATAGTAAAAATCGCTAAAAAAAAATCTCTAAAATCGCAACTCCCTATTACTTGAACTGTAAACATATGGCAAATAAATAAATAATATCCTAATGAAACTTGTAGATAATTATCTATTTACGTACGTAAGTGGGAATGTATATTCATATGTATATATCGTATGTATGTATGTACATATCGTTGGTTTCAAGTAGAAAGGTTCTAACTAATATTTTTCTTTTCCCCTAAATTTTTTTTAGTAAAGTCAATGTATGTCCTATATATGCAAAAAAAAAAAAAAACGCCCAGTTAGGGCCTTTTTACTTGAGACCAAAGTTATTAATATGCTCAAGTCTGTACATTCTTAGCCATATGACATAAATGTATTTATTACTAATTAATAAATTTTTCGTTTTGGCTTAAATAATTTATCAATTAGGAAGAACTATTACTAACTAATTAATCAAATAGTACTTCCTATTTGATAAAGAGAAAAAAATATATAATTTTAAAAAATATCTTTGAATTAAATAAGGATAACTGGATTTTTCAATGTAAAGCAAATGTCAAATGTTTCATGTTCTTCCTTAATTTTCTAATTTGTTTTCCTTTTTAAAGTTATTTAAGTTTACCGAAAGATTCAACACAAGAGACTGAATTTGATCTTTGAACTCGCTCGATGTTTTTCATTGCTTTTTCATTCTTTATTCGCTAGACGTGGTGAATACATTTTTAGTAAAGTAAAAAACAGCTGATTGTGCTTTAAAATGTCAGCTCACGATGTCGTTTTAGATCGTGGCTAATAAATTTTAAAATACTGCGCAAAGATATTTAAAGAACTTTTTACAAATCGGTAATAAATTACTAAATTAATGTAACTTCATAATATTATAAAAAAATTATTATTTTTAATAAAATTAAAAAAAATCTAATATATGTCATGAGTTTCGCATTCAGATGTATTTTGCCATTTTATTTACATTTTTGAATATTGAAAATATTTGGAGGATTAAAGACTTCTTACATTTGATTTATATTAAAAGTCCTATTTTAATATTAGTGACCAAAAAGAGTTTAACTAGGCTTCCACAGCCTTCCTCGAAACGAAAGATGGGGTTTGAGCATCGCTTTGCCAAATCTATCTTTAAATCATAACAAAAGTAGAATCACAAAACTGAAAAATTGGTATTAAAAGTACTTTAGCAATTTTCATTACACATCCGCCCACTGTTGCACAATATCCTGCCACTTTACCTTTCAGAGTGTTAAAGATACAGGCACCAAACAAAAAGGTGTTTTCTTACAGTTTAAAGCATCCGGCATTTGTTGTAACATGAAAATTACAAGGAAATACGCACAATTTTAAGAGGTAACAAAACAGGCAATTTTTTAATAAAACCCCAAACAAAATAAAGAATTAATAAAAAAAAAAAGGAAAAAAATCAATATCGCCATAAACAACGATTTCAACAACACAGTACAAGTCAGACTACATGCTGCACAACTAATCATTTTTCATTCTGTTCGAATGAAATTCATAAAATATAAAAAAAAAGAAAAAAAATTCTTTGTTTTATTTATTCTTTTATTTTTAGTTTCTATACTTTGCATTATAACAAAACAGCTGGAGTATTATTGAGACCGATGTAGGCGGATTTATTTTTTTTTTTTTTCGTTTATTTCTACCATTCGTTAGTTAGATTTATACAGGGAATATAAACCGCTTTATATATATATTATGGCATGGTATACTAAGCAGCAAAAGTATACATACGTGTAAATTATTAGCAGGAAATTGGCCACTTAATAAGCGGAAAAATGTGCATTTACAAAACAAAAGACTGCATTACGGAGGAAAAAGTGCAGCAGATATAATTTGCATAAAATAGCAATAATAATTGCAGTTAAATATCGATAAATTTTTATTTAAAAAACACTATAAATATTATTCTGACGTTATCAAAAATTAAAAATTTCCTACATAAATATGTTTTGGGGTCTTTGATTACTTTTCCTTGCAAACCACTTTATTTATCGAATTATTAGCAGAGAGTTTGTGGTTAGCGAGAATATTTTATCAATTGTTATAAGCAAGTAGGTGGACCAATCAGTCATTCCAAACGAAGTGTCATTCAGTCAATGAGTGGCCAGCTATATAATAATTTTTGGCAAGGGCAGCAACCGCATAAGGAATATGAGGAATATGAATATTATATTATTTATTTGACCAATTTAACTTACAGTGGCACCTCGATTATGCTGCTTCCCCTGCAGCTGGGCTAGCACACATAAACATTACAAGATATCCAATACTTATTTTTAGATACTTTAAACTTAAATGCATCTGCATACATACAACATATTCCCACGTCTGCACTAAATCGCCAATAATCTGCCTACATACGCCATATTACTCAGGGAACTATAACCCTTATAACCCCTTTTTATAGGCATAAAGTGCAATAGCCTTGAAAGCATCCAACTTCACATAAATAATGAACAGAGAAGTTTAAAAGCAGGAGATTTTAAGTACACAACAAAGTTAGGGTACTCACTTGAATGGAGTTAATCGTTTTATGTTGAAAAAATAACTTTAAAAACCGCATTAGGTACTTAAATAAAATTATTAGGTACGTTTGGGGGCAATAAAATGCATTTAGCTACCATTTACATATCAGTTATCACATTAATTTTACGTATGCTTATTTCTAGCACAGTATAATCTCTTCATTTTAGTAATACTTTTGTGACATTATATGAATACACATATACTATTTTTCTTCATACACCTAATCCTGTTTTTACATACAACAGCAAAATCTATTATGAAAGTTCAACTTTGTATACAAAGTTTTCAGACCGTTTGTGGTAGCGATTTTTACTGATTAAATTCTACGCCAAAGTACTTTCGTCACAAGTCCAAAAATTCGTAAGAATTACATTTTCGACCGCCGGAAACAGGGATAGAGCTTTAGTCATTTGTACTTAATGCACTTCTGACAAGTATAGAGTAGGCAATATAGTAGGTGTTAGCTAAAGTTACCTTTAGAAGAAGAAAGCGCTACATTGGCCATATCTTTTATTATTACAAATAGCCTGTAAATAAGCCGCAGTCCAATATTTTGTAATGTTTAATCGAAGTTGTAAAAAGCGTGTTGGCTAACCCAACCCTCGATAAACTCAATTCATCCATAGCAGAAAAAAACACCTTCGTGAAATTGCAATTAAAACGGAATAATCTATTCCAAAGTCTTTCACTTGCGAAATAAGTCAATTTTTTTTCTGTTTTCTTCATTTTAACAAAACGAATAAATTTATGTTTCTCATATTTATTGATTGCATTAAGCGGGGTTTTACTGTACTTGAAATTATTTTCCAGCGGTTTTATTTTTGCATTTTTTGCTATCAGGTTGAGTACCATTGAAATTTATTTCTAAATTACTTATAAAAGCCAATCGCACAAGTTTCTACATTTCGTTGGTCTAAGGTAGAAAGGCCCTAACTAGCATTTTTTTCAAATAAATTTTTTTGAGAGATTTTAATGTATGTAAATATATTCAGTTCATAAAAGTTGTGCTGTAAAGGATAGTTGGAATGAGCATGAACCTTGAAATAATATAAAGAGTGAGCCTTCGATCCATTCCGGCTTCAAGTCGACACTACTACAACTCTGGTAGTGTCATTGAGCACAAGTCAACTTATAACATTTTTCATTGTTATAACTTAACTTAGATCCACAACTGAGTAGTAAGTTGCATCCAACATCAACATCTTTTATCATAAAGCAGCCATAAACTATAACAATATAGAAAAGCCCTATCTCGCATTTCTTTTTTTTTTTTTGCCTTCAATTTTCTTAGTTTTTTCAGTATATATTGAGTGTGAAATGTGGCTTAAAGTTAAGTAGCAACGACGAAAAGTTATTATAATAACCTTTGCCTGGGAGCCTTCCATCCATTCCGGCTTCAAGTCGACACTACTACAACTCTGGTAGTATCATTGAGCACAAGTCAACTTATAACATTTTTCATTGTTATAACTTAACTTAGACCCACAACTGAGTAGTAAGTTGTATCCAACATCAACATCTTTTATCATGAAGCAGCCATAAACTATAACAATATAGAAAAGCCCTAACTCGCATTTCTTTTTTTTTTTGCCTTCAATTTTCTTAGTTTTTTCAGTATATATTGAGTGTGAAATGTGGCTTAAAGTTAAGTAGCAACGACGAAAAGTTATTATAATGACTTTTGCCTGGCAGTTGTGCTTTAAGAGACTACTTTGATTACGGCCAGAGTTGCATTCCCGACTTTAAGCTGGAATGTATCGAAGGCTGGCTATTTATAGTGTTCTAGGTTTCATGCTAATGTGGTTCTTTTATCACACAACTTTTTATTCAATTTATATTTAAAGTTTCCCATATTCTTTTTATTTTGCTCATTTTATTGCTGCTGAAACAGATCTTCTTGTAAGTGGTATCGTCTGTAGATTTCACTTAAAAGCAAATAATATTTTTGTTGATTCTTTGCCAAAAATGTTTATTTAATAAAAACTCGGGAAGTGAGAGATATAAAATCGCACACAAAATTTCCATTATAATATGGCTTTTATATCCATCCATTCCATTTCGCAAGATAAAAGCTAATTTCGTTTATTTGCTCTGGCAAAGTAAAGTGGGTGAGGGGGGAAGGAGTATACGAACGAAGAGTTTTGAAAATGACACTAATTTTTTGTTGTTGTTGCTTCACTTTTAACCAAAATCGAAGAAAAAGTGAACTTAAACAAGATGTTAGAAGGCTTCAACTGCAGCTGTGTAAAGACAAAGATTTTCATGAAAATTCATGCACAGCCATGATTGTAGGTAGTACGAGTAGCAGTGCTTGTGCTAAGCTAAAAGCCCTCAAGCCCAATGCAACAAAACAAATGCGTGCGTTCGTTTGTTTTGCTGTTTCTTGTTACTCGTCTTCCTTTTTATGAGCATCTCAGTGTATGTATGTGTGTAAGCTTTTTATGAAGGTGTGTGTGTAACGCTGTAATTTCGGTTGACCCACGTTAAACTAGATGCTGGCAAAAAATTGTACCGACTATACACTTCATTATTTATATTGGAAAATTATATAGTTGCACACATTTACCACTTACAACAAACAAAAACAGTTGAAAACAACAACAGCAAGAACAACAAATGTATACGAGTACAAACATATGAAATAAGACAACAAGATTGTGGCATGTTTAAGGCCGCAACATCTTAACCGCAACTTGAAACATTAAAAACAATGAACAAACAGGCCCAAAAAATATGGCAAACATTTATGAATTTATATGCTCACAGTTGGGTCAGTTGCAAGCGAAAGTATTAAGGGTATTCAAAGACTATGTGCTCATTTGGCGAGGTACATTTTTGATGTTTTGCTTCCAGCTTTGTATCACCTGCTGTGGGTGAAACGGAAATCCTTTTTACGGTTGTCACTGGCAGTGCTACTCGAACCTTTGCTTTTAACAGTAAGTCAGAAGAGATGAAACCATGTGGGATTGTCCTGCGCAGTGATTTTATGTTTAACAAGTAAAACTAGCTAAACCAGTTTAATCGTTCGCTATTCCGCCATTGATAATGGAAAAAAAAAATATAGAGGGGTTAACATAAAATTTTAGTATTACGATAAACCGGTACCTACTCCGCGTACTAAGGTGAAACCGAAACCTAGTTTAAGGCTGTTAGTGGTTATGCTTGTCTGCTTAACCACTACAAATAGCTAAATCTGTTCATTCATTGGCCATTCCGTTGAAAATTATTTAAATCAGAAAAAAATATATATACAGGGGTTAACAAAAAATTTTTGTAATATGATAAAGCGGTTCCTACCATGTCATTAATAATGAGTCAAATCGCATAAAACAAGTAGGATGTGATATAAAATTTTGCGTATTAGGGTGAAACTGAAACCTATATTAAGGTTGTCGCTGGCTGTGCTTGTCGGTTTAACAACTACAAATAGCTAAAGCCGTTGCTGCGATCGCTATTCCGCACTGCGGAAGAAATTTCAATATAAAAAGGGGGCAGTATAAAATTGAAATATTATGATAATCCGTTGCACCCCCCCCCCCTTTAAATCGGTCAAATCACATAAAACAAGTAAGAGATAACATAAAAATTCTCGTTTTAGGGTGAAACCGAAAACTACCCCGTCATCGCTTAAAACAAGTAGGGGGTAACATAAAAATTCACGCCTAAGTGTGAGACCGGAACCTATTTTAAGGTTGTCGATGGCTGTGGATGGCTATCTAACAAGTAGAGATATGTCTGAAGCAGTTGATGCGACCGCTACTCCGCTTTTAATAATGAGTCAAATCACGCATTAGGGTCAAACTGAAACCTTGTTTAAGGCTATCGTTGGGGGTGCGCTTGTTTGTTCTGCATTGATAATGATTCTAATCTTATAAAACAAAACAGGGCGCAACATAAAATTCGCGTATTGGGGTATACAAGGTAAATAACTAAATTAATATACTTTTTACATATCAGGTTATTCATTTTATTCATGCTCAGTATTTTTTTTAATCAGTATGAATATACCTAATACTTTATTATATGCTTTTCCTCTGCCTGTGAATACCCCTGCTACATTATTATAATTTTTTTGTTACTTGGAAAACAAGAAAATTGTTTTAATTTAGCAGAAACATGTCCGGCCAAGATGCTTAAATTTTAAAACACTTGCAATCTCATGCATGCAACTGGACCCCAATAGCCCTGCATCCTTTTCGCATTTAAACAAAAACGAAATGTGCTTTTCGTAGTGAAATTTTTGTTTCTTCTCCACACTTTTTATTTGAGAATTTACATTTTATTTCGAAAGTGGCATTAAAGTGTGTTTGAAATGGTGTATCGCACGGCAAGCAGTCAACAAACGATAACAACGTCTTCAAGTATTTTATTTTATTTAATTTTTTCAGTGTGTCTTTTGCCCCCCCGCGCAATTCTTAAGAAAATGGCAAGAATTGGGGTGTGCAAGAGCGTTTTTAGTTTCTTGCTTTTTTATTATAAAATATTTAATTTTTTTTTTTTTTATTAGCTGAAGGATAATTTGGTCATGTGTATGTTTAAGAAAGTACGAGTATCTGTGGGTTTCACGCTTCATTTCCTTGACATGGTGTTGTGCAAGTTGTTGTGGTTAATTGGCTTGAAATTGTTGGAAGATTTTTAATTATTCAAAGAATATAAAAAAAGGGTTTTAAAGAAAAAAAAAAAAAAAGAAAAAAGCTCCGATATTTTTATTATTTTCTTTTGTTCGAAGCGAGTGAGGAGAATGTTTATGGCAACTTGATCGTTTATTAAAGACCACTTATTTAATTACAATTTTATAATGAGGCGTCTCGGAAATAATAATAAAATCCTAATATTAAATATCATTTATTACATGATGTCTGGAAAATATAACGCCAAGCAACAACAACAACTTGGAATAAAAATTTAGAAACCATCTGTTTAACCTTGTACCTGATTTCTCATTATGGAACGAACGTCAGTGTATAAGACTGCATCCAACGATTGCAATCCCAAACGGCTTACCTATTCTCCTCTTTCATAACTCAAATTAGTTCGAATTTTCTTGCCAGATGGCCAATCATTTTGCTTTCGCAAAAGGTTTACAAAGCGAAATGATTTAGGTGAAGCCCTTCCAGAACTATTTTCGGATCATTCTGCAGTCATGATGGTCATCGTTTTTGAGCCTTCTTCAACAGTATTACTAGAGCGGTTTAGCAACCTCAAAGCTACTGTACAATGTAATGATCCTTTAAAAGATACTACATAATTTCGAGGTCTCCATTTCCCAAAGCAATCACGTTTCATAGAATTTATTCAGCATGCAAATAATTCTTGTGGAAAAGCAAAAATAAATGCAACGAAAAAATCCTTTTCCGCTGAATATAAGTTTTTGGGATTCCCCTTTAATTTAAAGAACAACTAACGAATAACAGCGTTTTAAGATGAGCAAAATTAAATGATAAACCTCTGAAAACAAAACAGAATATCGGAAAGCTGCTTCTTTACCAAACATTTCTCATAACGGCATTGCATCATTATTTACTAAAAGCCCCATCTTGAACTCTGGCTTTAAATCTTCAAGGTTAATATCGAACCGATTTCATTATAATAAAAATTGTTAATTTGATAATTTTGTCCTTGGCTGAACTGGCAACTCCATCTAGTACAAGTGGCAGGCATCCATACAAAAGTACTTCTGTTGTTGGAATTTTAAAGTGGCGCAATTATCCTCACCAGCCACTTCATTTGCCAGTAAACAATGAACATGGCTAATAAAATAAATCTGGGCTTGGGCATACGACAAGGCCAAAAAGAGATGCAAGTCTGTGGTATCTATCTTTCTTCCTTTGATCTGCCTACTTTCTATAAGGCTAATAACTGTCTGCTTATTTCTACTATCTATCCCTTCCACATACACATTCAAGGGATATACATTAAATAGGTGAGAGAAATTTCGGGCGAAAAAAATACAATACAATGTGAAATGAAAAAGAGCGAATACATCGCAAAAATGTCAATATGTGTATTGGAGACGGTTTAACAAATTCTGAGACGATGCACTCCTGTACACATTGCCATCAAGCCTGCAAGCCATCGATTTCATTGAAATGAAGGAAATATGAAATATATAGAAATAGTTTTCTGCTCACAGCAAAGCAGTTCTGGATGGTGTCCTTAAACTGTAGGGTGCCATTACTATCGGTGCCATTACGTGAAATTACTCGTATACAATATCTACTTTCCCGCAGTGTGATGCACAACTAGTTTGCGAAAAGTTTCGCTGGTCCAAACATGCCCATAAGAGGGCATGCACTTGCTTTTCATCGCGGAAAGCCATTTTCCATTGTCACAGAAAAAAAAGTAATAATTTTTCAAAATTTCCTCACGTCATGATCAAGTTGCAGCTTAACCATGATGTCTCAGCGGCTTACCGAAGAAATTCAAAATAAAATGGATGGAAAATAATGCGATTTACATATCGCTAAATTTCAGACGTTTCGATACTTCTTCCTAACCGCTTAATGTCAGATAAAAGTCCAAGGATATTTCTTCTTTTTTTGTTGAAAGCAACTTAGCCTGGAAAGCTTTCGACTTGACAGCAAGAACACAACCAGGCTCTAGGCAGGAATCGAACCCACGACCTCCGGTTTAATAGGCTGCGCATTATTCATTTGCCTACGGAGGCACGCCATATGAAGCAAATAATGTGGCAAAGCCTTTTCATATGGACTAAGTGGTCCATTCATCCAAATAGAAGTATTGGAATAGACGATGTTTACTGAGTTGCAGCACCCCTTTATTTTTGTTAACACCCAATACAATTGGGCTAATGAGCAATGCATGGAAATGGAAAACCCTTTCGCATGAGCGCTTTATGGTCTTGTTAGCCGCTGTATGATCATGTTCTTATTACGTAAATTATTCCAGCCTCTAAGACAAAATTTAAATGCAGATTTGAGGCAATAAAGGCGTTGCTTATTATTATCTCTTGTTCTCTCTTATTCTGTTTTTTTTTTTTTTTTTTTTGGTTGCAAGAAAAAATTCTGTTTCTTTGTTTGAAGTGTCCTCAGCAGGCACAATTTTATCAGTTGTGTTTTGGGTTTGCGCGGCATCCCTGAAAGATGGTCTCCATCGTTTCGTATATATTTTTTTTTCTGTGAGCATAATTTTTTTAACATCCTCCTAAAGCCGGTTTTTAATCTATCGCTGCTAAAGTGTTGTTGGACTGAACTGCTGGTTAAGCTGTCGCGTTATATTTCAAAGTGTTTGATCGTGATATGATGTTTTAGTTTAAATTTTCTAAAATCAATATAAAGTTTCATGTGGTCGGTCTTTGTTGAATATTGTATGCATACAAAAGCACTGAACGATAAAGAGTACAGGGAGGGTTTTAGAGCTGAATGGTTTGGGACCATTTTCGAGATTTAATAGAACGTTGAAAAAGTGGTAGAATACATTTCTAAATTTGTTGTATGGGAAAACTATTTAGTGTCAGCTTTCTTTCTGCAGCATGAAATTAAATTTGTTTCAATTTCTTTAATTAGGAATTTTGTCCTTTTTGTCTTTTCTTTTGACTGGCTTTTCCGCTTCATGATTTGATGAATTTAACGTTGTCCTGTTGGCAAACAACAAATTTATTTTGCCAGCAAAATATTCATGATGTTTAACCTTTTTTTTTCTCTTTTATTTTTTGTTACATTAATTTTGTTATTTTATCGTTATAGAAATTTTCGAAAATAATTCAAACAAATAAATTCATTGTTGTTAAACATTTTTGTTTACAAAAGGTCCTTTTGATATCCATTTTACTGGCTGTTGGTTTTATGGTTTGTATTTTTTTTTTTATTTGCTTTGGTGTTCAGCAATGTGTAACATTGATTTAGAGAATTGCATGTGTATCAGTTCTGAAAATGTTGCTAAAATTTATTGACAAAATTATTAAAATTTAAGGAGGCTTAAAGGAAAAGGTCCTGCAATAGAGAAATTCTAAGTTGTGGCTCATACATTAATCGACTTAAGATATTATACTTATTACATATTTTAACGTACAATCGGTTTAATATTAAGAAACTTTTCGTTAAAATTTATAAACTGTCAAGTGGAAGTGAAGAGTGTTGCCATTTTGTTTTGCTGGAAAAAAGTAGTTACTCAACATGTAAAGGGAACATGTAAATCAATTTAATATATTAAAATGAATTTTGCAATAGAAATTTCTTAAAATCCTTTTAATGAATTTAAAAAGGTTATGAAGGCTTACGTTCTGTAAGTCAGTTCACCTTTGCCTTGATTTCCCGTGTAAAAGGATATCAAAAGGACCTTTTGTAAACACAAATGTTTAACAGCAATAATTTTATTCAAATCAAAAAATCTTGTAAAAATTTTTGTAATTATAAACTGATCAGCTAAATGGCTGCAGGACTTGTAGTGAAGAAATCCTTAATTGTGTAATCACTTTAAATAAATAAATTATGTGAAATGTTTGCTATTGACAGTTTTAGTAAAACGTAGCATTTTCCAGAAAGAATTTATAAAATGAAGAAAAAATTGAAGGTCCAAAATAATCTCTTTTCCTTTTATGATTTTGCAAAGGCTTTTGTGTAGTCAACTGTTTCAGTTCGTCCCAAAAACATTGTGATGCTTGCCAGAGCGACTGAATTAATTAACTCTATTAATTAATTCTATTAATGAAAAGCATATAAAAAAAATGTTTTTCTTAAGAGAATTATTTTCTATATAACATTATTATTTTGGGCCATTTTTAAAATAATTACGTATAAAATAATATTAAATGTCAACAGTCCCTGGCAACTCCGATGGCAACTCTGCAAGATTCAGTGGTTTACCAATTTGGAATTTGTTGTGCTTCAAATTTAAAAACGAAAAGCACTTCAACGATTCTTAATTTTTTTTTTTTAATTCTATTAAAAGTTCTGAATTCTGAATAAGGCAACGCAGCTCCTAATTTTTGTTTTTTCTCTTCTTTTTTCGACCAAAAACACTAATTAAATTTTCTATACATAATTGAAATTTTAACAATTGCTCAAAATCGGCGGGAAAAGTTCTGAATGTCATCAAATAACATGTGATTTGAAATCACATGACTTTCAGAACTTGGCTGCTAATGTCTAAATTTTATTTTCTTTCTTCAAGATGAATGTTTCGCGCCTCAAAAAAGTCACAGATATGAAAGACTTTGTTGTTTTCAGGTCATGATTCACTATTCTACACAATCATACGATTTGCCATAGGTCGCATGTATGCTCGAAATGTTTGATGGTGTATCCTAAAAATTTATCTGCTTACGATGTTTTAACAACTCCTACGATTTGCAAAACTTTATGAAAATTTTCATAAAATGATAAGTTGCCATGCGATCAGAGTTGCATTGAATGAGTTGTCATGTGATCAGAGTTGCACTTACCTTAAGAGGCTGAATAATTTGTCATGCTAAAAATTAGTTTACATAATTTTTATATGATAGTGTGGCACCTACAATACCATTTTAATACCTTTTTCTTAAAAAAAAAAAAAAAGTAACTTCGCATCAGATGTTTGAGTGAATGAAATCGTACTTCTGTGTAGAGTAGTGATTTCCGAACTGTATTGCGGCGATGAGCAGATGTAGTAAATTAAAAATTATAATATTTTATTTAAAAGCATTTCAAAATAATTATTTAGTCGGCTACAAAGCTACAATAATAGTCTGCGTCGTTTGTCTTGTAGGCGTGCAGGCATGCGAATTATAGATCATACAACTTTTGTTCTCTCTCTCTCTCTCTCTCTCTCTCTCTCTCTTACATATCATATATTATGCCACTTTGCATTATAACCGGCAACTGGTTTTAAGACAATCACAAACGGGATGCCTACAGTCTATAGTAAGCTTATGCAAATACAGTAAGCATGTCGTTGGCTGAAAAGGAAATGGAAGTTGCTTCATTTGCAAATGAAGGAACTAAATTTATGCATGAAATTTTTTTGGCCGTTCAGATATTTAAGTGGGGAAGGCCTAGTCAGTAGTGACAACGCTTACCAACAAATAATTTATATCGATGCGAAAATTCTTTAACTTTATTTTATATTAACAGCAGAAATGCTGTTGCACTGATCTGTCACCTTTTTCACTATATCCTTTCTCTATTACTATTGCTCTCCGGATAAGCCATTTATATAAAAATATAATACACTGCCATCTCTTTCGCTTGTAAATTCATTTCTATTTAAAAAGGTGTAAAGTGGCAATTCTCAACGAACGAGTAATAAATATAACGTAACAGCTAACCTTGTCGTTGTCGGAACTAATAAGCGTCTCAACTACAAAGGACTAATTTGATTTATTGTCATATATTTTTAAAATTGTGTATCAGATCAGCTGATTTGATGGAAATAACCACTGTATCATCTTCATATAACGCTAACTTAATATAATTATTTTACAGCCGATTTTAATGGCTTAATATTTTATATCACTAGCACGTTAATTACACCTGCAATATATTCTTGTATCTTATGAATTTTCTCGCCAAATCTTTCCATTACCCCTGATATTATGAGAGGAAAAATAGTTGTCTGCATTTGCCCCTGAAAACTAGTTTAAAGCAATTTTTGTGTTCATAATTGCTGCATTACATTGCAACTTTATAAAAAAAAACCATGTATGATAACCTTGAAATGTGCCTGCAACAACCAGCGATCATGTTTAAGGGGCATTACTTGAACTTGTTTTATACGATTTAACATATTCGTGACTTGGTGCAGCAACGGCGCAGTGAAACAGATCAACAGCGACAGCACCAACCGCAGCACCAGGAAAGAAGTATTCATACTCGAAAGCATCACATCAGCAAGAAGTACAAGACCAGCGCAATAGCAATAATGAACTGCAGCGCTAAACGTGATTTTGCAATTAAAATTAAATACTTTAAGATGAATAACATGCCACAGAGTGTGGCAGACAATAAAACAACCGACTACGAACATATTGGTGTCGAAAGCTAAACAAATTTACTTTTTGTAGAAGGGACGGGCAAGATATACATTCGTATGTAGAAACAAATTTGCAACATTTAAACAATCATATAAAAATTAAATGAAACTTTAGCAACAGTAAATAACAAAAAAAAAACCCCACAACATGGAAAACCGAACGACTAAAAATGGTTGAGAGCGAACGGCAGGCGCAGGCAGGCGTTATTAACTAAATTGTAAATGACGTGTGAAGTGGTTTCGATAATTATTTTCCTCGCATTTACTTTGCGCCAAACATGAGCGGTTTCTTAAATAGTGTGTATCTCGTTTAAATATCTTTAGTATTGTTTGTTTTGTTAATTAAATATTTACACAAATAATAAAATTATTAAACATTTTTCTTTGTCAGTGTAATAAAAATGCGGTTGCTTTTATTATAAAGTGCTCGTTAATATTTAATTTTTTTATTTTTATAATAAAAGCCTGAAAACAAAAATTAATTCATAATATACGAGTACATAAAAGCAAATGTTTGTTACCCCCTTCAGACGTAGAACAAAGTGTTAAATTAATTAATAAATTATATATTGTCTGTGCTGCGTGCAAAAATACTTAAGGATTCGAATAAAACCATTCTGCTTAAAACTTTCTTAAGTCAAATTTTTTATATACGAGTGCTCGAAAGAAAATGTTTTCAAAAATATTTATTTATTCATCAATTGATTTTTATGAATTTATATATGTACGTTGATGAATTTAAGCCTTCTTTTCCGTTTTCTTGGGTAATAGCACAGCTTGAATATTTGGTAGAACACAGCCTTGAGCAATGGTTACACCAGACAACAATTTGTTCAATTCTTCGTCATTGCGAATAGTCAATTGTAAATGACGTGGAATTATTCTCGTCGTTTTGTTATCACGTGCAGCATTACCAGCCAATTCAAGAACTTCAGCCGCTAAATATTCCATAACGGCAGCTAAATATAGTGGAGCTCCGGCACCAACACGTTCAGCATAATTGCCTTTACGCAACAAACGATGAATACGGTCAACGGGAAATTGTAATCCAGCACGATTTGAACGGGACTTTCCTTTTCCTTTAACTTTGCCACCTTTACCACGACCAGACATTTCTAAATTTTTTGTTATTATTTCTTCTGTTTAATCTAAACCAACCACACTGAATCACTGTTCACATAATCTTGCCCCCTTCAAAGTAATCCCACTTATGTCAGCTTTTTTTCCAATCCTCGAAAGGCGCTTTTTTGTATCACCAACAGCTCTCGCTTCGATTTTTCTTTTACCTCTTCAATCGTAGCAAAAAGGTTTCTTTTCAGCGGTTTCTTCAGTTGTCTTTCATTGGAGTGATTAGGCTTTGCTTTCGATGCCACAGCCATATACCTCTGATTGGTCACCAGTTTTGATTTTGTTCAGAAAATTTGAATCGTTCTTTGTTTTTGCTCAAAATTTAGTAAAAAATAGTAAAAAATCTAAGAGCACATGAAAACACGTTAAAATCCGTTAAAAATAAACTGTCAATCTAAAATGGCTGATATTGCCAAAATATATAGCAGACATCTGTACCAACATAACAGAAAAATGCTGAAATCGAGCATACGTAACTCACTAGAAATTTAAAAATAACGATTATTTTTTGATCACATCTCATATATACTGCATACCCTAAGATTGTTCGTATTAATCGGAGCACAATTCGTATAATCCTTAATCTATTAATGTGTAACTTTTCACTCTCTATCCAGTTAGAATAACCATTAAAAGGACTTTACTACGAATACAATGAATTACGACACTATAAAACTGTAAAACTACAAAACTTAACACAGATACGAGTCTTCGCAAAAACCTAAAGTCTGCGCTGTTTTGCTATTATTCGTTTGATAAGCAATTCATTCTGTATACCAGGCAGTAATTAAATATTGAAGATCGCTGAAGAATTTTTTGTAATTTTTTTGCATCACTTAACATTGGCTGATATTTTTCAGCTGAAATGCAAAATAAATAAGGAAGAGAAAACAAATGTAAAAACAGAACAACTATGAAAAAAAAGATAGCGGAGTTATCCAAAAAGCATTTTGAATACTTGTACTGACTATTTACTGAGTTTATTAGGGGAACTATCAACTAATATTCACCGGTTATTACTTTTGGCCCTTTTAGTGTAAAAAGGGGGCCAAAATTAGGAAAGGAATATTAAAAATGTATTGCATTTGATTATTTGCAATATACTCTCCTTCAAATTGATAACATTTCGCTATTTGAAAAATTCTACAAAATTCACTGCGGCATGCAGTCGTCTGAACTATCCAGGACCAGAAACTCATGCTTAGATTAGTACTATTACTTTAACGACGGCGCAGCTACACGACATCATGATAGGAACGGCAAACGATGACAATTTAAATCAATTTAATTTTTTGCTATCTGTAGTAAAAGGAAATCGTGCTAAAAAATTCACCTTTTTTTAAAAAAAAAATAAATAAATAATTAATTTTATTTCCTTGCAGGAGAAAATTTTAAAAGTGACATCATTGAATTATTTACGGTGTACGCAGTTGCGTTGTTGTCATCGTGTTCAAAGTAATTAAGTAACTTCCAACATGGCAACACATTCCATCTGCCCCAATTTGCTGCCGTGTGGCATACTGTGGCAAATGTATTTAATACCTGCGACTGCTGGAGGTACCGCAGCTTTGACAGCTCTGTTTCATTAATTTCATTATCTCGTGTCACTTTATATGATTAATGGCGCCTGAGTTTTCCCAACTACACTATTTATTGTTCATGTCTAAATGACACATTTTACTACCACACACAAAGCCGAGGCAACAATCTCTTTAAATACTTGCAACAATGGAAACCTCTTCAATAGCTAAAGAGTTGTTATCAGCACCGAATTATCATAATTCATGATTGTCTTCATTTTCATTGAGTGGGGTAAATGGAATAGAAACCCACTTGAACGAAATAACAGATCCCTCTCGAACCTTTGCTTGGAAAAAAAGCCTAAAAATAATAAAATTCTTATCTTTTCCACAGAAATTAACTCGTTTATTCAACATCACGATACTTTTATAAGCTTAAATGACGAGAAGAAACCATTATTTCCTTTTATGTGCGCGTTCGCTCTTTAAAAACAAATCAGTTACTTTTCCACCGACAATGTTTAAACAAAATTTATTATAATTTTTATGCTTTTATTTATTTTCTTTGTAAATCAATAAAATACTTAACAGGGCCCTGATTCTGATTTTGATTTTTTTTTTGGATTTTTTTTTGTATTGGCATTAATGTTGGCTTATCTTTTTAAAGTACCAAAAAAAAAAAAAAAAGGTCGTAAAACTTTAAGTACTTTAGCCGAGGTGTAAACGTAACGTTTGCTGTGTTGTAGGGAGGCATTAAAAATTAATGCCAGTTGGTTGTAATCAATCGTTATTTGACTTTTATATGACAACTCTTTTGAGTTTATAATTATATAGAGGGGAGTGGAACAGTTTATGGTTCATTTGAAAGTGCATTGTTTTGCTGCAATTGTTAGTTGCATTTACAAAAAGATATTGATGGATTATATCGTATTTGGGTCATGTTATTTCTTTGTTTTTCTTATTTTATGTTTGAAAATTTTATGGCATATGAGTAATAAATAAACCCTTTCCAATATTCTCGTACATGTAGGGAAATAAACCTTTTAAACATTTACCTTTTGATTTCGGAGTTCAGAAAGTTGTGCTCAGAAAGATGAAAGAAATAAAACCTGCAAAGAAATGAAAAAAGAAATTATAAAAATAAGTTTTTAATAATTTAAAATTATTCTCTCTTGACTACATTAAAAATTAATTAATAAATTTTTTTACAAATAAATAAAATATTAATTATCATCAATTATCGTGGTTCATAATATGCTACATCGTTGCAGCTGCCATATTATTGTATAAAAATTATGTTTAAATGTTTAACAGCTTAAAGTGAATGCAACTCTGATCGAATGCAACTCATCATTTTGTGAAAATTTTCATAAAGTTTTGCAAATAATGATGTAAAAAAATATTTTTTTTAACAGCTTGAAGTGAATGCAACGCTGATCACAACTTATTCAGCTGTTTAAAGTGAATACAACACTGATTGCACGGCAGCTTATGATGCTATGAAAATTTCCATAAAGTTTTGCAAATAATAATGCAACCTAATATTTTGTTCAACTACTGAAGCATATGCAACTCTGAACGCATAGCAACTTATTCAGTTGCTTAAAGTGACAGCAACTCAAATCGCATGGCAACTTATCGTTCTATGAAAATTTTCATAAAGGTTTGCAAATATATAATTATCAATCATATAATTAATTATCATATCAGGTATTGCAAACATATATTTCATTCAGCTGTTTAAAGTGAATGCAACTCTGATCACATAGCAACTTGGTCAGTTGCTTAAAGTGACAGCAACTCGGACCGCATGGCAACTTATCGTTCTATGAAAATTTTCATAAAGTTTTGCAAATATATAATTATCAATCATATAATTAATTATCATATCAGGTATTGCAAATATATATTTCATTCAGCTGCTTAAAGTGAATGCAACTCTGATTACATGGCAACTTATTCAGTTGCTTAAAGTGACAGCAACTCGGATCGCATGGCAACTTATCGTTCCATGTAAATTTTCATAAATTTTTGCATATAGTAATGCAAACATATATATCATTCATTCGTTTGCTTGAAGTGAAAGCCTCTTAAAGTAAATGCAACTCTGATCGCTTGGGAGTTAAGATTCAATAAACATTTTCTTAAATTTATGTAAATCGTATGACTTGCCAAAAAATCTGTTACACAAATACATTTTTATGGCACACTCTCATACTTGCCATATTTGACAAATCGTACGATTGTGTAGGATAGTGATTCATCCAAAAATAAAATGAATTATCTCCTTTCGTAAACAAATAGATTTTTTCTGCAGAATATTCTTACAAAATGGTTTACAAATCCTCTTGCCGGCTGGTTTTGAAAATGCTGGAGGAAGAGAGGGAGATATATATACAGAGAGAGAGAGAAAGAGACTGGTGGGTGTGCAAAAATAGTTTTTATTTGCTGTTTCCTAAACTCACCAGACTTTCAGCAAGAAAAGTTGCAGACGTATTTACAATTAAAGCAAAAAGCTTTATGATTAATTAATTTTTCTTATGCATGTGTGTGTGTGTGTGTCGTTGGCAATTTCCATTTCCTTATAAATTCAATTATGCATAAATGCTTTCTTATAAAAACATATAAAAAGGATTGCTTTACGTCTGCTTGATCCTCTTTACATGCCTTACGGCACAATAATGTAATTGCATTACATTTTATAATACACACGTATGGCGGAATAAATATGAGAAAACGGCAACGCCTTCTGCACCTCCCATTTAATTTGAAATAAAATACATTTTAATTTACAGAAGATAGAAAGAAAATTTTCAAATTAATACTCGTTCATAATAAAGACGTAGTCGTTTCAATTATTTGTAGCAGGGAAGTAATTTTGCAACGTTTTTGCTTTACATCTTTGCGAATATTTGTTGAGGAGCTGCTGTTTTCGATGTAACTTATTGTCATCTGATTATGAAAACCTAAAGGGAAAATATAGAAGTGAAACAAACGGATAAATTACTTTGAATATTAACGTTCCTTGCGAGCATTTAACATTTTCACTCGAATGTTTTGTATGCTTTTTCTAAAAATTTAAATCTGCATCAAGATGTGATAAAGGGATTGTGAGTGAGTGAGTGTGTGTTAGTGGATGTGTGTTAATATGTGTTTTGTGTTGTTATTGTTGTTGTTGGTGTTGTTGTTGTTGTTGTTGTTAAAGGCATGATGTCAAGTGAGGGTATGTACTGTACGCATTTGTAAGCCTCTATGCTTCCTGTTTTTGCTGCGTTGGCGTTTAATTTTTTCACTTGCGTTCTGATACGGCTCTTCCTTCCATGATGCAGTGCATACTCGTTGTGATATTAAATAATGTAACAGTTTGAGCGACATCAGCAACTGTTGTGTATGTCACATAAAATAATGTTTCAGAGCACTTTTAAAAATCAAAAAAAAAGCATACTCGCACACTAATACAATTCTTTAAAATAGTAGGGGTATTCAGTAGTTGTGGTACATTTTTTATATACATTTATTATAATTTATTCAAATTAAATAAACGAAGAAAATGATATTAAAAGAAATGTATTTTTAAACTATTTGTGAAATGGAATTTATTAAAGAAAACATCTAAGAAATTAAATTAAGCTCACACACATCTGGTTTCTATAATTCTCATTTGAACTATCCTTTTCAAGTTTCGTTTTTTAGGGTTTTTCCCTTAACTTTATATGTTTTTTTTTTGGCAAGGAAATGTCAAATTACTATTCTCCAGCCAACTTCAGGTGTATAATTTTTTGAAAGCTTCAGTTTATACCTCTTTCTATCCTCCTTATCCCTTTCTCATAAAAAGTCAACACTTTCCGAGTCCAACCTGATGTGTGTAAAAGAGGGCTACCGTTGCTTTTAATCGAAATGAAAATTTTGTCAATCATTTTCTTAAACTGTGAATACCCTAATATTATTATTTTTGCCCACACATCTAAAGAATTATAAAGAAGTTTAAAGTACTTTGCAGTTGGAGGAGCTAAATATTGAGTTAAGTTTTCTGCTTAATATTAATGGCATGCAAGAAAAAAAAGGACGAGAAAAGAAATCAGCACACCAGCAAAAAGGGTTCAATTTCACATGAAGCTGTTGATTTGGCGCTGGCTGTGCCATGTGTTGTACGTATGTGTTAAGAAAGGAATACAATTTAATATTGTCTTAAATGTCTTACTATAGAATTCTGACATTTACTTGATGCTGTTGGAAAAATGATACGTCTCTTGGAGGGATGTGCTGGAATGCTTTTTGCATTTCTCTTGCCATGAATATTAATGCACGTTATGTGTAATTAATATTTTAAAGAAAAATAATTAAAATGTTAATAAGTTAAATATTGTTATGAAAAATTAAATGAGAATAAATATTATGACAGATGCGTGAAAATATATTAATGAGTTAGTAATTTACAATAGCAAAGTAAAAGTATTTGCGAGTACGTCAGCATTTTAGCAATTAACAGGAAATAATTTAATTTAGAAGCAATTTTAGGCTCGAAATTTCATTGAAATATTAATCAGCATCTCAAGGATGTTAACTAATTTATTTTATTAATTTTTTTTATATTTAAAATTGCATATACAAAGTAATTTATAATTTTGTGAAAATTTAAAAAAATTATTAGCGAAATGAGGAAGAAAAGAATGGCCATATACATTTTTTTTAGTGGCAGGTGACTTTCTTTTCTTGGATGATGATCAGCTGAGAATGACAGCAGAAAGGTCCCATCTGGTCACACTGCTTTTTAACCCGCATAAATTTAATAACAGGGCAATGAAATGTGTAAAAAAATAAAAGAAAAGGATAATGATCAGCTGAGAATGACAGAAGAAATGTCCCATCTGGTCAGACTGGTTTTTAAGCTACATAAATTTCATACGAGAGCAATAAAATATGTAAAGAAATAATTGATTAACTCAGTTCTTCAGTTTATTGGTGAAATATTGTGCATTACGAACTATTCAATACTTTTTATCGAATACTGTTTTCGTAACGACGCAGGACCCCATTGCATTTACAACAACAAGAGGCTCTACAGCATTTCAATTAAAATAAGGAAATAGAGAATTTTATATGAACAGGCTTTAGACAATTTTTCAAACTTTCTGTTGACAAGTTTCCGTCATTTTGCAAATATTTTTTTACACCTAAAATTAAACATTAAACTGACTGAGGGAAACATATTTTTGGAGAACGTCAACAGTAATCAGATGTTTATATGCTGGCAAACCATTGACAGAGAAGCATTTTTCCTAAACAGAGTTGCATCAAAATAACTTCACTTTATTGCATTTGCCATACGACTTACCAAAACATTATAATTTTTAAAATTGTTAATAGAACTGATTGAACAACGAACAGCTTCTCCTTTACGTGAATCCCTCTAATGTACAACTTTAGGAATTTTTAACACAGACGTCTGCCCAAATCCATTATCAGTTCATGGTTTATAAATCTTGAAAACACAAAAGTATTGAAAGAACAAAACAAATTGAAATTCTGTAGGAACTGTAACGAAACATCATTCAAAAATTCACTATTTAGAAATGTAGAGACATGTGTGGCAAGCCAACTGTATTTAAAGCACATCAATGAAAACGGACTCGTTCGTTTGTGGTTAAATTACCAACTTTTAATGAGAAAATTACAAGTTTGTGTCTGCCACACATTAAAAATGAAAAGAATGAAAGGAAAAATTCGTGAGTTTTTAAACTCAATTTAAAGACCTGGTTGAATTATCCGAAGGGTATGAAATTCGCAGGGCGGTGTGAACGCCGTATGGTAATTTAATTGGACAGAAAACGGTTTAGTGATTAATTGTTACTTTTTCTTTTCGTTTTATTATTGTTAATTTTTTATCATTTTTGAAATTTTGTACTGATACATTTTTTCTTTGTTAGTTTAGGTAAATGCAACTCTGAGCATATGGCATATTTAACAAATCGTAGTAATGTGCTTGGTAGTAATATAATCACATGTTGCAGAAACACATTCACATGCAAAGAATTCTTTACAGTTACTCTTGAAAATTACAAATCCTCTTTAATAAGGACGCCAGGACGCCCATAATTCCTAACAAATTTTGTATTTCAGAAATATTACTTGCATGTGTAATTGGCAATTGAATGGAAATTTCTATCGTATGCTGGATATACTGGAACGTCAAGCTGCTTTGTACGAATCAGCTGTTTGCATTCTCTTGGGTTAAAAATTCGTGTATCTGATTAGTTTTTACATTTTGGCGGTGTTCCATTCCGAACGAATCTGTTGGTAATACAGGAAAAACGTATATGTATTAGAATAAAAAGAAGTCTTTGGGAATACTTTTTTCTTATACGAGCAACAGAGTCTCACGGCATAATCCGCACACAATTTCAATGTTTTCCATTCCGAACGAATCTGTTGGTAATACAGGAAAAACGTATATGTATTAGAATAAAAAGAAGTCTTTCGGAATACTTTTTTCTTATACGAGTAAGAGAGTCTTACGGCATATTCCGCACTCAATTTCAATGTTTTTCTTCAGTTTTATTGCTTTAAACAGCTGATTTGACCTTAGAACACAGTGGTTACAAGATATATGCACCAGCCAGCATTTCACAGTAGGGTAATGAAAAATAAAAAAAATTAATGAGACTTCTCTCATCACATACTCAGATCTCGGAATTGTATGTAACATTATAAAGATGATGTAGATTAGGTAACTAAATACAACTCTGCTATTATCTTATTAAGCAATTTATCTCTTTGAAAGTTCTAAAATTTATTATCTGAAGATTACGGGAGACAACAATTAGCTCCAGGTAAAGTAACCACGACTGTTTCTTGTAAAATAAACATTGTGTGTTTGCATAGGCCTCTACTAGGTCTGAAGACCTGCATAGATGGGAACAAAATTAATGGATGTCTATTACAGTGTTCAGATATAAAGTTTTCCTTTATTACCTCTATTAAGTTCCATACTATTCAGTGCTGCAAAAATAGTAAGTTTTTTTTATTCACTGAACATACACTCGGAAGGGTTGCATTTATCGTTTTGATTAATTTATTTTACATAATTTGTAAACTGAATGTAAAGCAGGAGAAATTAATTTGTTTGGATTTACATTGAGCAATAGATTTAATTGCGCAATTTAAATGTGTGTGTCTGAACACGTTATTACAAATGAAAATGTTAATGAACAGTGGTGGGGATGTGTTACACCTTCTGAACAGAAATACTATTCGCTTTTACACGTGTAGGTGGAATTAATTAAACATACATTTTTCATTTATTCTGTAAGGTATTTCCTAATGACTGATTATTGCACAATAAAAATGTTACGAACTTTAGCCTCATAGAAATTTCTCGTTTCGGCTTAAAAAACAACAAATGCAGTGGGAGACAAAATTCTCATTACATGTGCATTTTTTTACTTGAAGTCTTTGTTGTTTTTGTAATCTTAATTACATGTGACTGCTATGCGTTTTTGGAGCGAAGAGAGATCGGTGTGATAGTGTGGTGTATGGTGTGGTGTGGTGTATGGTGTGGTGTGGTGTATGGTGTGGTGTGAGTAGTGGTGGTGTTGGCTGCCTGTGCATGCGCCTGTATGTATGCGTTCTTATGCTTAACTAGTTTGATCGTTATACATGCGTTGTACAAACAATACAAGTAACGCTCTGTATTTACTTTTGAGCATGGCTGCCGGTTTATTTTTGTGTGTTGTGTGGCCGTGTGTTTGGGCGTTCGGGCGGCGTATTTTGGTGTTGTATACTTTATTTTATAATGCGTGTAGATTATTCGACTGTCTGTCCTTCTATCCGTCTGTCATTAATATTATTTTTCACTTTAGTTTAACGCACTGTCACTGTTTATTTTATCCGTTGCCCTAACCATGATGCTGATGACGAGGATGCTTTGATGCTCTCGCTTTCTTCTTATTAATCTCCCTTCTCTGAGCAGCATGTGTCTTTTGTCTTCAATGTCTCACAGTAAAATTTTTTCCCTGTTTTTTTATTTTTTTTTCTTTTTTTTTTTTTTGATAGAAATTGTTTTTGTTACATTATGAATATGTGCAGATGTACAGCTGTACAGCTGTGTGTATGGATGTATGCATATGTGTATTTACACCATTGACAATCAAATATCAAGTAATACATTATTACACTGTATTTCAATGTTTGAAACTCAAACTAATTTTCGTTTCTCTTTCCGAAATAGAGGCAGTTAAATCTTCGTTTTCATTTTAAATTTGTTGTGTGTAGCATATGAAAATTGTAACAGATGTAGCAAGTGTTTGGCTTTAATATATACAGCGTTAACATGGTGGCGAAATAGCGATGTATGAGAAGAGCAGGCGTTTTAATATTAATTAGCGCCCTCTCGGTAAGGAGGATTTAAAGTTATGCAAGAGATTAAATATTCATTACATATTTGCTAAACACGTTGTAATAAAACCATTTTGCTGCTTCAAATGAGAAAATAATGATTTAATTACAAAAAGTATTTTGACGAATTTGCATTGAACTTGTTTAGTTACGAAAATATATTTCATTTCAATTTTCCCCCAAAAACATAAATGATGTTTAAAAAATGTTTAATAAAAACAAGTATAGGTACGTTCCATAGTTTATTAGGTACACCACAATTATACGGCATTGAAGTATACTTAAATTCTCTACATTTGATACGAAAAGGGTAATCCTCTTCTCGACCATGTTTAGCCCTCATAAAGTGTGTGTTCTATTGTAAAAACATTGGCCTTATTCGGGGGACAAGGCATTGTCCTGTTTACCTCCTTTAAATCGTCTGGTTTGAAAATATTTTCTGATTTCTTTTATACTTTATTTCATTTGTGGTAATTTAAAATGATAAAATTTCGAATGCACTGAAATTCCAAAGATTGAATTTGGCTTTGAAATACATTGAAATGGATTGATGTGGGGTTCACCATCTACCATATGCTAATTGCTCACCTTCAGGTTACAACAACCATATATTCTGGCAACTTTTGATTAAAATTAATTGGCAAGTTTGGTAAACTTCAATGCAATCGAAAAGTTTATTTTATTTTAAATAGTGTTGCCAGACATTCTTTGAAGTCAAAATGCTCAGAAAATTACATTTTAATAATTATTTTTGTAACCCATATCGTATCAAACAAACAAAATACGAGATGAGATGTTAAAATAAAAAATTGTTAGTTTCTCACAATGGCGAATTAACAATCTGGCAACATATGCCATCAAATATTTAAATTCATAGAAAAATTGGTTTTTAGAAAAATAATGAAAAACATAAATTTAGTTGCATCTATTCTAAAAATTTATATGGAAGTGAAGATGGACAAACTTCATACGGCTCTTGAATGTTATAAACTGTTAAGCGTAGAGGGGCAGACTATTCGTTAATTTGTGTACTTTTCTCGTTAAATATGAAATTACATTTTTACAGGGCGGAAAAAATATTTTAAAAATGAACTTTTTCACAGTTCAACAGTCAGTAATTGACTGTCATGATATTATTTATTAACCGATTTTGGTAATCTTTATACTGGCTAAATTTGAGAAAATTCTGATCAGATAAATTTTTGATTTTAAGCAAAATTTAAGCTCACTTTATAGCGCACAAGGACAGAAGGACAAATCTCAATCATCTTGTGTTCTTATATGGATCCGAATAGTTTTATATATATTCTACAGCGAAGCAAACTAGTGTTATAGCAGTTACCATCCCCTTTATCAAGCCTAAACATACCCTTCTATCCTTTTTGATGGAGAAGCATAAAAAACATACAGCAGCTGAACATTCGCACTATTGTAAGCCGAGATCGGTACATGGCATAAGAATGTACTCGCACAAAAATCAATCAATCATCAGAAAATATTGAAAGAATCAAACCAAAAGAGAAAAAATACAAAAAAAAAATGCACAAGAAATATACTCAAATGAAATAAAATGCTAATAAAAAGCAACTGAGATTGGCGTCTTTCCGTTTCACTTATTGATTTATTTCTTGTTCACAGTTTCGCTTCTTAATCTTTAAAAGTCACTAAAACCATAAAATACTTGTATCGTATGTCGAAATAAGAAAAGCAAAAACAAAAACAAGAACAAAAAAAAAACTACAAAAACAGGTCGGTCTTGAGCAAAATATTTCATTTAAGCGCCCATGATATGTCGGGGCGATAATTTAATTTGCGAATAAGTGACAGACATAAAATTTAGTAAATTTGTTTCTTTTCTGCTTTTCAAAATCGGATTAATTTATTCCATTATCGAGTAAAAGTAAAGATACCGCAGAAGACAAGCTCGTTGTCGATATTGTTAATACTGACGATGATTTGTAGGAACTTTTTAATGTGTTTCTTAATAGACTTTAAGGATTTTATTTATTGCATTTAAATTTACAAGATTTAAATTTTTTTTTTTCTTAAGCAGAAATAAAAACAAACGAGTACATTAAAATACGATATCGAAAAGCCAATTCAACTTTTTCACGGTCTTTTCAGAAAGATTTTGAAACAATATGGCTTAAAAAGTTCATTTTATCGAATAGGAAGGAATAAAAATGTGAATTATTTTTTTTTTTTTTTTTTTTGGTTAAACGTAAAATTACAGGAAAGTAACACTGTATGAGCAAAAGGGTAAGCCATTAATTTTGAGGCCCTTGAAGATAAATTAAATAAACTAAAACCATCTAGTATGTCAGTTTCCACAGTGTTATACAGTATTACACAGTGCTGGAGGAGACCAGTAGGGTTATTCTGAATTGCGATGCAATAATCAATGCGATGCGATAAAGAATTGCGATGCAATAGTAAATTCGTATTCTGCAACACTTTCGCAATCGCAATAGCAATCGCATTTTATTTTAATTCGCGGCAACACCGGCCAAAATTAACAACGCTGCTACCAGTAAACGTCAAATTTAATCTTACAAAAGAAAAAGAAATTTGCGATTGCGGTTACAAAATAAATTTGTGTAATTAAATAAAATAAAAATTAAAAAAAAAAAATAAAATAAATTTGTTTAATTCGTAATTTATCAAAAATGGATTCTCTTGCTCTATGGTTTTATGATGAAGAGGAGCATGAGCAAAATGAAAGGGTGCAGAAAAGAATACTTAGAAGCAAATCGGATATTCTAAGTTTGGAAGTTAAAAAGGTAATTTATTTTGTAGGATTAAAAACAATTAATTATGAAAAATATTTCAATTCCAGTTTTTAAAAAAATTTTAGATTAACCCAAAAAGGGATTTTTTTACGTTTTAAATAATATTGGCTCCGAATTGAAATCAACCAGCTACAATAATAGTACTAGTAATAACAATTACACAAACATTGCTAGAAATATAAGAGATGGAATAAAAAACAATATAATTTAAAAACTAAGAGACTTCTTTTTATTTAGAAACTTAAAGGCACTTCCTTGGTTATATATTTCCTTCATTTTGCTCAAAAAAAAAAAATTATTAATTTAAATAAATGAACAAAATTATATTTTTTTACTTATATTTTTGTGCTTTGCGGTTGCTGGTTTGCTGCCGAATAAATTTTGCGATTATCGCATGTATCTGACATTAGCTTTCGCAATACAGAATACCGAATTACCACATTTTCGCATTTGAAATGCGAATAAAAAAGAGTACTATGCGATAATCGCAATACCGAATACCAATTATTCGCCTTTGCATGTTTTCGCTTGACTATTGTACCGCAATTCAGAATAAGCCTACAGCACAAGTTTATTCCTCGTCAATTTATGGCAAGCAGATTTTTAGAAAATGCCACAATCCTTTACTTACAAGACAATCAAATATGTCCTATGTCTGGATTTGTGTCAATCGTGTGGTCATACATTTACAGTTTGCTGCAAAAGTTATGCTATCAGCAGCATTTCTTGACTACAACTCCTGCGACAAAATTTCACAAATAACTCGTAGAAAATATTTTAATTTAAAAAAATTAAAAAAGAAAAATATATTTAACCGAACTTCATTAACAAAATTTGCTTACTTAGCAATTCATGGTAAGTAAGCACTGCAGTAATAACTTGTATCACTGCTAAAATCAATCAGTTTTAAGCCTTTTATTTTATAAAAATATTTTATATTTCTATACTGTTAATCATACGTAGAATTTATGTAATAGTGTTTTCACACCTAAAGTTAAAACCTGGTTTTAACTTAAAACCTACAAACAGCTGATTTTGTGTTCACATACAATTTTTATAAAATCAGGTTTTATAATACAGTTTGTCAAATAAATTTGTTAATGATAAAATAAATTTTTTGTAGAAACAGGTGTGTTTGTTGTAATTATTCTTCCCACATTTATTTGAGAAACTGTACGACAGCTGTTATTGTTTATATAAAAAATAAGAAATCTTAAAAATGTGTTGTAAAATTGAAATGATTTTACATTTTGTGAATGAATAGTTGTGAATGTGAATGAATTATCAGCTGTTTTCAATCTTTCTAACTTGGTAGCACTGAATATGTACTGTATAAAACAAGGTTGTATTTCATAAAATCTACTTCAAACCAATTCAGAAAAGTTTTTAAAATGGTTTTATGAGAATTATTTTGTATGGTAAAACCAGGTTTTAAGGGTTGGTTTTAAAGTTAAAACCAAATTTTGTTTTAAAACCAGGTTTTATCCTCAATGTGAAAACACTATAAGCCGCTGCCCAATCACACCCAATTAACGTATCTGCTGGATATGATGAAATCCAGCAGATCAAACCAAACAGTCATGCTTAACTAAACCATATAACATTGGTCTTACTTAAGTGTGTGTTCAACCCAGAAGTAGTTTGAAAGTCTGATATCTGCCCTAATAAAGGAACAGGAAATAAAAGTCCGAAAACATTTGAAATACGAAAAATTTGCAACTCCTATTTCTTTTTTTAGTTGAACTTTTAAAAGCATTTCTATTTAAATAAAAAGTTTAAAATAAATAAATTGAAACGAAATTGAATGCAACATCAAGCGTAAGCAAATGACGGCTGAAAACTGTACATATTTTACTTTGAGCTCTTTACCCCACCGCTACACCACTGCTAGCCCTCTGCTACCCCACTGCTGAATAATTTCATTTGTGCATTTGTGAAATATTTTTCTTTCACATATTTTCATTATTGCTGTGAAAAAGGATGCATTATTTAAATGTGATATCACACTCTCACACAAACTCACATACATACAAAAACATTTGCTTTCATTTTCAGCATTCAGATACAAAAAATAATGCACAGTATTTGCCGGATGAAATGTTTTAAGGGTTTTGAGAACGTGACAACATTTTACCATTTCGTAACAGAAAATATTAAAAGAAAAAACGGAACAGTGAGCATTATTAACAGCTTCAGATTTTTATTTTATTTTTTATTTTTATTAGATTCGATTGCTCTGTATTTTAAGCAGATCTATAAAACAATATCCATTCGAAATTTATTTTGTTTATTTTTATATGAAATTGTTAGATTTACTTTGTTGTTGTTTGTTATTGCAAAACATTAAAAAAATGAAAAATAAAACGTAACAGCAATAAATTTTACGACTTAACGCCGTAGAAGGCGAATAAAAAAAAATGTAAACAGAAAATGAACATTAAAAACGTGACTGTAATGCTTTTTAACTACACTATTCACTACTTTCAGACTCACTTAGTTGAACAGGTAAACAAATTTTTGCAATTAAATGGAGTGCTTTAGACCAAAAATACCTTAAGATATTTTGCAGCTCTGGATGGAGGGAATTTGAAGTACAGTGACACAAAAATGTAAACGTAAAGAAAATATATTGTGAATTTTAATTCTCAAGACTTTTTTGGTGTCGCAAAAACCAATTATGCTTATAAAGTGTCGAGTTCATTTATGTGTAAACAAATTTTTGGTACTCACTGTATTTGAAAAAATCTTATTAGCTATTAAGCACGTTCACTTGTCGCTGTCTCATGGGTCACATAAAAGAGCATCAAATAATATAAACTTGTTCTTCTAAGCAATTCTCTCATGAAAAAATACCGCTTTAAACGCAAAAATTATTTAACCATTTTTTTTTCTTACGTTATTTTAAGAGGCGCTGTTTTTAGAAGTTTTCAGTTCCTTGTTGTAAATCGTTAATGAAAATCTGAGAATCAATAAGGAGTACTAGTTTTTATTCTTACTAATTTAAATATTGCTACGTTATCCTTTGAGTTCTTTATAAAATGTTAGAGTTGAAATATATTGTTGACTAAAAATAATTTAGAAACTTACAATTAATGGTTTCTTTAGGTATACAACACTGAAATAATTTTGTTACACATTTTTAAAGTTTTGTGCAAAGTTTTGATGTCAGCTGGACCAGGAAATGTCTGACAGCATTTGTGAATTTTATTTGACAACAAATAATAATTTTTTTTATTTGGATAATAATACTTGTAATGAGGTTTTCTTTTCAACTGTACTTTTGGGAAATTATTTACAGTTTGACAGCTGATGAAAGATGAAAGCTGTCGATTAGTGTAAAAATTCTATTATGGAAAAATTTCAAAAATTTCCTTCGCAAACTGATGATAAAGGTTGACAAGCGTGGAAAGCTACATTATTAGTGTAGTCTTACTCACAGTCCTATACAGTGGTTAATGTTGAATAAATATTAGGTATTTGTCCGTTTAAAAAACGAAAATGCTGCTAATACAGGTAAGTGCCGTAAAACACGGCCCGTGTGTATCTCGTGTTCGTTAAGTCTCTTTTTTAAATGTGTATTTTTTTAAAAACTTAACTGATTAAGCAATAAACTATACAATTCGTATAAAAAACAAAAATTCTGCTTATACAGGTAAGCCTCGTTTAACAATTCATCTGTGTATCTCATGTTCCCTTTACCCCGCTTAAAGAAATTTTATTTATTTCCGTACAAATATAAGATGTTGTTGTTTTGAAATTTACTCTTCTTCATTTTCCAATTCAAACAACAAAAAAAAAAAAACCAAAATGCTGCTTATACAGGTAAGTATGCAATTCGGAAAGCGACGTAAATTTTGGTTTTATATAATAGACCCCGTATAATAATTCAGCTGTGTAGCTGGTGTCGCTTTTATCCCGCTTAAAGAAATCTGACTTATTTTCGTAAACTGTTTTAATACAAGAAATTTGTTGAGTAACAATTTTAATTTCTGTTGAAAAACTTGATCAGCTGTTGGCTGTTGGTGGAATAGCCATTTCGAGAAAATTACAGCTGGTGTCGGCAAAAACATTTTGTCATTGCGTGAGCTTTTACAAAACAAGTCGAATAAAAACTATTGCAACAAATATTTTGCAATTTATATTTTCAGATTTAGTTTGTCAATATTTTGTGCAAAATTTGTTAAGTATCCATTTTGTGATCAGCCGCACTGTAACGATTTTATAGAGCTTTACCTGGAAAACTGTATATCCAAAAAATTGTATATATAAAGGTAATATTATGAAATCCTGAATAGAATACCAGGCATTGACTAAACATAATTAAGTGAAAATTTACTATATACATAATATTTAAAAATAATATTATTTCAGATGATGTCTTCGCGTCATTTTAATTGATGTGGTCACAAAGGCCGACTTCACAGAAAACTCCCCCAAAAATGGAATAAAATTTAAACAAATATTTATGATTCATGTGTTTTTTGTTTGACATCTTGTAACATGTGTGTTCAGTTGCACATCGCTTCTCCTAAACATTCTTGAAAACGTTTTCATTGTTTATTTTTATTTCTACCAGTCGCAGCCAACATTCATGCTCATGTGAAACAAGGACACTTGTGAAAATAATCAAAATATTCATGCAACAACACAAACAGTTTCCTTTTATTTTTTTTTAACAGGCAACAAAGAAAGTTGTAAACAAAAGCAGAGAAATCTTTAAGGAGGGCGTGCATAAATAAAACATTTACCCATGTGGTCAAGTGGTTGTGTTGGAAGGGTTTCTGTGGAAGCAGAGTAACTGGCGAATAATTAAATTCTTAAAGATTTATTTCTAAAATCTCTGGCATCTTTAAGCTTAAGGGTATTGCACATAAATGAAGGTTAATGCACAAAGCACACTCATGCACAGCGGGCTACAATGGGCTACAATGGGCTATAAATGGCCCTTGGTCATGTAACCATCTAGATTGTTATTTTGAAAGCGACAGCACAAATACAATGACTACTCAATAATGCCAATTGCAAAAATTTCATTTGAAAAAAAAAAAATTGTTCTTATTCAAAATATCCTTACAAGGTATAGAAATGTATAAAGAGCTTTGCTAATTAATTTATAGTAAAGGGTGGTCCAGATGTAAAGCTATACTGTTAATTGAGGGTCGCTTTCACCTCAGTGAAGGCCTTAAGCAATATAATTTCATCATTTGGGCAAATGGAAATCCAAGAGAGATTTTTGAAATGCTGATGGATTCACAGACGGTCACTATGCTAGTAGCATCATTTGCTAGTCACTATGCTAGTACATTCATTGGAGTTCGCTACGATAAGATAATAACAAACTTCTAATGGCCCGAAAGTGAGAATATGTACACGGACGATATGTAGGTTCACTTACCAGTTGAAAAATTCATGTTCAGGCGACGTTAAGTGGCCGCACCGACCTTGTGATTTGACACCTTTGGACTTCTTCTTTGGGGCGTTTTTAAAAGAAAAATTGTACCCCACTTTGCCAAGGGCAACTCAAGAACTAAAGGATGAAATAATTCAACTCATTAGCGACTCACTTATGAAACTCAATTAAGTTCCTGAGCCATTGAAAATAGAGACCATCGGATAGAATCAAGCCACTGTAGACGTGGCCAGTTTAATTTCTTCCTCCACACATAATTCTTGTAAATCCTTCAATCATAATAATGTAACTCTACTTTAATGTAACTTTAATTGCTTTTCTCTTATAAAAACCGAATTAGATTTAGTAGTCGTCTAGCTGTTTTGTTGTTAAAATGTTCATTCCTATAAGAACATGTTTATTTTATTTGTAAATTTTTCAATTGGCAGCGTGCTGTGCTGGATGTGTTTAATAAATAACATGTAATGTTTTGTACAATTTTCTGTTTTAAATACTTATTATACTTTTCTTTGTGGAATAACAAATAAAAACTTTTAAAAATATACACGTGTGTAGTCGCATGTGTCGTTAAATCCATGTTCGTATGACATAAAAATCTGTTGTAAGTAGAAAATATGCAAGATATATACGAGTCTTAAAACCACAAGATAGAATATAAAAATTGAAACAAATTTTATGCATTCAAATTGATTCCCTTTTATGTTTTACGAAATATGAGTGGAAGAGGGGATTAAAGAACAGACTGCTTATTTCGTTTCCATATGCATCGAAGAGAATGCATACGTGCATGGATAATACACACATACAGACACAAATATGTGTGTATACCATTTTGAAAACGTTGAATAGTATTGAAAGCGGTAGAGGAAAAATATCCATTTTAAATCTTTAAACTCCCTTTTCCCAGTTGATGAGAAAAACGGGGAAGAAAATTTTTACCAGTCAGTTTAATGCTTATTTTTCCTTTTACAGCACTTCGTTGCATAGATTTTTCCGGTTTGATGGCTAAGCAATCTAATGCGACTAAGTTAGTTTGTTTTACACTTCTGCAATTCATTTCACGTACAGTGAGACCACGATTTCACGTAATTTTTTCATCGATTTATTTTATATTTTTTTTTTCTTTTTTTTTTTTTGATGTATTAATGTCCTTTTTGACCGTGATCCTCTTCTTTATCCGGAATTGTCACTATAATACATTGTTTCAAATATTTTGGAACAATCAAAACAAGGAATTCACTTTGGGTGGGGTACCTTTTAGGTGTTGCGCTTATTGCAAGTACAAAGCCAAAGACAAGAATTATTTAATCGCTACCATAGTGTTTGGGCTGAAAGAAATCTATTACTTTTCATTAAATTCAAAACTTTAGTTTAAATTTCGCTCTCTGCAAATAGCTTAAAATTGTTTTGTCATCAATCTTTATGCCTTTCTCCGATTACTATCATTCTATTTAATTTCAGTTATCTTAAAATAATAATTCAGAAATATTATAGACAGCCAGACATCAAATATCCATTAGTTTGGTTTCTGATTAAAAGATTTAATTAAGACATTTGAGTTCCGCTTTGCGCAATTGCTTTAAAATAGTTTTATGATCGATTTTTGTCCCCAGCCCGAAATGTAAAATGCGGACCTAGACGATATGAAGGATAGTCCTCTTGCCAGTTGCGATTACTACGATTAGTAACATGTCGGTTTTCGATTATTTCTGCGGTTTCATCATCATTTTCGGCCTTCCGGTACGGAATCCATTAAACCAAAATGGCTCGTTATAGTATCGTCACTATAAACCCATTTACAATTTCAGGCGGCTTGTCTGATATTTTTGACTTTGTCATAGAAAACCTGAGAAATTTAGAAATTTTTGCTTAATTGACTGCCTTTGTTAATACCCTGTATAAATAGCAACTGAATAGAATACAAAAAAAAAATGGCTAAAGAATATTTTTTAATATGAAATGTCACCTTGACAACGCACATAAACTTGACATTGTTGGTTCTATATTTTACGAGATATCCATCACTACAGCTTTCTAGCAAGAAAATAATGTATTTCTTTTATCTCCTTTATTGATTAATTAATCAATTTAATTTAATTTGCAATCAGTCACCCTGTTAAACTGATTATCCTGAACTGAACGGCCTTCATTATTACGATAATCGAGGTCTCACTGCATTCCCATTTTCAATTTGCTCCCAACTAAATTGCTGAGTTTATTCACTTGATCTTTAAGAAAAAATCAATACATTTCCAAGTTGAACACACACACGAGTAAAGAGGAAGTGAAATATTTATTTGCAACAATATTTTTTAAATCATGCATGACTTCCTGCTCTACAAAAAGGAAAGTGCACAATAACTGTTTGAATGGCGAAATGAAAAAAGTTATATTTAATATTATTAAAATTGCTGTGGCTTGTTTTGCTTGGCTTTAAGTTTATTTTTATTCAGGGGATTCCTCACAATTTATTGCCATTTTGCTCTTGTTTGACTAGAGGAAATAAAATAATAAAATAGATTTATATCGGAAAAAATTTGCCATGCATTAATTTTTAATGTTTTCAAAAGTAAAAATGCCTTGCACAGCGGCAGACATTTTTTTGAAAAATTTTTCAATTTATTAGAAAGTTCGAAGGGGACCTCTGTACAAAATGCGATGTCCTTAATACAGTGACTTGCATGATATCCTGTAAACCTTTTTCCCACACAAAGCTGAACGTTTTTTGCGGTTTGCACGGAACTTAAATTCATTGCGTAGCAGCTTTTTTTTTGCTCGTGTGCCGATTTTCCGTCCCTAAAAAAAAATTAAATATGATTTAGCGTTTTTTGTAAACACTTTAGCACAAATTAATTAATTAACTTACATTTGTGATTCAATAATTTTTTTGTTTTTTTTTTTTTTTGGTTTTACATATTTTCACACCGCATAAAGTAGTGCATCAATTATAAAACTGATGCTGGCGTTGTTTCTTGTCTGCGTTGATACTACTATTTGACGCCGGCGTTTTGAAAGGCATTGCCATGTCAACATATTGTATTGCGGCGTTATGAAACATTATGCTTTGTTCGACTACATGACAATTGACGTTTTGGAAGTCAGCTTTAGACGGAAAGTTTATAGAATGTTCAATAGTGTAAATCCTTTATGTGAGTTTTTTCTCCGAATAGTAATTCGAACTACACAATGACTTTCTGGTTATGAATTAAATAAAAACTTTATTTGTTTTTAACGAATGTTTAATAAAAAAAATTAATTTTTCCATCATATATTTTTAGAAATAATTTTTTTTTAATATTGTATAGAAAAATAAAAAATATTAACAATTTTTAAGCAAATTAGAGTGATTTTTAGATGGATTTAAATTATCTTATTCCCAAAAATTTTCGTTACATGTAAGAATGGATTCGACATTGAAGTGACATTCAATTTAAAAGGCTTTTGCCTTTCGTATTATACTTTTTACGTAATAAGGACAGTGTTCAATATCATGCTCAATGGCACTTGACATCGACATGTTTTCACTAAATTATAGTTTCCAAGCGATCAGGGTTGTATTTAGCTTAGTCATTGGAATACCAAATTTCTATGAACCAATAGTAGGGTAGCTCCACTTTGTCTTTAATTGTAATCTTTAATTTGTTCATTCCCGCAATTAAAATAAAGAATAATATAAATCAGATTTTTTACTTGCCCGGAGCAGGTGAAGGAGCACTAATTCAAAAATCTTTGTTATTCAAAACTCCAACTAATTTAAATTAAACTTTTATATATAATGCCGTTCATTTAACTGAAACGAAAGGAAAAGTTTTTACAAGTTTTTTCTTTCTGAAAAAACTAGTTACGTGAGCGATAAAATCGGGACTTTAAGCAACGCTGAGTTGTAACAAAGTAATAACGCAATAAACGCATTTTGTAAAGTTATTTATTATAATTAGTTTATAAGTTTCTTTATGGGGGAAACACTTCGTAGGGCTTTATAAACTGTTTATGTGCCGTTTTATTGTTATGTGCCGACATATAAAGTAGCCATTGTAATTACTCGCAAGTTCTCCTTAATATATGCTATGATTTTTTTTTAATATAAATATTTAATAAAATAACATTGTTATTATAAAAATTCTTTTTTAATTTATATTAATGAGGTCAATTAAAGTTTGCTGTTTTCTTACTCGTTAGGTAATGGCCTAAATTTAGGCGTGCCAGTGATGGGTAAACAAAAGGTTGCTTTGAATGAAATATGTTGTATACTTTTAGGCGTTTCTGGCAATTCTAAAAACAACTTTTATATTATTATTACTAAAGAATTAAATGCACTGAAACAAAAAACAATTAATCACTCATAATAAAACTCAAAGCAATTCCACTAGAAAAACTTTAGCATTCAACGATATTTTCTTATAAAGAGCCATTTTCGCTGAATGATTCATGAGATTCTGCTAATATAACATAAAATTTTATAGTTGCAATATGTTGCGGAAAAATAATATTTGATTGTTTCTCGCCATCCATATGTGGCATATAAACTTCATAAAGGAAAACAGTGGCCAAAATGTATGCATGTATAGATATTTTTATGAAACAAACAAAAATATCTATTTATTTTTATACCGGGGGTGGTTTACGAATTCCAACATTTTTAGCAATAATAAGTTTACCTGATTCCGCAAAACGGCACTACAAACACATGGAGAAGGAAAATAAGCTCGCACAACAAACACTTTTACGTACAAGCGAGTACGTTTAATACAGAGAAGGAATAATACGAAAGGGAAGAAATACATAAAGACAGCCAGCCAAAGAGAAAAAAAGAAGTAAAAAATGGCAAAAGGAATAACGACTTTTTACCACATTTTCTTATTGCTTGACAGTAAGAGGGGTGATATAATAGGCAGGGGGTCGCAAGAGTTTAAATGGGGTTTTTATGCTACTCCTACGGTTGCACGTACACATTTCTTTTACGCCAACAGACGCACACTCCAACAAATGCGTTTGAGCATGTCTTTAAATAATGCTGATTTTATGGATTTTTGCCTCTAAAAAGAAAAATTTTAACATATTTTTTGACTTGCTTTCCCTTCTCCGCCTGCCTACTCTTGCTTAACGGCAAGAAAACCTTTCCAAAGGCATACATACATACACTAAAAGCTGCAAGGTGAAAGTTATTATTGAAATTGACATTTTTCCCCCGTAACAGCAACGATACAGTAACCGAAATCAAAAGCTTTTCAGACAAGGGAAATGGCACTTTAGGTTTAATGTAATGAAAATACTAAAAATGTAATATCTACTCCTTTAGTACACCTGAAGAGTGTTAAAGCGTAACTGTCTTCTATGCGACTGAGTTTTTGCAAAGGCTAAAAGGAACACCTTAAAATAGGCTTTAAGTTCCAGCAAGTTTTAAGGGTTGGTTGCTGCTTTACGAGTTTATTGGCTGCGGAAAGACTGTGTAGAAGTTTAGCACTTAAGAGTACAAAATATCAGCTAAATACATTTTCAGCATTAAAAGAAAATTAATGAGAATTTTAATCTTTAGCTGGAAAATGGATTTTCATCACTTTTACTACAATTTGTATAAATGAGTAAAAATTGGAAAGTTTTTGCCTTTTAAAGACATAAAATTTTATACTTGCATAAATTGTTTGCCATTAAAATTTTATTATTTTATGAATTCTTAGTTGTAGTTTTAAATATTCTAAATACATATATATATATATATCTAAAATATCCAAAAAAAATGTATTTCTTTAAGGCACGAATAAGACACAGAGCTCAACAATGTTATGTCGACAGTCGCAAAAATCAAATGAGAATTACAAAAGCAGAATCACTGATCAATGGCCATTATTCTTATATATGCCATCAATTTATTTCAGAAGAGATTCTACAGAAATAAAAGTGATAAAATAAAAGAATTAAATATTATAAAAATTATAAATAATATTTTGATCACTTGAGCTGACAAAATCCCCGTCAATGTAGGAGAGTGTAAGAAAATGGTGTAAGAATTGATTGGTTTGTTTATATTACCGCTTTGATTTTAGTAAACTTCCCAGCTGTTTCCTAAGAAGTAGCTGGGCAAGGGTTGCCCCAAACTTGGGAATGCAGTGAAAAGCTCATACGAAAAACCTGATAACCCGAAATAATCAATTTCAATGGGTTTTTAATATTCTGCTGAATGTTTATATTCGGCCTCATTAGTGTTATTAAAAGCCACAGTCGCAAAAAGTAAATGAGAATTACAAAAGCATGGCCACTGATGGAAGGACTTCTATAAGAATAAATATAATAAAACTTGTAGATCCTTGCAGAGCTCCTTCAGCGGTTCGTATTTCTTTAATTAAAGATTAAACTACTTCGGCTACCATGGCAGCCATTTTGTAAAGTGGGTGGAGAGGTGTAGAGGAGGGCAGTAATTAAAAGTTTTTACCCTGTTTTTTAAAGAGGAAATATTAACAACTAAATAAATACATTTTATAATACTTTTTGTAAAAACTCTATTGGTATTTATAGTCGTGTACAGTCACTCATAAAATTATACGACTATAAAACGAATAACTTGTAATTGTCCACAGAGTGCGTATGCCCATTGATCACATTTAAAATACAAAGTAATGCTACTCTTTCATAAAACGTGATTCATTATCAATATTTGATTAACGCTTTTATTGTATTTCGTAGCACGTGTATTGAGTATAAATGAAGAAAACTATTCATTACATTTAATCTGTAATATTTTTAGTTGTAAGATATGTAATTACTAAAGCACGTTCAGACAGACATAAAATGGACGCAAAAAAGCTCACTGCTGCTGTTCATGCTCGCAATGGTGGTGATGAACTGGAAATAAGATCGTGATTGTCTTGTGCAAGTCTGCATTTCACATTTTATTGACTGTGGCAGCCGTCGCATTGCTATAAAATGAATAACGTAGTTAACTGAAATGGTTGGCTATAAAACTAACTACAGGAGTTATAAAAATAAATAATGCACAGTGGGGCATTTTTTTTAACGAACTCTACCTGCAAAAGCTTTTGGCTTGTCCGCAGGAAAACACCCAGGGTCTAGGCAGGAATCGAACCCCCTACCTCCGGTTCATTTGGCTCAGCATTTTTCATTTGCCTACGGAGGCAATTTTATTTTAGTAAATATTAAATGAAATAGAAAACTTGTTCAGTAAAAATAATAGAAAATAAAAACTTTTAGAGAAATGAAATTCAACATTTTGAAACAAAAAAAATAAATAAAATTTATTTATCATTTTTTAGAAGAATATTTGCTAGATGAAACTAAGTTTTGTAATGGCGGCCAATTCAGTAATGGGCAATAGGTGGCAACTTTTTTTTTTCTTTGATTACTCTCAGCGCGACAAACTTTCACTTAATTATAAATAAAACTTTTTTTTATTATTATTAAAGTTTTCTTTATAGTTTAATTTGTTATGGCAATCAAACCTTTTCTGGAGCACATATTACAATCACAAAAGATATGTTTTTGTACCACCTTTAAATGATAGTGTGGCACCAGCGAATTCAATTTGATTTAATCTCTTAAAATAATAAAAAGGGTATCACTCCCACATTTTCGTGTGAATGAATTTGTATTAAATAACACTTTCAAAAAACAGCTGATTAACTAAATTTTGTTTAGTTGAAAATTAAAACTTTTTTTGAAATGCTAATGAAAAAGTAGAAAATTGAAAAATTTGTATTATCAGATGAAAAAATTCTCATTTATAAAAAGCTTTATATAAAATACATATTATAAAATTAATTGCAACCGATCCATATATAATTATAGTTAAACTAGATAAAACTAGTAACAAATTTCCTAAAAAACAAAAAGAATTGATAATAAAATGCAATCTATAAATAAACCCCAGGGGTTACTAATGTTGAAGACTTCACTCTATTGCAGAAGTATTGCAACAACAGGAGTAGAAGCGTATTAGGCATCCTGTAGTCTTTACGATGGACCTTCTTTCTTACAGCAAACAAACTTTTTCTAGACAAAAAGGAAATAAATTGGAAATGGGTTGTAATGTTTACACTTCCATGGAATAAATTTCCCTTTTTAGTTCTTATCTCAAATTATTTTTATTACTTTTATTGATTCTTAACTTTTTTTATTACAAGGGACATTCTTAAGAAATATTTCTTATCTTAAGAGAATTTAAAGCTGTCAAGTATTATTTTAATTACATCCTTTCAATTGATTCATTTGTGAAAAGTAATAAATGTAAAGAATTCAATATATGAATTTTATTTTATTTATTTAATTTTTTTTTTTTTTTTGTTACAGTGTATATTGTTCAGAATTCGATATATTTTACTTTACCTAAACGTCAATATGTAGAGCTGCATTTGCTGTATCAGCTGACAGCAATTACTCTGTGCTGCTAGTAAATTGTGAATACGATCTACGAATATCTGAGACTGATCTTTGGGTTTATGCTTTACTAAATAGGACTTCGGTTGTGATTTGAAATGCAACGGGCTTGTGCGACCAACTCTAAAAGTCAAGCCCAACTTATGACAAATTGCGTTACTTTGTTTTGATAAAATTTCTCAGATCAACGTATGAATAGCAAGTATTACACGAAATTCGCATTTCGATGAGCTAATGCTGAAATGCCTATTTACTTACACATATTTTGTGTACAGTTCCACTGTGCATTTTAGTGAAATTTCATACTGCGTTTGGTGGTAATAAAAAAAGAAACCAGTAAGACAAAAATGAAATAAACGTACTTGAATTTTGTAATAAAAATAATTAAAACAAACGTAAGCGAGTGTAATAAAGCAAAGAAGCTTCTTTCTACTACAAGCACAATTTGTGTAGTCCAGTGTTTCTCAATATATATGAATGTTACATTTTTATTGAAGTTTGTTAAAGCCAAAACATAAATTATAAAAAAAAGCTTTAAAAAAATGAAATAGGAAATGAGCCATCATATTAAATATTTGCATAATTGGCATTCTAATGCCGTCATGCATTAATAAACTTATATGTAAATAATTATATTTAAAATGTTTATAAATTTTAGAAAATATAAATTTATGGGCGAGAATAAGTGTTGTATGCCATTTTGCATTTTCATTTTCTTACGCTTCAATTATGTTTAATTAAACGCAATTTGGCTAATTTGTATGCAAATTATCTTAAATGATTCAAATGTTAATTTAATGGATTTATTTTTAACACAAAAAAAAAATATATATATATATATATAAATAAATTTTAAAGCGGCGATTTTTCTAATTTTCTAACAAAAGCCGCTTTCCTTCTCCACTTTACACAAAAAGCCAAAAAGGTAAAGGAAATGAATAAATGTGTTTCAGGCAAAACTTACAAGAAAGCTTTAAGGAAGAAATGGAATGGAATATTACAAATGCCATTTGCATGGTAATTTTGTTTTATTGAATAAACACTGTCAATCTCCTCCTTGTTTATATTTTACTTTCACGGAAAAATGAAACTTTTTTGGTCGAGGCAAATGGATGGCACTTTTTCCAAATTGAGATAAACAATATTTGTTCTGCTAAACTTAATGAAAATAACCAAAAAAAAAGCACAATCAAAAAGAAAGTCATTATAATTTACATAACTTTGAAATAAAAACATCAAGAGTGAAAAAAATATGTTGAAAACAGGCTGCTCAAGTAATATAATTTTTTATGATAATAAAACCTAAAAAACTCCGCAAAAGGATACCATTTTCCGAAGTGCACTTAATCAGGATCATAAAGTTTATTCTATTAACCTTTTGTCCTCTTCAAATGTGTTCAACATCAAAGTAAAAACTTAGAGAAACCATTTGATATCTTAAAACGTGCCTTAAGCTTCATGTTCCAATATTCACTACTAAATGAGGCCTTAAAAATTTACCTGCGAGGCACAGGATTACTGCTGAATAATTCTGAGCCAATTCTAGATCTCATTATGCGATAGTGGTTTATAACAAATATAATTCTCATTTAAAAATGCATTAACTAAAAACAATTGCTGGGGGTTGAGGTGGCTCGCCCTAATGCTAATTCAGATTATCTGTAGTGCTATCCAATAACTTTTTCAAGACTAATCTGCGACGTTTTAAAAAGCTTACACTGTTAGCTTTAATGAAATGTGGTTTAAAATCAGCTGTTTTCTAAAAGTGTCTCAGCTGTTCAATTCAACCCTGGGGGTTTACTTAACTCGAATCCAAAGTATGAAAACCTGGAAAGTTATATTCGATCCATATTCAAACTCTTACCGTATAACAGTTTCGGATCGAGCGAAAAGTAGTGCCACAAAATGAAATAATTTTGCCACTACTTTCTAATGTATTATTCAACATCGGAAGCATTTATTACGCAAAATGTGAAAACAATGATAAAAAAAAAAGTAAACAAGAAAAATTGGTTTTAAAAATGGATACGCATGCGCTTTGGATGGAAAATGGAGACGAGCGGTAGTTAGTCGATTGCAGCAAAGGCGAGTGTCCTTGAAAACCGAAGAAAACAATAAAGTTTTAATCTACAAAGATTGTATCTATCCAATTATAAAATATGGTTGTCGAGTGTGGTCAAAACAGAAGAGCGAAAGCTTACTTAAGGAAATTGCAAGTAATGCAGGATAAAAATCTGAAAGCCTCTTTTTTATCTCGCTAGAAAATACTGTACTATATCACTTAATAGGAACTTTAAAGTTAAAAATAAGCTGACTTAAAACGACTGGTGTGAAATCTTTTAGAATTGCCGCAGGATGTTTTCCCTCTATCTTTTCACTGCAAAATCCGACGTTTTAACAATTACTGATTACAGAAACCTTATTACGTTATATATTATATATTACGTTATATATTATATATTACGTTATATATTATATATTACGTTATATATTATATATTACGTTATATATTATATATTACGTTATATATTATATATTACGTTATATATTATATATTACGTTATATATTATATGTTACGTTATATATTATATATTACGTTATATATTATATATTACGTTATATATTATATATTACGTTATATATTATATATTACGTTATATATTATATATTACGTTATATATTATATATTACGTTATATATTATATATTACGTTATATATTATATATTACGTTATATATTATATAAAAACTAGCTTGGCCCGGTCCGCGTTGCTGGCCCCAAATTTTTCTTTTTCTTTTTGAAATGAAATTTGGTTATGTATGAGTCGGTGTTGCGATACTTAACGCTGTCACACGCCGATTAAGCACACAACGCCTTCTGCGAAGCATAGCATGAAATTATCGCGCTAATCTCTATCGGACAAAACGCAAAAAAAAAACTAAATATTGCGCTACCTGTCTGCCAAACTTCATACTACACAGAAACACTCCTCAGGACCCATAGAGCATGCATATAAAATTTAGCCAAAATCGGTGCAGTAGTTTTTGAGTTTATCGATCACAAACATAAATGTCATTTTTATATATTAGAGATATATATTATATATATAACGTAATAACGTATATATGTTATTTTTATATATATAGAGATATATATTATATATATAACGTAATAACGTATATATGTTATATATTCATTAATTAAAATATGAAAGTATTAACATTATAAAAATATATTTTAATATTTTATTTGTAAATCTCATGGAAGTAATAATAAAAAGCTCCTTCCAAGAACTGCCTCTTTAAAAGTTCTTGCAATAATTATTGCGTTGCTAGAAGAACTTTTTCAGTATGAAGAGCTTTTGAAAACTCTGTTAAAAAACACTTTTTAAATATTATTTTTAAAAACGTCAGTTATATATATAAATTTGTCTAAAGTATATCCTTGTTAATGATGGCATATTAGAAAGTGCCCGTTTCCCTGAAAAGTTCGTTCTTGGTATCCCCTTAAAGTTTTTTCCTATTATTATTATTTTTTTTTTTTTTTTATGAAAAAAGTTGTTTTGGGAGATTTACTGCAGTCTTTTGATGTCATGTCACGTACCTTCAATATATTTTTGCTTTAATCTTTTTGATTACTTTTGCTTTCTTGCTGAACCTGCCGACTTCCGTTCAATACACCTTTACCTTTACGGACTTTTCTTTCCAAGTTTAAAAATTTGACAAACAAATTTTAAGTACTAGTCAGCGGCTAAAAAAAATCAAAATAGAACTTTACAAATATTTATCATTAAAAACATGCTTTGTAATCATCATATCTTTAACAACGTGATCATTTTTTATAATCAAATCATGTTTAATATTCTTTTTTATTGAAAAGTCATTAATTTTCCACACACATGACAATAAAACCACTTTTAATATTCATTCGGAGACACACAAACTGTTTGTTCTTTGATTCGATTGAATCAAATTGTGTCCTCTTGTCCGCTCTGGGCGAGTGTTAATTTTCAAACACTCACTCCTCAAGATATTTTCAAAAGTGTTGGTCTCGGACATTTATCAATGTCAACTTTGGAGAGTTTAATTTAGTGCCTGTTGTTAAAAGGAAAAAGACAACATATTTTATGGCTAAATTATTAACATGAATTTATATGTTTAAATGAAATGCTTTTGAGCCGCTACGACAGGCCTTAACAGCAATAAAAAGGGTTCTTAAAAGTAAGAAGAAGAAAAAGAAAAGAAAACCATTAAAAATATTTTTCTTATCAAAAAGCTTACAAGAAAGGAAATTGCTAATGATCAATCATACCCAGGCATGTCTGTGCATGCACATTGAAAAATATATAAAAATAAAAGATTTCAAATATATAAAATATATAGAATTCATTATATAAACATTTGCCAGTTGAAAAGCAAATGAAAATTTTACTCACTATCAAATCCATCCAAATGCCCCACTGTTACGACAATAAAAATTAAAAACTTTTTATGACTTGAACTACTTCAGAAATAATTGCATTTTGTCTTTTGGAATACCTTAAAACATATTTCTCAAAACTCTTTAAATTTGTTAACGCCGTGCGGCATCGCAATCAATAAATAAGTGTTATTACACTTCGTTGCCTCCCTGTGTTTCTTGCCAAGCAATTAAATTTCTTACGACAATCTCTTCATAAACGCAACAATTAAAAAAGCAAATTAAAAAAATATATTTAATAAAAAACAAAGGCACGACCTCTGCTAACAACGAACAGTGTGGTCTTCTAACACTAAAGAAGAGACCTTTTGCCGAGCTCTACTTGGAAAACCTTTACAAATAACGTGTCTCAAATTTCCTACCAATCATTCAGGGTAACGCCCTAAAAGAATATCACATCAAGCCACTAAAAATATTAAGCACTCTCAAAATAATCTTTTGATTACAATTCAAATAAAACAATAACTTTGAAAGTTCACAGGAATTTCTTATGAAAAATACACACACTCACACACCCATATAAATGTGTAAATAACTTTTTTTATATATTCAAATTGGTATACTCTGCCAAAAAAAGTGCTACAAATTAAAACTGAAGCGTAAAAATGTTAAAATCAACCAGCAACAGAATGATTTACGATTTTCAATCATTAAAGACAATTTAAAGCGATACGATATTGTTTGAGAAAACATCAAAAAACAATCGCAAAACAACAACAACAATAACGACAAACAGAATACAAAAAAAAATTAACTGTCAAACGTACATTTTATAATGTCGACAAAAAATTTCATAATGCAGTATAAAAAAAAATTAAATTTTATATTGGGCGACAAATTAACACTTAAATATTCGAGAACGCTTTTCTCAAATTTTAGGAAACAAATTTTATTATTCGTTAAAGTTTTGTATGATTTTATTTAAGTGAAAAAGCTTAAAAAGTCATAAATTTATAAAAAGCTTTTTTACGGCCATGGTAAGACAGCGCGTACGTACCGCAGAGTCTATATAATCCATATACAAAAAATTAGTCGGCATGTCTTAGAGACCTCACGAGTCATAAAGTACGGTACTTGGAACACGAGCAAACTCATATGCCACTTGCTCTGAAAGCCTAAAGGCCTAAAAGCCTCACTACGGTCGTGCGTATGCACCTCATAGTCTACATACTCCTACATAAGAAATTAGTCACCATGTCTTAAAGACCTCAAGAGTTAAAAAGTACGAAACTTGGAGCACGACGAAACCCGTATACCATTTACTCCTAAAGCCCAAAAGCATCAATACGGCCGTGCGTATGTACCTCAGTCTACATAATCCTACATAAAAAATGTGTCACCATGTCTTAAAGACCTCAAGAATCAAAAAGTGTCGAACTTGGAACACAAGGAAACTCTTATACCATTTATTCCAAGTTATAAAGAGTTATAAGGAACTTGGAGCACGAGGAAGCTCGTATAGTAATAATTACGATTAAGGGAAATGCTTTCTCGCTTTATATTAAGCGAGAATATATTGAAAGCCGAAAATCTTTCTAAAATCATATTGTTTATTTAACCACAGTGAGTCCATATTGTTTAAGCCAAGTGTCCGGGGCTTCCTCTTAACCAGCGCCTTCTAATCTAACTAACACTATTTCATGGTATCAAATAAAATTAAATACTGACCGGCAGTGTCAAAATAAAGTTAATGGATTAACTCAGAGGTACAATAAACTACTACAACTGTCGATAACTTAAACTTTAGATAAAAGCGCTAAGGTTTACTAAATCTTACTGATGAATAGCCGGATTAGTTTGAGTATTACTGGATGTGTGATATGATCCGCAGCAGGCTTTTGCACAAACTCTTATCCAGCGAACCGATATGCTTTTACACAGAATAAGTAATACGAAACAACATTATCGGAGATGATTATGATGATCCTACTTACGGCGTAATTACGCTGACAGCCAATCCAGGTGTTGTAATCGTTGAAAAAGAAGATGCAGACGACAACTTGTATGGAAACCAATTACATGGCGATGTTAAAAGTTATTACTCACAGACATATCGAAAGGCCTTAAAGATCAAGGGAATCGGAGATGGTTATGATGATCCTACTTACGGCGTAATTACGCTGACAGCCAATCCAGGTGTTGTAATCGTTGAAAAAGAAGATGCAGACGACAACTTATATGGAAACCAATTACATGGCGATGTTAAAAGTTATTACTCACAGACATATCGAAAGGCCTTAAAGATCAAGGGAATCGGAACCAATTTCGATACTTTAAAGTTAGATGGTGTTCAAAGTTATAAGAAAAGAATGGTAGCGGTAGATCAAATATACGATTCTGTAGACTAATAAAGTCTTGTACTGTAAGCCCAGAAGTGCGGGTCTTCCATGCTTACTTGCGTAGTGGCCACCTTAACATTTTTAGCTTGTTTAGATTAATGTTAGGATAATTATTTGCTTTGAAACACCCTGTCATTGCAAGTCTTACTGGTTCAGTTGTGCCTTGCTTACTTATGTAGTGGCCACCTTCAACTGTTTAGCTCGTTTACATTAATGTTAAGATGATTATTTGTTTTGAAGCACCCTGTCATGTTATAACACTTTTAATCTTTAAATTATTCTATGGATACTCACTTTAAACATTCCTTTAAATTTACGAATAATAAGAGGTTGTCTGTTTCTCTACTTGGTCCTACAAGCCAACGACTACTTCAAAAGTGCAGTGATTATAATATTCTATTGCAAACACAGATGATCGCATGGATCGGCTATAGTGCTGTAGGTATAGCCGCCAAACACCTGAGTGTACTAGTGAAGCTTCCTTCAGAATTGCTCGGGAATTTAGACAAAATAATAACTTTACAAAACTTATTTACACCCACTGTACTTATCTTTGAATTACTTTTGATTTTTGTTTTTATTTTATAAAATCTTATAAAAAAAAAGTATTTTAAAGTGGATAACAAGAATGGAGTTAATAAAATTCTTTTCGGGTTTGCTTTGGGTGTTAATGGGTTAATAATAATGGGCATTCTTATAATAATTCATTAACCAGTAGCAGTTTTTAGGGTAAAAATTCATTTGATAACATTTTTAATTTCAAATGAACATTAAATCATATTCCGAAACCCCGCTTGCCAGGTAAAAACACAATAAAAATATTCAAATTTATGATTTCTTTTAATCGGAATTCATATAAAAAATCTGCCGGAATTAATAAATTCAAACTGTTAAAGCTCTTCGCCGAGCGTTTTCTCTTCGTTGGCAATATTTTTTTGGAGTCCCCCCTTAAATTATTTTTGTATTAAAGTGTGCATGTATTTAAATTTATGAGAAAGATTTATTAAATATTGTGGGTGTTATAAGTGTGGCTGGCAGTTTGAAGAAACGTTTCATTTAAAACTGAAAACTAAATGTATGAGTAATAAATTTCCTCTTGAGGCAAAAGCTCTTGAACGACACAAATATGATGACAACTTAAATTTGTGAGCTTATTAAAATTGCCATGTCTTAAATATTGAAGAAAAGCAAAAAAAAAAAAACAAATTCTTTATTGCATTTCTTTAGTTTATGTTGGAAACCTTACGAGTTTCAGTATTTAATTTACATGAAGTAATAAAATTAATAGACCTCGAAATGCTTTACGTCAATTCTATTATTAATAATAAAAATAATAATAATGATAAAATGTAATAATGTTTTGTGTGACACACCTTCAATGTTTCCATCTCATTATTTACAAGATTGGCGGGTTATTATTTCAAACAATTCTAAACATAAAAACAAAATTATTAACTCTTAAAAATGTTTGTAGTTTCTAATATTTATTTCGATTTCCAGCAATTCTTTCACATTTTCTATGATTCTCAGCAGTATAGAACTCAAAGCTATTTATCAATACCGAGTAAAAGATAAAAGCTTAAAGCCATTTAGGTTACAAGTTTTACTTTTTATATTCTTTATTTTGTTTATCGTGACAGCAAACAAATCTTGAGTGATTTGAAAAGCAAGAAAATAAAAATACATTATAATAAACGCCAACAGTTTGTTTAAAAGCAAATTACACTTTGTCATAAATTATTTCGCTTTTTAAGTACTTTAATTTTCAAGGGGAAGGTAAGCTAACGGACACTTTTCCTAAGAAGCTTAAAAATAATGTTGAAAATTTTCCTAAATTATTTTTTATTTGCTACATTTTTCATTAATCTGTAATAAGTATGTACAAACAAAATGAATTAACGAGTAGCCTTTGTGTCACTCACTCAGCAACCACGTGTCACTCATCTAGGAACTCTTAAAAGGCGAAATTTGAGCGAAAATTCCTCTTGAAGTTAAATTTTTGTATGCAAACTTTTTTCAAATAAAAATCAATATCTTTACAATGTTTTTCAGTTTATTTCTAAGCTTTAGAGGAAATTTTCCGAGCCAATACTGTTTTTCGGGGAAGCACCCCTAAATCATGCATTGTGCAGGTCTTTGTTTTTTATACTTTCTAAAATGTTTATTTAAATTTATTGCGAATTTCGCCAAAAACGGTAACTTAATCGCTAAAAATTAACTAACCATATAACTCCATGACATAAAGCGCAACAATGAGACAAATATAGACAAATATGAGACAGCTGTTTTATTATCAATTTTACTAAAATAAATATATGGAAAGGAGAATGCCAGAAATAAGACATCACAATGGGTTGTGGGGTTAAAAGTTTAAGATCTACTCAAATGTTTATGGCACTATAAGGAAGTGTGATTGTTTGCCCTGACAAATTTATTGCAGACATCGCAACTGACATTTCAGCAGCTTTCACTCAAATATCCATCATATTCATCTCCTCCAAATACAAATTGGTAGAACTCATACGTTACTGCATAGAATACCTAGTAATCACGTAATCGATCGCCATCTATAGCATTTAAAAAAATATATATATATATTTTGCCTAAAATTTATTTCATAATGGGAGGCGGCTCTTAATTTTATTCTTGTCAGCTGTGCATTGGGAAGAAATCATAATTGATTTATTTTAAACCGATAATATTCTATACCATCAATTTTACTAAAATATAGGTAGCAGAGCGATAGAAAAGACTTCATGACGGCTTGTTGGGTAGAGGCTTAAGATCTCCTCAAATTTCGATCAATCGCCATCTCTAGTATTTACAAATGAAAAAGTTAAATGTTGAGTCATTATGCATACCTAAAATTTCATATTGGGAAGCGACTTTAAAATTTATTCTTGTCAATTGGTTTTTGGAAAAAAATCATAAGTTATTTATTTCAAACCCAAAATATTCTAAATCGTGCCATTGACGACACCTACATTGAATCCCCTTAAACACTAATTGAATTATTGTCACACATCAGCTCTGGATTCCCATGTTATGGACCACCTCAATTTTCCAATTTTAATGTATTCACAAACTGAACATCAAAGTTTTACCTTTTTGTTCTACCAGCAATAACATTTAAATAAAAACAAAATAATATCGGTTTTACATTAAATTATATAGAAAAATATCAAATTACTTGATATTTTTGGAATCATCTCTAATGAAAATCTAAAACATAATAAATCCCATATATTTAAATTTCTTGTGGAAAATAATATATTATTTTAAATAAAATGCTGGCTAAACAGAATTCCAAGATGTTTAATGTTTAATGCGTAGAATAAAAATTTATTTACGAGTATGTGACCACTCGCTTATAAATATTATTTTTACAAATTTTATTTCTAAAAAGTGGTCTGCCATGTAACGGATAACATCTGCCAGTCTTTTACACTTGAATTCTTTTCGTTAAAAATACTTTGGGTTTAATTGTTTTCTTATCATTGCACCATTTAATTTAAAATAGAGAACAGGTAGATTTATTTTTTTAATGCTATAAATATATAGTTTGTTTCATTTTCTCTTTCAACACTGGATCCTTTTGTGAGAGATTAGTTTGCTTTTATCTTTCCGCTCTACCTGTTAAGTGAATGCCACTTAAGGGGCAGCTGATTTGTATGAAAAATTCTGTGTGACATTTTTAGAGCAGATGTTTTGAAATTAAATGAATATTTTTAATTAAAAATTTAAACAATTCAAATTCAAGTAATCCTCGCCAGAAAATGCTTTAGAAGAAAACGAAGTTGGAAAAAATATCAAGGAGCGGATATTCCTTATATTTAACAGTGATATCCCACCAAATTTTTACCCTATCTTAGAAAAAGTTACGAGGTTCAGATATACCTTACATTTAAAAGTGATACCCTCCAAAATTTTTATCCCATCCTGGAAAAACTATCGAGGTTTGGATATACCTAATATTTACTAGTGATACCCCACCAACTTTTTATCCCATCTTTTGAGAAACTATCGACGTTTGGATGTTCTTTATATTTAACTGTGATACCCCACCAACTTTTTATCCCATCTTGGAGAAACTATCGACGTTTGGATATTCCTTATATTTAACTGTGATACCCCATCAATTTTTTTATTCCAACTTGGAAAAAATATCGACTAGCAGATATTCATTATATTTTCCACTGATACCTCACTAATTTTTTTATCCCACCCTGGGGAAACTGTCGAGGTCCGGATATTCCTTATATTTAACCATTATCACTTGCCAATTTTGTATCCCACCTTGATAAAACTGTCGAGGAACTGATATTTCTTATACTTAACATGGATCCGCCACTAATATTTTATACCATCTTGGAAAAACTATCGAGATTCGGATATTCTTTATATTTAAAAGTGATACCCCCCCAAATTTTTATCCCATCGTGGAAAAACTATCGAGGTTTGGATATACCTAATATTTACTACTGATACCCCACGAACTTTTTATCCCATCATGGATAACCTATCGAGGTTCGGATGTTCCTTATATTTAGTAGTAATCCCCCACCAAATTTTTTATCCCATCTTGGAGAAACTATCGACGTTTGGATATTCCTTATATTTAACTGTGATACCCCATCAATTTTTTTATTCCAACTTGGAAAAAATATCGACTAGCAGATATTCATTATATTTAACACTGATACCCCACTAATTTTTTTCCCACCCTGGGAAAACTATCGAGATCCGGATATTCTTTATATTTAAAAGTGATACCCCCCAAATTTTTTATCCCACCTTGGAGAAACTATCGAGGTTTGGATATACCTAATATTTACTACTGATACCCCACGAACTTTTCATCCCATCATGGATAACCTATCGAGGTTAGGATGTTCCTTATATTTAGTAGTGATCCCCTACCAAATTTTTATCCCACCTTGGAGAAACTGTCGAGGTTCGGAGGTTCCTTATATTTAACTGTTATACCCCACCAATTTTTTTATTCCAACTTGGAAAAAATATCGACTAGCGGATATTCACTATATTTAACACTGATACCCCACTAATTTTTTCCCCACCCTGGGAAAACTATCGAGATCCGGATATTTCTTATATTTAACAATGATCCCCCGCCAATTCTTGTATCCCATCTTGAAGGAACTATCGTGGTTCGGATATTCCTTATAGTTAAAAGTGATACCCGACAAATTTCTTCATTCCATCCTGGAAAAACTATCGAGGTTTGGATGTACCTAATACTTACAAGTGATGCCCCACTAGCTTTTTATCTCATCGTGGATTAAATATCGTGGTTCGGTTGTTCCTTACATTTAGTAGTGATCCGCCACCAATTTATTTTTCCATCTTGGAGAAACTATCGAGGCTTGGATATTCCTTATGCTTAAAAGTGGTACCTCACCACTTTTTTATCCCATCTTGGAAAAACTATAGAGTTTCGAATATTCCTTATATTTAACTGTCTTCCTAGAAGTAGACATCGCATTTTGGGAAATGTTAAAAAATAACGCCAATAAGACATGTAAGACTTTAACACAAAAGAAATTTTAAGCTCCGGAACGGAGGAGGAAATCACTCATACTTTCCTAGTAAGCATTAACTAAAAAAGTTGTATAAAAATTAAGCACAAGCCATTTTACATCTATCAAAATATTCGTCATATGTCGAAAGTTGCCTGCATGTAATATTTTTGAATGTCAGGGCAGTACTGAATGGAACCAAACTGATTAGAATCGATGTACTTTACCGCAGATGTCACTTGGAAACGGTGAATTATGACGGATTCCATGGTCTGAAATAAATAATATTATTGTAAAAAAAAGTTTGTATTGCCACCAACCAACGAATGAATGGTAATTATTTTCGCCAGGAACTTGAACAGGGAATTAAGAAAAGTAGACGTTTTAAATTTCATCGAACAAATTAAGTACAAGTCAAACCTTTTACAATAAGAAAGGGGGGAAAATTCAATTAATGCCGAAAATTAAAATACACCACAAAAACATTTGAAGTATAACATGTTTGTACTGCTCGCAAGACGCTGTTAAATGAACGATTTAAAAAGGTAACATGTGTGATTTGAGAGTGATTTTGTTAACTTTTTATGAAAGCCGAGCATTGCTTATGCACTCTATTTTTATACCTGCCAATTACAACTACAACTGCTTACTTTTTCAACACTTTCCTCAAGTTATTTTATATTTTTAAATATTTTCTCAAAGAATACCAATCAAAAATAAAAAAAGATTATATAGAAACGATTCAACAAAATGTATTAGTTGCCTTCTAAATACTCACTTCACGCCTGATTTAATAAGCATTTATAACTCAAGTAAAAATAATTTATAAAAGGTGTTTCTATCAAATAAAATTAGGGTCTCTACAGAAGTAACACTAGCGCACAGCCACAATAGAGGAAAATCAAATGGTGTTAAAATCAAGGATTACACTTTTATTTTTTGTATTTATACTTCTGGCGCGACAAACGAAAACTAAAATTAAGGATCAGCCCAACTTGTAATACCACTTGCATGTATAAGAACACCAAACAAAAAAAAAAGGTAAAAATGGAAATAAAAAAAAAAATGTAAAAAAGGTGAATTGGTGGTAGCAAAGAACATCGCTAGAACAGTGTTCGAAAATTAATGGCGGTCACAGCACACAGTGTTGTCATAATTTGAAACAATAATAGACATTAGAAAAACGCACGCAAACCCGAATGCATTACACACGACATTGAAATGTGAAATGAAAAGAAAATAAAGTCTCATGTTGTTGTGGAATAGAGAATAGAACATTAATGGATGTCAGAAAGTTTCCTTCAAGAGAATGATTCAATATTGTTGGAAATGAAAGGATAGTTTTTATTTCTAATGGAGGCGTTCTGTGTTTCGTTAAACTCATGGATTTCTTTTATAAGAGGGTGGATAACATTTTCAGCACAAACTGTGAGAGCAGTTAAAAATAAAAACATTTTCGAAATTGTACTACAAATGCATTTTCTGACGGGCTGTTTGTACAGTGGCAAACACTATCAAATACAACACATTTCTCTTCTGCCCAGCAAACAACGAAGCATGATTTCTGCGATTTATAACTTTAAATAGAATTTTCTTTGTGAAAAAGATTTACGGAAAAATCGTTATTAAGTTTAAAATAACGGAGATGTACTCGTATAAAATGGCACTTGGTAAACACTGCAATCAGCTGATTTTATAAAAATAAAAAGCACCTAAAAATATTAGAAAAAATGCGTAAAAATCGTGCAAATAAAACAAAAGGCAATGCCAACAAGCCTTCACTCCAGTAAGAGTTCCACACATCCTTATGACTTAAAGTTAAACAAAATGTGCAAAAATCAGAAAAATAAAACGAGCAGGAATACCAATAAATGGTTCCTCCAATTTGCTTCCAAGGTTGCTTTAAAGCGGGGCAGCTCTAGACATCTTTATATTTCAACGCCATTGGCTTGCCTGTATGGCCAGCGCTGATAATCTCCTCGCTAGCTGCTTTACCTCTCATATATCGTTTAAAAATTAAAACGGGAAGGAAAAGCAATAAATGGTTATTCCACTTTGCTTTCAAGGTTGCTTAAAGCGAGACAGCTCTAGACATCTTTATATTTCAACGCTTTTGGAATAGTTGTATGGCTAGAGCCTTTATGTCTCATATATCTTTAAAAAACGATTTTCTATAATTATGCCAAGGCTGCTGGGCAGAACTTGTCCGACTTATTCCAGTCAGCCTTCTTGAAAAATGCTGCCAGCCGACGAAACTAGAAGAACTCCTTATAAACAACATCTCATCATTATTAACATGCTGACTATAAGTCTTCCACAATTCATTCATAAGCTTCCTGCTAAAAGCCTTGTTTCCCTATTTTACACAACAGCACTGTTGATTCAGATGACTATACTCAGACGTCTGGCTAACTTCAAAAAATCTGTTGAAAATTGTGTTAACAAAATTATGCTCTCAAATGTTTTCTTCCTTTTCGCAAAGCTTTACTCTTGCCAAAAAACATCTGACACAAGGTTGCATTTTAGTCGACATTCTCATACTAGCTTAGCAGGCATGTCATATTTGACAAACCGGCTGAATGTGCTTGATAATGAATCATGGCCTCAAGCCTTATCTTAATTTTGAAAATTAAATTTTAGCCACACTTTTAATTTACACTTATCCATAAAAGAGCCTGACTTCGCATATCCATATGTATCCTTTTTGTGAAACATTTCTAATTATTTATTTGTCAAGGGATGAGCATGTCCCTTGTCGCATCACGTCGAAAATCTTTTAAAGTCAAACGTTTCCATATGAGTTTGCTGGGCTAAACAGAATGAAACGCAAAATATTTGAGTGTATGTGTGAGTTACATTTTTCTTTATTTCAACACAAAAACAGGATATGTGCCAGGCTAACCTTGTTATAGATTTTTTTGGTGTTTTTGAAAATAATTTTCATCCTGTTAAGCAAAAATAAGAAAAAAAAAAATAGTTTTGCTGGGGTAGTTTCTTTTTTACTTCTTGTTTTTCTAGCTGTTCAATTGAACCGAGTGTATCCTTGTTCTGCAAGTCTTCAGTGCGAGTGTGTGTGTTCTTATGCGATTGTGCTTCAAACATTCGAGTTTAATAAACACAAATTGGAATTTTATGTTCCAAAACGGCAATGACTCTCTACCGAAAAACATTTCTATACTTGCCATCTCTAGCCGAGCCTGTATGGGTGTCAGACTAGGTAAACGAGCGTTTTTACAATCTGTATATGTGTGTGTATGGGGAAGTGTAAGAAAGGAAAGGAAAAAAAAAACAAAATCTGCCCTTTTTATATCATTTTTGCGTGCTAACAAAGGCAAAGGTTTTTTTAACCTTCTCTAAAATGATTTTTATATTTTTCTGTCTGGCTTTGAGAAAACAAAGTACAGACAAAAGGAAAACATAAATAATTTTCTAATTTTGTTGAAAATTTCCATTCATTCATTCTCTCTCTATCTCTCTCGTTCTCTTTACTCCCCTCCCTGCTTTAACTTACATTTGGGTGAATGAAAAATGATTTTTGTATCAACGAAAAATGTTATTGAAACTCTATTGCATTATCACACAAATCTTCTACTCTCGGCTGGTAAAATTTTCAATGTGAAAATTATTGGTAAGAGAAAATGATGAAAGGAATGGGGTGTTGCATGCAGAGTTCCAACTCTGCTGCCTCCAAATATGCTTATCGTTGTTTTATAGCGTGCCCGGAACTATTAGTTTCCAAGAGACTAACGCTTATTTTGAACAATTCATTTTGTTACAAGGCAGAACTTGTCTGCCATACAAAACTGCCTCACTGCGTTCGAATCTTCAAGGGTTTGGAATTTGTTTTTCTCAAGATTCTATTAGTAATACCATTCATGTTTTGCATATTGTATGAATGAAACTAGACGGCTGTAATTTACGATAAAGAAAATATAAAAGGAAATAATAAACATAAAATTTAACTGCATACTTTTTTAAATATTTCAAAGCATTTAAGACTAAAAGTGTTTCTAAGAGACATTTTTAATTGTTTTGCGGCTGTCACAAACAACTGCTTAACTCCAACATTCCTGTTGAATATTAAAATGTTTTCAAGTTTTCACATTTTTGCTCAGATATTGCTTTGCTATCAAGCAATATCAGTAGTGTCGATTTTCTCACCACAAATTGTATGCATACTTGAGTGCACGCCTAAGGCCGGTCGTGTACGGTTGTGGGTCGTTTAGAAGTTTCATCTTTTTAATTTTTCTTTTTTTTTCATTTCATGTTGCGCCATTTTTGTTTTAGCTTGCGTCTCACGACTACGCAGTTGCGTGCTGAATCTTAATATTTCTTTACGTTTTCCTGATGAATTGTTATAATAATATTTAAATAAAAACTGTTGCAAAACAAAAACAAACGAATAATATAATTTTTTATTGACAAATCTATTACAAATCAAATTATCGAACTCGAAAAATCGTGATTCCGCAGCAAACCGAGTTTTTGTTAAATTAAAAAAAAATCTTCAATTTTTATATTAATTACATAAATAAAAAAATATTTTAATAATTTACGTTATTTACTATTATTACAAATATTACAATTTATTTATTATTAATTATTGTGTTTGTTGTGTAACAAGCTAGTCTGTATGCCTGAATTATACCGTAATGCACAAAAACCAATTGAGAATTACAAAAGTAAAATCAACTAAAGTAATGAAGAAGTGTTAAACACTACAAGCTGTGGCTTTGTTTAGCTGATAGCGTACATATATCGTATCTGAAAACCGTAGTTGGTAGGCTAAAGGCTGACAATTGAGACGACGCACAGCTAATTCAACGCCTGTAGTGCGAGTCTAATTAGTTAACGCCAAAGGCTATATTTTTGTGGTGATTTTAGGGCAGCAAATGAACTGGCAAACAAGCAGCGTTGCTACAATTCGGAAATAACAACAATTTTCGCGGCTTAGAGGATTTTTTTCTTATTAATTTCTTATTCAGTCAAGGCAACGTTTTATAAACTCAATTTATTTATATAAGAAACTTAGTGAAATGCTACAAAAAATTTGATTTACTTATAAATAATTTCAAAATGCGATAAAGAATTTGTTCAAATTGTGGTTTCAGATTTCCTGAAATTATAAATTAATACATTAATTATGAAGTAACAGCCAGATTAATAGAATTTTACTATTTATTTAATTCTATTTCAATGTTATCTCATTTAACATATGAGATAACCATAAGACCACACATTCTTGAGTGTATAACGAGAGCGTAGGTACGCCCTTAATAGTTTTATTATTATTTTAGTAAAGCAAAATGGAATCCAATTTTTAATTTTTTATATAAGGAAAAAGTTTAAAAGATTTTTGAAAATACATAAATTTTGCTTGTGTGAAAGGGGTCTAAGTAATTAGTGACATTAACCGTGCACAGTCTTTTGCCAAGAAGGGTTTGTCTACGAACATTGTTTGCAAGTACTTTAACATGCTAATCTCTATCTCAAGTTATTATATTACAGTGAAGCTCAAAACTTTCACATAAAATAAAATTTTTAATTTTATTTAAACTAGATAAATATACATGATATTTGGAGAATGTTTGTAGTGCGGTATGAGAAATGGAGTCAGTGTCCTCTTAATGCAGCAACGCATTGTTGCATATTCATTCCCTTTTTGTGCTTTTTTTTTTTAATTAATAATTCAACTCTTTTACATTCATATTTAGGATTAGTTTAAAGCTTATCTGAATTTCGTCAAGAAGCCTAACCGACATCGGCCATTATATGCCACCGGCATACACATATATATATTAAAACCGTTTACGAGTGGCTTAAAATAGAATATAAATTTCGGCAAAATGCATATAAAATGCCATTAATTTTCATTGGCTTAATGAGTCTGGGCATGTGGAATATTCACACGAAAGTACCTGCTAAATCTGCTGCAGGCAAAATACTAAATGAAAATCCCCATGTATGTTTGCTTGCGTATGCACACAAACGTAAAGGCAAGTGCTCAAGTGTATGTGTTAAAGAGAAAAGTATTTGCTAAATTAAAAGTAATTTTCCAGCTTTCACAAAACAAACTTGCGAAATATTCATTAAGCAGAAAAAGGAAATAACCAAAATAAAAACACCCTTAAAGTATGCCCTGAAAGGGCACATAATCCTCAATCTTTTATGTACAAAAGTACGTGTATTTTGGTACGTGTATTTGTGTTTGTTTACAAAATGAAATAAACTAACACGGTCATGCACACACACCCATATAAATGTATACGAGTACTCGCCAAATACAAAGTAATAAAAGTTACACAAATGATTTCATAAGCGTACATTTTCAAAGGGAACCTTTTTTTTTATCAGACTTAAGGAAAATAAATTTAAAAGAAAACATATTTCGAGAATTTTGATTAAAAAATTGTAATTAATTAATTAAGAATGCAGCAGAGGCCGTGTTCAAAGAAAGGAGGTAACTTGCAAATGCACTTTCAAGTGTGTATCAGTAAAGCACAACGGAAAAGGGTGAAGCGTACACTCGCATCTAATGGATGGCAGAACAATTAAATTATCGGTATACCAAATCGGAGCTGAGGAAATAAAATTAATTTATACAATTTGATTATTTGATTCACACATAACAATATTAAATTGATGTCAATCATTTCAATATTTTTTGTCTAATTATAATTAATTTATTATTAATCAATCAATTAATTCCAGTGCAATATATTTATTGAGATTAATTTCCATTTGGTTTGAGGGTTATGCATGTGTGAAGGAGGTGCATATGTATGTGTTGCCAGTTGCTTGGCAATATTAATAAGCGTACATGCTCACATGAATACACGCACACATACAAACATTGTTATGCAACAAATACACGATACAACCGTTGGCACAACTCCCTTAGTAATCAAATTGTGTGTTGTGCCCACAGACGATAAAACCTCTTCATACAACTTCATTTTGCAAAAAATTTACAGCTGCGAACAAATAAAAATAATAAACACGCATACCATGAAGCAAAACAAATTAGGCTTAAATTTTGTGAAGCAATAAAACAATTGAAAGCTCTTTAAGTAAATTAAATATTTATTGACATTTAAATTTTTTTTAACCTAAAAAATAAAAAAAAAAAAAAAAAAATAAAAAATAAAATGAAACTTCAAATGAAAAACTTTAAAAAATAAAACTTCAATGAACTGTTTTTAATTGCATATAATTTACTAATATTGGCTATTATTAAATAATTCATCGTAGAACTGTGCTCTAGTTTCATTTTAGCTGCGTCTTCCATTTTTAATTAGTATTCACTTATGGTGTTTTCTTTTCTACATTAAAAATGTCGCCCTGTGAAAAGGTGCCTTTTTAAAATGCATTGCCCGCCCTGTGAAAGTGCAATTTTCGAGAAAAGAACACAAAATTGCCCTCCCTGCGGGTAGTGTTGCCTTTTTTTGTAGAAAAGAAAACGCCATTAGTTTTCTTTGCTTTCAAAAACCAAATTAACCGACGACACGTCTTTCTCTCGCAAAATTAAAATAAGAATGATGTACGAAGTCGCATGACTAACCCACAAACGTTGCGACGCGTTGGCACAACTTACCAAAAAATCAAAAAATTTTGATTTTTCATACAACCGAGACACAACTTCATACAACAGGCCCACACACGTTACAATCTTAATTACAACCTGCCCAAGTTGTCCCAACGGTTGTATCGAGTATGGGTTGCATTACTGAAGAAGTTGAATGATTGCAGCGCAATAATGGTGAGAAACATATAGAGTTCTTATTTGTGTTCCTTCATAAAAATGGCTTTTCCTGCCTTCTATGATCCCCACTACTCGAAAGTTGATAAGCAAAATTAATATTGCACAACTAAATTAAACACTCACACCTGAACATGCAAATATTGCACATTAGATGCACTTAATTACGGTTGCATTATTGTAAAGCTGTTAATATGACTACGACGTAACCGCTTTGCTCTTTTGACCGCAATCATGCTTTCTGTAAAATACACTCCCCAAAGATTCTACAGTTAGAAAGATTGCACAATTTTCTCCAAATTATAAATTCACTGACTATCGTTTCTAAATCGCAAGTAATCGTTTCTAATCGCAAGACTTCAAAACTACGATTATTCAAATTATATTTAATTCCCTTTTTGTTTAAATAAATTATTTTGCCCTCGAAATTTGTAACCATGCAATAATTAAAAATATTTTCAAATATTCGTTGTTTTATTATCACTCAATTTCAGAAATGCGTTTCGACGAGTATAAACAATTTTCATCCAAACATTTCAATATTTCTATAAGTTTCGCTTCTGGTTAATGGAGCCAAAGAATTCTGATCACAATTTCAATGTTTTTGTGTTGTTTTCTTTTCTTTCTTTTGATTCTTTCATTGTTCTCTTTTGCAGTTGCACAATTTTGAATCATAATAATATTATGAAATATAATTTATTTGAAATTTTTATTTTGAAATATGATTTTGTATGTGGCCGCCACGGCTGGCGCGTAGAAAACGCACTGTGGGGCATTTGCTGTCGTATGTTGGCAATAACTTTTGATATATTAATTTTCAGTTAATATATCAAATAATACAGTTTCTAATGCAGTTGCTACAGTATCTCACAATATGCCCATTATTTTTCAGAGCAATCAGAATTTGAAAACGACTCATTATTTGCATTGAAAAGCGAATTATTAAGCCCCAAGATAGCCGATAAGTTTGATGAACGGAGTCATTAGTTGGATAAAAATATTTCAATAATTTCCCAGCATTGACATGGTGTAAATATGCCTATAAAGGCCATGATTAACTATCATACACAATCATACGATCTGTGTGACCATTTTTTTGTTTCGCAAGTCGCACGATTTGCAGAAGTTTGTGAAAATTTTTATAAATTCTAATTTTCGTGCGATCAGAGTTGCATTTCGGATCATACTCGTATGATAGTGTGGCATTAGCAATGCATACTTGTAGTATGGTATTGTAGTGTCATGCGATTTTTTAAAATATAATGGAGTCACACCACATTTTTATGTGAATGAATAGTACCACTGTGTAGGACAGCGATGAAAGACCTTAAGCAGGTGTTAAAGCAAAATAAACAAAATGCAACTGTCAGTTGTTAAATGTAATATAGAGCAGTGTTGCCATCTAGAAGTTTTGAATATCTGAAAAACCATCTATATTTGCTCTAGCCTAAAGATTTGCTTATTATACTATTTGTTTTGAAAAATCTGTAGAAAAATTGTAGCAAAATTTCTCGTTTCAATATAAGAATTCAGACGATCTCAGGCAACTGTAAATTTTAGAATCAGTGTAAAAAATTGGATTTTTTTTTTGGTTACAAAAAAGGTTTCCTTTGACTTAAAGCATGCAATTGTATTCGAATAATAAATAAAATCTTCTAGATGTAGAGATGCTAACAATACTTTATGCTAATGTAGTTTTTCGGAAAATATTCTTAATATTTACCGAAATTGTTTTGTAAAGAACATGCTAGTCGTCAGCTATTCTTCAGAGATATTACAACTATTGATTAATGAAGAAGAATTTGAAATATGTAGCATTAAACGTAACATGCTTTTATTTTATGTAATGTTTATGGGATGGATTCCCTTTGATTATTCAGTTCAATTTAATTTTTAATGGTCATTATTTAAAGCTGATCAGCTGCTGACTTTTGGATCCTACTTAAATGCTGCTACGCATCTGCATGGAATTCTTTGAATTTTTAATTTGTGTCAATTGCGTTTTTCCTCCCATTTTAGTTCGAATAATGGAATTAAAATATACTAGTTGCGGTGGGCGGTAATAATTCTCATTTAGTTGTGTTTTATGTCCTGTCAAATTGGAGAAATGTAAGATGCTCATACACACTGTCAGCGTAAGAACATTCCCTTTTTGGATGTCAAGGATGAAATTATTAAAAATATTTTTTTTTATTTTTTGTGTTATATATGAAATTAAACAAGAGTCATTGCTTCCACTTAAGAACGTCGATTGTATTCAAGCCATTCTAAGAGATCTAAAATATTATGATAAGATATTAATCTAAAAGATATTAATGTCATAAAAGTTGCAAGCACACTAATCGAGCTTAATTTGTTGGTTTTATCATTTTTGTATAAATTCGTCATTCATAACTCTCAATTACTTTTACAGCGTTTTATTGTCATGCGAGCTTGAAATCATGATGGTAAATAAAAGTTAAACTAGTAGATCAAAAAAAGAAATTCTAAAAAAATTTTGTCAATAAAAGGATTTCTATTAAGAGACTTAAGGGAAATTTTACAAAATGTTGTTAAGTGAACAGCGACGGCCATAATTCTGAAATTTTTATTTCAGAATCAAATTACTTGAAATTCGTTTCTCTTATCGAGGAAATAAATACATCAAAAACAAATTATTGTTTAACATTTTTGCTTAAAAGCTTTTAAAAATAAAACAAAAAAATTATTTATTATATAACAATTCATTTCCATTTCAAGCAATTAGAAATTGTATAATAATTTTATTTCATCTATTATTATTTCCAATATTCAGCTTTCTCAATGGAAAGCTTCTTCAGCCAAATACTAAAAGATAAAGTAAAATATTTATAATATCTTATAAATAATAAATTGTAAATTTTATAAACAGATGAAAGCTGGACAAATAAAAGAATCACACGCGTACCAGGAAAATCGAATAGCATAAAAGATTTTAATTAAAAAAATAAATAAAAAATTAAAGAAATGGAAAATTATTGAAAAATTTGAAATTAAAATATAATTTTTTTCTTTTTTTGCTTTTAAAATTACATAGTTTTAGCCTTTCGATAACAATTAGTGAAATTCTATTTTAATTTGCCATAATTAGAATTATTGGCTTGTAAAAAATGTGCAATAGCGGCGGGCAAAGCCGTGCTTTGCCAAATACCAGCCGTTCTAATTCTATTATTAAATATATGTTTTTAAATTCACTCGAATGGAATTAATTTAAAAGTAAATCTTTAAGCACACAAAACCTCCTTTAAGGGATCTTTTAATAAATATTTATAATAGGAATTTTAATAAAATGTATATAAAAAGTTATAGAATTCAAGATGAATTTTCCGTTGGAGTTTTAAAGCATACAAACCTTTTTAATCCTTTTGTTTTGCAAATATAACGCAGTGCACACTGTATAAAAATCCTCAAACGTTTGTAATCGTTTAATACAGTGTTTTTTCTATTTTTTCCAAAAAATTTATGTATCCATCACTGTTAAATCTATTTTGCCTAACGAACACTATTTAAAACTTGAACAAAATTTAATTTGTTAAGGGCTCGATCACACAATTTTTCATTCGTTTGTGCTTGTAATTCGAATATGTATTTTCTTTTCTTATTTCTCTACTGAAACAATTAATGCAGAATGATTTTGACTTTTCATTTTATAATTAATATTTTCTTTTATTTTCTATTTTCCTTTTGAATGCACACATACACATCAATTACGATTTTCTTGGACATGGAATTTATTTTTCTTTAATACACTTTTCGATATTGTCTGTATTTTTTATAAAAGAACACACATTTATAGAAAAAGAAAATATTGGTTTTGTTTTGTATATGTATAGAGGAAAAACCCGCACTTTGTTTTTTTTTTACATCAAAATGCGTTGAACAGGGCTGTTGCACAACCGCCAGGAAAATTGTAATTGTTAAGGGTTTTATAATGCTCTTTGTTAAGATGAAACTGATAGTGTGAAGATTCTATATTGTATTACAAAAAAATAGAGAATGAAAATTGAACACAATTTTTTTCCAAGATTCTAACTTTTTAGGTAAATAATCATTGAGTTTTCCAATTTACTTTTACATTTGAGACCTTTTCTAGGTATCGATACGGCATTTGTTTGTTAATTTTTGTACGAAAAATCACTCTTTAATTTAGCGAAATACGAGTACACGATTTTATTATATTTATAAAAGAACATTTTCTCTATTTAAATAAGCAGCCAACCAATGTGGTTCATTAAGAATTTTTCGATTCTTGATTTGCAAACAATTTTTTTTTTTTATTAATAATAAAATTGGGCTTAAACTACTTGCTTTAAAACACTCTCCTCTTTAAAGCAACCAAACATATTCCGTTTTTTGGCCGTCGTTAAAACAACGCCGTCGCACAATAACCAACAAGCGCTTTTACCAACCGTACCCGGGCAATATCGCAACAGAACTAAAGAGCACACAATTGAAATGAATTCGCTGTATCACAACATGAGTACAAGTTTTGTGTATTATTAGGGTGCATTGGCTTTAAAACATGTTTCCTAAAATAAAAAAATAAAAATAAAACAGAAACAAAAACAAAAACACACACAAAGTGCACAGCGACATGAACAGAATAAAGTGTACAAACAACTTCATCCACGACATTAAACGAATAGAGAGTTAACACCGAAAGAAAATGCGTGAGAGTAAACAGTAGGCAGCATTGAGTGCTGCAATAAGAACAGAGAATTGTAATGGAGAGTTCAAATTTCCTAAAAGACATCATAACAAACTGCTAGAATTTTCATAAATTCGCTTGTAATGTAAATAACAGCAAAGGTTAACACTACGACTGAGAGTTTCAAACAGCTGTTTATTGTTTTGAAATCAAACATTTAACAGACGGCTGGCAAGTGCTTTTCATTATGCAGCTTGTACGAAAATTTCCTTAGAAAACAATTAAGAATATTTAAAACAATAAGATTTTTTAATTGGAAAGTGTAAATATATGCAGAAAGTTTATCATAACAATAAAATTCTTATCGAATTAAATAAATAAATTAAAAGTGGGGGAAAAATTCTAAAAAAAAAAAAAAAAAATTATGAAAATCATATGTATAACAATAAAGGAAACTATGAAGGAAAGTATTTAAGAAAATAACTTTTAGATGGGAAAAAGAAGAATCTGTATCATTGCTAAGAAATCGTCAAGATTTTATGTTAAAATGGGGATAATAATAAAATATATCGTAAGTCTCAAGTGCAAAGGATCTAACTCGATTTTTATTGTACTGAATATACATAAACTTTACATATTAATGTATGAACTAAAATTAAAGCAGGAAATTAGATTAAATAATTTCCTTGTTATAAAAAATCCTTGAAATTAAAAATACAAAATAAAAAAAAAATTACAAAATGAGATTGATAGCAAACCGAAACCCAAATACACGATTTTTAATTATTTCAATTTTTTAAGATAAACTCGCGTAAAGTAAAAGTAAAAATGATGCTCGATTTGATGATTCTGTTCTTCTGGACGTAATCCTTTAATGGAATTCCAAATTTTTTTAAGCTGAGCTCGGGTGTATATTACTTTTACCAGCTGATTTTTTATCTCAGAATAGGAGTATATTTCTTACATATTTGCCAGTAATTGAAAATTACAAAAAACTGCGATTTTTTCAGGTGAACCTTAGTGATTTTCAGCCGTCCAACTCATTCCTTTCTCCTTGAATTACTCCTTAATTTGAATTCCAAACGTGAAAATATAAAAAAATGGCGTAATTTGATGAAACTATTCTTCTGGAAGTCATCCTTAAATGAAAATTCCAAATTTTTTTCAGGCGAACTCGGGCTTATATTACTTTTACTAGCTGATTTTTTATCTCAGAATAGGAGTATATTTCTTAGATATTTGCCAGTAATTAAAAATTACAAAAAATTGTGATTTTTGTGAGATAGTTTTTAGTGAAAAAAAAAAAAATTTTTTATTATTAGCAAAAATATATTTTTAAAATATAAAAAATATAAAATATTTGAAAATATAAAATAAACATAAAAGAGCAAATTTTTCATTCATACATAGACAAGCAAAAATGCAAAGATTGTTGTTGCGTTGCATTGTAGCACCCAAAATGGCTGTTGCCTTATGAACATGTGTATTTTATTTTATCAATACTTTAGGTCGGTCGCCTGCTTTGTCGAATAATTTTAAAACACTGAATTTAACTTTCAATTTGGGATTTTTTCCATTTATTTTGAATGGAAATTAAATATTTGTTTTTGTAATTGATTTTATTTCTAAAATCGTTTTGTTGTTTTATTGAGTAGCAACAACAAAAACTCCCTAAATAACACATATGACACGTTGATTGTCACATCCAATTAAAAACCAACAAGATGTTACAAAACCATGTCCACTGAATGACTAAATTTACAACAAGAAAACCTAAAAGTTACAAATTGTTTCTATTATTGAACGCATTTTGTTGTTCTTTTAACAAAAAAGAATTAAATAAATTTCCATTCAACACATTTCAAATACATTACAATTAAATTAACATATTTTTCGATTGATTTTCAATCCCCATTTTTTTTCTTATATTTTATATATTCGGTTGAATTAATACAAATAAAAATTAAAATCCCCATAAATATTAAAATTATAATTTATAATCTTTGTAAATTATTAAACGATTATGACAGTATTATAAACAAATTAATGACACATTTCTTTTATTTATATGACTTCTTTAACAAAATTTGTGACAGAAATTAAAAGCGTCAACAGGTTTCTTGGGAAATTACAGTTAGAGCGTCATGCCGGGTAATTTTAAAGCCCAGTAAGCAGAATAAATTTTAAATTTTTCATATGTAAACTGTCACTTTTGATGGTTTGATTTTCATTAAAGAAAGACTGTCATTAGCAAAAGCCTACTTAAAAATCGTTAACGAGTTTATTAACTTGGAAAGTGCATATGTTACAGATGACAGCTGAACTGGTCTAATAGGCCGCGCACAATGAGACATGAATATATTTGATAAAGTTAAAGGCTTAAGGGGCTTGCATTGCATTCACATCACACTTTAAATACATAAGCAACAGATGGCTGGGAACTACGAACGGTCAAAATTAATAATCACGTATTGAAGAGTATTACTCCCAGTAGCAAAACGAGACCCGCAAGTTTTTGTAAGAAATATCAAGGGGTTTAAGGTGTTTGCATTGCATTCACATCACACTTTAAATACATAAGCAACAGATGGCTGGGAACTACGAACGGTCAAATTTAATAACATCGCATTGAAGGGCATTACTCTCGGTAGCCAAACGAGCCCGCCAAGTTTTTGTAAGAAATATGAAGGGGTTTAAGGGGTTTAAGGGGTTTGCATGGCATTCACATCATGCTTTAACTACATAAGCAACGGCAGGCTGTCCCCCAAGTGGTCGTAAGAAATGTCAAGATTAAAAAGAGAGAGCTTGAAAGCATTTTATTTTATTTAGTAGCTAAGAAATTAAATCATTTATTTATTTTTAATAAATTATTTAAATTTGTATGTGACACAAATAAATTTTAAATAAATAACTTTATTTTCTAAAGTGAGAAATATTTGAGAGTGTCAGCTGCCGTTTTCAATATACAACCGTCTATGAGGCGACAACTGCAAACAGATGTAATTACAGCCATGTAGGCGTGCAGATTGCGGTTGTCTATATGGTAAAAAGCAACCAGCGTTGCCGTTTTGCTTCTTTTTTTAACGTTTCCAAAATAGAAGAATTAGATATTTACTCTTTTTAATCAGTTTTTTCTTTTGTTTTTGTAAAACATTCCACATAAAATTTAATTGTTCATTTTGAATACTATTGTTAACATGTTAAAAACTATAGATTATTTTAAACACGTTGCCAGTATGTTGACTTAAAAAATTAGCATCTCTTAAATGCAAATGTTTGCTTAAACACCCACGCCTAATACGGTATGAAAAATATGTATGATGCATTACTATGTAAGTACATACACAGATACACGTATTTAAGCATAAATAGGCGTGTTTTAAAGAAATCCATACACACAGACAAAATATTTTGTTACTCATCAGTTTTTTCGTTATCATCATGAAAGCCGTCAGCAACATGAGTGTAAAAGATGTAGAGTTTAATTTATAAAATCTAAAAAAATGCCGCCACTTTACAAATAAACTCAAAGCCCTCCGAAGAACAAATAAGACACAAAAAAGAAAAAAATTAAAATGAAATATATAAACGATAGTAGCTAATACTTTCATTGAAATCTTTGTATGAGGAAAAGGTTTGTATAATAAAATAATCAAATAAATCTGCGTCAAGTGCTGCTGTCAACGGCAAAGCTTAACACCTGGCATGCACACGTAAAGCATGTATAAAAATATAAGCTCATCATTGCTCTTAACTCTAATAGACAAACATCTACTACGAATTAGTAGAAGAAAAATAGAAAACGTTGTCTTCATCAGCATTTAGGGACAGTCGAGGTCTTTTTTCTTTCCAAAGATTGTAAATATTATGTTAGGAAACATTTTCTTCAAATATATGAACAATTTCCATCTGAAAGATTCGATAACTCTCTCCATATCCCTGCCTACCTTTTCTACGAAAAGTATCGCAAATGACTCGTTGTCCTCTGTAAGATGTCTACAGCTCTCTCCATATCCCTGTGTTGCTTTTGTACGAAAAATATCGCAAATGTTTCGTCATCTGAAAGATTTTGATAACGCTCTCCATATAACTGCGGCCTTTTTCAACAAAAAATATCGAAAATGTTTCGTCATCTGAAAGATTCCGATAACTCTCTCCATATACCTGTTTTGCTTTTGTACGAAAAATATCGTAAATTACTCATTGCCCTCTGAAGGATTTTGATTACTCTCTCCGTATATCTGCATTCCTGTTCAACAAAAAATATCGAAAATGACTCATTATCCTCGTTATCCTCTAAAAGATTTTGATAACTCTCTCCATATACCTGTTTTGCTTTTGTACGAAAAATATCGAAAATACTCATTATTCTCTGAAAGATTTCGATAACTCTCTGTATATACCTGCATTGTTTAAAAAGACTTGTCCTCTAAAAGATTATGATAACTCTCTCATCCCTCTGTTGGTTTTATATGAAAAATATCGCAAATGTCTCGTCATCTGAAAGATTTTGATAAGGGTCTGCATATCCCGGTTTTGCTTTTGTACGAAAAATATCGAATATTAATCATTGTTCTCTGAAGGATTTTGATTACTCTCTCCATATATCTGCGTACCTTTTCAACAAAAAATATCGAAAATGACTCATTATCCTCTGAAAGATTTCGATTACTACCTCTGTATCCCTGCGTTTCTTTTATGCGAAAAGGTCTCTGCATATCCCTGCGTATTTTTTTTACGAAATATATCGTAAATTTCTCGTTTTACTTTGCAACATTTTGCAAACTCTGCATTACATTTCCATGCCTTCATCATCGATGATTTGTAGCAGCATAATCGAAAAAATAACGTTTACATGCTGTTAACCGTTTTTAAAATACTTTATAGATCGAATCTTCCAATCCATTTTATCGAATATTTAATATGCGATGTTTTTTTTATTTATGCGATTTATCGGGAAAAAATGTCTTTATTAAATATTTAAATCGCTCTAAAATCTCTAATACACAACAATAATAAATTTTTAATTAAAAAATTTTGAAATAAAAAATTATTATGCCATTGAATAATAATTTTGGAATTTTAGTGCGATTTAAATATAAAATTAGTAAAAAAAATTTACATTATTAATTTATAATTTATTTCTAAGTTGTTTTTTTATGATTTCAAAACCAAATATATATGAATAACCAACATATTAATGTCGGCTTTATGAATGATTAATATGTTATAATTAATTCTATATACTTGTCGGAAATTTCAGAAGCCTCTACTAGACGAGGAAACCATCTCTCTGCTTCAAATGATGTTTGTTGAATAGCAACGTCACTTGGAGTATTAACTGGTTGTTGGGATCGGATCGATCGGTAGCATCGGCCTGACTGTTAGCAACCAAGAATACTCTAGAAAGCGACCTTTTTTCAGTTGGATACACTTTCAGTCCTTTTATACAGTTCCATTGCAACTGAATATGCTTTACCGAGCAATATCTATAGATGTTCTTGCCTTGAAACCATCTGGGATGAGAATGAAGGCTGTCAGTAGCTTTCGGTCTAGTATGAAGCACCAGCTCATTTGCAAAATCATCCATTAATCCTCCGAGCGATATCCGCTATATAGCAAACGGTACCTGCTGTAGCAGATGCGGCTTGAAAAGACAATCCCGAGGGGAATTGTGTTTGAGTTACGTTATCCAAAAATCAAGGTCTAGCAAGGGTGAATACTCCGCCTCCGGAATGCACATTATTAAAATGGAACTTATAACCAAATATATGTTTGGCAGAGTCCGGCCTACCAGCATGATTGCTCCTATTTGCTATTTTTTTATTTCTTTTTACTCGCCGTGACAAATTTATTGTTTATTTCAGTTAATTGGTTTTTTGTAGGCTCCTAATAGGCCACGCCAATCTGATCACAACAGTTTGTTTTCAGATGTAAACAAAAATTCAAATAAACAATATTTTTATTATTTGACGTTTCGTTAGCATTTTGCTAGCTTCTTCGGGAGTGCCTTCATTCCAAGATGTCAAACACAAAATATGCTTCATATTCAAGCAGATTTCTAACGGTATAAATTCATAGTTCCTCCGACTTCTGTTGTAAGTGGTATATAAATATTATTTTGATACAATATTTATCTTATTACATAAACTTTTGGAACCGAAATCCTCTAATAATACTAAAATTATTATTTAATTTCACCACAAACGACAAGCAGAAAGAGAAGATGTGCTCAATTATTTGCAGCAATTAAACGTCTCGGTGCAGTCTGACAAGAGCTGGCTAACTGGATAATGAATAATGAATAAGGATGTGCACAGATGAAGTTGTGTGGAAAAGTAAATGTCTGCCAGTCAGTTCGTGGTTACCAACACGAGTACCCCTCTCTGCCTTTTAGAACATCTGTATGTTCATTTATTATAATGCAAAGTGATGATAATGATGACCAACTGAATAATGAACTGAACTGTCAGCCAAGTAACCAACTAACCAAACGTACTAATCAAAGTGGTAAATAGGCAACGAAACCATGCGAGCTAAATAGCATTTTTAAAATAACTTTAAGTGTTCGAGTTTTTCTATTTTTCTTTTTCTTTTATTTTTTGTAGGCCAGTGTACGCCTTGATAAACAAATTAACATTGACCGAGTAAGTGGCAGAAAAAAAAGCTGTGTGAGACACAAAAACCATCGACTGCTGGAGTAGACAGTACCGACCGGCCAACCAAACAACCAACCAACCAACCAACCGACCACATGTAACTTGCCAAAGCAAACAGTTGCTTTAAAATTTGTTTTCAGTTTCCTTCCCTCTCTACTCGATTTGACTGGAATACTCGTGCCGACCATCATCTAAGCCAATTAATTATATCTTTTTAAAAATAATTTACATTTATTTTTATGAGTATTTAAAAGTATTCCCATTACTTCTGGCTTTACCTGTGCAATCGTACACCAAAGTAGGGAAGAAATAACTTTTCTTTTTTTTTTCTTTTTCTTTTTTTTTTTAATTTAAGTGGCTGCACAAAAAAGACGGTCCGAAGGAAAGTGGCATGTTAGAGGAGGCGAAAAAGTTTTTTAAAAATTTTGTTTTATTTATTTTTTAATTTGTAATTTATTTACTTATTGGTCGGCTGTTTGCAAAGCACTTAAAAAACTGGAAGTTAATGGGTTGCGTCTTATCACTTTATTAGATTTATGACATTTTGAAATTGTATGAAATTAATAATTTGGTTAGAAGAAGAACGGAGCCGACATGCTGTCAAACTATATAATATTTTTAACGGTCTCATTATTTATTGAATCTTCAATACCAATTTGAATTGTAAATTAAATGGTTCAGAAAACCGCTCAGTTTTTGTAGAGATTCCATGAGGATTTCTACATATCTTATTGGCTACTGAGAGCAAACCGAAAAGGGCCTCTGCAATTAAAAGTTCGCCGGATGGCTTCTTATGAATATTCTTGCATAGCTGGAAAACACATGACTTGAGAAATAAATCTTTGTGAGCACTGGAATTATTTATAAGCCCCTTTTTTTGCCATCAACTGTAGCCATTGGTGTACCACTATAAGACTGCGGAAAGCACTAGAATATGGTCCTATAAAGGATCACACACTTTTATTTGTCCACGTCTGGGCAACTTAATCTGGCCCTTAGCACAATGCTCTTGGCTGGTGCTATTAGATCTGTATTATTGTTAAAATACTACTCTTGGTAAAGCACTACTTTTTTGTATTGCATCGAGGTCCGTAGTAGGGATTCGATCCATTAGCCTTCACACTCAAACATTTTGTTAACGATAACTTTGGGAGTAACCAATGCGGCCCTTAAGATTTCTTCTTTCAATTTCCCATCTGACACAGTTAAATAACCTCTATTCCGCGTAGTCATTCATCTCTTCTCAGATTTATAAGACTGTGAACGTCCAATATTTAAAGGAATATATTTTGAGGCAAAGCGCCATGCAGAAATGAACAGGATACAATTTTTTTGTCTACAGATTCGAGTTGTAGAGCACAATTTTTCTATTAATATTTTAAATAAATTCTGTATTCCAGACAAATTTTTTTTTGCAAATGTTCTTAATTTTTTTGTATACCAAGTAATTCTCATTTGTTTCGAAATTATTACCATTGCAACACTTGAAGTTGTATTTGTAATTTACATCGTAGATAAAAATATATTATAAAAGCAAAACTAAAAGGCCATAAAGGGGACTGTAAAGCAAAATTTGCTGCTTGTGAACGTACTTACAGCATTGCATTTTCAATATTTTGTAACACTGATAGGAAAAATATTTTTTATTTCAGTGTATTAAAAATAAAGGTGTTGAAAGATGACGGATGTTAAAGTGATAGCGGTTTAATAGTGTTTTCACACTGAGGATAAAACCTGGTTTTAAAACAAAATTTGGTTTTAACTTTAAAACCTGGTTTTACCACATAATAAATCTGATAAAACCATTTTAAAACCTTTTTTGAATTGGTTTAAAGTATATTTTGTGAAATACAACCTTGTTGAAAACAGCTGATAATTCATTCACATTCACAAATATTCATTCACAAAATGTGAAATCATTTCAATTTTAGAACACAGTTTTGAAATTTCTTATTTTTTATATAAACAATAACAGCTGTCGTACAGTGTGTCAAATAAATGTGGGAAGAATAATTACAACAAACACACCTGTTTCTACAAAAAATTTATTTTATCATTAACAAATTTATTTGACAAACTATATTATAAAACCGGATTTTATCAAAATTGTATGTGAACAAAAAATCAGCTGTTTGTAGGTTTTAACTTTAGGTGTGAAAACACTATAAAACAGATGATTATCTCTCAAAAGATAATCCAATCCAAGAAATTGCCTTCGTATGCAAATGGATAATAAACAGCCTACTAAACTGGAGGTTGCGTGTTCGATTCTTGCCAGGATTCCGGCTGTTTTCCTGCGCTCAAGCCAAAGGCTTTGCTGGTTGCTTTAAAACAAAATTTCTTATTATCAAACTCCTTAAAAATTAATTTTTTGCTTCTTTTCACTGCCATTGATGAAAAGTGGACTTAAAACAAAACGAAATTCCAAAGCAGAAGCAGCAAAACTATCGATGAATCACCATTTAGTTGCATGAGAAAGTAAAAATATTACTTGAACAGCCAACTCGTAAACTGTCAATCAAATTCCCATAGACACATTACTGTGAATGAGTAAATATGTTTGAGTGTGCATGCATAGACAATTTTAATTGTTATTTTTATGTCTACTATTATGTAGCCATGGCTACAGCTGTTAAATATTCATACCTGACTTCGAGTTCTGCTGTGCATGTCAAGTGATTAATTATAAATTCTTAGACAAACGTTAAACTCAATTTCAATTAATTTACAAACTTAAAATTTTACATTCATTTATTTTGTCTATGCGATTGTTTTCGCCAGACTACAAAAATAAATTCATATTGCTATCAATGGTAGTAAATGTCAGTTTCTGATTTAAAAAAAAAAAAATTTATAAAAAATATTAGGTTGCTGCTACAAAAGTACAAAATTAATAAACTTTTTTGTGATTAATGAAACCTCCCGTAATTTTTTCAAATACCAACACCATGTTTAATTGTAAAAATATATTACTTTTCTATGATATCAATTTGAATATAAAACTGTGTAATAAAATTTAAATTTAATTTGTGGTTGTCAAATTTTCCGGCAGCTTGTTAACATTTTCCAGCTTTTTAGATTCAAGCTTTATGCCAAAATATGCAATACATTATTTATGCTTTAATTAAACAAAAATATAAAATATGATCACTTAACTCACCTACTCAAACACAAATCTGTTTGTAAAGAAGCCAAAAGGAATATATTGGCGCTGGTAATGGCAAACTAATAAAGATCTTATTTTATTGAAAAATATAAATGATTTGAAAAATGAAATGCAAAAGGTAATTATAAAGCTTAAAGCGGGGCTATTCGAATTACAATTTTTTTTAAGTTAGTTTAACTGTAATTGAACAGGTGTAGAAAGAAACTCAGACTTTGGTAAGGAAACTAATAAAAGTTAGCATCGGCTTCTCCGACTACAAATGTATGCAAGTTTAAAGCGTCCAGAAACTTTTCATCTACTGTTATTAAAGGCCATGCTTCACTATCCTATACAATCATACGATTCATTCACACGAAAATCTGATATGATTTCAACCTATTTAAAAAAATGGCGTTGTAGGTGCTACACTATCAAACAAATATGATGGAAACTGAAAGCAACTCTGATCGTATCAAAATGAGTGATGCTGTAAATAAAATTCTAATCTCAATATTAATCTCAAGCCAATTGACTTTAAGATCAGTTTAAGATATTAAGCAAATCTTTAGGCTGGAGCAAATATAAATTGATTTTTTATTATTCAAAACTTCTAGTTGGCAACATTGCTCTATTTAACATTTAACAGCTGATATTTGCATTTTGTTCACTTTGCTTTGATAGATGACTAAGGCATTGATTCACTATCTTACACGGTGGTACGAATAATTTAAACAAAATTTTGGTATGATTCCATGCTATTTAAAAAAATCGTATGTTGCTACTACACTACAAACATGCATTGCTGGTGCCGCACTATCATACAAGTATGATATGCAAAAAAATTTTTTTTAGCGGCTTGAAGTAACCAAAACTCTAATCGCATGAAAATTAAAAAAAAAATTAAAATTTATGAAAATTTCCTTAAAAAAATGGGTTATAAAGATGGATTTTTAGGTTATATCATACTATTTTTCAACAAATATGCCATATTTGACAGATCGTACTATTATGTAGGATGGTTTATTTCTTTACTTAAGCAATCACCTGAGTATCTTTAATGACGGTACATGTGGATATAATCTATCCACAGTTACATATTTTTAGTACTTTTTCCATTAATACTTAGTTCTTTTTCTTTTAAAACATTCAATAAAATATATATATGATTATATATATACTCGTATTAATGTTAATGATAATATTAAATTGTCTAGAATGTTTTATTCAATTTAAATACTAAAGCAAATGGAATAAAAACGCTTTTTGGAAGAATCCAGAGTGCCCAAAATTGAGTTATCATTTTAATTTAAATAACATATGTTTTTTAAGTATTAAAAATTGTTGATTTTTGTTGACAACTTTGAATGATATGATTTCTATTTGTGGATGTACGAGTGTATGCAAATTTTAAGTCAACTTATTTATTTACAAAAATTTTAATTATTATTTGAAAACAATACAATATATAATTTTTCTAGATTTATAGTGTTTTACCACCTAAAGTTAAAACCTGGTTTCAACTTAAAACCTACAAACAGCTGATTTTGTGTTCACATACAATTTTGATAAAATCATGTTTTATAATACGATTTGTCAAATCAATTTTATTTCAATAAAATAAATTTTTTGTAGAAATAGGTGTGTTTGTTGTAATTATTCTTCCCACATTTATTTGACAAACTGTACGACAGCTGTTATTGTTTATATAAGAAATAAGAAATTTTAAAAATGTGTTGTAAAATTGAAATGATTTTACATTCTGTGAATGAATATTTGTGAATGTGAATGAATTATCAGCTGTTTTCAATCTTTCTAACTTGGTAGCACTGAATATGTACTGTATAAAACAAGGTTGTATTTCGTAAAATCTACTTTAAACCAATTCAAAAAAGGCTTTAAAATAGTTTTATGAGAATTATTTTGTATGGTAAAACCAGGTTTTAAAGTTAAAACCAAATTTTGTTTTAAAACCAGGTTTTATCCTCAGTGTGAAAACACTATTACACAAAACGTCTATGAGACGAAAAAAGGAATGCCAAAATTTTTTTTTCTTTCTTGTACTCCATGTAAAATTATTACTATACCCAAAATCTCTTGAATTTTTTACAGATAAGGGAACACCATTCCCAAAGAAATTGCCTACATTTTTTATTGATATTAAAGAGTTTGGTTTTTTTCTAAGACCAGCAATGAGAGGGTGGCACACAATCATTCCATGCATTAGACCTGGATTGTGGGAAAAGCGATATAACGCCTGAGAAAGCATGCTACAGATGATTGCAGATGAAGTGAAGAATGAGATAAAAACTTTTCTGTATTCTATTTTATTTTTATTTATTTTATTTTAAATACATGCAATATAAAAGAATCGGGAAAATTTTATATATATATTTTATATATTTTTTATTTATATATTCTTTATTAGTTTTTTATATATTTTACTACCACTGTAGATTGAAAATATTGGTTTTCCAGTCATAAACAATTTTTAATTTTGTATTATTGTGAATATATTTTTCGTCATAATTTTCTATATGTTGAGGGAAATTTTATTGTCGGCCAAGGAGTGTTGGCCGGCCAATGACAATTTGCCGCGTAAAAGTTGTTTGTTTATGTACTGAAACGGCGCCAATGATTAGTTGAGAAGTTTTTCTTATTTTGTTTGGTTATAATCTAAATATTCTAGATTTTGCAATTTTAATTAAAATTCGTGGTTTAAATAGCGTTTTGTTGAAAAATGAATTTTTTTATAAAAATAAAGGAGATTCATTCATTTAATAACTTAATCGGCTTTTTGTCCAATGTTTAGTCTTTTATTTAAAGTAGTGTACTGAATGCAAATGTTCGGGAGCGGACAGTTTAATACGGTTTCAGTAATCTGTGGTAATACCCAGCGTGAAATCTTCGGGAGCAAATTTTAACAAATGCTCGTACATTCTGAAAGACCAGAAAAGTTTTAAGAAGATGAAGAAAACAAGTGGCCAACATCTCGCTGCTTACTGTGTTTGGAGCGGATTAATAGGGATTAGTAGCAGGTACGTGCAACTAAGAAGGATTTGTTAAATGGTTAATGAACATTTAGGTAGATACAATATCTACAGCAGAAATTCAAAACTCATCATAAAGATGTGTGTATTCACATGGGTATGCACAACTCAGTCTTCGTCCGTCCTGCTGTGGCCAAAAACAGCCAGTCGATGTAGTAGTAAAAATTTACAAGTAAACAATAATCCAATATTTCTCGGCGGAATATTATAATAATTCCATACCCCACTTTTTGTCTTATGTAAAGATTTATGAATACGAAAAACTCAGTTACAGATTATTAAAATTCTTCAGCAGTTTCGCTACTGGAGTTGCGTACTTTACAAGCGATTGTATGCAATTGTTTACACAAGCAAATCTTTGAATATTGTCTGTTTACACAATCGTGCATCTAATCTAGTCTTGTAAGAATTGGCAAAATTTTATAAAAAATTTGAATTTAGAAAAGATAGATCTTAACCATTTTATCACGCAAATCTTAGTGTAAAGAAAAGCACCGGTGTTGCCTTTATAATGTGGCAAAAGTGACACTTGTGTTTAAAGAAACTTTTTAAATAATATTTCTCACTGTAATAATGTCCTTGTCCGGAAAAGTTATGTTTCTAATTATTATTTCATCACCGTATGAGCAAATAATCAAAATTAGCTGGAAAATATGAAATGAAATAAAAATTAAATGGAAACTTTTTGAATTTGAACTTAAAGCTTCACATTTTGTCGTTATTGAATGGGGCACAGCTAAATACCTCTCAGCTGCAATTTAGATTTTGTATAAATATAATAAAACAATCACTGAATATTAACTTGGGATTTGAAGAAAAAAGAAATCAGAATTGTGTTCAGACAAAGTCATATTAAATCAGTTTACACATTCGTGATACTCTTTTTTGTCTGTCACGATCTCATAATTTCGGCAAAATTGTGAAATCGTGTGAAGTAAATTTTTATTTTATTAACAATTTTAATTTAAAATTATTATTTCTATCTTAAATATAATAAAGGGGTTAGCAAAATTTACGCAGAAAAATTATTTTAAAGGTATTTTATACTGAATCACATCGGGCAAATGATCTTCACGACTGCGCACTACATTGTCGAGTTTTGTCACAAACATTTTGTATAAATTCTACTGACTTTTGTTGATGCAGCTTTGAAGGTTCGTTTTGAATAGAGGAGTAGCTGTGGGCTTGTTGCCATGACAAGAAATCCACTTGCATTAAATTACACGGCCTAGGAGACCTATTATGGTCACCAAAATGAGAGAGTAAACGATATGGAAATACTGTATGCCGCAATTGAATTGAGTCATGCTGTGTCACTTGTGGTGACATGAATATGACAATGTTACCATGTCGCAATATCGGTTACCAGTAACAGTTGGGGTACTCAACAGGAATCACCTCATGTCATTTTTTACAATTGTTGTCATCATTCAAACGGAAATGTTATATAATATTAAGACCATTTGAAGTCTGTTTATTATTGCTTTGTCATAAAATATATTATATAGCCGAGCTCACGATAGTATTTACAAGCCGCCTCTTCTTACAAATAACATAATAAATCTGAAAGTCCATACCATCTGTTCTATGTGGCTGCGCATTTCATGACTTATCTCCATTCTATCTGTTACCTCATTATGTGCACCTTTTTAAAACTAAGATCTGTGTTTTCCACAAGTGATTACTTTGATTCTATTTGTTGATGCATAGACTTTCAGCCCAACTTATCTGGCTAACAGCCGTTCAAAAAAATGTACGACTAATTGCATAGTCAATAAAGACTTGCTGGGAATGTGGTTTTGTAATTCTCAATCGATTGGCTGAGCAGGCATAACAATACAGGTTTTTGCAAACAGAAATAAATTGGGGAATACCCTAATTAATAATAAATTCCATTAAATCCTTAAATTAAATTTTTTTTCTGTAGGAAATAATTTAAAAAATATCAATTTGCTTATTCAATTTCTATATCGCTATTCGAATCATATTTATCAGAAGGAAGCGAATTTAATTTGATAAAATGGTTGAATCCAGAGCAATATTTATTTGCTAAGATTTGTTTATCAAAATTCTGCTGCATTGACCGTAATTTATACGTATACAAGTGAATTTGGAATACCGGGCCGAAACTACTGATTTTATGCGCATGCTCCGCTCGTCCTCATAAAAATACAAAAGCATTTGTGGAGTGGCAATAAAAATTATTTCTTCGTTTTGTATATCAAATGAAGTATTTAAACGCACTTCAAGCTCTCCATCTATTTTACTTAAATCAATTATACTGCATGCTAAAATCCACTTCCATGTCAAACCTCCCACACAATTTACTTCATTACTTTTCCACACTAAATAGTTCAAGTTAAATCGTGTGCTGACTTGCTTTTTTCTTTCTATCCAAATTCTGACAATACAACTCGTATTTAGTTACCGATTTAATCTTAAATGAAATAATAAAGTTTATCTTTATGAATTTAAGCCGCTTGTACAAGTTTTACCACCGACACAACAACAAAATTATGTACTTAACTCGATTTAACTAAATTGTATAAAAAAAAAGTTAGCAAACCAGCCAACTGCCACTAAGAAATATCTCGAGAGAAAAAACAAAGTTAAGTAAAATTTTATTATGCCCATAAATACGCATAAAAAGTATTTAAATGTTGACTAAATACTCTATGCAGGACTAAGGCAAATTTGAAGGAAAAGTTTTATGTGCCTCCATGGTCATTATAAGGACAATGTGGTGACAGTTTTAAGGCAATATTTTTAGAGCAAAGTCGACTTAAGAGCTCCGCAGAACAATTCACACTACAGGCACTGCTTGTTCTGATTTTAAATTCCATTAGCAATAACTTTTAAACAAAATGGACTTCCGAATGTTGCGTTGCACTGTGTTTCCTTTCGCCATTTATAATATTTTTAGTTCATTTCGTGTAGTAAACGATTCATAAATTGTATGAATATATTTATATATATATGTTAATTTGAAAAAGATCACTTCATTATTGCAGATCATAGAAAAAACGATTCTGCTTTTAAGCTAAACGGAATCCGATTTCATTTTGCATTCTGTTCTATTTAAATATTAAGAAATATGATGAGATAAAGTACAAAAATAAACTGCTGTTATCCTTTTAAAAGCGACTAAATTGCAGCAAAAGGATTTGTTAAAAATTTGCAAATTATTAAAATATTATTAAAATATCCAACGACAATTTCCTGCCCCAAAGAAGAGCATACATGTAGAGCTTTACAGAAAAACTGCCAGAAATACAAAATAAATTTTCTAAAGGTCATATAGACGAAGCGACAAACTTTCGCTCAAGAATTAAATCAGCTCGGTCCACAATCAAAAGATTGTATCAGTTGGAAAGAGTTCTTGAAAAACTTTCCTGCTCAAATTAAAATAACAATAATGAGTAATAAGAAAAATCTTCAATGGGACACTTAAAGGACGTTCGTGCTGCCGATCGAGGGCCACACAATCAACAGTAAATATCCACCGTAGATACAGCTATAGAAAAACTACTTGGGCTTTAGCGAGGTGTTGATGGCCTAGAGAGCAGTTTATTATATGGAGCAGTACAAGTGATATTAGCCCCAAATATAATGGAGCTAAAACTTAGAACTTGATCGTAGTATTAATTTGACGTGAAACGATAAATCAAAAAGAAAAAACGCTAAGTAAAATCACTCGGTTGTCATCATCATCTTTATATTAAGCGTTCGATTTTCGAATCGATAGTTACCCCATACAGGAATATTTATAGATTAAACATTATATTCCATGTAGAGTACCAAGTTCGACTGCGGACAATAGCGGAAATAAGCGGTCACATCTACAATTTTCTCAAATGCCACACTGAATAGCGATCAAATGGTATCGTATGTCAACGCAAGATGACATTAAAAAAATTGCCCTTTATGAATATATTACAAGCAGTTTGAAAAGATTCCGTGTAATCAACTGAAACTGATGACATCGATCTTAAATTTTTTTAATATAATAATTTATAATTGATTTATTCTGATTTAGAGAACGTTGCATTAAGCTCTTTCGTTTATGAGTTACGCAGCTGTAGATTTAAGCTCAGTTTATTTGGTTGTACCGAAATCTACTTTTTAAAAAAATTACGATGCAGTGAGAATTTTGTGGTTCGGAGGAGGAATAAACTAACTTATAATTTCTTTCGAAGAAGAATTTAAGCTTTATACGACAGGCTATTAAATATCGTATTTTATTGCGGCTATTCGCATTTACTATAAATTATTTCGGGCTATCAGTTAGTTCACAGCCGTATTTCTTCGCTTCCTACAGGAGATCTTCGGAGAGCGTTTATTCAAATCTTTTCCAGAATATACATTTTTTTTGCTGAATATAAATTTTTGTGTATAAATAATTAATTACTTTTTGAAATTTAATTCAAAAAATCCTGAAGCTTTAAATATGCTACTAATTTGTAGGAGATTCATACAGCAAAATCATACAGCTGACTGTCATCAAACAATGGAGACATTGTCCAATTACTTCTTTAAATATTTTTTATATAATTTAAAATAAAAATATAGAGAAACTCCTGTAATGCTATGGCTGTTTCAGGCTTCTACATAAATCGGTGATTTCAATTAATATCCTAAAAAAACATTTAATGGTGTCTAATCGCGTAGGATATCAAGCCAATTCTGATGAAGAAAAGGAGAGAGAGCACGATATGGAAACATTGTGTGAGTAACTGAATTGCTTGAGGACCTGTATAGCATGTGCTATTGAATTTAAAGCCACATGTTGGCAAATATCATATGTTATCATGTTGCAATATTGAGCATCTATAACAGTTGGGGTATTCAAACGGGGTCACATTAAGTCATATTATCATAATAATGTCACATTATTTTACAATACTTTGAGAAAATCGTTGTTTTTGTTGTTCAAAAACGACCTTTGGAGTAGCCTAACTGTTACTGGTGCCCGATATTGCGACATAGAATGTTAATGTATACAATATTAATACTTATTAACTGAGCTAGAGCAACTCATGGGCAAGCCATCTTCTTGGGACGTGCCACACAACTGATCGAATTGAGCAGTTGATTTTATTGTGCTCTTCCGGCTGTTGGGTTACCTCTTTGCTATTAAGCAAAAATTTTTCCTTCAGTGTAATTTCTCAAATCTGATTATCAATGATTAACTTATTCATTTAATTATTGTTTTTTGTTTAAATAAAATTCTCCGAACTTATTGCCCAAACCTAAGGGGCTCTATCGAATGAATAATTGGCCAAAACCGCCGATACAGCAAGCAAATCGTTGTAAAAACGCCTTGAACTTATTCTCCAGATGTTTTCAGAATCCTTTTTAAAAGAATTTCTTGAAAATCTGTAAATAATCCTTGGCGCTGATATCTGTACACATGGTATTGTTATAATTGTGCATTCCAGGAGAAACTTCATCTTTCTTTTTAAATTTTATTAAAAATTTTCTTTTATTTTATTATTTTTTTTAAATAACTTTATTCTTGAATAAAAATAAATTATTGAACTTGTACTCAATGCTTTAACAGGCAATCAGAAAGAAGAAACGGCGTATGTGGCCTTCTGCTCAAAGCGATGAAACGAATTGTATAAACGGTTCGGTCTCTCGCAATGGAACGAAACTGAGCGCTTTAAGTGCGTTCCATTTAATTCCTTTTTTTTACCAAGTTTTTCCAAAAATTTTCTTAGCTTTTATTTTCTTGTAATTTCGCAATATTGTTTAATGATATTTATACTTTTTAACAGTTGCGATACATTTTCGCTTTAGTTGACAGCATTGCACAGTCTGACACTCAAAGTACATAACACTACTGCATTCTGCCACTTGGTTCTTTCCAAAAGCTTTTGCACTACAATGTTACGAATTTAAAACGACAATGTATGCATCTCTTTTCTTAGAATCATTACAATGTGGCAAATGTATTCCACAGACAATTGACAACTGCGATATTGAAAGTAATGAGTATGGCATGTTTGACGACTGTAAAATGTAGAAAGTGCTGCCAGCGGCATGCCGGGCTCATGGTGAAGACTCATGATGTAATATATCATATGTAAAAGTACAAAGTCACTTTGCAGAGCCTCGCCGTTTACAATAACGTGAAGTGGAACTGACAAATATAAAATGCAAAAATTAAAGAAAGTTTTATTAATAAATAATAATTCATAAATTTCATTAAATATAAAAAATAATTATTTTATTTGCGATTATGGTTAACTAATTTTTAATTATTATTTAGCTTGCAATAAATTAATGAATAAAAATTAATATAGAAAGTGTCCTGCAATTGATTATTTTAAGGTATCAGCTGATTGTTATGCAGATTCTCGAGGCATCTGAATGTAAAAATATTTTTGCTAAAACCGTTTTTTTTAAAAAGGATTACTTTTATTTAATAATTTTACCGAGAAGGTACTTAGCTTATAAGTAGAAGCGTGTTAAAGTTTTTTAATAAATTTTAAATATTTATTTTTTTATAGTATTTTATATTATTAAAGGCCACTTTACATTATCACAAAAGCTGCAGGGCAGATCAGATACAGGGATATGCTTTTGATATTTGGAAATCTTTAAAGCTTTTTAATAATTTTTAATTTTTTTTTGTAGTATTTTGTATTATTAAAGGCCTCTTTAAATTACAACAAAAGTTGTAAGGCAGATCTCATGCCATGATTTGCTATTGATATCTGGAAATCTTTAAAGCTTTTTAATTATTTTTAATATTTTTTTTGTAGTATTTTATATTATTAAAGGCCACTTTACATTATAACAAAAGCTGCAAGGCAGATCTGATACAGGCATATTCTTCTGATATTTGGAAATCTTTAAACTTTTTAATTATTTTTAAACATTTTTTTTTATTATTTTATATTATTAAAGGCCTCTTTAAATTATAATAAAAGCTGCAAGGCAGATCTGATACAGGCATATTCTTCTGATATTTGGAAATCTTTAAACTTTTTAATTATTTTTAAACATTTTTTTTTATTATTTTATATTATTAAAGGCCCTTTTAAATTATAATAAAAGCTGCAAGGCAGATGTCATGCCATGATTTGCTATTGATATCTGGAAATCTTTAAAGCTTTTTAATTATTTTTAATTTTTTTTTAGTTTTTTTATTATTAAACCCCTTTTTAAATTAGAACACAAGTTGTAAGGCCGATCCGACCAAAGAACAGTTGAATTAGAAATTATTTTTTCACTTTTAGGCTTTGCAACCATGTGGGTACGTTAATACAGTTACACATACACCCTACACTTTACTTACATTCACCATGAAATGAATTTCATTAAAATAATTATACTTTTATGGCTTTAATTCACACAATGCGAGCTTGCATGACAACACCGAATATTAACCAATTCCACAAAAAAATGTAATAAATAAAACTGCTAGTGGCGCTTAATGCTTCCTTGTAAATTGTTGGCTAATCATAAACGAAAACATGATGAAGATAAATTTCTGGAACTGTTTTTTTTTTGGGCTTTTGTAAGCAAAATTAATTTTACACTTGTGATTAAAAAGCTCAAAGTAAATAATGTGAATATAAAAAAAGTTACATGTTTCAATTAATTAAGAAGGGTAAAGTGATTAAGCAAAACTTATAAAGATTACGGCAAGTTACGGAGTAGACGACGGCATGTCAAAAAATTTAAATGGCCTACTGGCAGCCAAATACGAGTTCAAGCCAAATAAATGGTGGCATAGGTACACCTGTGTAAGAGCCATTAATTATAGCCCAAATGGACTGACAACTTGAGGAATAGACATTTAATTACTCGTATACTGTTTTTACACTTATTTTAAATTGTTATAAAACAAATTTTTGCCTCTTCCAGAAATTAATTTACTTGCCTTCTGCCAGTCCACAATCCTTGCCGTACTGCAAAAGGATAATGTAATTATATTGTGATTTTGAATTGAAAAAATTCACTGGCTGTGACAAAATATGGAGGACCATTTTCTTTCTACATAATTATGCACAAACATTTAAAATGTAAAACAAATTTAAAAATTAATTCTTCTTTCGTATTCAAGCAACCGCGAAATTAAGTAACGTCTGTCCGAAATCTAAATTGTTGATTTTATTTTTGGATGGCATTTGAGCTGATTTTACAAGCAAGCGATGCTATTTTTTAGTCACATTTAAAGATTTTATTTTAAGCGAATGACAAACTGAGTGGTATTGATTTGGCGAGAGACCCCACTGTGTGTTGGGGAAACAACGTTTGTATTTATTGCTTCTTATTATGAGTGTCGCTGTCGTATTAAGAACGTTCTCGTGTTTCTTTTTTGTTTGCCATTTTTGGAATCATGTAAAATTTTCAAGAGCTAAAACTTTTGTAGCAGAATTAAATTTAAAAAATTGTGATATACTGAAATTATTATTTCAATTCAAACAATTTATTATTAAATAAAGTAAAATATAAAATAATTTACTGCGGCTCTGCTGAAGATGAGGAGGTGTACCGTGTTATAGGGGAAGAGCGTACTTGTCTTCATCTATAATTGCCAGGTTACAAATGTGGTAAAAAGGTGAAGCACTAGCACTCTTCTTTATGAAAAGAGTTATGCGCAAATATATATACTTTGGGCCATTACAAGTGATATAAGTTATTATTATATGCACGTATCTGTCCTGACATATGTGTATGTGTCAGGTTAATAAATTTCCCATCGTTTCCCCTTTAGGTTCACGTTATTAACCCCAGTGCCTCATCCTCTTGCCACAATTGCATCCGGGAAACTCTACCTCATGTCAAGAATGATCTTCCCACAGCCAGATCTAAATTTTATTGATTAATTTTTCAGTTTGTCGTTAAGAAAAATTTAAACGATACTTTTCGTGTTAATTGACAGTTCTATGCGATACTCTTGGTAGCGTTAATTGTAATAGAATTGCAAAAAGGGTTGCAATTTATTGTTTTCACGACACTCTTAATGTTAATTTACTGAGAAGAAGGAGTTTAGTTTTGAAGCAAATAGAGGACCGTTGGCTTTTGCACCTTTAACTGCCTTATTGCCAAAAAAACAAAAAACTATAATAACACCTTTTGATTTCGTTTTCCTAAAAGGGATACCATCTCCCTAATTTCGTTTGCCTAAAAGGGATACCCTCTCCCTAATTTCGTTTTCCTGAAAGGGATACCATCGCCCTAATTTCGTTTGCCTAAAAGGGATACCCTCTCCCTAATTTCGTTTGCCTAAAAGGGATACCCTCTCCCTAATTTCGTTTTCCCTAATTTCGTTTACAGTCATGGTTAGGATTTGTAATTGAAATCGTATCCATCGATACAAGTGCAGCGCTTCCTACGCCTTACGCTTACATATTGCTATTTGCTATAGTGCAACGTTTAAACTGCAGTTGCATTGCACTGTTGCAATGTCTGGCAAATGCATTCCCTTCCCCGATTTAATATGTTTTCATTTTTATATTTATTTTTTTTTTTTCTTTCATTTTTCACTTGCAAAGATTTTGAAATAAATGCAAGTTTGCTTCATTTGTTTCTTAATCGATTAAAGTGACAAGTTTAACCGAATGTTTAATTTGTATACAAAAGCATTTATTTATTTGTGTGCACACATGCATTATTCTTTCCCCCAGCATTATTCTACTGTTTGCCTGCTTTTCCATTAAGCAAAACCCGAAATGAACTTTTTCGTAGCCACATAATGGCTTTTTTTTTTCTTTTAATCTTAATGCACACGTGATAGAGATCATTGTGGCAGTGTTGTTGCTGCATACAAATTTATTCGCATGCATATCGATTGTGTGCGATTGAATGGATTTTGTTGTTGCCGTTAATGCACTTGGTTTACTAAAATCATGCAGGTTTGGTTCGCCTTGTTGGTTATACCGTTCATATAACTCAGACATTAAGATGCGGTGTGGTTTGTTTCACTTGAATTTTAGTTCTCCACTGTGACAATGCAGTTAGCAGACGAAACGAAAGGAGATGGGCAACAAAAAATAGTGAAGCACAAAGAAAAGGAAGACAGACGACCGCAAGATGCTGAAGGAACATTAATGTAGACATTTCGTACATAAATTTTTGCTAATAATTCAGTTTTATCGCATGCAGTTGCAGTTTCGAGATTTCGTTTTGTTGACATCATGCTTCAGCGACACTTCAATACGGAGATGGCAGTCACATCATCAACGTTTACATGGACATCAACTACATCATCTATGCATGTACATGTTGAAAAAGCAAGCAGAACGAAAGAATGGAACTCGTAAAATAGATTCAGACTTTGTCATACAAATGCAATTCGCGGTTATTGTGTCATTTGCATATGGCTGCAATATATTCGCAGATTGTTGCAGCCTTTCAAACAGCCATATTGCGTGTGAAATTGTTGTTGTTGTTGTTACGCAATTCTATTTGTGAACAATTTGTGATTCATTTGGCAACTTTGCTGTAATAAAGTCACACTAAAGTACAAGAAGCCTTGCGAGCAGTCAATTAAATTTTCGTCGCATTAAGCAATAGATGTAAATTTATTGCTCGTATTCGCCAAAAATTCTAAAAAAAAGAAGTTATAGTAAAAATTAGAATCTGAAAGAATGAGCGGAATCAAACTTAATTGTCCATTTTCGTTACTGCAGGCAGGAGAATTTTAGGCGAAGAACTTTAGCCGCTCAAATAGATTTCAATGAAGCTTCGATTTTAAGAATGGCCAGGGGCAGTTGCTAACACTTTTCTCTTTCTAGGATGCCGCCGTAGGCAAATTACTAATCCATAGCCGACAAAAGAGAAGGTCGTTGTCTTAATTCCCGGCAGAGCCTGAGTGTTTTCCTCTGCGAAAGCTTTGTGGCCGTTAGTGTTACAAAATAAATAAATAAAGTTGAGAACATCTGATTTTGATTTTGCTTTTCAAGTATTGGACCAGGAGAGTTATACTTCCATGACATCTTCCAACTGATTATAATGAGATTGATATATATTGGATATCGTAGCATAATGTAATGGCGTTTTCTTTTCTACAAAAAAAGGCAACACTACCCGCAGGGAGAGCAATTTTGTGTTCTTTTCTCGAAAATGTGTTGCCCTGTGAAAGGGTTGCGTGTTCTTTTCTAAATAATGTTGCCTTTTCGCAGTGCAAAGTTATATAAAAAAATTGCACTTCCACAGGGCGGGCGAAACATTTTAAAAAGGCACCTTTTCACAGGGCAACATTTTTTATGTAGAAAAGAAAACGCCATAAGATATTCTGGTTTAAGAAGACAGCGTTTGTATACCACAGAATGTCAAGAGGTGATTTGTTTTCCCTCTCTCGATCTCTCTCTCTCTGTCTCTCTCTCTTGTGCTGTTGTTACAGATTAATATGTACTAATGTGCACTGCCAACTCGTCTAAAAGTATCTCTTTTTAACATGGTCTTGTCGTTACTTTCATTTGATTGTTTTGAAATGTATTCATAAAACTCACAAAGGCTCATTGGCTTTCAAGTGTACAACACTGTGTGCTTAAAATTAATTCAAATACATGGTGTCCGCCGGGAAGGTATATATGTTTGTGCATCATTTTTGATTTAATGAAAGGTAATGGATCTTATATTGATAAATCTTTTATTTAATATCGGCAAATGCATTTCCGCCTCTGTTAGTCTTATAAATGCGAACTCTTTTGCAAGAAGCTCTTGTGCCAACTGAATCTTAAATCTAAAATAAATCCAAGTCCTTGTGCAAAATTTTTTTTATGTAAAATAATTAATTTAATTGTATATTTAAGCTAATAATTTTATAATTATTTATTGCGCCAGAATATAATTACAATTCTTTCACAACGGGGCGGGAGGTTTGTGCAATGGTCCTTTCCTGCCACTATTTACATCTCTACATGCTTTCTGCTACTAATTATGTACTGTTGCTATAGTGCTTCCTTTCATTTCTAAGTCCTTCCGTGCCAATAATAGTTCGTTGTACATAATGATTCCTGCAAGTCCTGGTACAAATTAGTTTCAATGATTAGGATTTTTTATGGGAATTTTTATTGAAATATGCAGGTGTTTAAAGATGGTCACATTTCTGGCATAATTGCGCCACTGTTACTTTTAGCCGCTGGTTCCAAGTAGTTGTTCTTCGTTCTTGTTAAAATTCCTATTGTTGTTAAAGTGTTTTTTGTTACTATTGTTATTTAATATTATTAAGAAGATTTCACTTTCCTTGCGATTTCACTTTTCTGCGGCTTCGTGCGATGACAACAATAACGATGTCTTGTCGTCAGTCATGATACAAACGAGTTGTTGCAGCTGCCAGTAATTCTGAAGAAAAGAATTTGCTGTCTTAATTTTCTGCAACAAAAAAACTTGTAATTCCAACGTTATATAGTATATAACATATTATATATCTTACATATTGTTGGTTCAAGTAGAAATGCCCTAACCACATTTTTTTCCAATACTTTTCCTTGTGATATAAATGTATAAACTAAATAAAATAAATGTTATAAATATAATGAAATAAATATTTGCTATCAGAGAATTATATATTCATATTCGTGGAAATTGCCTGTGTAGTGGTTTTATGTGTATTTATGGTTTAAATTTTTATTATTTTTGTTATTTGTATTTTTAGTATTATCTTTGCACTTCTGCAGCTTTATGCCAGCATTAAAATGCCGGACTTTATGTAAGAAAATCAATGTCGACTCCGTTAAGGTTCTAGATTAATTCCCCTTTTATTAACCGAATTTGGTTCTTATATGCTAAAATTTACATTGCCTTGCACATTTATTTTGTTATTGCTATAGTATGAATCAAAGTAATTATAAGCGTGTAAGTCATAAAAGAGTATTCAAATTACAATATGTTTAAATAGTAGCAAAGTCAATGAACTAATATTTTCTATTGTGCTGATATCGAAATTTTGTTTTAGACATAAGTTCATAGTGTGGCTTATAGTTATAGACCCACTACACCTGTAAAGTGTAAAGTGATGCTTGTCTTTAGGCAGCGAAATGCACTGCTTACGTAATCGATTAAATCGGTATAGAGCGTTAAAAGAGGTGTGATCAAAAAATAACCTCTATTTTAAAATTTCGAGAGTTACGTATGTTTGATTTTCGCATTTTTTTCTGCTATGTTCGTACAGATGTCTTTTATATATGTTGGCGATATCAGCCATTTTGGATTGTCAGTTTATTTTTGACAGATAAAATATTAGTAGTGTTTTGATGCGCTGTTCCCTTTTTTACGTCTTTATAATAAATGTTGAGCATAAACAACGTCGCATGGAACCTATTGAAGGTCGTCAACGATGATCCCGATTTGCTCAAAAACGATATAACTGATGAAGACTCGTGGGTGTATGGCTTTCACAGAAAGCCAAGACCAGAAAAAGCGCGTCAAGTCCGGTGATATGTGAAGGTTTTGCTATTTCACTATTTTCTTCGATAGCAATAGCGTGGTGAATAATGAATTCTTGCCTTAAAGCCGTACGAACAATAAGGAATACTACATTGAATTTATGCGCCTTTGGCGAAAAGCAATTCGTCAGAAACGCACAGACTTGTGGAAAAACCCAACAATGATAAAGCAGCAGGTCACAGATCGATGCTTGTGTGTCAGTTTTGCCCAAAAACCAAACCGTAATTATCCCTCAACTACCGTATTCACCGACTTGGCTCCCGCTGACTTTTTCCTCTTCCCAAAACTAAAGACATCGACGAAAAGAAGGCGTTTTGCTACGTTTGAGGAGATAAAACAAAAATCGAAAAGGGAGCTGTTCGCGATAGCAACATTTACCTTTCACAAGTATTTCGAGAATCGAAAAGAACTCCGGCTTAAGTGGGTTATGTCTAAGGGGGTTACTTTGAAGGGGGCAAAGTAGCTATTGATGGAGAAATAAATACTTTTGAAAAAAATTGAAATTAACTGTTATATTATAATCACACCTCGTACATTGAAATCTCCAGAGAATTTATTGCCAAAAAAAAATCCGAGTTAGGCCTTTTTATTTGTTACCAACGATATATTTTATATGTCATTGATTGAATTTGTAAAATTTAATCATTTCAATGAAAACTACTTTTGATATGAAAAAGCTTAAAGCTTTTTTTCCATCGTCTAATTAATGCCAAAAATACGCACCTCGCAAAATGGCACTTTGACAGGGCTGGACAAACATTTTTGAAATTCACTTCTGAAACTCACATTTTTGTGGTAGAACTGTAAACGCCATTAAGACTGTACGATTTAATAATGCCAGTATATAAATTTTAATTTTCGCTCAAGGAAAGCTTTAATGGTGGAAAATATGTAAGTCTTTAATGTATATTTGTGAATTTGGGGCCAATTCCCTCTCAACCAAATATGTGTGTTATGACCATTCAGCTAAATGAACGACAGCAGTATTAGCGACACACGGCTCCAGTAGGACCGCATACTGCATCAAACGGCAAACGTTCCAATAACTATTTAACATGTATGATGGCCGGGGTTTGCGATACAAAGAAATTGGCAATTTTCCTACCATCTGTTATGAATGGAATAAACGAGAGAAATATTTGATTAGAATTCGAGCTTAATAATCAAACACGAGTATGTACGACCAGTAAGGCAACAAAAAAAAACACAAAATAAAAAGCAAGAAAAAACAACAAAAGACTGATTTCAAAAATCATATTATGAAACGTCTAGACCACTGCCATGATGGATGAGACCAACAGCAATTGATGACATATTATCACTGAAAGGAAAACATATGTGTGCCATAAATTGCACGACGAGAGAAAAAAGCCGACAATGACCATGACAAGCCAACGAAAGTTTCAGTAGCAAATAAGAAATAAATATTAAATAAGAACCACAAGCTCCATTCGCACACAGATGACAACTTTGCTTGATGACGACTACTGAATAACATGATGACACTGTTGATAATAAAAAGAATACAAAAAAAAAAATTAAATAAATTTTTGGAAGGTATTTTAAGTGCATCATGATACAGCAAGAAACTTAACAAACTCTCTCATAATCACTCATTCAGTCTTCTTAACGAAAAGCCACGAGGCATATCAATGCAAATGAGGAAAAGAGAAAGTTAATAAAATGATATCGTGTTTAAAATCTTCAAAAGAAAAATCATGTTTTTTTTATTCACAAGTATTTATTCTGAATATTTCTTACAATAATTCTACGAACAGTTTTCTTATCTTTATCTCGTGCTCTCTCTGCGGTATAATTAATCTTTAAGAATTTTTATTTAAAATGTTTTGATAGTTTTCTTAAGTTTACTTCGCAAAAAACGCGGCCGCAGGAATTGTAAACTGTTAAAGACCAAATTAATCACTCTTCGCTCTACTTTTACGCTGACTCACAATAGCGGATGTGAAAAGGTGCGACTACTGCGAATTTCAAACACTCTTCTACACCGCAGAAGATGATGGATTCTTTTGGAGAACAGCGTGTTTCGACTACCATGTTCCTAGATATGTGAGGGAATGAGAAGATTCGACTACTATGAATTTCAAACCCCCTTCTATACCGCTAAAGATGATAGATTCTTTTGGGGCACAGCGTGTTCCTAGACATATGCGAATGTGAGAAGTTGCGACTACTGCGAACTTCAAACCCCTTCTACACCGGTGAAGATGATAAATTCTTTTGGGTCATAGAGAGATGCGACTACCATGTTCCTAGATATGTGAGGGAATGTGAAGGTGCGACTACTGCAAATTTCAAACACCCTTCTACACCGCTGAAGATGATAAATTCTTCTGGAGCACAGCGTGTTCCTAGACATATGCGGAAGTGAGAGGATGCGACTACTGGCAATTTCAAACCCCCTTCTACACCGCTGAAGATGATAGATTCTTTTGGGACACCGTGTGTTCCTAGACATATGCTGAATTGAGAAGATGCGACTACTGGGAGTTACAAACCGCTTTTACACCGCTGAAGATGATAGATTCTTTAGGGCCACAGCGTGTTTCGAGTGCCATGTTCCTAGATATGTGAGGGAATGAGAAGATGCGACTACCATGTTCCTAGATATGTGAGGAAATGAGAAGGTGCGACTACTGCGAATTTAAAACTCCCTTCTACACCGCTGAGGATGATAAATTCTTTTGGGCCACAGCGTGTTTCGAGTGCCATGTTCCTAGATATGTGAGGGAATGAGAAGGTGCGACTACTGCGAATTTCAAACATCCTTCTACACCGCAGAAGATGATGGATTCTTTTGGAGAACAGCGTGTTTCGACTACCATGTTCCTAGATATGTGAGGGAATGAGAAGATGCGACTACTGCGAATTTCAAACCCCCTTCTACACTGCTAAAGATGATAAATTCTTCTGGAGCACAGCGTATTCCTAGACATATGGGGAAGTGAGAAGATGCGACTACTGGGAGTTGCAAACCCCTTTTACACCGCTGAAGATGATATATTCTTTTGGAGAACAGCGTGTTTCGACTACCATGTTCCTAGAGATATTGACTTCAAGCATAAACTATTTTCCGAATATTTATTTTGACAAACTTTTTCAGTCCAAATCGGTTAAAAAAAAACATGCCAACTTCAGCTCACCATTGCCATTGGTTTGAGCATTTGTAGCCAATTTGCGAATTTTTATTTCTGAGGGGGGTTAAAACTTTTTTCAAAACACGAGGAGAGAAGACTTTTTTCTTTGGCGATTTTTTTTAGCAATAAAAATTAATTAATTAATTATATGGGTATCTTAAAAGAAAACTTTAAAAACCCCTCAGAAAATACTTCTTTGGCTGGGAATTTAATAATAATTTTTAATAATACATCCTCTGCTATTTTTAAAAAAGAACTAGTGACACTTTTTTTAAGAAAACTCTGCAGTTTTCGGCACTTTTTTCGTTAGGGATTTTTGGCGATAAAAAATAATAAATTATATTGATATCTTTAAAAAAGAACTAATTAGACTTTTCAAAACCCCCGGAGAGAACTCTTAAGGACTTATCGCAGAAATAATCATTTACCTGAGAACCATATTTGAAAGATCGTAATATGCCATCCTACGTTTCCTTCTCTTTGAAAAAGACGTAAATTTTCAAAATATTTATTTTGCCAAAAAGAATAACCCCGCTTCTTCTGTAGCATCCTTTACACAACAGCGTTTAGTTCAACGCTACCTACACTACAAAAAAAAAACTACACTGTTTTCTCTATTATTATCTTTTCCTTATAATGCGGGCTTGATATGAGGTCGAGCTTTCCCTGAGTGCTATTCTGGGGAAAAACATAATTTAAGATCAATTTTGTCTTTTATTTGCAATATTCTGAGGCGATATTGGGGAAATGCGAAAATTGAAAACTAAGGATCAGGTGTAAGAAACAATAGGCGTCCATGTTTATGCTCAAAAAATTTTTCTTCGATTTATTATTATATTGAAAGATTTCTCTTAATAATATTTATTAATAATAAATTAATACAGATACTTGATTGCGAGTATCGGTACTGGCTTCGGTTTCTAGTCAACTTAATTGCTCAATTTAATGGTTCAACACTTTGCGAAAGAGTCTGTTCATTATACGCAGATCCGAACTGATTTCAAATTGTGTGTGTTTACATTATGGACAAGCTAATGAAAATTTTTATAACGGGACTGTAGTTGGGGCTATATTAGCTAAAAAGTATTCATTTTAAAGTCGTATTATCACTATGGCCAGTCTTGGTAGCTTACGATTTGCTCAAAAGCAGAGAGTTCCGAAACATTCTTAATTAATGCGAGTAAAAGTTTCGCAATGGTTCCTTTGATGCTACCTTAGGAAAACCCCCAAAAAAGCTTGTTCTCATTGAAATGTTGTTATTATTGGGGTCAAAAATTTAGATGACTTGAGATAATTTAAATTCTCAGTAGAATTGCTTTAAAATTTTTCACTTGTTTGGCCTTTATTTTTAAAGCATTCCAGCAAAAATTTATGCTCGCATTGAAGCGATTTCGAAATCTAATTTTCAACACTGTTACCCCACAGTGACACATTAATTTTGTTCTATTACTAGATTTCTTGCTCTGGGTATAACAATTTAAACAGAATTTTAAAATTAATAGATTATAGAAGCAAGCTGAAAAACGAAAATCGGATTTTAGAAAGCTTTGCCTGGAAGCAAATAAAAGTTGCCTTTCGCCTAATGTAGGGCATTCAGAGATAAGTAAAGAAGCCGCTTTCATTGAAATTCAACGGATTTTAGACATTATTTGCTTTGTCTATTAGCCGTGTGTTTGGTCAAACACCGCGCGCTTAAATAGAAGAAGGGAAAAAAGTTTGCATTTAAAGCTGGCGGCATCTCTTTGGCCGTATTAAAATGCTCCCGTTTTCGTGTGTAAATTTCGTAAATATGTTTAGAGCAGCATTTGGCAAACTGGGTCAAAATTATTAGTGAACAATGATTAAGGAAAATATATATTTTACTTAAGACCAACATTGCTTAGAAGCAGCAAGCAGTCGTTAGACGGTGGAAAAAAGCTTAAAAGCTTTTTAATACGAAAAGTGGTTTTCATTGAAATTATTAAAATTTTACAAATTTAATATTATTTTCTTTTATTAATGTCATATAAAATATATCGTTGGTAACAAATAGAAAGGCCTAAGTCACATTTTTTTTGCAATAGATATTTTAGAGATTTCAATGTACGAGGTGTGATTAAAAAATAACCCTTAATTTAAAATTTTTCCGCAAGTATTTTTCTACTTCATCAATAACCACCTTGCCCCCTTCAAAGACACCCCCATCGACACTTAAATCACTTAAGCCTGCGTTCTTTCCAAACCTCGAAGTACTTCTGAAAAGCAACTCTTGGTATTGCCAACAGCTCCTGTTTCGATTTTCCTTTTATCTCCTCAATTGTGGCAAAACACTTTCGTTTAATCGGCGTTTCAAGTTTTGGTAAGAGCAAAAAATCAGCAGGGGCCAAATCCGGTGAATACGTTGGTTGAGGCTTAATTACGGTTTTCGCGCAAACTGCGCTTAACTTCAAGATAGTACTGCTTATTGGCCATTTTGTATTGACAGTTTGTATATGTGTGTAGGCAAGGCGAATTGAAAGAGGTAAAACTTATAGCCAAGGCGATAACCGGTGTAACACCTATTTATTTTAGATGGATTTGCTGCCACAACTACTGCTGTGCTCAAAAAAGGATTTTATACTTTGTAAAATATTAAAGCACTGTAGAGAAATGTTGACACTGTAAAATGATAAAGCAAAAGAACAGTTGTCGGCTGTGCACCGAATTCGCCTTGTGCTTTTTTATTCCATATTTTTTATTTCAACTTAACAAAAAAAAAAATATTTATTTTTTCTTTACAAAAAAGTGCATATTAGTGATTTTGAGTTGTTAAACAATTGATTTCTTCTTTCCCCTCATATTGGACTAGTGACAAAACGCGTGCCAATATTTGCTTGGGCTTAAAATTGAAAACAAATACGAGAAACTTAATTTCTGTAAACAACATCACATGTCACGAAAAATCAAGTGAAGCTACAAAGACCGATTGCCATTTACTTGTTTTTAAGCCTTCTTAACGTTTCTTTCAAAGAAGTGGAATGGCAGCGAACCAAAAGGTGGTTGATAACTAATGTATTTCCTGGCATTAGTTGCACTGTAGAAATGATCAAGTATGTGTATGTGTATGTGTGTTGTTGTAGAGCCAATTAAAACTTGCAGCAGGATTATGTTCACGAGAATAAAGTTATGACTGACAACTTCTGCGACAACTTTCAGATTTCATTTTAAGGGTGGGCTGATATTATCACATATATTTTCTGTTTTCTTTTCCAGGATAAATCTTCACACATACACATACTCCCATATATGCATACGCAGAGATAAATAGTTTTCTTGCTATTTATTTAATTTCTGTTTAACATGTTCATTTAGCTAATTTTACTGCTTAACGGTGTTACAAAACTTAGTCGCCCCAAAAATTCGGTAATGTTTCTTTTTTTTGAAAAGGTGCGTCTAGTATAAATTGCAAAAGCACTAGACACTCTCAGCCAGATACACTGCGTCTTGGTGTTGCAGCACTCAACAAGACAAATTATGGTTTAAGTAGGATTTCGCTTGACGATGCAGATGTTGATGACGAAAAGCAAACATTCCATAACCCATTTAGTATCTGTGTAGGATGTCACATACAACCGCCTTAAACTGCTTTTTTTAAAGCAAAATTACAACTGTGTTAAACTTTAAAAGACTTTTAATAATAGTGTATACGAACAGTATGAGTGGGCCTAATATTAGCAACGTACTTATTAAGGGTATTCAGAGATTTTAGTCATTCAACACAACTCCTTGGCAACACTATTTACACAACAATAGATTTTATTCAATAGTAAAAACTTCACTTAAAAGTAACTTGTTAAAGTGTCTTCTGTCATATTTCCAGTGGAAGTATTTAAAAACAGTTTTGTTTTTTCTTTTGCTTTGATTTAGAACTCTAAAAATAATCAGCTGTTCGATGTTAAGCCCTATTAAATTGTTATTCAATATGTAAGTAATTTAAATGATTTTTGAGCACTTAAAAATATTCCCACTCTGTACCAAAGTTGCCAGACATCGCCTATCAATATGTGAATCAGGAATTTTTAGCGATTTCCAAAAGTCGATTTTCTTGTAGTTGATTCAATCTGTTCAATGTTTAATAAAATGTGCAATGATGTAGCGTTGCAATGCTCGGAATTGCGTAAATGCAATGCACAATCAAAGAAATTAAAATTTTATTAATAATTTATTAAAAATGTAATGATCAAATAATATTAATTATCGAGCTTTCCACCAGCTATTATCGAGCTACCATAAAAATGTTGACCTGTAAAAATGCCATTTTATATTTGACGATCATAATGCATTTTGTCATCTATTGAACAGCTGTTAAAACTCTTATCTTCTTTAACTCCGCATTAAATTCTTTATTATCAATTTATATTTACAATTACATGTAATGCTTTCTTGTTTAAACTTTTGAAAAAAATACTTTAACCAAAAAGTTTTGTAAAATATTTATGAAAATTTCTTAAACAGATGTGTAAACAAGAATCCCCAGTTGCCAGACCTCAGGAACAAAAAATCCTTTAATCTGCCATCTGTTTTCTTTTTCTATATTTGTTTTCCACTGTAATAGATATTAGCATAATAATTAAAATTTAATTATCTGGCTCGGCCGATTCCAAGCACTTTTTATTTTTTCAACATTCTCTGGAAGTTTGTTTTCCAAGGCATTTCAACCCTGTCTAAGAAGGGTAACAGTTAGAATGAAATGTTTGCCACCCTTTTTAGCCGAAAACATATTGGAACAACGGAACCACAATTGCATATTTTAAGTAAAGTCGTACCAATTTTCAGAAAAGAAAATATTTTATTTTTTTATAATTTTTATTGTTGAGATACGAGTACAAATTATGTCTCTTGGGGGGAAGGTCATATTTCCACTTATCAACTAAAGATTTTACAATATTTAGAATTACAAAAGTTGATAGTTGCTGGTCTCGATTTCGAATTAGCCATCATAGTCCAAAGAGAATTGTTGGATCAAAGAGCCTGCCGTGAAGTTATTTTCGGTATCTGTCACAAAAAGTCATATTAAAGTGTACCCCAAAAAATTAACCCACAATGTTCCTGATGCTCGATATCGCGATATGATAACACTATTCCTTTTGACGAAATTGGATAATATCAAAGTAAGCAATATGTGGTGCTACAAGATGTAATGCAATGACATTATCATAATATGCATTGATATGACATTCTTTGAGTACCCCAACTGTTACTAGTGCTCACATTATTAATATCTGATATTGGTGTGACCAACATGTGGTTTTAAAGAGCCCTCGAAACATTCTAAGTACACCATACAATATTTCCTTATCGTGCACGCTCTTCTTTCGGTCAGCAGAATTGTCTTCCTATGGCAATATGACTTGATGTGACCTCATTTGAGTACCCCAACTGTTACAAGTGCTCACATTATAATATCTGATATTGGTGTGGCCAACATGTGGTTTTAAGGAGCCCTTGAAGCATTCTAAGTACAACATACAATATTTCCTTACCGTGCACTCTCTTCTTTCGGTCAACAGAATTGGCTTCCTATGGCAATATGACTTGATGTGACATCATTTGAGTACCCCAACTGTCAGTAGTGCTCACATTATAATATCTGATATTTTAAAGAGCCCTCAAAACATTCTAAGTACACCATACAATATTTCCTTATCGTGCACTCTCTTCTTACGGTCAGCAGAATTGGCTTCCTATACCAATATGATTTGATGTGATATCGTTTGCGTACCCCAGCTGCAACTGCTTCTCGATATTATAACATGTGATATTGGCGTGTTGAACATGTGGTTTTAAAAAGCCCTTGAAGCATTTCACATATCGCCCACTCTCTTTTTTCGGTCCTCAGAATTGCCGCTATTGAACACAATTATATTTCTTTTTTTGAGGTTATTTGAAATAACAAATTTATGAAGAAGCCTGCAAACACCAACGTATTACAGGTGCAACAAATATTTACAAAGTTATTGACAGTATTTTCTATTTAATTAAAATCTTCTGTTAAATTTCCAACAGGTTTTTTTCACATTCATCTTTAAAGTTCAGTTATGCCAAGAGGGTCCGCTTAGGTTATTATTTATATAGTTTAGATCCGTACTTTGCATCCCCTTATTTCTTTTACTTAGCTATTCTTACTTTACATTTTTATTGAACAATACATACCTGAATACCCCTAATGCGATTACACTGCGCTCTTTTCTAATATTTGCTTACCTGCAAATTCGCACACATTTACTCAAGTACGTTAACCTCTTACGTCTTCCAACTCAACTTAATTTTAATAACGTCACAAAAAAAGAGAAAAGGAACTGAATTTATGTGAACATTATAAATAACAAAAAGTTACATAAATTTGCATAAAAAAAATCTTTAAGAAAATGACAAAAAAAAAAAAAAAGAATTCAAAAAGTAACAATTGAAATTTAAACGAAAATTTCTTAATGCGAATCAAGTAATAAAAAAGTATTTCATTCGAGTTTTCATCTCAATGAACTGCACTAAAGTAGATGCTTCACATGGTGCACCGATGAACTACTTTCATATGCAACGATTACAATCAAACAGGGAGACCAACAAGCGAAGCAGCAGCTGACATATTGCAAGTATCTGGATAATAGAAAAAACGTTGCATTCAAAATTTTACTAAAAATAAGAAGTACTTATTTGATGTTTCTTATTACTCCTATTATTATTGTCGAATGAAGTAAGTCTGAGCAAGTAGTAATGGGAGCTAAAGTTGCACTGAGAGAAACGTTCTCTATGATTGTATAAGTTCAAGAATCATAATGATTTTTGCTGTATATTTTGCTCTTCATTTATTTATTTTGACAGTGGGAATAGAACTCCATCACTTGTATATACAATCTGTAGGAGTAGCCAAATATGCTAAAATTCTCATTCAGTTAATGAAACAGAGCAAAGGAGCAAAGAAGCAAATTATTGGTGGTATAAGATAAATCCATTTAAGAAAATGAATAATTCCAGTCAGACAATTGCCCGGTTTTACAGCAACTGCCGTCATCTGCTTTTTCCATTGTGCAAGTTGTTTATTGTGAGTAGTGCTAGTAATTCCCGTCCTTGAAACGATATGAGAGAAAAAAGTCCAACACCTCTACATATTAAGGATAGAGAGGGCGAAATCAAACAACTCCTCGCTTAAAAAAATCCCCTTCCAACAATCACATTGTTTAGACAAATGGAGATCTGCGGTCCGCAAAACTAGAACAGAAAAAGAATTTTTTCGTTTGGTTTATAAATAATTCCATTAGGGGTATTCAGTTTGTTCTATGAATTTTTTACTACTACTGTTCCGTTTGGTACTCTTGTACAACTTTTGTATGGGTTGTGTGATTGCAGTATAAGTTAAATAAATTTCGCAAAAAATAATTTGCCTTTTGGGAACTGCAAATTTATTGTGTAAATGTCAGCTGTTCTTTTTTTCATTCTTTTTAGTATTAAGTTAAGAGGATTGTATAATTGTGATTTCATTGCGAATACAAGTGCTTATTCTTCTTTGAATTGAGAAAAAGAAGCTGGGAAAATATCCATTCACATTTTCGCGTAACAATTTTGCACCGAATAGCGAATGCGGCTACTGTTTATAAGCTTTATTAATGTATTCTTTATGTCTCCTTAAAGTATGCTTTACTTTATAAAATAATGCCTGTATAATTTTATGAATTTTAGGTAAAGCATGTTGCCAAAATCAGTTTGAATATTTCAGAACTAGATTCGAGAAATATCGTATCAAAGTTTTCAACTGTTGTTGAATTAACTCGATGAGACTCGGTAAGCGAAGACTTTCTATTAAAAAATATGTCTGGTAAATTGTATACGGCAAGATTAAACAGCTTATCTCCAGGTAACAGCCAGGATATCTTTTGCAACTCAATATAAATAAGAAAGTTAATTATAGCTAAAATTATTGTGGGCTTCGACTCCTACCCCTCGCAATCATAGAAAATTTGCTAAAGTATTTAAGTAAACGATTAAGATCGTTGATAGCACTAAATTGATTTTCAAGAGCTGGTCTGAGGAAGTAAAAAACTGGGATTTTAATGAAACTGACTATTTTAATTAATATTATTATAATGTAAATGGGATTGATTTAAAAAATTATTTTTATAAATAAATTTACCAGAATACATGAACAAATAAAAAATCGTATGAGAGGCGTCGGAATCAATTAAAACTTTGATTGAATGTGAGCCCTTGTATAATACTTCAAGTAATAGTATTCTATTACTTGTCTGATGAATTTATTTGCGGTGCTGAATTGGAATCTTCTCGTGTTTTTTTATATATTATGTATTTAATTTTTAATTAGCAATTAATATTTTAATTGCATAATAATTTGAACATAATTAATATGTTGTCGCCAGATTGCTGTAAGCAGTTCTCCAGTGCTGCTATTTATATATTTGCCTCTGTGTAATGTCAAATTATGTGAGACTTTAACCTGTTATTTCTTTGTGTGTAGAGGGGAAAAGAGTTCAAATATAGAAAACTGCAAATTGAATTTATTCGCCTCTTTATTTTAATGGCAATTTTTTTATATTTTTTTTTGTCAAGTAAGAAACTATTTTAACTACAATCGATTTGCATTTTTATTAGAAAATAATGGAGAATAAAAAGTCATAAAGATAAAACATTAAAAGCAGATGCCAAAGAAAATTACAAGACTCGTTTTTAGTTTGTTTTGCGCTGCGTTTTGGGAAGTTCACAATTTAAGTCGCTTAATGGAAGATTACGTTTGAGTGTGGCATTTAAATTTTTATCATCTTCGAACTAGTTATTTGCTTGTAGTTGTAAATGAGTTGATGGTATTACATTGTGTCGGGACTTGTAAGACATTACACACTGGTACGTTCTTAAATGAATACTCCTACCCTCGTAGTATTGTATAACTAATTGAAAGCTGAACGTGTTTTTATAGTTTCATTGATATTATTTATATCAGATAATAAACTTCATCAGAGTAACTATAAGCGCAGTAAATGTGCTTCAAGGCAATGAAAAATTTTTTCCCAAACAAAAAATTTCCCAACATCCACCTGCTAATGGGTAATTTCTCCAGAAGAATCTGCCTCACTAAATGCAAATTGTCCTAATTAAATAATTATAAATACTCGCAAAATTGTTTGCCTTTTCCCTGAGACTTTTTGAAATCGTTACCCGTAATAAACACTAAATTTTGCGTTTTTGCTAAAAAAAAATAGTCGGGAATAGTTAAAAGCAGCTGTTTTTGTGTATTTAGTGTAATGACATTAATCAGCTGTCTTTAGAATGCTAACTCTATTCCAATGTGTAAACCAATAATTAGAATTCTCCAGATTTTCAGTTCCCGCAATAAACAATTTCCTCTTGAAAAAAATTCCCGATTCATAAATACCTCAGGAATAAAATATATAATACATTAAAAAAGAATTTCAAAGTCAGCTGTTTTCTGTTATTTACTAACGTTTATCCTAGAGTTTAATCAGTTTATTCTGGAGAGATTTATTTCCCGCAATAAACAATTTTGTAAACATAACCAGAAAAATGGAATTTCAAATGTCAGCTGTTTTCTGTGTCAGCTGTTTTTTTTTTAGTTTTTGCTTTCTATTAATGTTTATCGCAGAGTTTAATTAGAGTGGATATTTGCGCTTTTTTTTGTCGAAAGTGGATATCAAACCGATATTGGAAAGTATTCAGATGAGCATTTGTTCAGTGTTTGCTTAGGAAAAGACAATTTTGCATGTACGGCATTACCTCCACTAATCCATATTACTAGTGCTCCAGCTGGCGCTTTTAAACCATGAAAAATATTGTCATTTAATCATTATAATTTGCCTCTGGCATGAAAAGCGAACACAAGTATTCGCATACTTTCTTTGCCAATCACTGATTAGATTCTCTTTTTCTTCATCTTTGGGATTTTTGCAAGGTTGCCATATGATTTGAGATCAATTTAAACAATGTGCTGCTGTGTCTAAGGTAGTTAGTGATTGGCGTCAGTGTTACTGTAAACCTATATAAATTCAGCTAAAAGTAACGAAACGTATTACTTGCACTCTGGATTGCACTTTTCATTCTCATAATGAAACCCCCTACTTAAATATATCTAGTATTTTTGCTCGAAAGTACGCAGTTTGTTGCATAAAATTATAATGAATTTCGATGATGCAGGCAATTATTAGCAAAAACTATTAATGTTTATGAGGCGCCCATTTGCCAACGACAAAGGAGGTGTTTATGTTCTCTGCTAAGTTTAAAGTAACGTTTATGTACTTATTTACTTTAATGAAAGTATTATATACAGTAACTGACAAAAGTATACTTCAAAACGCCATTTTCGCACATTATATGCCTACAAAAGTGTTAAATAAAAAAAATTAATGATGTAGTTTTGTTTCAAATTTAAATGTAAAACTATTAGGAGCAACATTGTTTGCCAATAGGAACTGAAAAAATGTGTAAGTATGGCAACCATGTATTACAAGTACGGAAGGATGAGCTTTGTTGTCAGTAGCAAAAGAGTAAAATGGCTTTTCTTAATATTTTTAATAAGACTTTTTGGTTGGATCATGTAAAAAATATGCATTTTTATAATATTTTTGCAAAATATCAGAAGTCCAAAAAAAATTTTATTTTGAATGTAACCGCAGTTTTTTCATCTCTCAACTCTTGAATACACTTAATATTTGTATGAAATTTTTATAAAATAATATAAACGATATAACGTTTAAATTGAAAATTAAGTTTTTGGACTTGTGACGTTATTGCAGCAAAGGCTTCTTATGTAGCTGAAAAGAAAATGTTCATGTTGTGGTTCCACACGATCCTAATATAATTCACATATGAAACAGTTTGTATCTCTCAAGAATTAAACGTGGAAAACTATATCGATACACCGATTGCTAACGATAATTTAAAAGTTTATTTTATAAATAAAAACCTCCCATTTGAAGAAAAGAAAATTTTCCAACTGAAATTAAATCAAAATGGAAAAATATTAATTTTTAAATTGCACCACCTTGAGGTGTTGAAATTTTTGGTTGGCCCATTATTATGTTCATAACTATAATAAAGAATATGTTTTTACGCGACTCAGCCCTGAACAGCCACCATAAAAAGCGGCAGATGCTAAAGATTTCCTTTAGAATATTTATAAGAGAGCAAAAAAAAAAAAAATTTGTTAAAACAAAAAGCTGAAAACCAAAAGCCAATAAAAAAAAACAACTTCATGCTTCAAAGAGCAGATATTTTAAAGATAAATGCACATCTTAACTGACTCCAAATTCGGCTGTAATGAACAAAACGCCAGAAGAAATAACAGAGAAAAAAAAAATTTAAAGCACATCATTCAAAAGGTTAAAGTTGTTGAATTTTAAGGAAAAATGTTTCTTCTTTAATTTCAAGCTGTAAAAAAGTGGGAGGTAACCCCAACGAACTCCTTAGGCTACTAGAAAATAGAGATGGAACAAGAAATAAAAGAAGCCTAAATATATTTACACATGTATTTCTTAACAGTATATCGCTTTGGCACACCACACAATAAGCTTTTTGGCTAAAAAGTTTACAATGGAATTGATTAGTGAATTATATAAAAAAAAAAAAATAGAAGTTCTTAGTGAGAGTTCTTAGTCTTTTTGGGGGGAGTGTGGTACCTCTTAATAAATTTATGTACGATAATTCTTTTCTTCTTTCCTCGTTAATGAGTATAAATCTATTTCTTATTTTTATCATGCTCGGGGACGTGTAATTCTTAATATTTCGATGCCCTTTTTAAAGAGGCGAAAATAAAAATTTTAATCTCTATTTAATAGAAATTTCTATTCGTTATAAGTTCTCGTTATTTATTCGCCTACCAAAGTGGAGGTCACGGGTTCGCTTCCTACCTACAGCCTGGCTGTTTTCTTGCTGTCAAGCCAAAAGCTTTGCAGCTTAATTTTGTTAAAAACAAATATAATAATATATAATATATAGCATACCAATTGTATGGCAATTAGATATACCTTGAATGGCTTGCTAAAGTTTATCTGAGAGCTTTGCTAGTGATAAAATTTAATAACTCTTTTAACATATTCTAAGAAAGTAACACAAAAAATTATGTTTTTGCTCTTCAATAACATTTTAACGATTTGTAGTGGCGTTTAAAACAGCTAGTCTTATCGCTTATTTCTGTAGCGTTTATTTATAACCCAGAAACTCGGATTTTTTTTTTCACTCTTAAGATGAAGCAAGAGTTTTTTCCCCACGCAAATACACTTTCAAATTAATTAACAATGTTAACACAAAATATATATAAAAAAATATATATTTTATTTTTAATGTATCAAATTAATCAAATTCATTTACAAATATTTTTATAGTTTGACAAGAGCAAAATGTTTTTTTTTTTTTTGTTGCGTCCATTTCGAAACTTCTTACAAAGCTGTCACATGATATCAAATTGATTTATGCAACACACAGAAGTGTCAAAAATTGGCCTTGCCTTGTCTTTGCCTTTGCCTTTACAAAAATTTACGTCTAAACAAACAATTTCATTGAACAATTCAATTGAACGAACTCGAGACACGATTAATAAAAAATACGAGTATTCCATAAGGTTTGCCTAAAAAGCTTAATTTGGCTCATGGCCAACACGAATTTAAATCATTTCGAAACACTTTTGATAATAATAAAAAAATTTTTTGGGAAAATTTTCAAACAACTTTTTAATTAATTAATATCAACCTTTGACCCAGAAACATCTGGGTGCACTTTCTTAAAGTCAATTTGTCTCTTAAATGGCTTTCTGTTTCCCCTGCAAAGACAAAAACAACAACAACAAAAATGGTTTCCGCCATGACTTTTGCACAAAGAAGTGCTCTTAAAGAGTTGGTTGGGCGAATGTCGTTGGAACTGTTATCGCCTGTCAATAAATTACTTCTAACATCGATTAACCGTGTTTTTGCCTTAAGCCAATATACTCCTGTTGCCACTGCCTGGCTGCTACGTGATATGGTTAATTTAAGGATTGCTGGCCACATAACTTTAACTCCTTGAGCCCAGAAGAATTAAAAAAAAAGAATTTTTAATAAGAAGAAAAATGTATAAGAACGAAGAGGAAGAAATAAACCACATGACATAAAAGATAATCATGAAAAAGTGTGAAAGTATAAGTATGTCTAATAATGATGATGACGAAGTAATGAACTGTGTGACTCAGTAAGTGAGAGTGAATGGCAGTGGTCGGGTAGTATCAGGATTTGACATGTAAGATGGTCAGGAGGACAGACACAATGAGTGGAAAAATTACCAAGTCGAGCATAAAGAAAACAGCTATAATTAACGTTCAATCACTACAAGGAAACTAGAACTGGGAAGTATTGCAGTCGTCTGCTACTAATAAATCTCAAGGAATTGTATTCATATTTGCTAGCACTGTTGTGGCACTTTGCAAAACTATTGACTTCGACTTCAACTGAAGCAAATGTGTTCATCAGCCAATGAAGTGTAAAGCAGTTCAACTTGAAGCAAACTTTTAAGTGCATTTGATTGTTTGGCCGGGTGTACAAGTATTCCAGAAGTTGGCTGAACTCATTTATATAAAAGTATTTTTGTAATTACTTAAACTTCAGCGATTGACAGCAAGTCAATAATGTATAATGTGTACTGTAATAAGTCACGGACACAGAATCTGCAGACCATTTTCAGCGAAACAAAACTTAAATGGACGAGTCAAACTAAAACAACTGGATTTTGTTTTCGGCGGTGAGCAAAACTTAAATAAAAAACGAGCTGGTCTTAAAAAAATTTATAAATTAAATTAATTAGTTATCAAATTACAATTAGAAACCTTGTAAGCCTTAAAAAATCTTTACTTTTACCCAGCCAGAGTTATATGCTACTGTAGCTTTTGTATTTAATGGAAGTTTAAGCAATTCGCGTTAAAAAAATTGCATGGAAGTAATGAGCCGAATCACACATCATGTGTTGTAATTCTCAGTTACTTTTCTCATTCAACTACATTCTCATAGGCAAGCCAATCAATATCCGGGATCTTCACATGACCTTTGCTATGCCATATGGAGTCTCACTGCATTTGCTAGGCTATGTTTATTGTGCTATGTGTACAGAACAGCATTTCTAACATCGCCTTGTAAGATCGCCTTGTGAGGCCTTCGGCAAGGTTGTCCGTCAGAACACTCAATATATACATTCCATTTTTGTTTTTTTCTTTGTACTCAGCATACTCCTTTTTCCGGTTGATAGATTGTCCTCCTCCTTCAACATACCACAATTTTAAAATTTCTTTACGTCTTCTTAATGTTTGACAATGCGGACTTGAAACGAGTACTAAATTTTCGATAAAATAAAGAAGCCAAATATGGTTTTTGTTTCTCAAAATTTCACATCGCTGATTCAATTCAGTTAGATATTAATAATGATGACGATTTGACTCAGTAACTGAGAGAGAATATCAGTGATACGTAGTCTCAGCATTTAACATGTAAGATGGACAGAAGGACAGGCACAATATGTGAAATTGTGTCTGAAATATTGGTTACAAATACATCTCTCATGGCATTTACATTATTCTCATAGGTCTCAGTGAAATGAGTCTTCCTTCATGTAGTTTGCTTATCGAGTAGTTGTCTGCGATATGTTATGAAGTTGGGGGAAAGGACTCTTTATGGTGTCTAATGCGATCTCTACAAAAACCCCCAATTTGGTTGCTTGAGTGAATAGCAACCCCCAACAAAATTAATTCAAATAAAATTCAAGCCGCATGAATTTATGGAAGTCTGATTTATTCATAAAATTTTTTTATAGGTGTTCTAAGTTAGTAAACATTTTAGATGTATCCATATTATTATTATATCTTAGAGGGGCAAACTGGATTAATTTCAAAAAACCTTGGAAAAAAATCTTGGATTGTACATCGCAAATATATAACCATGTATGACAGCTTCCCTCCAGAGTTTTCCGTTTGCAATTGCACACACAAGCTCGTTGTGTATCTTGGACGAAATGTTCTTATCGGTCTGTGCCTGTTGACTAGAAAGAACTGAAAGGAAGTGAAAGGAGCAAAGAAGTACTCACGGTGGGTGTGTGAGTTCGCACTTATATAGATATGCAAATATTCAGCCATACATAATGACAAAAAGTATTGCAAAGAAAAACTGCCGAACAAGTTCAGAGTTGCAATTTGAAAACCGATTTAAATTAATAAAGAAAATAACATGACAAAAACCGGAAATAGAGTGTAATAAAGGAAAACTTATAGAACATTAGAAATAAATAACGAAAAAGCCTGATCATTAATTTAATCCGGCGATAGAAAAAAAGCTTAAAAAAGAAGCTGCAGCGAGAGGGAGTAAATGGTGTTTCAATGTTACTCCGTTTGCTTCGTATATCCTTCTCTGTGATTCGGTTATAATAAGAATACGCAGACACCAATTGATATCCCTTATCTGAGTACTTCAAAGCGGAAGAACCTTCAGGTCTTTCCAGTTTTTCCAAGATATTTTGTTTGGTTTTTAATAAAATGCCAAATTAATATCATATAATGTGTATGAGAAGTACTTGCATTACCATTTTTTGTTTTGTTTTTTGAAATAATTTTTAAAAATGTGGAATATCTCTTGACGGATACAAGTGTACGAAACGCCTTTGAAACGCTCACGTTTGGTTAAGAGTCTACTCTGTGCGTGTGTGTAAATGTTGCTTTATTTCCTATACAGCACACATCATTAGATATTGGCGCCACTGATGTCAAATATACGGACACTTGTACCCAATCTGAATGAATGGCTGGCTCAATGAGTGAGTGAACGACTGACTGGAAGGTAGGAGTACACAAGTGTTACATACATTGCGAGAAAATCGCAATTCCACTTTATGAATTGGGAGGCAAATACAGAAATTGTATATGCCGGCTTAATATTGTTTTCAGAAGTTGGCAGTTTATGCTGCGTGTTCAATGCATGCAATAATGCATTTCCGTAGCGGTTCACACTGTGTAACTTTTGTTGGCGAAATCTTGATTTTATATTGAGGAACGGGTGTCTGCCCCGAAGCTGGAAAATTATATATCTCATATTGATAAATATTTTATTTAAAGTTGGCAATTATGTATGGAATACAATAACATATGAATGTCCGCCTCTGTTAGCTTTACAAAGGCTAGCTCTTTTTATGACATTTCTTATTACATTCTCACACATTCCACGCGGCATTTCATTAATTTCATTACGAATATTTTCTTTTAGTTGCTCAAGCGTTTCTGGTTTGTTTGGATAAACCTAGTCCGAAGCAGTCATATTAGCCGACAGTGGAGGCCAATCAACCTCAACATTTCTTGCAATAAGTGGTTGTGGAAATAAGTGTCACAGTAATTCCATTGTAATCCTGCTAGTATGCGATATGGCACTTTATTGCTGAAGCCAGAATTTAAGCAAGCCCAAAGCATTCAGTGGTTGCGTTAAAAAGTTTTCAATCACATCACGATAATGCGGTCACTCTTTGACCGCTACACCATATTTATTTCCAAATAAGTAAGGTCCAATGATTCCTCTAGACCAATTTAACCAAACCAGAACCACTTTTATTGTACTCAAACGTAACTGATGAATAATTTGAGAGGATACCAGAACCGGCTATTATGTTTGTGCACATATCCATTGAAATGATTACGATTTTTTCAAGAAAATCCGGTTTGTCACGGGCGATTTTTAACATCCTATTGACATACATATATACGGCGGAAGAAGTATATATGTCCTTGCATCAACTGCAATGCCTTCTGGAAAATCTTTTGCCCAAAGTTGTTCTTTGAAGACCAAGGTTCCGTGCACTGCTCCGAATTGAGGTTGATAGATTGTTTTGAACACTTTCTTACCGCATATACATACGATCTATAGTGAGTCTTGTTGTTACGTTGTTTCTTTCAAAAATTCCACGCAACTTTCTCATCGTCACAGTAATCGATGATAGATTTGGCATAAATGTTTTAACATTAGTCTCTACTTCACGGCTGAGAAGACTAAATTTGGTCGAAATGGTGGCAAAACAAAGTTGTATGCTTTCCCGGTGGACACCCTGTATTTCAAAGCTCCTACATGTAATAAGAATTGCTGCAACAAAAGTCGAATAGTGTTAACGATAATGTGGCTTAAAAGTATACAAAATTTTTTCCAGTGGAAATCAAAATGTGAACCAAAACAAACCTTTAACTAAGCAGCCGAAAAACACACACACACACACACATACACACGTGCATCCATGATATGGCAGCACAATGCACGTAGTCAAACCAATCACTTGACTGTTGGCTTATGCAAAAATCTGCTTGTAAAACGTTTGCTGTGTATGACTTCCTTAGGCTATTTTTCAAAGATGACACATATGTAAGTAATGTTGTTGTTGTTTCTGTTATTGTATGAATATATATACATATATATATATATTTTTTTCTCCCTTTTTGGGATTTTTACATGACACTCACATCCAGGTTTTGTGTGTGTGTGTGTTTTTTTTGTTTTGTATGATTTTGCTATTCAACGTCTCAAGCCTTTTAATACCCAACCACACCCATTCCCATGCCTTCTAACAAATTATTCATTACACACATGCAATTAATTCATCAGATAATTGTGTAAACTAAGCTTTGTAATATTTCAGAGAAGTTGTTTCTTGTTCAATTTTGCGATAATTGAGCTAAAATAAACTGTTAAAAGAGCCGGATGGTAAATTGCTGGTGAGGTTTAATGGCTGGCCAGTTACAAAGTGACACTTTCTTGCACTTTAATCAGTTAACAGAAAGTGTTACTGAGTCTTAAATAACAATATTAAATTTCTTGTCATATAATGTGGCTTGTCGAAACATATATATTTGAGGCAGCAGAGGCCGTTTTATCAAACATTTCTTTACAAATACTAATTATGAAAGAGCCTATGAGAGAATGTTGAGTGATTAAATAAAAATAATTGATTTAAAAGCAGCTAAATCTATAGATATATCTTTTTTTTTTCTTTGGGGTTTTACTTTTTTGCCTCACTGTATTCCAAAATTTTGCTATCAATACAGCAAAATTATTTTGCATAAACTAAATAATGTTTTAATAACGAAAATTTTTAATCATCAAATATAAGTTATCGGTTGTTAAATTTGAACCCTAATTGAGCCCGGCCCAATTGAAAAAGTGTTTTACTTTTACACAACTCTTATAAGAGCACAAAATTTAAAAGCGTTCCTCCTTTTATTTTTATTTTCGTTTCTCGATTTAATTCCTTGATAAAAAGCGGGGAATATTTAAATTTTAAAATAGGAAAATGCATTAAAATCTTTTTTGCTTCTGTTTACTTTTTTACATCACTGTATTGCAAAATCGCTATGAAAATCCTTTTTGAAAATTTGTAATTAAATTCATCGTTTGACGTGTTAAGATTAAGTGTATCAAAATGAGTTTTCTCAAACCTGTCGTTGGCTGAACTGATAAGTTAGAAAACTGCAAAAAAAATAAAGTGTGGTATGTTTTCATATTTCTGGCAGTAATAAAATATTCTCCCGAGCTTTACTTTGAAGATTGAATATCGCTTGCGTAATTTCTATTTTAAAAATTGAAATGAAGAAAGCGTATAGGGTGCTGTTGCCAGCAAACAGTCACAATCAATCATTGCGTACATCTGAGCCAAGACAGCCACCCTCCTTCGCCGGTCGGCGGTGGCATTTGTGCATCATTAAAGTAAATCAATAAATGGAGTGGTTACCACAAAAACACTGCTAATGTAGCCACTAGAGGGCATTGCTCTCTCTCTCTCTCTCTCTCTCTCTCTATAACTAACTATTTGCTTATCAGCTGAGTTCGGTCAAAATAGTGATGATTTTTCTTTAAGGTTGGGGTTTCCCCCCTTTTTAAAAAATATTATAAAATTAAATATAAAAACGTTTTCAAGTACTTACATGTTTACCTTCCTTTCCGTAATAATTAATGCCTTAAAGTTCTTTGGTTTATGTTTGGCGAATGAACTTTTGCTCTTGAAGGATATTTGCATGCATTTAACACTTTCGTATTACTGAGAGCGGAGATAACACACTTGGATAAAGGGAAATGCTTTTAAGAGTGTCATTTGTTCGATTTCGTCACATAATTCCTTCGCATCACAAAAGAGGGTAATCCCCTGGTTTATGGATACGTTTGTCTGACTACCTAAAATGGCTGAACTTCTCTCTCTCTCTGTCTCTCTCGCTCTATTGCTGCAGCCATTTTATATTCCGCTGTTTTAATCGGATTTTAAATTTATGAATTTTTTATAAGTCAAATTGCTATTGACTTTTCAAGTCGGTAACACAAAAACCAATCGAAATTTCTACGAATATAAATCTCATATAGAAATCTCAACTGTTGTTTTTGTTTCATATTTATTTCTTTTATAATATCTTTGTTTGAGTCACGTGCCTGCAATAACATGACGTACAATATTTTCTTTCATTTTATTGAGGCCATAAAAGGATTTGTTATTGAGCCACCATATTATTTTTTCCTACCAATATTTTCAACATTTAGACACATGCTAGAATTTTTTTTTTTTAAATAAATAAAATCCCATAGTTGGGGGGATAAGGAAATGTCAAAAGGGAGCCCTAAATGTTGTGTGAAGCCATCATATTTGGCTTAACATCTTAAATGGCAGCGACACTCTGGCAATTTAATTTTTCCTTATGAAGTGGAAAATTTTTATGAATTTTTATTTCGACCACAGAAAAAATATTATTTTTGTTTTTTTTTTTTTTTCTATTTTCTCAAGCATTCAAGGAAGCATTTTGGCTGTTTTTCTTTCAGCACTCTTATTTTTTGTCAATGCCATGAAAAACTTATCTTGAATATAAATTACGACCGGATATTTGAGGACTGCAAGGAAATACTGCAATCGTATGAGTGAGATTTTCAAAAGCAAAAAAAAAAAAAAAGTGTTTGTTGAGCAATTGCCGTTTATCTGGCAAACGGAAATTATTTTATAAAAATGTTAAAAAAAAAATTTTGAATTTTATTTTGCTCCTTTACTTAAACAAATAAGGACCAAGACTTCATTTTTGATTGATCAAATTATTAAATGAAAAACATTATATATCAATAATATTAATTGCGAACAGCAATTTCTCAAAACTAAAATTAAATAAAATTCCGCCATTCATTAAATTGTGTGATTAATGAAGAAGCAGCGAAGTTTTAATTACACATTTAATTGATAAATTAACAGTAGTCGTTAAAGCCAAATAGAAGGACATTTTGTTATAATTTTTTTCTTATTTCCTTTTATTATTACTATTCCGCCACTTTATCTGCGACTTGCAAAGGAAACCATAATAATAATTGTAATATTAAAAGTTATCAGAGATTCATTTAAGAATTTCCTTTTGGATAGAAGTTTCGCATTCCACATATTATGAGCATGTAAAACTTTTAACGGCAATAAGGATTATTTTAGGGATGTTACTCTTTTAATACAGTCTTTAGCAGAAGATTCAAATTCATAAGCCGATCTGATGGCAAAAGACTCTTCCACAGGCTCCTCTCTTTATCTCTCTCATTCATCCAATGACTTGTGAAATATAACATGTTCGAGACTAATGTTGCAGGAGACTAAAAATACAACTCTGAAACAGATGTCTCTGGCAAGTTGCACGATTTGCAATAATTTATGTAAATATTTATAAATTTAGCAAATACTGGTACTTAGAGCCGTATCTAGATGTGTTAATACTTGAAAAAAATATTTGTATTTTTCATTAACACGAATTATCGCTACGTGAGCACACGTAGTCTTAAAAGGACTTATACGATATTTATTTAAATAACGGCCCTACTCAATGGATACCGTAGATACATTTAATTACTGATATGGATTGCAGTGTGTAGTACATTTTGGGCCAGGCTAGGAAGCACTGAGAAAGTACTTTTTTTTTTAACCAACTCTACCTGCAAAGCTTTTAGTTTGTCTGCAGGAAAACACCCAGGGTCTAGGCAGGAATCGAACCCGCGACCTCCGGTTCATTAGGCTGAGCATTATTCACTCGCCTACTTAGGCACTCACCTAATGGTTTAAGGATTACAGTTTTTTTTTTTTTATTAGAAACACAAAACCGAAATCGAAAGCACACTTGAATTTATCTATAATGGGGGCTATTCTGCGTTTCGATTTGAATCGAAATTTTCTCCGTCTGGCAATTTTGGTATTCTGCGTTTCGATTCCGCTCAGTTTCTTTCGATTGTATGTATTCTGCATTACGATCGGAGCTCCGTTTTTCTCAGTTGTGTTTTTGTTAACGGAGGAGTTTTTTAATCTGTGTTTTTTAGTTAAAAACTTTTAAATTGAAAAAAATTTAAGTAGAAAATGAAATAAAATGCTCAGAAGCGATTAAAAAACACTTAAAATTATTTTTAATTAATTTATCTAATTAAATTAATATTTAATAATGGTACAGGTCAAAAACAACAACACCAGAGCAGTATGAAGTAAGAAGTCATAGAATTTTGCTGCATCTCACGAGAAAAACTGTCTCTCAACCTGCCACCCTACTCTGTTTATCAACAACTTATTTTTATTATCTATAAATAAACTTTTTGCATTAAATTTAAAATTTGTTTATGAAAATGATAACCAACTTACTTATTTTCCTATTTCATTTCAACATTCCACAGTGATGCTATTAATTTTGTAAACATTGTTGTCTTCTTCTTTTTCTTTCGATTCCGTTTTTCTTCAGAATACCAATTTTCGATCGCAACGGAACTGAATGCGGAGACTTAATCGCAGAATAGGGGCGAATAAACTGGCTGAGCGAGCATTAAAGTCTTATAACAAACCCCTTTGATGCGTTCATCACTGACCGAAGTATAACTCCAACTTTCAATTGCAAGCACTCATCATTCCCTCACCCAGCTAATAGTTAAATAGATTAAATAACACCGTTATAAGTGATCATATATTTGGGAACTGCAATTCATATTTTACTGATTTATAAAGACTTCTGGTAAAGGTTTCTAATTTATTTAATGAAATCGTCTTGTGACGGGAAGCTTACAATTCTCAGGCAATGCTGAAATGAATGAAAAGGATAAAAAGGATACCCATATATTGAAAATATTTTAGAGAAGTTCGCAATAACAATGAATTAATTGTTTAAGTGTGAAATAAAATAAATATTAAAAGAGTTCACCATCACTTGATGTTGTACTTTTGTTAACCAGTGTACCAGGGTATGTGGTTATATTTGTATTGAAGATAACGGTTTAACGAACCCTGACAGGATGCACTCATTCTCATGCGTACACATTGCCACCAAGTCTGCAAGCCATCGATTTCATTGAACTTGAATTTGTATTGAAGATAACGGTTTAACGAACCCTGACAGGATGTGGATGTGTTGTCTATAAATGAAATGTTGGGTGAAAATAATGTTTATCCTTTATGAGTCCGATTTTTAACATGTTGCATTTCATCGCTTTCTCTATATGCTACATCCAATTATATCGAATTTCCTTAAATACATCGGAAATAATGTTTCTGCCAAGTTCGCTGAACACTATTTTGCTGCCTTGGAAATCTTTTTCTATGTATCGACATTAATGATTAAGGCTTTCCGTATTTTATTATGGATTTCGTAACAAACTTCTTCTATATTTAATATATTCATGTTAAAGTGGCCACAACCAGTAATCTAATAGCTGTTGGATAATTTAATATAATTCGGAAGATAGTAGCTTCCTTAACAATGTTTACTTTTCTTAGTTTCTTTTCTTAGGCATGGAACTGAGTTTCTAATTCTAGTTAACCTGCATGTGTATGAAAGTAACCTTATCATTTCCACTCGTGGTATAAATTATTTACCAGTTATTTACTAGGCTTATTTTAAAATAAATGTTGATATTATTCTTTGCATTAATTTATATTCCTTTTGTGTATGTTTTTCAGGCAGAAAAGAAAACAACATTTATTCATCCACCCACTTCAGGAACAAACCATCAAGATGGTTGGTCGGTCGGTCATTCCTTAGGTAAGTTTTCTTTTATTTTCCATAAACATTTTTGGCACAGTGGGAATATAATTTTAATGGTCAGTGTTAAGTTTTGTTTTGTCTATTTTCGTTAGGAGGCGGAGAAGCGCCAGATAAGCCCATGAAGCTTTTTCAAAGTTTTTCTTGATTTATAGATTTTTAGAGATTTTCTCAACATTTTCTTAAGACTTAAGAGTTGTCGCCTTAAGTTGTGCTCCTTTGTGTATTTGAAATTGACAAATTAATACGTTTTGTTTGAGTTTTGGACAGTTTTCTTTTTTTTCTCTAGATAATGAAAATTTTATAGATAAACGAATGGCCAAGACAAATGGCCATAAAATTAAGAAATGTGAAATTACTTAAACGCTTAACGATACAAAATAATTTAAATTGTAACACTAAAAATCGCCAGATATTAACTTAAGAACTGCCTCTAAAAAAACCGGGTTCTGAAATTGTTTATTTTTCTGAACTTTGCCACTGGTCCAACGGTTTTACTTATACGGCTTCTTTTAAGAATGGTCGGAATGTGGTATTTAACATAAGATTCCAGGCTTTCATCCGCCACCCCGTGCCTAATGAAGTATACCGCGTTCTGCTAAAGAAATATAACCTCAACTGCGGTACAAGAAGTGCTATTGGCAGTTGATCCTTAGAGAGCATCGGCATTTATTTCACGCACTTAAGCGAAAAAAATATGAATGCATCATTTTTATGGTATAGTGTGGCACCTGTAACGCCATGTTGAAGCGTTTAGTTGAACACGGTTCTGTACTTGTAAGTTCATGATATGCCAAAACAACTTGGTAAATTGCTGCTTCCCCCTTAAGGCGATCTGTAGTGAGTATGTGCCTTGTTTGACCAGGCTCACCGCCAACTTTCCTTTGAATCATTGCAAATGTTCAATTCTGTTTTCATCGCCATTCTGAATATTTCTGCGTACGAAACACAAATAGTTTATTTTTTTTTTTACTTCGCACTGAAATAAACACTCGTAAATTGTTATCCCAGCCAATCGTTCCTCACGATCTTTATTTGTCGTATTTTTTTTTCTTGACATCTAAAAATAAATACGATTTAAATGTTTATTCTTGCCTTAAACACTTTGTCATGAGTAACTTCCAACACTTGCCTCATGACGTATGCATGCATGCATGCATGTTCCTTGCCGGCTGTTGTTTTCCGTCTGTCTGGCCTGTCTCAATTTCTATAAATAAAAATGGTATTAAATGCCTCACATTTGATAATTTTTTTTAATTTCTCATTTAAATTAATTATTAGAATCTTAAAAAAGAAAACTAAATCATATATAAGAAATTTGTGTGCAGGTAGCTCCGCAAGGGCTCGCTCAGAGACTGTAAAACTTTAAACATTTTTCTCTCACAGTCTGTTAACTTAACAGAAGTAATATTTCACGAATTTTTAAAGAACTTAAAGGAGTTTAATGGGGTAAGGAAGTAGAAATTACTAGGCTCGTAGACGAAGCTCTCGAGGATTTCAGAGTTTTTTATTCAATATATTTTGAGTCATCGAACTTTAGAGAATACGAAATATAATATTATCTTGTGCTCGTGTGTATATGAGATCTTCTTCAAAATAAAAGTATCCAACAAAAATTAAATGGTGATGCAATATGGTCTATTCGGCTAAAAGGATTAACCGTTGGTGTTAATCGGGGTTTGGATTGTATTCAAAATCCGCATTGAGGTTGAGCAATCGAATTTTAGAGAATGAGAAATGTGTACGTGGGATCTCCTTCAGAATAAGAATATCGACCAAAAATTAAATGGTGATGCAATTCAAGATGTTGGTCTAAAAGGAGGCACTTTTGGCGATTTCAGAACAATTTTGACTCTATTCAAAATCCGCTTTGAGGTTGAGCAATCGAATTTTAGAGAGTGGGAAATGTATCATTCTCTTATGCTCGTGTGTACGTCAGACCTCCTTCAGAATAAGAATATCGAAAAAAATAAAATGGTGATGAGTTGCGGGCTGTTGAGCTAAAATGAGGCCCTTTTGGGGATTTCAGAACAGTTTTGACTCTATTCAAAATCCGCATTGGTTTTGTGCAATCGAATTTTAATCGAATTTACTCGCGTGTGCCTGAGACCTCCTCCAGAATAAGAATATCGACCAAAAATTAAATGGTGATGAAATACAGTATGTTGAGGTAAAAGAAGGAACTTTTGGGAATGTCAGTACACTTTTGCATGCATTCAGAATCCGTAGTGGTGTTGTGCAATCGAATTTTATAGAATGTTCCAATATGGGCTGTTAGGCTAGAAAGATTTTGAAGTAGTGCAACGTTAAGAAAGCCTCAAAAGTCATAACCCCACGTTACATATCATATAACACATTGTAAATTGATAGGAAGGAAAGGCATGAAGATGGGGTAACTGCTTAGTAAACACATTTTTATTCTCTTTTCCATTTTTTGTAATCTTGTTGCTTCGTATTATTTTTGTCAAATCAATCCTCCATTAAATTGGCAAGTCTGAATTGTTTAGGCAAGACCAGAAGAGATTTGAAAAGTCTTGTTTTCATTTTTCCAATGTAAAGATACAATAAATTTTATAAAGGACGATAAATGCCACTCATATACATGAAGCGATAGAGCTATGCAAAGAAAGATCACCCAACAAGCACCATTAACCTTTAAAGGATCACCAATTTTATAAAAATCAACACCTGCTCTTTTTAAATCGATAACTCTTAACAAAACACAAAGTGCTTCGAAAGTAAAAGATAACCCAGCACGTTTCCTATTTTTCATTCTGTTTTTATATTTTTTTGTGACTAGAAAAATCCCATCATTGTTGAAAATAAAATAAAAAGAAAATTTTGTTTAATAATTTTTGTAGTTGAACAATATCAGAACGTTCAGAACGCAAAACATTTTCAATGAACATGGCAATGCGCTTTATTTCTTTCGACGGTGTTATCCTTAGACCGATTTTTGTTTTGTTTTTTAGCGCTGAGTGCTTCGTACATTCTTTTTCCTATGCCCTTAGAGATAAACACACACACATGCACACTTGGGAATATTGGCAGGATGATTTTGTGTTTTCTGTTTTGAGTTCTTTGTTTTTCAAATTCCTAGAAAAAGTAAACCGAAACCTTAAAAGTGTTCCAAAAAAAAAAGAAGCAATAACAACAAACTGCATCCTCCTTTAAATACAAGAAAAGAAGTTGGGAATGTGTGTTTCGAAATGAGTTTGTTTGGATACGTAGTTTGATGATGTTCGATGTTCGTGTGGCAGTGTGTGTTCTTTTGTGTCAATTTGAAAGTCAAGAGGCCTTTGCTAAATAGGCCTTCTCGATGAAATGCGTATTTTTAATGCTTCTCACCTTCCACTAACAAATCCTTTAGCTGGTAGTGAAAATTAGAAAACTATTTAGTTTATAGCCAATAAGGCCTTCTATAGGGCCTCTTTAAATGCCACTTATGCATCATATATGCACTTATTTTTAGCTGCATATTTATCCCGGTGTAAAATTTCGTTTAATTATTTTTGTTATTTTTTTTATGAATATTCTCTTGGTCTCATGAAGAAAGGTCGTAAGTCGCATTTTTTTGCGAAAGATTTCTTTTAGTCATTTCAATAATGAAACGATCACAAAAAAATATATTGAAAATATAGTGAAATATTGAAATTAGAAATGTTGAAAATAAAAAAAATCTAATGCATTTTAGAATAGAGAAATACTCTTGGAATTATATTGACTATTTTTTATATTATTTTCTTACATATTTTATAACTATTCTATGATAAATTCTCTAAAATTCTGAATATTAAAGTTAAGTAGGAAATTTCACCGTATATCTAATTCCACTATTCATTAGTGGACTCCTTTTTGTTTGGCGAATTGTAATTTCTTTTGGAAAATGGTCCATAGGGGGAAACCCCGTATTACGATAGAGCTACTAAAGTATAAAAAAAACTTTCTTCACATTTAAAATGCTCAGCTAAGAAAAATATAGTTATATATTTTTTTAATATTAAATATTCTTATCTAAATAGGAAAAATGAAGAGAAATACATTTTTATATGTTTCCTAGAATTAACAGCTTTTCAACTGCTTAAAATATATTTTTGCTAAATATAAAATAAAAATAAAATTTTCGATTTTTGGGAAATTTTTCTATTTTTTCTATATTTGCATTTTTGGCTAAAAATCGTCAAATTTTAAAAACGTCCGTTTGTGTATTTTTGAATGAAAGATTTGGGGTTTTTTTGCTCATGTATGTTTATTTTGTGTTTTCGAACGTTTAAAATATATTTTTGCTAAATATAAAGTAAAAATAAAATCTTCGATTTTTGGGAAAATTTTTTATGTTTTCTATATTTGCATTTTTGGCTAAAAATCGTTACATTTTGAAAACGTTCTTTTGTGTATTTTTGAATGGAAAACTTGCGTTTTCTTGTATGTTTATTTTATGTTTTCGAATGTTTAAAATATATTTTTGCTAAATATGAAATAAAAATAAAATTTTCGATTTTTGGGAAATTTTTCTATTTTTTCTATTGTTGCATTTTTGGCTAAAAATCGTCAAATTTTAAAAACGTCCGTTTGTGTATTTTTGAATGGAAAACTTGCGTTTTCTTGTATGTTTATTTTATGTTTTCGAATGTTTAAAATATATTTTTGCTAAAAATAAAGGAAAAATAAAATTTTAGATCTTTGGGAAAATTTTAGATTTTTGATAAGGGGTTACCCTTTTCTTTTCAATTAGTTTATCCGTTCCGTCCGTTAGTCTTATCCGTTCAATATGAACGGTAATTTTAGACGATTTTGTTACACTGTTTCGAATCTGCGATAGAAGTTTTGAAACGCTTGTTTGAGGGAAGAGGCCCAGTAGTAGGCCTCTTGCTTCTGCTATACTGCCACTGACATATCGCCAGCTTAAGCTTTCAGTAAATTGAATGATATCAATTTGTTTGCCTGTGTTTGTATTTTCTTTTGAAGTTGATAAATAAGTTTAAGGTGTAAATTGAAATTGTTTTCAACTTGATCGTGTGTTTTTTGCGGGCAAAATCTATTTTGAATTGAATCAAATTGATGGATTATAAAATAATTTCATTTTCAGTTGAAAATTCGAACCATGTTTTTAAGCGAGTTTGAAACAAATATTTGAAAAGTGACTGACTGAGTGGATGGGGAAATATTTTGTTCTATTTAGAAATATTATGCTTAGAACACAATTGCAGCGACTGACGAATCTGGCGCAAAAATTGATATATAAATTCGACGTATGTATGAAGCAAAGTAACAACGAAAACGTGGCAACTGATATAGTTGTTAATTATTCATCTGATATGAGGATCAGATTAGAAGCAAATATTTTAAAAATAAATATGAACGGGAACACAATTATAAGAGAAATATTTTTAATATTAATAACTTAAAATATAAAATAAATTAAAATTTTTTTTACTGAAACTTTTTGAGAACTAAAAGCCTTATGGCCTCATAAGTTTATAGTTTATTACACTAATTCCAAGTCCAATAGACGAATTTCCCCCATGACAAAATTATGCTTGCTGTCGTATACACATGTTATCAAGCCTATTCTAAGATCACGGTGATTTTAAATCGCGAACGTTTATAAAATCACGCAGGTGGTTCCTTAGTGTTGTGAAAATCACGAGATTTTTAACATTTCGGGATGATTTTCTTCTTCGAAATCACGCACAAACAGCTGATTTGGTTTAGGAATGAAAAGAAAAATAATAAAAACAAGATCATTTTGCCACAGCTATAAACTAGCTGTTGTTGCCATTTGCTCACATTTTACCCTTATGTATCATTGAATTTACACATTAAAATTTATAATTATTATTAACTTTATAAGAATTTTTATAAATTAAATTGAATTTTTTTCAAATTATTAATTTAATTCAAAAAATTAACAATATTTTGCTCACCTCTTATATTTTGTGTATCTGGTAGCTACAGATGTATTTTCGAAGCAAACAGCTGATTGAATAAAAAGACAAAAGGATTTTTTTCAAATTATTTTGTTTACAGATCATATAAAGTACTCAATTTGTTTTTATTAAATTTAAAGCAAAATAATTATAAAAAATATGCAAGTGATTTAAAATCGGCAGTGGTTTAGCTGACAGCTGATTTCAAATCACTTTCGTGGCAAGTAATTAGCAAAACACCCCTGTATATTTCAGTTTTAGCTAGCAATTTTCTAGACCCTGCAAAGAATTATTTCTTTATATTGAGCAATTTATTTTCAATGACCAGTTGGCTTAAAAATGAAACAAGTGTTTGAATTTAAAACACTGTGTATTCCATACATTGCACAATATTAATGAATATTCCCTTAATTTCATGAAGAAAATCGTCAATTGCATTTGTTTTAGTGATTTTAATAATAAAACGAATATACATTGACATCAGCAAAAAAAAAATCTATTGAGGAAAAATGCGATTTAGGGCCTTTTTGAATGAGATTAGCATTTTTGCTAACTCATTAAAGTTATAGTTATAGGTGAAGAGTTATAGTTTAAGAGGTGAATTCCTTACTTGCCCTATGTTTTTGTCATAAAACTGTCGAACTAATAAATCATTTTGGGCATTTACGGATTTGTGCAATATGCTTTTCTTAAAGGCTTGATAAAAAATATAATGTCGGTCAGCTTTCATATAACATTGTAAGACATTGCAAGTAAAGCAGAGTGAAATTAGGTAACAAACGGCTTTAATTACGCCAGAAATATCAGGTCAATACTGTGAAAATCCTACGTTTTGTAAACTTGTGTGGTGCTGCAAGTACCCTTTGCTGAAATGTAGCTGCCGTTCCCAATACGCTGCTCTCGATTTTAGATTAGAATAATTTGACTTCATTGTACTGCTGTATTAGTCCGATAAATGAGCGGACGAGCTGTGAATACCTTCAAGGCAAGTCATTTATTGGTATTATTTTAATTATTTTTAACACATGCTTGCTACGAAGAACGGCCAGTTTTATTTGAAGGGGAACCCCCGTCATTGCGCTTTTATCTAAAAATCAATTAATAAAATGCTAAACACGCAGACACAACGATTACTAAGTTAACATCAGTATCTGTTATTAAAAGAGAAATAAAAATTCGATTGCGTATGACGTAATTAAAATGCCATAAGCCTTTTTAACTGTTCTGGATTTTAAAGTTGTTTACGTAGCAGTGCGTACAAATTGCATTTGCAGTATCTCCAATTTAAGTTGCATTTTTCTCTGTGCTAAAACAAAGTTAAGTAAATCTAATTGCAAAGTGATTTACTTTAAACTAGAAAAATGTACGTAAATGTAAATTGTAAACAATCATTTATTCTGTAATTATTTTCACAATAAATAAAATCTGTAGTTTCGTAAACTAAAACCAACTTGTTATAAATTAATGTTTACTATTATGTAATTTAACACATTTGCTGAACAATCTGGAAGAGAAATGGAAATATTTCAGATAAAAATATTTTAATAAATGCAAATGTTGCAGAATTTTGTAGAACCAACAAAATGGAAACCAACTGCATGAAACATTAAACAAACATGAAACTTTCCACATGAAAATCAAATGAATGAGTTAATAATTCTTTGCATAAATTTATGCACAGCATTGTAAATGCTTTACGATATTAAATAATTCTCCCAACAAATGTTTTGTCACAGTGCAACAAGACATGCACATTTGTATGCGGGGTATTCGGAGTATGTCGTCAGTTTACATTTAATAAACTTGTCTTTATTTCTGGTAAATCACATACACTTGCTTTACTATTACAGTAGAACCTCGAAAAAGTGTTTAAGTGGTAGACTGTGAGTCAACTGCAAACGTAAAAATGGAGCTAAGATAAGTGTGGTGGGTTCGACAACCACAAAGGATATTCTCTTAAATTTTTCTCATGTTATCGGGGATCAGGCTATACATTCTGCCACATTCTCCTTCCTTTGCTTTATTTCGTGGCAGTATCTTATGGGCAAAGAAAAATTAAAATAATAATTAATAGCGCCAACTTTGATATCAGAGACGTAGCAAAACAACTTACCTCTACTGTCTTCTATGCCATTGCACGTTTCTCCCCATATGGATGAAATGCACTGCGGCCTTAAAAATAATTAAGTGATTTTCAACATCCACATATGTCTTACCACGTAGCTAATTCTTCTCAGCGTGCAGTATTTTGAAGAACCAATTTAAAATAAGATTAAAGTTTGGAACAAAAACTATATTACTGCTGATAGCACTAACAGTATTACCGATTTTACAGTATACCCTGTATTGGATTTCCGTTCCTGCATGAATAGTTTTTTTTTATATTAAAGAAAAAATTCAAGGATATTGCAATACGTCTGGATCAAATTTAATCCGTTTTATATTATTTTGCTTAGCGAGTAGTATTCATGAGCCATTAGTCGCAAGGAACGAGAAACATCTCTCGTTAAATAGTTTCCATTAACGTTTACTATTTAACCTTTGTTAATGTAATACAATATCCTTTTATGTCTAAAAGTATGCTACATTTTTCTACATTATTGTCGATCTTAAGGTATGCACTGTGTTTAATTTTAGTGCTTTTCTAAATAGTGTTCTTTTAATTGGAGGATATCAGTATTAAGGATACAAATTTAAACCGTTTGATATTCTCTTGCTTAGCGAGTATTATTCATGAGCCGTTAGTCAAAGGAACGAGCAACATCTCTCGCTAAGTAGTTTCAACTGCCGCCTGTGAATAGACATTTACTTATTTAATAGAATGTAATATTATGCTTAAAAGTATGCTACATTTTTCTATATTCCTTAGTGTTTGATTTTTTATTATTTTTTTTTTGTTTTTAATAAATTTTGTGTTTTCTTTCTATTTTCGAACTTGATATAATAATTTGCTTCAATTTTACTTTCTCATCAGTATTCCTTCCACTTTAATTTTAAGTTAAATATTGCAAAAATGAAGAGTCGTCTGCTGGAGCCTGAAGTACGCTTCTTCATATTGTCGTTAGAAAAAAATTCTCATCATTATATACATATATATATATATATATTTTTTTATTATATTTTCTGCCATTTTCTTATATGGTAAACACAACAATTTCCATAAATATTTAAACAAAATTATTATTTTTTAAGTTCTTCTGCTGAAATCAGCAACAACTTACAAACAAGAAACACCTCGTTGTTTTATGATTTTAATAAACAACTCACGATTTAAACAGACATTTAAAGCAAGCAGGCCACGCCAGGCCAGGCCGTTGCATAGAGTATGCAATACATGGGCAGGGTGAAGAAGATTGAAAAACGAAGAAAAAATCAAAAAGAAGATATTTATTAAAATAGTAATGCAAGTAATAATAAAAATAATAATAATAATAATAATAATAACTATTGGGAGAATCCCCAACCAGCTTGGTGGCCGGTATCCAGACAGACGTCTGGGACAGATTTTACTTATCTTTTGCTGTTTGCTGCCATGCAACCCTGTTGTAACAGAAAGTTTCAACACAGAATCTGCCGGTTCGCTTTGCAATGACGCAAACACTACACTCGCTGAGTTCTCTCTCTTTGCCTTTGTGTTTGTGCTGTTCGAAGTCGTGTCTACAAAAACAGATGACCAAAGCAAAAGTCTAAGCCATAAAGCAAGCAACTAGGCCTAGAAAAGCGGGTAACGATGATACAAGACACAAATTGCAATTACTTGTATGGGTGTTAAAATCAACATATAAATACATATATAATAACTCTTGGGCAACAATACAAGACCAGCCAGGTATGGTATCTTTTTTTATGTGACTCATTATCATCATCTGCACACCATCAGCATCAGTGGTTGCTTATTTCATTAGATTTTCTGAAAATGTTTAAGGAAAAAACTAAAGGATGATAATGACGATGAGTGCACTGAAACGACTGCGGTCGTTATAAACATTGTCGTGACCATATTTAGTTTGCCAGTAATATGCAGTCAAGCGAAGACGGACAGAGTTAAAGTGGCATAGACAAATATCTTTGGAATTAATATGAGTACGATTATTAGGAAATGTCGGTTAGGTATTTGAAAATTGCAGCTACTGTTAAATTGCCTTTTTCATAGTTTGGATGTTGTTAACGATTTGCCAAATTAGCCGAAAACCACAAAAGCAGGCAACATTGGCGGCGACATCGACATCGACAGCGACAGCGACAGCGACCGCGGCAATGTAGTTAAGGCGGCAATGTTGAGCGATACAAAAACCATAAACCATAAACCCCACCAAAGAGCGCAGCATATGAAAATGATAGATGATTGATAATGATTTGAAAAAGGCGATAATTTGCAGAAAAATGCTGCAGACTACTAAAAATAAGAAACAGGAAAACCCCAAGACCTGGCAGCAATATCAAACTTGAAGACATCTCTAATGAAACCGAGTGATAGAAGGGAAGCAAATTTGTAATTAAAATCAATAGTTTTTTGTTAAATTTTTTCGAACTTTAAACGTAAAATTTGCTTGGAATAGTTCAAATAAGACATCGTTCAGATTTAATATGAATATAATGTTTCCAAAATGCAAACAAGCTATTTAGCATGCCTAACATTCCCTGATTGACATCTACATAAATATTGCTCACAAATAGCTTGTTTGCATTATGATAACAGCTCGCAAGTAATAGTTTGAAGCAAAACAAGGCTCCGCTGTGTTACATACATTTACGTATAGATTTAACGGGTGTATTTTTGGTAGTAACACATACTTAAGCTGTAATAAAAAATTAAATATATTTTCTAAAATGGCATTTTTGCTTAGAAAATTATCAGCTCAATTCTGAATATTTCCCGGGAATTTTTTCCCTTCCCTATCACCTATTACCGGGAAAGAAATTCCCTCATTCTAATCTCCCCGGGAACAAGAAAAAAGGGAGGAGGAAAATCAGCATCAGCTGTTTTTGTTTTGACATTTTATTTTGTGCAAACGCTGCTTTACAAATAAAAAAACATTTAAAGAAATGAAACATTTTTTAAATTTCACGATGAAATAGATATCACGAACACTTTAGGTCTAGTATGGAACTCTAAATCTGACCATTTTATTTCTTCATTGCACTTATCGTGAAGTAGCAGTACTATCTCGAAGCGTTCTACTCTATCAACAATCGCAATCATATACATATGTATATAACCCCTTAGACAAACATTTTGGAAGAAGTGGAGCACAGCTTAAGTTACCCTCCTTCAAGAACTAAGTAAATGGCGTAAATCTTCAGCTAATATTGCCAAAGGTGATATAGTGCTACTGAAAGACGAGTGACAAACATCATATGTGGCGAAGATGGTGTGGTCCGAATCACTGATATTCAAACTAGCACTAAACTATTAAGAGCTGTGAAACGTATAGCTTTTTTACCCATCGATGCAAACCAAGTTGAAAGTATGCATCTTCCAAAGGTGGGAATAATTTTTTTTTAGATCAGAAATTTACCTTTTTCCACTCGGTAATATTCTTATTTGGTGGACCTAGCGAATTTAGTTCCTCTTCAGCGCTTTGCCAGAACAGTTGGATATCCTGCTTATCTCCTTTAAAAAAACCGCGAGCAATTTCAGGATTCTGCTCCATTAGGGAGATCAAGTGTTGCAATTGTGTCTTATTTATACTTTTTGACCTAAAAAAAATTACTTTAAAATACTATTTTATAATTTTTTAATTTAAAACTTTAATTTTTACGTTATTTCCCTGCAAAATATTTTTGGGGAAAAACTCCCAAAAACTGTTGACTGTTTTCCCCCATTTTCTATATTCATGATACCTACTTTTTTCCCTGGGAAATTTCTCCCTTTCTCAAATTGTGTTTAGAATAGGAGAAGAGGAGAGAGAAAAAGGAAAAAACTCGGTGAAATTTAAATTCATAATAGGAGGTATGGGGAAAGGTAAATTTTTCCCGGGGAATTATTTTTCATAATTTGGCTGTATATATGCAGTCTATGTTTGAAATTATTTTCGGACAATTTTCATTAAAGTTAACTCGAATTCAAAGGTTCGATGTAGGCAAGTGAGCTTTCGCAAGCCAAAAGATAACAATTCCCTTGCAATGGTGTCAAATCACATATTCTTTTTGGCCAGTTAATTGGATAATTCGTAAAGTAACTCCTTCTTCAATACTTTCTTGCGAGTAAATTAATTGCAGTGCTTACTGTATGGCTCCAGCAGGGCTAATGCTGGCCAACTGGGTAAGAATGTTCTAACGATTTTTTAACTCAATTCTGCCCATCAACATTTTTGAAGAGAAATGGAACTATAACATTGCGAGCCTATAAAACTCATCGCATAGTAATTACCTTATGGCGTTTTCTTTTCTACAAAAAAAGGCAACACTACGCGAAGGGAGGGCAATTTTGTGTTCTTTTCTCAAAAATCCGTTGCCCTGTGAAAGGGTTGCGTGTTATTTTCTAAAAAATGTTGCCCTTTCGCAGGGCAAAAGGCATTGCACTTTTGCCTTGAGCAAATCATCAGGGCAGAAATTGCCCTGTAAAACACATGATTTTTATTCTTGCACAGCGTTACCAGAAAATGTTAAAAAAAAGTCTTTTGAGTTGAAAGAGTCAGAAAATTAGATTTTAATAATTATTTTTATATTTTGTATCGTATAAAAAAAACAAAAGACCACTATGCGGCAGCTTATATGTATGAGATATTAAAAAAAAAATTTCTTTTCTCAAGCAGATGAATTAGCAATCTGGCAACTGAACCTTTTTGTTTACACATTTCGTAAAATATACAGAAAATGTTTGTTTATCAGCTGTTAAAAAAAAGGTATTGCACCTTTTTCTAATTTGTGTTCTTTTCTCGTTGTATAAAAAATTTTACTTCAACAGGGCGGGCAAAACATTTTAAAAAGGCAACTTTTCACAGGGCGACATTTTTAATGTAGAAAAGAAAACGCCATTAGTCTCAAAACAGCTGTTGGATTGCTCTCACTACAACTGCGACTATCCTGCTGTCTTACCTACTTACTGGATAAGTTAAACTGGCCTTCATTCTAGGAAAATAAAGTCAGTATAAATTTGGGGTTGCTCTGTAGTATCTCAACTCATAGTGGAATGTCTAAATAAAACTAAGCAAGAAGTAATTATTAACAGCTGTTAAATGGCTGGCTAAAGTAAGCAGTGTATCCTACTCAAAGTTGAGAACCTGTAAAAACATCCCTGTTTTGAAAGTATCTCTTTCTTTTAAAGTAAATACCCCCATAAAAAAATGTTATCCTCTCTATTATTTAGAACACACTTTTATTTGTGTCTCATAAACAAAGTTGGCTAAAAGCAAATTCAAGTTTTGCGAACGCAGTTTGTATAATTTTTAATTATAAAAATAATTTATCTTCTTCAACAAACAAACTTCAACTGCACATTCTCGTCCATTTATTAATTAGCCGCAAAAGCTTTTGCCAACAAAAAAAAAAAAATTCCATTTCCATTCATTTCCACGAGATGACTAAGACGAATGTCAATACAAATTGATTTATGAATTTCTAATGATTCGGAAAACTATAACAAATTAACAGTTAAATCTGAAAAAGAGCACTGTTGTTCGAATAAGATTTCTTAAGGGCTATTCTTTTCTTCTTCTTCTTCTTCTTCTTCTTCTTCTGGTTGTACTCGTATGTGTGCATGTGACGAGCAGCTGGTCTAATCGGTAATGCTCGTAGTTATAATTTCTGGTAAATAATTCATTATTTCATTTCCGTTTAGGGATAGGGGAAAATATTAATTGAATATGTCAAGTTGTCAGTTGGAGAGTTCAAATAAATAAACCCCTTCAGTACTGCACTAAGTGGGTCAATTCGACTTCTAAACTACTCCAAATAGTTATTAATTCATTTTTAATAGAATTTGTAAACTCATTTTTAACAATAATAAAATTTTTAACAATAATTGCTGTTATTGGCCATATTGAATTGCCACTAAAGTCTGTAACATGGAAATGCAAGTTTAGTTGTCAAGAAGCAAATATTTAAAACAATGTCGAGCAAGCTCGAGATGCAGTTAGGCCTGGAAAATCTTTTATTATTTATTTAACAAAAGTCTTTTTACTCTAATTAAAATTGTTTATTTCGTTGTTGGTAAAGAGTTCGTTTGTTGTTTTGCGTCATCTTTGCGTTACCGTTTGTATTGCGCAAATTAGCAGTTTATGTAACTTCTTTTTATAGCACTTATTGAAGAGCCTGCCAGCTTTCACCCCGCCGGCTTTGCTTCTTTTCTTATCGACTATAAACCAACCCTTTTCAATTCCTTTTGACAATTTCTGTGTGTGTATGTATGCTTGCAATCTCTGATAAAAAGTTCTTAAAACTTAATTTTTTTTTTTTTTTTGTCAATTTGTAATATTTGAGTTGCATGTATTGTGATGTTGGTATGTGGGCATGTTCGCATCCAAATACGACCAGCGAAAATATATTGAAACATTAAAAGTTAACTTGTTGTTGTTATTGTAATTTTCCTTCCATTACTCATACATTGTTTGCAACTCGAAGAGTGTTGCAAAGTCGCCAGAATTTAGAAAAAACGCAAAATTTGCTTGGGAAAATCTTTTTTTTTGAATGCCTCCGTAGGCGGTTTGGATTCCTGCCTAGTCCCGAGGTGGTTTCCTTTGGACAAGGGGAAAAAAAGTTCCCCTTCTGACTATTATTTCGGCAAGACGAGTCGAAATGTAGTAAGAGGTTACTATAAGAAAATATGTAATGCCTTGAAAAGATTTTACTCGCAAAATTTTCACACCCTGCACATGCAACATTTCGTAAAAACTTTTTAAAGAACGAAATTTGACACGAAAAGGTTTAATAATGATAAATTTATAATAAGAAAAATATCTCGTAATATAAAAATTTTCTATTCTACAATCCTCTAATAATATCAGCTACACTTTATAAGAAAGTAAAAACTTTTGAATGAAAAATCTACCATAAAATGGAAACTTTACAATTGCAATATTTTATCCATCTTGAATTATTAAAGCTTCCCTAAATATACACAGCCACCTTCCCTAATCCATATACCTGCCATTTTTGATTATATGTATAAGCATATCTTTATATACATATCTCTTATCAGACAATCTAAAATACTATAAAGATTCAACAATAGAAATATTTAACAATAGAAATATTTAAAAGAAAAAATTTATTTTAAGCAAAAAAAGCCCTTTTACAATCAATTCACAAAAGCTTTTTTATATTTTCAATTCAAAATTACTTGTGATCGTCTATTATGCTTCTAAAAACATCGACAGTATCGATGTATTCTTAACACAAAAAATATCGTTAAGAGTTAAAGTAGTTTCTCGATGCAAAGTTACTAGCAGAAACCATATTCGTTACTCGTTACATTGAAAACAAACTTTCCGTTTTTTAAGTCATAAAATGTTTAATTGTACATTCTTGCCAATATGAGCTTGAAATACTTTCAAAATTAACGACAAATTAACGTCTTTTATATCGTTTTCATAATATTTTCAAAATTAACGACCAATTAACGTCTTTTACAGTGTTTTTATTTATAGAGCTTGCCTAACAGATATAATGCATATATTTCTTTTATTGAAATCAATAAATTAAAAATTATACCGGAATTATATATATTTGAAATAATGGAATAATATAAAAAATTTCAAAAAATTCATAAACTGTCGAGAAAATGAAAAAATATTCAAAAATATTAAAAAAAAAAAATTGCTTAAATTACTGAAAATGACTTAAAGTAGAGGAAAGCCTAGAATTGTTTTTGAGCGTCATTCTATGACAGTGCTGTATAGTCCTGCTTCTTATCTAACTCATTATAATATTTTTATAAGTATCTTTTTTGTAAAACGATTTTTAAAATGTTTAATTAACGAAAGCTCGTTTTCTTTGTAGCCAGTTTTCCTTTGTAATTCTCCAAAGGCAATTATGGAAAGCAGGCTTCTCTTCCCGTTTGCAGGCTGTACCTTTAAAAAAGTTTTGCAAAATTTTGTAAGACAAATATTTGTACCGACGGAACGGAAGAGGATCGAAATAATTATTGTAAAATTATTAAAGCAAGTCGATGGTTTTTCGCCCTTTTATTCTAAATGAAAAATTTGTATTCAAATTTATTTAAAAAGGCAGACAAGTTCTGAAAAATATTCATGCATCTAAAAGAAATGGGAAATTGATGATAAAAGCTACTCAGTAAAGGACTAAGAATGATTTAAAACTATTGTTGTTCGTCCTTGCCAAACAAAATTTAAAGACTTAAAAACTTTTGATATTTTTTTTGAGGTCTTCCTGTTTAATGGAGCAAATGAACAAAGATGTATTGATGGATTGAGACATTTCCATAAAGTAAAAATTATTTATCAAATAATACTCACAATACTCGTAAATATTCGTACAAGAAACATTTTTTATAATTTTTTTTTTTTTTTTTATAAATTTTAATATTTTCATATGCATGTACATTTACATTGGGTGTAAAATACTCTGCCATTGTGTAATAAATACTATTAAAATATCGCTTGATTAGCTCTCTTTACTAACACAAACGTCGCCAGCGATATGTCGTTGAATTTGGCATTTGGCGTTATCACCAGTCGTACATCACAACGCAATCAAGCAAACAACCCCAGTTGTATTTTTTAACCCTTTTCTATCCACATAAACGAAACTCTTACCAAAACAACCAATATATTAACAAATGTGTGTGCGCTTGTGTGTGTATGTGTGTGTGTAAACATTTAAGAGAGCGATACTCGAAATGAATAAAATGTTCAATGAAACGGAAAGGTCAAAATGATTAATTAGGCAATTTTTTGATAAAAGAAATAAAATAAAGAATCGTTATAATAAACGATTATGATTTGCAATGAATACATACGAAATATTTAGCAAGCGAATCTCGCAAGTTTTCTAAAATGGCGTTACTGGAGTTCAGCCAGCCTTGCTGAGCATATAAAACTTATATGAGAACGAATTTAATTTATTTGACTATTAAATTTTGTTTTTAGTAACGAAATCCCACATGTTTGATGTTTAATGTGTTCAACGTTAATATTTAAAATGTTTAAATATTTTTTATTATAAAATAATATTGAAATTAATTTTATTTAATATTATTTATTTGATTTTAGTTTATTATTTCGTTTTCGTAAGGAGACGGCTGACCGCGTTACTTACTCGTGTTGTTGGTACGAAAAAACATCGCTAAATATACATATATATAGCTTCTAAAATTTCTAAGCTTATAAAAACCTCAATTTACCGATGTTACTATTTTAATAATCTCAATGTTTTATAGTTTTAAATGAAGCTTTTATTTCCAGTGGGCAACAAAACTACATTTTTTTGACCAATAATAATTAATACACATGTAAGAAATAGACATATAAGAATAACTCCTTATAACTCCGAGATCAATAGTTAGCTAGTAAACTTGTCCAAGTCCATTTTTAATTCCATTTTTAAATATATATATATTTTCTATTATTCTGATAAAAATTATACCGCTGTTATATAGTGTACCAAAATTGTATGACATGACAACTGAGTTCAAAATATAATTTCATTGCATGTTAGTTGGGAATTGCCAGAACTGAACGTCTAATTAAATATATTTAAGCATTGAAGACATTCAAGACAGCAGGCTACACAAGTATACGACTTTAAATGTCGTTTTCTACTATTGTAGCCTTGTAGTCCGCAGCGTTGTAATATAATTGAAAAATTCAAGCATTGAGGCATCAATACTACACACTACATAAATACACGACTTCAAATGTCGTTTGCTACTGTTGTAGTCATTCAGTCAACAACGTTGTAATAAAATTGAAAAAGTCAAGCATTGAAGACATTCAACACTGCAGGCTACACAAATACACGACTTCAAATGCCGTGTACTAGTGTATCCCTGTAGTCAGCAGCGTTGTAATATAATTGAAAAATTCATGCATTGAAGACATTTAACACTCCAGACTACACAAATACACGACTTCAAAAGTCGTCTTTTACTATTGTAGCCTTGTAGTTGGCAACGTTGTAATATAATTGAAAAAGTCAAGAATTGAATACATCAATATTGCAAACTACTCAAATACACGACTTCAAAAGTCGTCTTCTACTATTGTAGTCTTGTAGTCAGCAACGTTGTAATATAATTGAAAAATTCATGCATTGAAGACATTCAACTCTGCAGGCTACACAAATACACGACTTCAAATGCCGTGTACTATTGTAGCCTTGTAGTCAGCAGCGTTGTAATATAATTGAAAAATTCATGCATTGAAGACCTTTAACACGCCAGACTACACAAATACACGACTTCAAAAGTCGTCTTTTACTATTGTAGCCTTGTAGTTGGCAACGTTGTAATATAATTGAAAAAGTCAAGAATTGAAGACATCAATATTGCAAACTACACAAATACACGACTTCAAAAGTCGTCTTCTACTATTGTAGTCTTGTAGTCAGCAACGTTGTAATATAATTGAAAAATTCATGCATTGAAGACATTCAACTCTGCAGACTACACAGATACACGACTTCAAATGCCATCTTCTAATATTGTAGCCTTGTGGCCATGTAGTCAGTGTTGCCACACCAAAATTTCGCTTTTTGGAAAATAAAACTATTAGAAAAATATATACCAAATACAAAAATACCTCTTTTTTTATACTGGCAGCACTATTTCTGCTTATTGGAGCAGAAATAATTTCTCATACAAATTAGATCAAGTTGGCTACAAGGTTGGCTGTAGTGTAGCCAAGATGTAGCCAAAATGTAATAAAAATAATCATGAAAAAAGCAGGAATTTCATTCTTAACAAATTTTAGTGGACATCCTACTGTGGCGACCATATATAATACTTAAATTTATAAGATTCATTTAGTGTTAAAGTTAAAGAAATAACACTTTAAGTTCTGCGAGCAAACCCATTTCACTCTCTCAAACATTGACATGCCAAACTTCATATAAAAAAAAATTTAGAGACTATTCTTTTCTTCTGGCAAGTGTTGTAAGTAAAAGTTGCCCAGTAAAAAATATTTATGGTTTCTAATTGCAGCAAAATTTAATTAGTAATTTTGTATCTCTAAGATATCATAAGTTATTTAAGCAAAGTATCTGAAGAGTTCAATTTTCTCTCTGTTGTAGTGCAGAGACTGGAATTAATTTAAACTCATATAAGATTGAATTGGTGTCTGTGGAATTTCCAACTTGCTGTGCTTGCAACTCTTATAATAGTCTAAAATTAAATTCGCAACTCTTGCAATGTAAAGCAAATCAATTATTTGAAATTATATTTTCTGCGTCCTATTTATCCAACCACACATTGATTTGATTAACGAAAGTTATTAGGAGTTGCGTTTGAAAAGCAGATAAAAAATTAGATTAAAAAAATAAAACAAATATTTTGCAATTTGTAAATTAATTAACCATAAAATGCAGCTTTTTAGAAAAGCTGATGCAGAGTAAAAAAAAAAGAATCATTTCAAGCTCTTCCTTATCACTGCCAGCCAACCATATGATTACTTAACGCCTGCTTAAGTCCATGTTTAAACACGATTTTCCAAAGCTTTTGCTTTAAGATCATCTCCACACGTCCGCCAGTGGCACACGTCATTCTTATCTGGCCAAGCATCTTTCTGTCTATGGTTGCAAGGCAGCACAAGAAAACAAACCACTTCCATATACGGCGGAATACGAACTATATAAGACAACCACCCAGGCACACCAGACAGCCAGTCAGGTAGTCACCAAGGCGACTGCAGCCGGGTAAATCAACCATCCATAATTCATGACACTGTATGAAAGACTGATAGATGCAATTCCATTTTAAAGGAGTTTAGGCCAGTTATTCACATTGATGTGGGCTTTCCTGTCAGAATGTCATGTTTCGCAGGTGTTGCTTGTTACTCTAAACTTTAGCAACGCAAAAGTGCGCTTTTACTCTCATTCACATTTTCTCCGCAGGGAGAGCATATTTTAAGGCGAATTACATTGTTAAAACAACTCTCATTTATGAGCAAAAACTGCTGTAATTCTCAACCAAATTTCCTCTCAGCTTCAACAGCAGAGAGGAGCTCATTTAAGGACGAGCGCGCCAGAGAAATCAATCAAGTTTTTGTTTTTGCCCAGCAAATTTCATTTCGCTGTTTTTGCTCCAGCAATTGTGTTTGTAAACAAATTAAAGTTGCCAAAGTAAACAATCCGATGATGTTCAATAAAACACAAAATTGTATCTGGAATCGCAATCCTTTTCAGCAGCAGTAACATTTAATTAGCAAATAAAATAAATAAAAGAAAAAAATTATTTATTCTTTTTACATACGAAATTTATTTGCTTATTTTGGAAAAAGTTTTAAATTTTACTTTTGATAAAGACAAATATAAAAATGAGTACTTTAAGCGAGAAATGATTTCTTAAGCCGGCATGAAATATAAAATGTGGGGTTTCTCTGATGCAGAGTATGGAAACTAGATCGCATAGACGTGGCAATTTTTTAAATGAAATATTTCGGAAATTTAGAACTATTTTCCTCTTTACACATTTTGCAATATAAAATTTTTTTTAAAGGAAATTTGTCTCTATAAATCCATGCTGGATAGCGGCTGGCGAGTTGGCTTAGTAACCAATAGAGTGCGGGTTCAAGCCCCAGTTACTCAGTTTTCGTTTCTACACAAATTGAATGTATTGACGAAATTTTGCCGGCGGCGGATTTAAAAGAAACACTTTCTGCTTAGATTGCACTTCGCCTATTCTTAACCCATTGTTGATCTTTACACGGGGTATAGTAATATTGGCTGGCGCCAAGACTTGGCTATGGTTCCAGCCACAGTTTCACAGTTTTTGTTTCTACACAAAGTGAATGTATTGACGAAATTTTGCCGGCGGCGGATTTAAAAGAAGCACCTTCTGCTTAGATTGCACTTCGCCTATTCTTAACCCATTGTTGATCTATACACAGGGTATAGTAATATTGCCTGTCGCCATAAACAAAAAATTGGAACATATTAAAAATAATACATCTTGAATAAAAAAAATAAAAAAAATAACTCTCGATATGTATCCTTTAGATGTGGGGTTCACTTTAGCGTTGCAATGCTTTTAGCAAATTTTTTAAAACTTCAGTATTATTACTTATACTTCCGGAATTGATGATGTGCTGGCCTGTAATGGGAATTAAAAGGGTGTGGTTTTTGTAAAGTGTTCCAAAGTTTGTCATAATTAAGGTTATGTAATTCTCAATCATTTGTTTTGCAAATAGGTGTAGTAAAATAACGAGATTTCGGGTACATTTTTAAAAATTATTTGTAAGAAATTCAACAAATAAGAGAATTATAAAAATCTATAAAGAACCTTAGACTTGCCTAATGACGCTTTTTGTATTTAGAAAGTTGTAGAAAACTCGAAAAAGAAGAAGAAATTTATTCCCAAAACGGATTCTGTAAAAACTAGATAATATCCGTAGAGAAGGTATTTTGATTTAACCCTAGAAGACCACACCGGAACAGATAGAGATGTTGTAGTAGTTGTTACATTTTGCCATTCTATATGTATGTGTATATCTGAGCAATACAACCTTACCAAACTGGAAGCCCAACTCTCGACCACAATATTGCTAATAATATATATATATTTTTTTTGATACGAGTAGTTTGACATTTCAAATTGTACAGAAGTCCGAAAAATTATATTTTACGAATTTCTCCAATATTGTTTTATATTGAATACTCGCAAGTACGAGTATTTAGACTCGTGTGTTCATATTCGAATTTCCTAACTTTGGTTAACCTTCTATGTACTCTCATTTCTTTTTTCCTATTACGAACTTTTAGGAATTGTTTTTTTTTTTAATAATTCTCAGACATTCTGTGCAAAGATTTTATCTGATGTAAACAATTAAAAGAAACCCAAAAGATTAATATTTTTCACTGCCACCGCACCAGCATTGAGGCATTCAAAAATGTCTTTATTGGCACAGATACAATGCTGTAATTATGATTGATTGCGCGTGCATAAATGCATAAATGTATTAACACACAAATGATATGTGCAGCATGCACTCGCATGGTTATGAATAGAATCGTATACATGCATATACAGATATTTATATATATGTATTTATGTAGGCTGTTAAACTCATTCTTATGGCAAAAGCCCAATGTATCCATTAACGTACTGCGGAAAGTTTACTTGCATTCCAATACTCTGACAAAGCTAAATTACTCTATAATCAGTAATATAATGAAGAGAGAATTCACACATGTAGAGATACATCGGATATATAAATACGCTAATTTGTAATCTTTCTCGTCCCCTCATTGCTGCACAGACTTTAATTTTAGTGTTACATAAAATATTGATACAAATTTGAAGAGAAAAACGTATGGCTTTAAATACAGCAGTGTTGTCAATGTGGAATATCAGTGATGGGAAAGTTCAAAGATGGTGCTTTTAAAAGTACCATTTCCGGTACAAAAATACCACATGACTTCGTTGAATAGCTTTATGCTCTCACAGCATTTAATAGATAATTACCATTATTTCCTATTTTTCTTTTTGAATGGATTGTGCTGCCGGATTTAGAAATCCATGGAATAGGCCTTGAACTGTCGATGTAGATGCTGTTAAAAGATATGCTTAACTCTCCGACATATATGGCATGTGTGCTGAAAAAGTCAGATAGTGTGCTCCAAAAATTCATCTGTCTAAGCGATTTGCTAACACAAGTCATACGATATGCAAAAGTATATGAAAATGTTTATAAAATGGCAATTTTAAAGCGACCAGAGTTGCTTTTTCTTCAGTCAGCAAAGGAAATATTTCTTTCCATCATGTTTGTATGATAGTGTGATACCAACAACACCATTTCCATGCAAATCTTTAGAATATGTTGGAATAACATCAAAATTTTCTGTGAAAAAATCGTACGACTGTGTAGGATAGTCAAGCATGGCCGTAAGTTGATGTTGGATGGCTATTTTTAATGAAGACGTACTGCTCACAAGTCGTGGAAGTTATTCCAACTTGAATGTCCAACATAAGTGAAGCTAGTCGTTTCTGTATTAACACCAGGCTGCCAAGAGCCATTGGCAATTACCAATTCGTTTGTTATTAAAACACTATTGAAATTGTTTGGTCTATTTGTTTTGCTCCAAAAGACTAATGCCATATTTATTTTTATTAGCTAATGATAGAGTTCCAAAAAATATAGATATAAAGTCTACATTTAGTAAATGTAAAGTCAAAATTTGCCTGAAACGAAGGCCTTTAACGGATGTTATGCAGGTGATAATACTCGGTATAAAATACTCGTGTATCAAATGAATTCATAGTACTATTTTAAGACCGTTTTGGGTACCAAAATTATTTCTTCCATCAATCCTATTTGCATATTGTTACATCATTTACTAAGTGCCCAGCAGTTCTGTTAATATTACATATTTCTATCAGTAAATTTAATTTTCTAAAGCATTTTTTACGGCATGATATCTATCGAAATCAACTAGGAGGATTCTTATTGGCTGTTAGTGCAACCAATCCTTGATTTAGCTGCGGCTGCTTTGATTTTGTTCTTGTGAGCTGAGATAGGAGATATAGGATATATAGGTGCCTCCATACGAACAAGGCTAAATTATAAAACGTTTACATTGTTGGAATTTAAGAAAGGTACTTAATAAAATTCGGAAGATAACAAAAAACTGTTAATTTTTTTTTTTTTGTTCTGCTGGGCTTTATTCCCAGTAACATCAATTATAATTAATTATAATAGTTAAGTTGAATGCTTGCATTTTGCTATTGCGGTGGCAACGCGAACCATAATTTTTAAATTATTAGAAACATTTTGGTTTTGAAAAAATAGCCGGGTGGGCATACACAAGACACCCGCACGTCTAAAATCATTGTTTGCCGTTGCATGGAACAGAAAGCATTTAATGCTGATCATTTTAGTTAGAAAATTAGGTTTTTCAGAGGTTTTTCTCATTAATTTTGTGTAGTTGGGCTTATTGTAAATGAGAGGATATTTCATGCAGGAAATGTCTTTGATGGATTGCTTCAAAGCGAACTAATTGAATTAACAAATACGGGAGTAAGAATATGTGCAATATTAGATTGATTATTAATGAGGAATATGCAACTAAATGGTGGGCATCTGGAATGTGAGAATTTCCCAGCCGGTCCTCTCAATAGAGGGAAGACTTGCATTAAAATTTTATAATAAATTATTTGCAGGATTATATACAGATGTGTGTGTAGATACGTAGATACACAACAGTAAATGCATCTTTTCATACGGTTTAAGAATTGTATAGACGACCCTCCTACTCAATCGCACGATTTGTCAAATCTGACATGTTTGCTTGATTAGTATGATAGTCTGAACTAAAAATGGTTCTGGTTTTTGTTTCCAGTAATTAATCAGCTGGACATATATAGCCGCTTGGCCGAATTATGCCGACCGACTAGACACTCTTTAGGCACTGTTCTGACATTGCAAGTGGACTTATTTACAAGTTCTCTCGTTCCTGCTATTGACCTGCTCCATCTTACTTTTTAAGGGCAACGCTAAGCTCTTGCATCACAGAAGTTGTAAGGCCGAATTAATTGAAAGAAGTAGTCTAAAATTCGACTCATAGATAGAGTCACCGTGTGCTGGATTCCATACCTAAAATATTGATTTCTAAATTTGATAAAAATTATCTGTCAGATTATAATAAGAATATCTTATGTCTACAGTAAATCTGTCTTGTGTTACCATTTTATGTCACCAAGTAGCCAACCGTTGCAAAAAGTAAACCAATAGCGCCTTGTTAAGGCTTCATGTAAAATGATATATAATTATATATGTCCTATAATTTTCGGTTCAAGTAATTTTCCGCCATTACTGTAAGAGACTGTTGCATTTTATATGTTATTATGCCAATTAGTCATCATAAGTATAGAATTTTCTGTGCATTTCCAAGTGAAGCGTCTTCAAATTACGTTTGAACTACATTTTTATATTCCAGCATTCTCCATGGATATAATTTAATTCTTCCCTTGTATAGTTTTGCTTTATGAATATGATTTTACTAGGTGTTCAAAAGGAAGGTTTACAATAATATGTTTAAATGTCTCTGCAGAAAGAGCGTGTTATCTTCGCCCGCTATAAAGTAACTGTCGTAAGATATAATAAATTTTCAAACACTCTCATTTAGTTTAGATTGTCAGGAGAGAAGAAATTCCTCGCAAATGGATTCAAAATAGTGATCGCGTTCTGATATCTGTATAAAGTGATAGCTGAATAGACAGTGAAAGGTGAATAGAACAATATAAAGAAATGGTATAGAATAGTATAAGAGAAGAATGCGTAAGACTGATAAAAAAAAATAACGACTGGTAATAAAAAAGATTGTGGCTAAACTTCACTGTGTGAACCATCCGCTAATTCTTTTGAAGTTATGCACCTATTACATTTTTATGTCTGGCAAGTCAAGAGATCTTTGGCCGTGTATATTCAGAGAAGACGAAGCTACTCTTTGACGTTACTGCTTCCAAAGTGGTACTCATTATCCGATTTTTTCTGTTGGGGCTCCGAATGCGAAGTGATGAATCAGTATAAGCGAAATACTGACTGGTTTTCCCAGCCTTTAGTCCACACCCATAAATAGGTAGGTCAAAGCACGTTCATATGTGGTCAAAGCATGTTCAGGATACAATTATATATTCTTGTGCTTCTGTCTTAACGTATGTATGTACGAGTATTTCAGACCAAAAGCAGGCTTTTGTGTTCCAGTGTTGATGTGATGATTTTATCGTTGTTTTTCGGTCGTGTTTAGGCTATGGCCTTCTTGTTCGTGTGCCATATTGTTCTTTAGCTTGGCTGTAGGTTTTCTACTATACTTTGATAATTAATCATTATTTATGTATAGCAATTTTATTTTTCGCCTCGTCGATTTCAAAATTTAACACTTACTTTTGAAGCACCTTGTCTTATACAAGGTATGTACTCGTATGTTTCTTACAGAGAAAGGAAAACTTTTTTATTTCAACAAAAAAGAAATAAACTGTGGATGCATTGATTGTTTGATTCAAAGATTTGCTTCTGTCTTCAATTTAATGTCTTGTGTTTTGGTTTCATTTGAAAATATCAGTAACTCTGACCTTTTTTTTCTTGGCAACGGGCTGTTTGCCAAGTAAGTCAAACATTGTGTACTATGAATACCAAGAATGCTTTAAAGAGAATCTGTTAGAAGATTTTTGAGCCAACTTGGAGCATAAAGGAAAAGCCAAAAATTAAAAAAAGTAAAATCATTTATTAATCGCTATACAAAATTACAAAAATTATTCTCATTTGTGAAGGCTCAAAATTATGCATCTTCGGGAGCAACCATGGCTTGCTTCTGAGGGTGCATAAAGTTTTGCATATTATGGCGGTATATTTTTAAGTTTTTAATATAACGAAGATGCTTTTTATTGCATCTAGTTATTGGCATTCTAATTGAAAATATTAAAATTCTTTGACATTTCAATGACATTTATCGAGATTCTTTTGTCTTCGCTTTTCGCTTGTAGCCATAATTATGTTCTTGTGACTGTTTTGGTGTCAAGCTAGACTGGGTGTTTGCATTCCATTTTCGAAAACATTTTATATATTTTGCTTCTTTTAAAAAAAATTGCAATTTTAAATTTTTCACATGTTAAGCCTGCCTGAAGCTTTTTAGTGAGGCAACTTTAAAAGAAAATAGAAGGATGATAATAGAGTGGCTTACAAAAAGGATTTCAATTCGACCTCATACTCTAAATTTGGTTGAAAATTATATAACTGTCATAAAAAAGAAAGTGTTAGAAACTAACAAACGATGGGTTGGAACATCTAGAGGCGGACCCTACCCCTCATAATGATATTTGCCTTCTAAGAGCTGCCCCTATTACGAGGAATAGTATATACTATTAATACTATTGGTGTTAATACTATATAGTATTAACACCAATTATTCAATTTGGGTTAGATAGTTTTTATTTCAAGTAAAATGCCTAAAACTAGGCTGAGGAGTTCCCAGGAAAAGGCTGATTTGGATTGGACCAGAATCTGGCAACGTCATGTGACAGCTTTGAAGTTTTGCCTTTTATATTTCTACAAAGACGAAGACTTCGCCTGGAACTACTTGAATTTAACGCCATCCTTCCGTTAGACAAGAATTTAATAATTTTGCATATGTGGCTTTCTTTTCAATGGACCCCTCCAGAATTCCTTTTCTTATAAAGCGCATAACAGGAAATCAACAAGGAAAGATAACTTACAAATCCCAAGAAAATAAAAATAACTTGTTGAAATTTTTTAATACGAATGTGAATGTATCTAAACTGATTGCACTACTTGTATCTGCAAAGTTTGTAAGGAAACAAGCACTGCCTCTTTAAAGTTACATTTTTATGTAGGTTTTGCTGCAGCTTCCCAAGATATTCAAATTAAATATAAATAGAAATAATGAAGCCAAATACGTATAAAAAAAATTGCATTTTAAAGTCTTTGGATACTCAGATAAACATGTAAAAATCTTTACGAGCTGTCCAGAAGATTAAAAAAAAAAAAAAATATTTAAATCCCACCCAAACTAAACCACCAATATTTGTGCCCGCTGGCTACAATTCAAAGCAAAACAAGTTTAGGCCTCCACTTAACAATTTTCTGTTGTTTTCCTTAAGCTGAACATTTTTTCCAGACCATTTTTTTTTTTATATTTTCTTGTCTAAAAAACGAACTTTTTTATTCCGTGTGTTTTTTGTGAAACAAAAAAATACTTTAAATTTGCAAAAAAAAATAAAAAAGTTAATAAAAATTAATTTTTTTTTTAAATTAACTGCCACGCGCAAAATTGGTGCCGCAGAGTCGTATAAATAAAACTCATTTAACGGTGGGCAGTTTAGCAAAATTTTGAGATTGACATGCACATACACAGACACACACAAAATCGTCTATAAACTGTTTAAATTACTGGCCTCTATAAGATTTACTTTTAATTATTCGCTTTAGTCGACTTTGTCTCTCTTACACTCGGAAAAGCAACTTGTTTTCCATTTAATAACCGCATTTTCCTTTAAGATTTATTTTCCACCGCTTTAAAGTAAAAAAAAAAAAAGTTGCGATTTTAATTTGAATTTTATTTATTAGTTTCATTTGATATAAATTATTGTTGGCCGTTCCATGCCACGTTCATTGGTGGCCTCTGCTCCAGCATTTTGCTTAGTTTGCTATCTTGAATTATATCACTCTTCTGAAATGTCGCCTTAGCTTAAGAGAGCTTCACGCTTGACAAATTGTTGTAAATAAATCTTTTCTAATACTTATAGGAAAAATTAAATGCTACAATTTTCCAGGCAGCAGCAGCTTAAAAAACTCTTTACAAGTATTTGATGGCAGTAGTCAAGAGTATTTAGTAAACATTTTAACAACAAGTACTAACTTGCACAGTGGTCATATGGGAATAAAAGAATGCATTACAAATATTCTTGCATTAATGCCAAGAATGAAGTTGCAACTGGAGAAAAGGCCTTAATAGAGTAGAGACGAATGCACATCTCTGAATTCTCTCCAACTCGTAAACGCTCACAGCAATACAGTCTACCATTTCATAATCATGTAACTCAATGCTTCTTTGGTAGCCCATGATTTTTATATTTTATATCATGTTTTGTCCATTTTTCATATGGTTTGCTTTATTTTCCACAATGATTCTGGTTGAGATCGAACTACTTCAGTAGCGGAAGAACAACGGAGTCATTTTTCTTCTAACAAAACTTCTTACAATTAAGACCTCAATATTACCTAGAGTATTCCTTTCTTTCTCGGATATGAGTTTATCTGCGTGAACTTATTATATATTTTTCTAACTCTCAGAACAATATTAAGAGCCGGGCAGAAGTTTCTTCGATGTCAATGTAGTTATACTCGTATCACTATTAATAACCAAATTGGAATAAACTCAATCGAATGAGAAGTTTAAATTCAAAACGCAATTTGTAAAAATTTAATTGCAATGTTAAAATAGTACTCTCACTCATTCAGTGTTAGTAAGTGTTTACAATTAATGGTCAGTACAAAAAAAGTTTCCGTATTAAAATTAAAAGCGCTGAAATTTCTTGCGAATGTAAATTTAAAATTTATTAAAAAATTAATTATTTTCTCCTTTGGACATTATTGTATATTCAGATTTTTTATATATTAAAGTTGTATACGTAATTCAATTGGCTTTAATATGTCTAGTGGGTTGTTCAAGTTTAACTAATGTTGGACTGCTTTTGGACTGTCCAAGTATACATACAAGCAATTTATATCCATGATAAGATACATCTGAACACACGCAACCTCTTTCTGTAGCAGTAGTTTCAATTTTTTGTTTCATTTCCCTCAATGTTGAATTGATAAATATATTTATTTTTTTCGACTGTCTACAACACACACATCACTTATTGCTTATAAGCCCAGTGCTCACAACGTTCAGCTCACTTCTGCGATTTTCCTGTGGCTTTCTGAAAGGTTTTTTAGGGACAGGTTTACTGTTGTCCTAAGCTGGCATCTTTACTGTTCTCTTCTCTACTTTAAGGGGTTTCCGGAGTGTAACAGTCATCTTCCGTTTATTCTTCAAGGCCTTTACGGTTTTTTGTTCCTCAATGAGGAAAGTGCGAACAATGTATCCACGAAGGCAGCCGTGACATAGCATATCACGCTTGGCTGACGTTCGCATGGTCGAGTTGAATGGATTTCCTTCAATTTTTATTTTCATTGACCGCAGTTAGGTACTGGTAAATCAACCGACCATCAGGGGTAGTGTGCTACAGTTTACGTGAATACCTGCCTGTGAAGGCTTAACTTCACGGTGCACTTAGCACTGAGTAAATTAATGCATTTACTAAGCCCCCATGCAAAGCACAGGTGGCAATTCTTGATAGGAAGATTCAGTCCCAACCAAGCGCCTTGCTGAAGCGTTCGGCACTGTCCAAGCCTTACTAGTAGGCACTTCGCGGGATAGACTCCCCCGCCAGCTTCGGGGTAATCACATCATGCCTATTCTATCCCTGTAATTCAAAAGCAAGTCAAGAATTACAAGATGGACGCCCTCAGAAGGGGAGAACCATCTGCTGCCTACTAGCGTCTGTTGAATAGCAACAGCACCTAGATAACTAATCGCTTGACCGGGATCGTATCGAGCGTTAGCATCAATAAGATACCAGCCACTCAAGAGAAATCTCCCAAGCAACTTTTGGTATCAACCACATGCCACTACGTGATCTCCGAAGAGGCCTCACCAACAACCGGTCACAACTTCATTCAATGTTGTAAGCCGGAGCGAACTTGGTCTATGGACAAGTTCACTAAAGCCGCACAATTTTATCCACGAGCATAATCAATTAACTCCGTGGAGTGTGAACTAAGTCCGTCCTCGATAAAAGTTCGGTTCAGGTAATTGTGCAAACCAAAAATCACTCACAGACCTACGCAATTGAATTCCATTGTGGGGCCACCGGTTCCCATAGCACCAGTATATAGCAACTGGTCGTGCTTTCAGAGAGAACCCCCAAAAGAACTCTCCTACAATATTCGACCCTGAATCGATCAGGTTATGCTAGACCTATCCCAGACAGACAAGCAAGCTTGCCTTTGCCTTTTAATTACTTGCAGGCGCATCCGTTACCATGTTATTTCATGGATTGGGCAGCCACCTGCAAGTTTTACCGGTAGCTGCCAAAGGCCTGAGGTCTGGAAACGCAGGTAACCGTCTCCCCAGAGTGCACAACACCAAAGTGTCATTTCACCCAGATGCGTCCCGTACCACCCCGGGGGCACCATCAGGGGTAGGTAAAATACCTCTTAATAGCGCCTACTTTTACAGTAGACGCGTCGAAACACTATTTTGTTACCGCTATACCTTTTCCCCACTTTCGCCAAAGTGTACAGCGTGAGTAGGGGCAATGCGCTGAGTGATGTCCTTTATGAAAAACCTCTTGTACCCCACAGACCAATTGTAATCGCTATTGAGTAGAGAGTACCAAAAAGAGGCCTTGGCTGCTCTTCAACACGAAGCTGCTTTATTACTCGTAAAAATTCATCTGTTTTTTTTTCTGTAAATGAAACATGAATTTTTTTTTAATTTCTTATTTTTTCACAAATTTTTTGGATTTTGCTTTTTGACAGAAGATAAAACTTTTCACAAGCTTGAACACTGTTAATCTCAATTATGCGTGTATGCATGTCATACATGCCATCTCCTGTCCTACCCACTCACCAGCAATTCAGTCAGTATCAACTTTTCCGCATATTTATAAAATTACTCATGAAATGTTCACATGCCACACACACACACACACTCACACAGTCAAATGCCTGTACGAGTATGTAAATTTGTTGTTCTTATAGATTTTCAGTTGCTTAAATAGCTGGTTGGCCTGTCAAGGAATTATCTTGAAATTAAATACGGTCTCAAGAAGATACAAAAAAAAAAAAAAAAACAAACTGTTGGGTTCCACAGACTCACAGTACGACACAACTTGTTCCAGTTTGAAGAGTAATTACCAAAATGACTTATGGCAAATTAACATATTAATTGTGTTACTCTCATTTATTCGTTCGCTTTAATTTTAAAACTTGCACATCCCCAGTTTTGATTATATTCATCTTCTACCTCCATCTTCTACAATGTTAGATGTTGTTTTTTTTTTATCTCTTCCTTGGCGGATTATGCGTTATGTATTCATTTCAAAGCCTCTGGCCAAATCTGTCATAAATTTTGTATATGTTTTTATAAAAATTTTAGGTTTCATTTGAAGCAGTGCTGCTTCACTAAAATGATTTAAGGCAGAGTTGTTTCTTCCTGTCTCTTTTATGGTTGTTGTTGTTGTTGTTATTAAGCGACATAGTTTGGTTGTTAATGTGGCTGAACTAGTTTACAGGCTTCAACTGTTGCAAGGACATGTATGAGCACATATCAGGATGAGAGAGGTTTATTATATCGTTGTCGTTGTATAGAGTCTGCCAATAGCATTCTTCTTTTCATTATTTTGCTTTCCCTTGTAAATGCTTTGAAAGATTAGAAAATGAAAAATGAATGCTAATTAATGATTGATTTTCTCTTAATGCTGCTTTAGTTGCCATCGACCCTAATTGGAATGCTATTAATATTTATTCCATTTTTCCTCTTTTGAAATAAATTATTGCCGCCTGGCAAAGTTTCTTACACGCAGAATATTCTTAACACAAAGTTAAAGACTGAAGTTATGCAAAATGCGTTTAAAGGATACAACATTTGCGCTGGCTTTTAAAGAGATGTAATTGGGTTGAGGAACTGAGGGTAAGTTTTATATCTTAAATATATCAGTGCACTGTGCATGCTAGATGAAAAGCTTTACTGATAACTTTAGGATTTTGATTGGGGTTCTACTAGAGGCTAACGATGATGCGTTTAAGCGGATTGATCTGCAATAGTATAAAAATATTTAAAAAGAGTCTTGCAGAACTTTTAAGTAATGCATTTAACGCTAAACGACTTCGTTAAAAGAAATTGCCATAAATATATCAGTTTATTCCTCAGTAACACTTTTAACGATATATAACAATGTTTAAAAAGACTTTTTGTGCTGGTTTAAGGAAATAAAAAATTTTCCGAATTGAGATTGAGATATATATAATAAAACTATTCCATTTTATTTATCTGTTGCAGTATTGTAGTTAAATTGGAAAAAGCATTTGTTTAATGGTATATTTTTTTTATTGCACTCGGTGCAGCTCTCTGCCTGCTTCATAGGGTTTTCTTAGTCAGGGGTCAAAAGTGTCATCTAATGCACTCATAATAATACAATACATTAAATTTGCTCTCGCTTGTATGCTAGTTGTGGAAAGCTTTGTTAAAGCATTGCTTAAATGTAGTCAACTAAAAATATTCTACGTTACGTTTGCTTAAAACTTAACATTTCGTAGCATAACGTTTGCTTAAAATGTGTGATGAAAGAAATGTCGAATAAGCAAAAATAAGATTAATTAAAGATTAAAAGTGATATATTAAACATATTTTGTTATTATTGTATATATAAATGTAGTGGGAAAACTAATGCGGATTAACAATTAGTTTGTGGTCAGAAAAGGTCAACCTTCCTTTTAACAGCTGAGAGCTGCAAGTTATCTTGTTGTTAACAAGATAGGTACTATCTTGTTGTTTTTAACGGCCTTGACTTCTTTTAATATAATATTTATTGGCCAATTATATATTGTAGCATTTCATATAACATTTAACATATATATTGTAATATTTCTTTTTTCCTTGTCGCTATTCGAAATTGCTAACATATCTGTGAAGTAACGTTGTTAGTGTAGCGTGATCTAAATGTCAGCTATACTCCTAATATTGTATTTAGTTACCCAGCAGTAACTCCTACGTTTTCTTTTTTCCTTGTCGCTATTCGAAATTTCTAACAAATCTGTGAATCTGTGAAATCTGTGTCAAGAAACAGCTAAAGAATCCCCCGAGTTACCGTAAACCATTTTGTCTATCGTTAAGTTAAACTTTTCTCCCAAAATGTTAAAATTTACTGAAACGTTAACAATACTGACATTAACTATTTATTAGTTGCGTTCAAAATTATATTATAGATTCACTAAGAATCATATATAATAATATAAATATTAGATAATATTTCTTTATAATCCTTTTGGAACTTGATTTGGTAGTTTATCAGTCAATAATTGGTTATCATGGTTTTGCTATCGGCATTACTCTGAACTTTTAAAAATTTCCATAATTAAAATTCAACCCATGACTAAAAAGAGCCAACAACAATTTAACTATTTTTATTATCGCTAATTTAAATTAAATCGCTTATGGCATGTAAAAATTAAGGATAATCGTGTAAACTTATTTTCATTAATTATCTCTACCACCAATTTTAACTAATTGATTTTTATTTATTAAAATTCATTAAAAATGTAGCCCGCAAAAGTTGTTTGAAAGTTTAATAAAAATAATTTTATAGCATTTTAAGTTGCATAATTTTCGTGTCAAAAAGCCTGTCACAATAATCTTCATCTCAACTCGTCCAGTGCCATACAAGAAGCGTTTGAAATTTTAGCCATCTATTTTCACAGCTTGTAATCAAAGCAGCGAATACCGGTTCGGCATGATGCTCGAATACGAGTAGACTTTAAACACCTTTTTAATTTTCGCTTAAAAACGGCGGATCAATTTATCTTTATGTATCCTTTGACGCGACATACTAATTGTATTGAGATTATCTACGATTTTCATTCCAAACGTGTGCAAAGCCAATATGCAAACTCACTGCGCATTTATGGCAAATTAAAAGCACAAATTTATGAGCCTCCGTTGTGAGACCAGCAACATGCCGTGGCAGAGTGTTTGCAAGTAAGTGCGTTTTTAAAGCGTAAATTATAATAATTATGCGAGTAAACGTTTTATATGTATATCTGATACGGAACCGCAAGGGCTTTAAACTTTACGTATTTATGCAGATTATGTGGTCGATAATTTATTTGTATTACTGTAGAAACTCTTGGGTTGGTAGCATTGAGCTGTATACGTTTAAGCCGCTCAAAAGCTACACAGCCATGTCACACGAGTAAAGTAGTCAACTTCTCGTTCGCACAGTAGTGGAGGGCAAAATAGAATGAGAATTTATCTCTATTCTCCTTTATATAATTTTTTCGATCGTTAGACATTTTCCTCTGTGTTAGTTATTTCTGATTTCAGATGAATGGACTCAAAGAGTACTATTAATTATTGTCACCCCATAAAATCTAACTTTTTAATCACCATTTTTAATTTTGTAGCCACTAGCCTTAGCAGCCGTGAGTGCTTATACCCATATTGTAAGTAGTATTGTTGTCTCTTTTTTACAAGCCTAGTAAGTAACTGCTTCAAAAGCTTACCAGATGTGTAAAGTTCCTGGCCAGGCAGTCTGGTTAAGATATTTTCAAACTAGAGAATTTTTATGAAAAACATTTTTATGTTGCCTATACCAATTTGATGTGTTTTGGTCCTTACACTGACTTCTTGAATTCATATCCTGAATAATACACCTCAAGTGACTGAACCTGTCCTTTCAACCACACTAAACAAATGCTCACTTATTTAATTCCTATGAAGTTGTAGGAATTATCGATTTAAAATGTAATGTAATGATATTGTTTTCATATTTGCCATTTAAAAAAACAGCTGTTTTTAACGCTAAATTTATAAACAGCTGATTTTTTTCTAACTTACACTTTGTGCAAAAAATATATGTGTACAATGAACACAAGTTTTTTTTTTTGTTGTTGCATGATTAACTATAGAACAGATGTTTTGATTTAATAGAGAGAGTGGAGCTAATTTTACATAATCAAAATACAGCAATTCTTACAGAGTTGCAAGTCGTAGTTATTAATTTTAGGTATTAATGCGCTTTTAAACAGTTTTTTTTATTATTTTTTTTTTTAAGAAATTTTTAATTTATGGCAGTTTTGAATGTGTAGAAGTGCTTGGAAGTCAAATTATTGTATATAAAAAACTCCTGCGGCTTCCAAAAATCCTCTGTTGGCTGGCAGTGGATTTAATAAATTAAATTAGGTAAGGCTGTATATTATGGATGTTTTAACAAAATGAGTTTATATGGTTTAACCAGATTTTCAAGATCGTGTTCACTGTTTAGAGAGTCTCACACTCTATGCAGTTCTCTGCGCGCTACTGAAATGGTATATAGTTTTCTATACCGCCTTCCAGAGCAATTTAGTAATCGGTAGTGATTACCAACTTTTTTGTGCGATATTTGAAAGTTTTCGATGTGAATGTAGGTGTAGCTGGAACCACATTTGTATGGGGAATGGCATTTCTGCTGTTGCACTCTACACATATGATGCCCACACAGACAACTTTTCCGAAGTCCGATAATCAATTAAGACGAGCAAGAAAGTTTTTCTATCGGCTGACAGGTAAAACAATCTGCTGGTAAATTAGACCAAAAAACAACTGATTTTGGAGCGGAGGAATAATGACGCTCAAAAACAGACGAATTGAAGGCTTTCTTGTGGTGTAAGGTCAAAGAATCTAAAGGCGGACTAAAGACAGTTTGAAATGTCGCCCCAATTTGTTTCATACATACACTTGAGCTTTTGCTTTCCACTTCTGGTTGTCCTTCAGCCAAGGACAAGAGTTTTAAATTCCGAACTAATGATTTTATTCAAATTTACAAAAATGAAAAATGAGGATCTACAACAGCCAGTTTATAGTTTAGCTGGAAGTTAATTTGATATCCTTGTCAGAGCTGAACAGAGAAGTAACCTTTAAAGCTTTCTATCCTTGAGTGATTTAGCTTTCTTTTGCCGCATTCACAGATAAATTTTCTACTATTATTATTGCCGTTTTTAATATAAAATGTCAGTACGAATTTTTGTTATGTCTGCCATAAACAGGTGGCAAATTAACTTAATTAAAACTGAAAGCTTAAAGCTTAAAGAAGAAATCAAATTTCTCTCTGATTATTTAAGATTTCTTATTTAATTTCTTAAAACATTTTATTGCTTCTGTTTGGCTTCTTAAACGGATTTTAGAAACTGGCAGCTACAGAAGGAACACAAACAATTGTATGTACTCTTAACAAAGGAAAAGTCCTTAAGTGCTTTTATATCCTGGCTTACATCTACAATACTTGATACGCATTCCTTTCAATTATACTCGAAATGTGTATGTGTTTGAGTATTTCCGGTATACTTAATCTCGTATGAAATAAAATAGTTGTTGCTTTCCCTACTTTGACTTTCCAAGTTCGAAGTTTGCTTTGTTTGTTGGTTTGTGCTCTTCATTGTTTAAAATTGTTGTGTTTTCCTTTAAGTTCTTGAGCCTTTTGTAACGTCTATAATTTTTATATGTGCCAGAATTTCCCTTTATGTAAACGCTCGCCATCCCTCTTGTCCTGCTTTAGTCCTCCCTTCATCTTTGCTTTCGTTTTGTTTTGTTGAAGTGCATACTTCTTTTGCAGCAGCACTGAACTGAACACGTGTTGATGACAACAAGATTTTTCTATTTAGAGAAGAAATTAAGTAAACACGAATACAATTATTGAACTTGAGTTATTATTTTTCAAGGATTAAGAAATATTATTATTGCTAAGATGATATTAAATTGGCGAGTAAATATGAAATAAAAATTAATTTTCTGCTCTTTAGCTTAGAACTTATTTAATACTTAAATCGCATTAAATATAAAAATATACTAAAGTGGCTAAGCTACGGCCGTGACTTCTTCGTGGGGCTTCCAAGCTTATTTTACTGCCCCCTAATGCAGTTTGTAAGTGGCTTAAAGGAAAACGAAATTTAAATTTAGGACAAATAGTCTTGAGCTACGTTTAATAGCACATACAAAAATAAAAAAAATTTACAAAGCAGAGGTTCCCAAATTTTCCATTTAAAATTATGTGGAAAGTCTTCAGTAGGTACCGTGCCTTTTGCCAAATTTGAAGGAAGGACTTTTAACCAAGTTAAGCTAATTATTTAAAAATAAACCAATGGTATTAGAACATGAGCTTATGAATAAATTAAGCCAGGGTCAGGATTCTTTCCTTTTGCTATTTTTATACATCTGGTAACATTTGTCTTTGTTCGTGTCTTATTGAAAAAACGATTGCGAGGGTAGGTAATGGATCTATGAAACCATATCATTTCTTTTTGTATTTCTCAAAGAACACTGTCAAAGTGTATTGGTTATCAGCTGATCGCAAACGAATTCCACTTAAAAACAGAACGAATTCAATTATTTGCAAGCGTGTGTGAAGATAAATTCATTTAGTTAAATTCATTTTCAGAAAACAGATGTTTTTTTCGCCGTATATAAATTGTATGAAATTGGTATAGAATTTCACACCTTTTTTTTTTTTTGAAATTTCTTCACTGTATCTAAACCATTCTTCCTTGGCGGATCAAAGCTTTGTGGTACAGAAGCCAACACATGTGGCCCAGAAGGCAATACGTAAGGCTATTAAACTGCGTTTATGGAATATCTGAAAGGTGGTTTTTACATTTTTTAGAAGCCTTTGGAAATGGAGGTTAGTGCAAATATATATCACATCTGGGAAGGGCATGACCACTGTCGCCAAACAATTCATCCTCGACGAATCAAACCTATGTGGCCCAGAAGCCAACACATAAGGCTATTACACTGCTTTTATAGTATATCTGAAAGATGGTTTTCACATATTTTAGAAGCTTTTGAAAATGGGACCAAATGCTCAAATGCACATGACTTCTAGGAAATAATTGCCTCAATAGAAATTCACTTAAAATTTTAAGTAAAAATTCAATATTTGTAATTTTATTAGCAGTTGGTTTTAATATGATATGTCGGCAACTTTTTGCATAATTTTCGCTTTAACAAATTAGATTTTTTAAAGGGAACCACAACATTTAAAACTTTTTCGAAAGTTAGAATTTAAATCGTTTATTGTGTTTATCATTGAAGCAAATGGTTATTTGAAGGCGGGACTCAATGTATTCGCCTTAAAGTCAAAATCAGCTGATGACTGTGCAATTATCTTGCAGAAAACAAAAGAAACTTGCAGTTATTCAAATATTTAAATTATTTCTATTGTTGACTTAATGAAATTTATTATTTTTTTTGGGGGATCCCCCTATTTAATTGTTAATTAGAAAAAAATTTTTTTTTTTTGTTATAGATTGTGAAAAGCTGTTTCATGGCTTGCTGTGCCTGGAGTTTTGTAATTCTCAATTAATTGTTAAAAATGTGCGTGCATAGTGGCAAGGTTGGAATTATTTCTAAATGCTGGTTGGTTGAAATTCAGGCGTCTAGACGACATAAACGGCAAAGAGCAAATAAAAAACTGTATTATTATTTTGAGAGACTGTAAGGATGGCATGGGATGTGCCGTATTTCATAAAACTTTTTCTAAGTGTTTCCAATTTATTAAAAATAAGCAAGTCCAGAACAATCAATGACTGCGGAAAAGAAACCAATTGCTGCCTTATCACTTTGCTGTGCACCATGTTAGCGAAACTGGAAAAAAAGTAAACGGATTGACTAACCTTTTAAATCATTCTTCATATTTAAGCAATTAAATGTTTCTCAATTCTTTTCATTATCGTTTAATTAATTAATTTTCTCTTCATTTACAACATTTTAATATTTAAACTTCGGCCGATTTATGACTTAATTGTATTTGCCGTACTCGCAACTCTTCTGTTTTCGAAAAAACCACCAGCAAATACAAGCAGAATCCTTTTATTTGCTCAGTGAATTTATTTACAAATGCGTTTTAATCACGAAACAATCTCACAAATAACAAGGACACAAAATCATGACCACAACCTGTTTAAAAATCCAATTGAATCTTCATTTAACGTGCATGCGCACACATATACATACATACATACATACATGCATACATATAAAACGCGCACACACACATACATGTGTAAAAATTTGAAATTATAAAATAATGTGACTTTTCAATTTAAATTTAAACCAACCGAACAAGATAAAAAATAGACAGTTTGTGTACGGGCCAGCAGTTGCTTGCTGCCACGTCCAACCATTGAAATTGTGGGACGGACCTTAACGCAGTCTGCTGACTTGATGGCCAGCCTGTCTGTGGCATGGTGAAAGTAAGTGTTTAACCATGCAATTTCCCGACAACAATGGTAATGAAATGATTTAAAATATTTCATTTTAAATAACAAAATCGTTATTGTCAGAGTTGTGCGATGAACGCCATCGTTGTCGTTATCACCAGTTGCCCAGCCGTTGTTGATGTTGTTTATCCGCGTGGCTTATGAAATATGAGTTGCATGTCGAGCGGCCTTTAAAGATTCCATTTTATTTCATTGTTAAGTTACAGTTTTAGCCTTAGGAAATTTCAATAAAAATATCCAGTCACACTCAATCATTCAGCTTTCGATGATTTCGAAAAAAAACCAGTCAAAAGCTCATTACTACATGCTTTTAATTAATATATTTGTATTTGCATGTAATAAAAAGCCTTTTGATGGATAATTAGTTTTTCAATATATTTTTTATTCTTGCACCCTACATGCTGAAAATGTATAGAGGTTTCGGTGTGTGAGTATGTAACTGTCCTTTCGTGAGGCATAGCAAATTCTAAGAAAAGATTTTAAATACTAAATTTGTTAAGTAAATAAAATCAGTGATCTTTATGGCTTAAAGCTCTGCTTCCAGGCAAGAGAACGACTTGCTCTTCTCAGCTACATTCATAGAATCTATTTGTTTATAATTATTTTTTTTTTATTCTCCAGCAGAAACTTAGTGATTAACTTTGATATAAAAGCTGGTTAAATTTTAAGGCCCGATGTTGATTATTATCACTTTCTTTACTTATAAAAATATGATAAGGTTTGCCGAGATATCGGCGGCACATATCCCTACGATGGCTCAAATTTCTGATGAGGCTGTGGCTTAATTGAGGTTCTATGCCTTTAATGTGCCGAATTATCTCATCCTTTAGCTCTTGAATTATTGCTGACCTATCAACGTACACCTTTTCTTTTAAATAATCCCAAAAGAAGCAGTCCAACGGTGTCAAATCACATGATCTTGGCTCCCAATTGTTAGCTCCAGCACGTGGGATAATGCGGCCATTGAATTTGTCATGCAAAAGAGCCATTGTTTCGTCAGCTGTGAGGCTAGTGCCACCGTCCTGTTGAAACCATATGTCGTCCACTTCTACATCTTCCAATTGGGGCCATAAAAATTTGTTGTCATTTCAAGTAGAGAACGTCAATCCTAGTAGTTGCTTGACCGACTTCATTTTTGAAAAAATACGGTACGATGATCCCGCCAGTCCATAAGCCGCATCGATCAACCAATCCTTGTAGCTGTATTGGCTTTTCGAAAATTACTCTTGGATTATCATTCGGCCAAATGCAGCAATTCGGTTTATTGAAGAATCCACTGAAGTAAAAATGTGGCCCACCACTGAAGATGATTTTTTCGAGAATTGAAAATTTTTTTCAATTGATTGATTGACTGTTGCCATTTTATGCCACCATTCTGATCATTGACCACGTTTGGAATGGTCAAAAGCCTTTATTTTTTGAATCAATAGCACCTTGTAAGACTTTAGACACAAGTCTTTGTGGATAATGTTCATCAACGACGAGGGTGAGAGGTGCAATTGTTGGACACGACCACGACTTGAGGTGTATGGTCCTTCAATCAGAATATCACCAATATTAACCATATTTTCTGCAGTCTGAGCTGTACGAGGATGCGCTGGTCTTTTCGATTCTCATGCTCTAATTTTTGACATTTCCCCGTTTGTATACTCATTTAAACGATTAAATTGACCGAGAAAATCCCGAAGTTTGGGATTTTACCGCCCATCTTCATAATAAGCCTGAATAACTTTAACAAGTTCCTCGATTGTATATCTTTCCATGCTTCAAAATGAGTTAGTATTAAATTGCGAAACCTAACATTCAACATCGGCCCTTAAAATTTAACCACTGTTTATTTCAAAGTAAAAACCAAAGACGCCACTCTGGGCTTAAATAAGCTTGAAAAGCAACATCGCCATACATTTATAACTATAGTGGTTTTACAATTATTTTCTTTTCCTTCTTTATTTTGCATTTGAACTGGTAAATATCGGCAAATGTAAAAACGATGTATTATTGTAAAAGCTTTCTACAGTTCTTGTTGCATCATTCATTGCAGTAAACTTCTTATTTATTTTCAAATACGATGTGGTTAAATTCCCATTTGGTACAAGCCTATATTTGGGCAAAGGGTCTCTGATGATCGCCATTAGCCCGTGCTGACAATACACTTTTGATATTCAGATTAATGCAGTACTTTTTTTTAAATAGTTTAAAGTGAACATTTTTGGCGAATAGGTTTCATGGCTCTTTATTTTCTAGAATTTTCCCTTCAGCCTGAAAGTTATTGCAAATATTGCACTGCATAAATAAATAGTGTTAAGAATTTATTATTTTATAAAGAAAATATTTTTTATTTAAAATCATATAATCGAGTCAGAAATGTCAGTGAGTTATTCTTATCTGATCCCTTATTGTCTAAAAGAAATTAAAGAAAATAATATTCAACTCGGATAAAGACTGGCAAAGGCCAAGAACTCAATGATTTAAAGGCTGTTGGTTGTACTCCTTACAGATGCGCTTAGCTGAGTTTCTGTTAAATGCCTGCCTGAGGCACTTAACTGTATAACACAACTGTTACTGCTTGAAATCACTGTATTGACAATCTGGCGATAGCACATCCCAGCCCTCGCCACGTTTTACAAACAACTTGCACTTTCTAAACATTTTGAATACATTTTTAATAAAAAAGGACCTTTTAATATGTTGTAATAGTGTGTCAGTTTTCTTCTAAGACCAGTCCTAGTCAAGCAAAGCATTGCGCCTTATTTTAAGGTAAAGCGACAGAGATAGATCAGTATTGACTGAGCACTTCGGATATCAAACTAATTCCCGGTAATAATTTTATTCATTGAAAAGTGAGTGCAGATCGAACGAACGACCTTAGCTGCCAAACTTGCTAAAAGTTGCTTTAAAATGGCATGCCTGGCCAATTATCCGCCATAGCTTTGAAGTAAATAAAAATAGTCTTTTGCAACTATAACTTATTTCTTTGCACCGGCTTTCCAATAATAATAAATTGAAATTGTTTCACTTTAATGTATCAACTTCAGGCAGACACTTTGATAAATAGACCATTAACATACTGTCTGTTCAATTTGTATAAAAACGTATTTTCATTCAGCAGTATTTGTTTGGTTGAAAAGCTTTGCGGTTAAATAATTTTTTTTTTAAATTGTTTTTAATTTGTTGTTTAAAAACCGACTGCAAATATTTACTTTATCGCCGAGTATCACCACAACCCATAAGGACTCACTTTTATTGGTCATCATTTTGTATGAAAGTTAATGTTGCTGCAGCTCATATGCCTTCGCATTAAAAATATTTATTTGCTGATCATTTAATATATCAATTATAAAAGGGATTTATATCCTTGTTCAATGTGTTATATGTGTGTGCATGCATATGCATGTGTCTACATGTAAAATAATCGGAATTTAATAACGTCTAGTAATTGTCGCCAAAAATAAATGTTATTTAAAAGTGGAGCCGATAAGCTTAAAATTTAATTTCCGTCGCCAAAGGCATTTATCTAAAAAGGTAGTATAAAGCACAATAACACCCCCCTTTTTCTTGCAAAAATTATGGACATACAATTTATTCAGTTGCTAAAACGGATGTTGCTATTTTCCAAAAACAATTGAGAACTGCAAAAGCTTTTAGGATTGTGCACAAACTTGTAGCATATATTTCGTCGCTCAAACCCAAACATTTTTGCCGGAAGATTACAATGCTGGCGGCAGCACGAAAATTTTCATTCATTATTTAAAACTTTTATTTTAAATTTTTATTTATTTTTTTAGGCTTTAGGCTTTTATTTTTATTATTTTTATTTTAATAATTTTTTGTTTTCATTCATGATATCAAACTTTTATTTTAAATTTTTTATTATTAATTTTTTTAGGCTTTAGGCTTTTATTTTTATTATTTTTTATTTTAATTATTTTTTATTTTCATTCATGATATAAAACTTTTATTTTAAATTTTTTATTATTAATTTTTTTAGGCTTTAGGCTTTTATTTTTATTATTTTTTATTTTAATTATTTTTTATTTTCATTCATGATAAAAAAATTTTATTTTAAATTTTTAATTATTTATTTTTTTAGGATTTAGGCATTTATTTTAATTATTTTTTATTTTCATATAAATATATAGATATATATAAAGATATAAAACTTTTATTTTAAATTTTTAATTATTAATTTTTTTTAGGCTTTATGCTATTATTTTTTATTTTAATTATTTTTTATTTTCATTCATGATATAAAACTTTTATTTTAAATTTTTAATTATTAATTTTTTTAGGATTTAGGCAATTATTTTAAATATTTTTTATTTTCATTCATGATATACAACTCTTATTTTAAATTTTTAATTATTTATTTTTTTAGGATTTATGCATTTATTTTAATTATTTTTTATTTTAATTATTTTTTATTTTCATTCATGATATAAAACTTTTATTTTAAATTTTTAATTATTAATTTTTTTTGGGCTTTAGGCTATTATTTTTATTATTATTTATTTTAATTATTCTTTATTTTCATTCATGATATAAAACTTTTATTTTAAATTTTTAATTATTAATTTTTTTTAGGACTTAGGCATTTATTTTAATTATTTTTTATTTTCATTCATGATATACAACTCTTATTTTAAATTTTTAATTATTTTTTTTAGGCTTTAGGTTTTCATTTTTATTATTTTTTATTTTAATTATTTTTTATTTTCATTCATGATATAAAACTTTTATTTTAAATTTTTAATTATTAATTTTTTAAGGCTTTAGGCTTTTATTTTTATTATTTTTTATTTTAATTATTTTTTATTTTCATTCATTATAAAAAAATTTTATTTTAAATTTTTAATTATTTATTTTTTTAGGCTTTAGGCTTTTATTTTTATTATTTTTTATTTTAATTATTTTTTATTTTCATTCATGATAAAAAAATTTTATTTTAAATTTTTAATTATTTATTTTTTTAGGCTTTAGGTTTTTATTTTTATTATTTTTAATTTTTACTATTTTTTTTTTTAATTATTTTTTAATTTTTATTATATTTTTAATGGTTTTATTTTGCTTGCAATTATAAGTTTTATTATGAGTTTTGTTTATTAATATTAAACAGATAAATTTAATAAAAATAAACTCTGATCTAAAGCCTATATATATATAATTAAAAATTTAAATTAAGTTCAGGTTAAAAAATCCATTAAAATTACTATTTTAAACAAAATTAATTTTTTATTTTTTTTTATTGTTTTTTATTGTTTTTTTTTTTAAATTAAGAAATAAGTTGTGATTCTATTTTTAAAAGTATTTTATTTAATATTTTCTTACAATTTTTTTTGTGAATAGAAGATTTTAGGCTTAATTGTAGAAAATAATTATTGTAGAAGAAAGAACTTGAAAAATCTTAAAAAAATAAATTAATTTTAAAAAATACTTAAAAAAAATTAATTTAAAAATAAAAAAAGTTTCACGTGTGTATGTGATGCAGTCCCAAGAAAATATCAAAATGTATAATTAGCTTTTTATTTAATTAAAAAAATGAGCATATTTTTCTACTTTTCCTTGGGGGTCAATTAGAAATTTTTTAAAATTGTAAAATCTGCTTTGCAAACCGAAAATGAATAAGAAACGTAAAAATCGGTAAAACGTTCTACATTTGTTACGTACATACTTATTAAAGATTATAAGGGGAGCACTCTAAATTCTTCATACGAATCTTGGCGGCTGCGCTCAACAATTAAATTTAGAAAGTCTTTTTAAACAGGCTTTAAACTGGATCATCATTGTGACGTTGTTTTTGTTCAAAATATAGTAAAAAATAGTATAAAATCGAAAGGCACACCTATTATCTGTCAAACCTATTATCTGTCAAAAACAAACTGACGATCTCAAATGGCTGATATTGCCAACATATACAACAGACATCTGTACCAACATAACACAAACAAAATTGCCACTCTACGTAAGTCTCGAAATTTGAAAATAGAGGTAATTTTTTGATCACACCTCGTTTAACGCTCTATACCGATTTAATCGATTACGTAAGCAGTGCATTTCGCTGGCTAAAGACAAGCATCACTTTACACTTTACAGGCAATTTCCACGAATATGAATATATAATTCTCTGATAGCAAATATTTATTTCTTTATATTTATAACAATTATTTTATTTCTGTTGTACGAAAAGTCAATAAATTTTTAAAATTTTATATTTTTTTAATAAAGTTTTTTTTCGAGGCAATTGTGAAAAGGAGTTTTATAGTGTTTAGATTTAAATAATAAATACTGAAGCAATGTGGCTTCCAGGGGGATAATTCTTTTATTCGGAATCGAAATCGTATTCGAATTGAGTTAAATTTCGTTAGAGCGAAATTTTCGAATGATGTTACTCGATTCGCAACGAATAGACAAATTACAAATTTCCATTAATTTTATAAAATACCGAATGAAAGAATCCTAAACATGGATAAACCCGCCCGTTCAAGTTTATACATGAAACCGCGCTCAAGCGAATTTGGAAATTAGCACACGGATCGATCTTCTTTAACATTAGCAAATAAAAAATTGGCTGCCCCACAAGTGATGCCAAAGAATAAAAATTTCATATTTTGCGTACACATTTTTGATTGGCAAATAGTACGTTCTTCTTTCCCCTGATTCTTACCCAAAAAAGGTGCCAATTTTGGTACATTTTTAAGTAAGAATGTGGGAAATTGTTTTCTGCCTACTTTAGTTTGTTGTAGTTTTATTTTCAACACAAATTTGCCCTTTAGTAATTTCCCAGGGGTGGGCAATATAAAGAAAAGGATCAAATTGTTTCTTTTGATTTTTTACTTTATTTAACCTAAATTTAATTTGTATTTTTTTTCCAAAAGTTTTTTTTTTTGTGAAATTTGGATCCCCAAAAAACCGTTACAAGCTTAAATATTTGTAGGCGATTTTCGCAACATGCAGCAGCTCCGTGTTATAAATATCTCATGGCAACTTTTTTTTTTCATTACTATGTATAACATTTGCCCCGAGTGGCTGGCAGTCAGTGTAGATGTTGTGCTCATGGCAAGCTGGTGTTAATACAATTGAAAATATTCACGCTTCGCATAACATAAATTTCAATATTGTGTCATTTGTACATTCTGGATGGCAGACACACAAATTCTTTGCCAAGTAAACTGCATTTGTGTCCATGTTCTATATGCTCTTGTACAGTATTCAGTTGTAGACACCAATAAAAATAGTTAATTTAGTATGATTTGCTTTAAAATACTTCAGGAACTTTAATTGTTGCGATTTAATAACATAAAAGCTTATAAAGTTAATTGGCCTTAAATGAGGCGTAACATTAAATGCAATGGTCATCCGTCGGGGTCATAATTAAGAGATTTCCTCATAGACACATCAGGGGGATAGATGTTGTGTGCTCAATCGTTTCAATAACGCAGCCGCCATGACTTAAATTAACAATAATCTTAAAAAAAGAAATGCAATTCAAATGCACATCTGGAAGCTCCTTTTTTTACTTTCTTTAAATTTTTTTTTATTGCATTTCATTGCGTTTTATTGCGTTTTATTAGTATTTAGTATAGTGTTTCTAATGTAGTACTGTAGTACGAAAAGTAATTGAATGAGACAGTAGGGCCTCGTAAAGTAGAGCTGTCAGTAATTGGAGTTTACAGGAAGTAGAATGGCGGAAACAGTGTGAAAGTAAAAAGAAAATCTTCACGAAAATCAAAGTATTTTAACAAAAAAAGAAGACTCTCATAAATTTCTTTCTATCTCAAACACACGGAAAAATGGCATCTCTGCATACACTCCATAGCGATAACAAATTGTTTCTAATTTCCCAGCTGTTGTAGGCCATAACAAATTAATAACTTGTATTATTTTCCATTTAGAACGCAGCAAAGCTCATCGAAGTCGTCGGTGCAGAGCTAAAACATCGTAGCAAAAAGCAAAAATAAACAATAATTGAGAGAATGAAAAGATTATTCTCATTGTCTTGTTTTCATTTTTAGTTAACAATTTTTCCTTCTAAATTTTACATAATTGATCCACATATGCTTTATTTTTAGATCCACCATTATTTTAAAGAGAAAAAAAAGCCGGCCGCAAGTTTGGACACATCTGGAAATTCGTTTAGGAGTTTCAGAGAGTCCACTGTATTGATTTTCTATAGAAATTTTTAATTTTTATAAGAATTATTTATGTAACAACAATACGAGAATTATAAGTGTTGCAGCATGTCATTCGCGAATTTTGCACAACAAACTCCGTTTTAATTAGAATTCTTTTTTTCGAAATGTGCGACTTTAATCGCATCAAACAGCCAATTAGTAATAATCACATGCTTTCAAAATAGAATAAATACGATAGATCGGCTTCTGCTGGCGTCGCGCTTCACAATAGCGTCTCTAAGGCAATAACTCTACAACGCTTCGGAAGAAAGCTTTTACAAATTGCATGTATACAATAGCAAAACTTGCAATAAAAATTAATGGAGATGTAAATACGTGGGTGGTGGTATAAGCTTTTGGTAGTATAAATCCAATAGTTGTCTCTTAGCTTCAAAATAGAGACTACAAATCCAATAATTCTCTAAGACTTCGACACAAGGCTTCGACAAATTATGCTATAGTTTTCAATACTAAAGCTTGCGATAAAAATGAATAGCGATATAACTACGTGGGCGTTGGCATAATTTCTTGGTAGAATAAATTCAATAGTCTGCCCTTAGTTTAAAAATAGAGACTATAACCCAATAACTCTCTAAGGCTTCGAAACAAGGCTTCGACAAATTATGCTGTAGTATGCAATGAATGGAGATGTAGTATACTCGTAAATCCGATAATTAACTTTTAGCTTCGGAATCGGTACTATAACCCAATAATCGCCAAATGCTTCATCACAAGGCTTGTGGTATGCAATTCCTAAATTTTGTTTTCCCGTTTTGTTGTGTTGAATAAAACAATTTGCTTTCAAAACATTCGTCCTTAAAATATCGAGTCACATGTTTTAAAATGGGGTCATTTCTACGTAAAGCTTTCGGCCAGAATTTATATTTTATTTATTTTCTTTGCCAAATACATTTTTGCCAGTTTGTTTTAAATTTATCTTTTAATTTTTAATTAATTAATCCTAAGGGGTAAATCCCCTGGCCGTGTTTAAAAATGACTCCACGTTCTGATGGACCCCAGTTTAAAGTCCCTTATTTGCTTCCCAAACTATTTATTTCAAACAGTTATTTCTATTTAAATGATTTGGCAGCATCTGGCTGACCAGCGAGAAAGCATCACTACAAATTGTTGCATGTACAAACAGTTTATGTCCTTTTAATAACTTAAGTTTTATGGCAATTTTCCTAAACCAATTTCCATGTCAGTGGCACACTTGACTCCATAAAAATTATAATTTGGCCATACAATACAAGTGAAGTAAGAAGGGGAAATGAAATAAAATGTTGCTTAAAAAATACATGAAAATCTTCCGGAATGGAAAAAGCATGCAGCAACAAATTACAATCAAGACAATAAAAAAAAATGACCATAACTTTTGTCAAAGGAATAAAGGACTTGCCCTTTAAATGTGACTGAATGTAATAAAATGTAACACAAGGCGTTAGCAAGGATATGAAGATTTTGTTATCACGAAGAAATTTATTAGCGCTCGCTGTTAAGGATCCAATGTGATGAAAAGAAATTGTGTGCAATTACATTAAATAAATTATTTTAGACAAGTTAAATTTCACATTTTTTCCAGAGTTGTATTCAAGTGTTTGCAATTTTGGGAAAATTGGCAAATTTCCTTACATTTTGCATTAACTCTGGGAGAGAATTTCTTATTCCAAGGACTTTAACAAAAGGGGCTGAAGTAGCCTGAGACATAATAAGCTTAACGGTGTGTATAGCGTTCTTGCGTTTCAGTAGAGCGCTCGGACAAAGACTGACCGCGAAAACGTTACAGCCTTTAAAGTTGTCTTTTATACAACGAAACATTTTCGTCGACATCGATAGTGGCTGCTTAGCACTGATTTTAATTGGGCTCTGGGAAATGTATTACGATTTGTTTTACATTTAATTTACTTATAATTATAAGATTGTACTACTAATCATCGTTATTATGGAGTGCTTACATCACCCTCCTCTCACGCACACCAATTTATGTCCCCCTCTTCTTATGCCTCAGCAAGACAAATAAAATAAAATAAAATAAACACGTTAAAAGTCAATAAACAGTCATTTAGTTAAATTAAATGAAAAATCCATTTTCATTGACATAAAGGGTTTAATAATATGGACTTTGCAAGGAGACAAGCGCAGTAGAATACTGCCGCTGAGTTTTTGGCCGTTCGTATTTACCCAAAACATGCAATAGAACCATTAAATTTGTGATGAAATAAGAAATCAATGACAAAAAATATATAAATATTTATTTTCCTGCGCTTAAATAAATATTAATTAGGCGACAGAGAAGGAGAAAAACTTCTAAGGAATGTCTTTAGACAGAGTCGATTAGCGGTCATATTTCATCTGAATTTTGACATACTCATAATTTTCAAGTTCTTAAATTTATTTGTCTGTTCGTTACAATTAAGGTCGAAAGAAAAAGTTAATTTCTTTAAAGGAAACACGCGATTTTAAAGTTTAATTTCGCCAATTAGTTTCTTATAAAACTTAATTTTTGGCAAACAGTGGCAACGTAATTGGCAAGATTTGTAGCAGTAGAAACGTTATCTCAAAAAATAATGTTTTCTTACTGTGTATGTAAATTTTTTTTCCTAAAATTGTAATGTTTACATTTGAAAATGGTGTCTTGAAATGTTTGAAATGTTAACAAAGTCTTAAGGATATATAACTTTCCGTTAAACGTTAAATTTAACGTTATTGAAATTTTTCTTATAACAGTCTAATAAATTGTACCCTCCGCAACACAGCCCCCCCAATTACTTTGGACAGTTACCTCTGTTACATCGTTTTTCATTTAGATGAACTATCAAATCGCATAATTGCTCAGGGCCATAATGATTTAATACATTTACTTCGCAGCCACTTATCTACACTGATGTGTGTTAATATATTGTTAGTAAACATAAAATTGTTTCGTTACGGTATTTTCGCAAATGTGTCTGTTTTGTAATTTTATTTTTTTTTTAGGGGTTTTACTAACGTTTATCATAAAATAATCCGAATCCAGTTAAATTATAAAAAAGCCGTCAGCTAAATATTTTTACGCAATTTAAATTCTACAAACGTTGGCAGTTATTTTTAATCATAAATAAAAAAATATTTTCGACATGTTTCTGGCGTTTGTGTTTTTGTAAGATGGAAACGTTGATTTCTTCCTCGTAGCATTTCTGTTAAGAGTGTTCCATTTGACTCGCATTTAAATGTATTTGCTCTAATTTCCCGCCAAGAAACAAGAAGAAGAGTTATGGGGCCGTATTGAAAACGTTTTTCTACAGATAAAACATAAATTTAATGTAAACATGTTTATTTATATTAAATATTTTAAACACGTTCACACGTGCGAACAACATTTTAAAAAAAAAAAAAATAAAATCTTTATATCGCAAATGACAAGAGCAGCTTTAAATGAGAAAAAAAATTTTTTATTTCAGGCTCTGTTTTTGCATTTTAGAAAATCCTGAGAAGAATATTTTCAAGGACTTTTATGTGGTTAAAAATATCTAGTTTATTCAAATAAAGTAATCGGCAAATAAGACAACGAATTCCTTTAAGATCACTCTTCGAATGCCATCCATCAGCTGTCCAGCCAAGAGCGCACAGTTGGTCAACTCATTTTGACTTGAAATTGTGAATGACTTTAAAACATTCCGCAGAAAACAAGCCGCTATTATCGACTTAATTAGAAAATATTTGCTCATCAGTTATAGGATTATCCTTTAAGCCTTTAACAAGCTCTCATGCTCCTCAAGGAGTGGCAGAAAATAAGAGTTTTTCAGTATCATCAGGATTTTTGTTATGCCACCTACACTGAAATCTATTCTTCTGGCTCTGACTGCATCTTTACTTGCTCAAAGCCTGCATAAACGGGTAAGTCCTTTTTAAATGTGTTTAACTTTATAACTTCTCTGCAATATTTATGAAATATATGTATACTCGTCTTAAGTTTGCCAATTTCCCATAAAATCAGTATTGTTACTACTTCATAAAGTCTGTAATTATTAATGATAAAAGCAACACTCTCTCGCTCCCCTGTGGCACCAATATTCCATGCCATTCCAAAGAACAGCTCTGGCATTAACGAAGATACAAGACAATCAAAAAATCATAAATTAAGCAACTGTCAAAGTACGTGACAATAAAGTTCAAATATAATATAAACAACAGCTACCAAAAAAAAAAAAAAAAAAATTAAGCAAAAAAAAAGATTAAAAAAGTCACATACGAAACGTGCAAAAAATGCTCAACAAACTCGAACAAAAACACAATTTCCTTTTCGCAAAAGCAAATATCTGCAAATAGTATCCTTGTTAGACATGCAACCCTTAAATATCGTCTATCCAGACATAGTTACACACACAACTGCCGGCATTCGATTTATATGAAACTGATTTTTAAATGAGGTATAAAGGAGTAGAGGGGGAAACTAGTTCTCTGTTCCTTTTTATGGTTTGCATTCATTTGTTTGACATTTCTGACTTTTCGTTTTGCTCTTTGTTTGGCAGAAAGTCAATAAATGCACAATGTACGTTTGAGTAACCCCAAATCGAATAAAGACACACAAAAAAAGTCAGAGTGGAAAAAGGATGTGCTTGAGCACACAAATTTATACACGCTTTCAGTTATTCGCTCAATCGTTCCTGTCGCATTAGAAATGAATTGTTATATGGGAATTATGAAGTTTATTAGAAGGTAAATGGCAAGATTCTCTTGCGCTCTCTTCAGAGACCAGGTATGGTAAAATCAATACGATTATGCTCAATAATGGAGCCGCATCGAACCCATTCAATTCA